>JASVER010000012.1:5566950-5866910 GCA_030449065.1 Oceanodroma leucorhoa | reverse complement strand
CGCACCTGCCTCGTGAGCGCCCTCAAGATGAACCGCTCCATGATCTTCCCCAGCACCGAGGTCAGGCTGACAGGCCTGTAGTTCCCTGGATCCTCCTTCCAGCCCTTCTTGTAGATGGGCGTCACATTGGCAAGCCTCCAGTCGTCCAGGACCTCCCCCGTTAACCAGGACCGGTGATAAATGATGGAGAGCGGCTTGGCAAGCTCCTCCGCCAGCTCCCTCAGYACTCTCGGGTGGATCCCATCCGGCCCCTAGACTTGTGTATGTCCAGCTGGCGTGGCAGGTCATTAACCTCTTCCTCTTCGATTATGGGGGGGTTTACTCTGCTCCCCATCCCCATCTTCCAGCTCAGGGGGGCGAATACTCTGAGGATCACCGGTCTGACTAYTAAAGACTGAGGCAAAGAAGGCATTAAGCACCTCAGCTTTTTCCTCATCCTTAGTGGCAATGTTCCCCCCGGCATCCAATAAGGGAGGGAGATTCCCCTTGGCCCTCTTTTTGTCGTTAACATATTTGTAAAAACATTTTTTGTTGTCCCTGACAACAGTGGCCAGATTGAGTTCCAGCTGTGCTTTTGCCTTCCTAATTCCCTCTCTGCACGACCTGACRAGATCCCTGTACTCTTCCTGAGTCGCCCGCCCTTCCTTCCAACAGCGGTAGACTCTCCTTTTTTCCCTGACTCCCAGCAAAAGCTCCCTGTTCAGCCAGGCTGGTCGTCTTCCCCGCCAGCTCCTCTTACGGCACAGGGGGACAGCCCGCTCCTGCGCCTTTAAGACTTCCTCCTTGAAGAATGTCCAGCCTTCCTGGGCCCCTTTGCCCTTCAGGACCGCTTCCCAAGGGACTCTCTGAACCAGCGTCCTGAACAGGCCAAAGTCTGTCCTCCGAAAATCCATGGTAGCAGTCTTACTGACCACCCTCCTTACTTCCCCGAGAATCGAAAATTCTATCATGTCATGGTCACTGAGCCCCAGACGGCCTCTGACCACCACATCTCCCATCAGTCCTTCTCTGTTGGTAAACAGCAGGTCAAGCGAGGCACCTCCCCTGGTAGGCTCGCTTACCAGCTGCGTCAGGAAGTTGTCTTCCACACACTCCAGGAACCTCCTCGACTGTTTCCTCTCTGCCGTGTTGTATTTCCAGCAGACGTAGGGCAAGTTGAAGTTCCCCACAAGGACAAGGGCTAGCAATCGCGAGACTTCTGCCAGCCGCAGATGGAACATTAGCACTCATACGGTAGGTAAAGTGCATTTTCTTAGTTCCGTATTTCGACTGAGATGCTTTAAAATAAGTTATCTTTGAAATGATGAGCACCCAGCTATTAATATTGATCATTACTCTAAAGTACTAGAAAGTTAACATACACATTAGGCGAAACAAAGTTAAAACTGTTAAGACCATTGTGTTCTAAACTGTAAGTAAGAACCATTAGGAGAACTCTGATTTCCATTTCTCTTGGCTATCCTCATGCATCTTTGTTCAAATTTAATTGCTGTGGCATAGCTTCTACAATGTTTTACTGTATCATCCTGATACCCAACTTTCTACTCTGTAAATAGGTGAACTTTTAACATACAACTTTCAAAGATTTAGGATGAAATGTCAATCAGACAGCCCAGTAAGATTATAAAAATGTAGTTATTTCACAGCCTATTTTTTTAACCCTCCCTCCCCTGAATCAGTCCAGTAGGCTCAGAGGGCATCAAGAGGATCCTGTTAAAAGCTGCAACTCAATGGTCAGTAATAGTTTCTTCCATATTACCTCTAACCAAGCCAGCATGGAGCACATGATGAAGTCCCATTCATTATCGGCCAAAGGAGCTCTGGAATGCTTCAGCAACAAGGGAAGATAACGGATCATCTCTATGTTGAAACCAAGCAACTGAGCACTTGTTTCTTTCAGATTGCTGTAATAAAAATACAACTAAAGCTTACATATCTTCATGTTGTAGACATGAGTATTTGTATTCCTGCATTCACTCCTCCTCTTTGGACAAATTAGTCTCGCACCAGGCTCTGACCTATGTGCTTTTGATACTCTTTCAAGGTCTTTCAAAGTTAGAATACTACATTAGCTGCCAAGTCTAAAAAAAGTCAGTCAACAGGTACAAAATAGTCTATCAGAGCCACTTGCTCATTTGCATGTTACACACATTCCTAAAATTGTAGAATTTACATATTCACTCAAGTAATATACTTACATACTATGAAATTCAGCAATTTTAACTACATCAATGCAAGAAAAATAATCATTTAATTTACTAATTCTAAACATAAAATATAAGCCCTCAAGTGTCCAAATAGCGTACATTATTTCAAGACTTTGTTGCCTGGATTTTTCTCACTATATTCAAGACAAATGAATCTCAGTATATTTTCACTCCTTGCTGGAAGCTTTCCAAGTTACATTTTCAGGTCCAGAATTTTAAAAAACAGACACCTAAGTTTTGTATCCAAGTTTTCTTTCTGCTACCTAAATAAGCAATCAGAATTTGGAGCTAAATATCCAGCAAAACCTACAAAAGTTGGTCAGTTCTGAATGCTTTTGAAAACAGTTGACATCTAGGTGCATTAAAAAAGCTCTTAGTTTCCCAGCCTTCAACCACCCCGGTAATTTTCTTCAGTATTAATTATTACACACTTAAAGACAGGTATATTGAACTGAGGGATGCAGTTCTACAAGAGCTTAAAAATGTAGTATTAGAGCAATGTATGGTGGTTGTAACTTACAAATTGATTTTGTTGATTTTGTTTGAGTCAATAACCACTCTGTATTTTTAAACTCTTGTTTTAGAAATTAAAAGAAAGTCAAAGTTGCACACACCAGCTAAAGAGAAAGCTGTCCTCATTATCATTTTTCCAAGATATTATGATTTTTAGTATTCCAGGTAGTAGGTGATCACAATCAATACTTCTATCATTCAAGCAGGAGTTCAAAATGGAAAGACACCCAAATGCTCCTATAACATAATAAAAATATCATACTCAATAGGTCTTAATTATAAAGACAAAACAAACATTAGAATGTGTGTCAGTTGACTGGATTGTTTTATTTGAACTTAACATTAGTATCATAAGATAGTTTGGATAATACCAACCTTTCTTCTTTGAACACTTAATCCAGAGATGCCATTTTTAAATCAAAAATACTATATCCTACCCAAACTTAAAAAAAAACAAAACTAAAACAAACAAACAAAAAAATCTCAAACCAACCAAAAACCTCCTGTAAGATTAATTGTTGGTTTATACAATTAACAAAAAGGAAAAACACCTGCTAAGATTTAAATCTATTTGTGCTACTAAAAATGTAATATGCTAAGTGATAATTTGGACAGATAATTAAGCAAATGTAACTGCAAGTTGTGAATTCCAATACTATTGTAAGAATGTTAATTTTTACTTTCAGAGTGAAGTGCTACTGTTGCATTAGTACTGTTTTTAATTTTTAAGGAAAACTGCATGTATTTAGATTTCTTGGAGAACAAGAACATTTCTTACAAGCATGATGACAAAGAACTGAGTTAATTAAAGTACCACTTATGCATAGCAAAAACAAACAAAACACCCACTTCACTTAAGCAGCAGTACAATGATTTACAAGTACTTTACCAGCACTTTCCTGACCTGAAAAAAAAATTAAAACTTGCATGGTAAGCCTACAACGTACGTCATACTTAATGGGAAAATTTGGGTATATATTGTCTTCCCAGGAATCCCTAGGAAATGAGAAGCAGCAGAAAAGAAAATGCAGACCAGCGTTACAAAAAAGAGCACTCCACAGCAGGGGAGGAGTGAGGATTCTTTTTCCCATTTTCTGTTTAAAGTTTCACAGCCACATTTGGTTGGTTCACCAGTTCACTCAGAAAGCCAGGAAAGCTTAACAAAGAGTAAGAGTTAGGGAAACTACTACAGTAGAAAGATTCAAGATTCCTCTCAATTGCTGCATGACACTAACACTAAAAATTTTCACACTTTAGGGACACCCATTTGAAAACCTGAGGACATTGCCAAGGGACAGATGTCCACAGTTTAAAGTCACCAAAGATAGTTTTTTCAATTTAGTAAGCACAGTCCTGTTAAAAAATACAAAATCAACTTTCAAGTTTTTATATAGACAGATCAATAAAAGTATGTGCAAGAAAGCACAAAAAAAAAGTACTGAGAAAAAAAGAGAAAGTTCTTTTAAATGACATCTAATTCAAACATGTAGAAGGACTGTGTGTGAGCATTTCCAAAGAATTTTCTTGAAAAGCAACAAGTTTGTGAAAACATAAAGGTTTTCTAAAGGATATTCAAACCAATATTATAACAGACCTCAATCACCTCTAAGTAATTTTTCAAAAGCTGCTGAAAGTGTAGGTACAGCAGTTCTGACTCAGCACACTATATCCCATGCACTGGTAGAACTACTCAAAAATTACAGTTCAACTGTGACACAGTTCTTGCTAAAGCATCTAAAGACAATCATGACACTACCAGTCAACAATAGTAGTATTTTTGCATGCTGTGTAAAGCCTAAATGATTAATTGAAAACTTTGATATTTACGGTTATGTTTAAATCAGACAGACCAAACAAGAAATATGGCAATATCAAAATTCTTTTAACAATGTTAGCCTAAATCCTTTTGTTCTAATTTTGTACCATGCAATATAGCTTGTATTTCCTTAATAAGGCAGAAAACTACTACGCCAAATAGTCTAGAAGAAATATGGAGACTGAGAAGACATTTCTTTCTAGGAAAAATGATATTATTATAGTTAACACGTTTTATCTAAAAGCAAACATTATTACAAAATAATGTTCTTAAATGCTAATGAAGTGGACTGAGGTAAGTACATACTCACCATCAGTGCTGGAAAGCTCTGTCTGTGTGCATGTCATAAGTTTGGCCACACAGTGGAAGACAAGTTCTTTCTTTTCTTCCCCAGTTAAAAAAGGTGATAGACACTGAAGTGTATGCAATCCACCCTCTGTTAATGGCAGAAACCTATTCATACAAGCAAAACATCAAGAATGAAACAAACCCAAAAATTTGACTAGTAAACAAAATGTCAATTCGTTCATAACGATCTAATATCCTCTGATGTAACTAATCCCACACACTAAACCGAGTCTCACTTTCACACACCTACATACACCGACCTTTTACATACATACGTACACATGTATTACCACATTTTCAGTCTTCAGTCGTCATTCATCAGCATCAGTATCATTTAACATTATCAAAATTTGCAACAAACTAAAAGATTATAGGCAGCAGTATTAAGGTACCCTTCTGTTGTCTTAAAAAGTTGTTTCATCTCACAGGATATAGTGTTTTCCACATGAATCACTTTAGCCATGGTTAAGGACCAGAGTCTTCCATGTTCTTCTGACCTTCAAAGAAGAAGAAAGACCCTGGTTCATATATACAGATGCAGAGTTCAAAACAAAAGCATTTGGATGAAGTTTGAATCAATACACATAAGGAAATATGGTGGCACTTAATACTCTATACAATGCAATATATGAAGACAGAGCTAAGGGTTGTTTTATTTTTCTTACATACCTATCAAATATTGTTTGCTGAAGGCTAGTTGTATTACTAAGTCTACTGAACTTCTCATATGTGATGTGCATTTCTTCTAACATATGAAGATATTCCAGAAGCAGATAAGGAGGATTCTCCAATTCTTCAATCCACTGTAATGAGTACAACAGCTCTGCAACTAGTTAAACAAAGGTTGTTGTTTACAAACAACTGCTAAATATATTCAGTGCATAAGCAAGAAGTTTCAGCTCAAGGTTTTGTTGGGTTTTTTAAGTATGTTTTTAATGCATTATAAAGATGATATTTACATGCATCTCAGATGCTTCAGAGCATGAACTGGCTATTTGCCATTGCATCATAAAATACAAGAGAAGAAAAGGCTACAATAATCTATTCTAGATGTTCAGGAAATTTTAAAGCAAATCAAGTATGACAAGAACTCTAACTCCTCTCTAAAAAAAAAAAAAGAGAGAGAGAATAAATATATATATTTCTTGCAGACAAGGCAATCAAGATCTAAGTCCAGAGAAAACTAACTACGAGAAACTAACTTTTCATTTCTGATTATCATTTCAGGTTAATTTACAACTAATATAAAATCAAATTCCTTTAAGTTTTACCATTGTAACTCACTTATATTGTCAATTTTCTTTCTTTCAGCATCATCATTTCCATGGACTATATCATTTTCCAACACAAGCAGCACCATTTTACTTAATAAGGCTGAAGTACACAGAAGGCCTGGAAGTTTAGTTGTGCTACACAGCTTGAGACATGATCCTAAAGGTTCACGATTCATACTAAGCCGTCCTTCCAAAAGAGGTTTGTGCATCCACTGTAATATGTGCATAAAAACAGCATGAACAAATAATTGACATTTTAATGATGCATAGAAGAGCTATGATCTGTTTAACCTTGCAAATTCAAAATTATTAAAAAATAACCATGAAAGATGAAAATTAACACCAAAAGCACAATGGTGAGGATGACCCACTCCAGCATATTAAAAAAGCCTAAATGCACAGCAGTAACTTGAAACTCTATTGCTGCCTCAGGAATGAGTATGTATCTTTAGAACTCTATATATTTTACAAGAAATACTAGGGTTACTGAAGATTGGTGATTGGACAGGAAATTAATGTCCTTCCCCACTCTCCACTCTACGTATGTCAGCATCTTGTTGACAGCCAGCATATTGCGTTCCTCTGCAGATACTAGTGTCTTTCACAAAATGAATCTTATAGAGTAATTAACTTAAATATAAGAACATCTTCATGATGTATATTCTGTCAGACAAAATTCCTGAATTGTAAAGTAAGTTTTGTTCCATGCAAAAACGGGTAATTTCATAGATTTTTATTTTCTCCAGTAGTACTGGATGGGGCCATAAACACACAGATTTTGTCCTCTGTCATGGACAGAGGCTGAAAAGAACCTCTACACAGACATACACGTATTCATAACTGCAGTGCCATGTCAAAATAAAGAATGCTCACCACCCTAAAGGACAGAGACTTGAGGTAAGACTGACCACCGCATGCAAGTCCATTACTATTTTCATACCTCAGTGGATAGAGACTCATGCAATTTCCCCCACTCAGTTTTGTCTGGCGTGACATGGTCAACATAAGCTCCCACAAGATATCCAGACTGCCCATCAGCTTCCATAAGCTTAGACAACAAATCACTAACTGCAGAGATCAAAACCTGAAGGCTGAGAAAAGGAGAAAACACTGCAAACAAGTTTGGCACTATCAAGTAAAACCAAGCTGTTTTATTTTTCATTGATACAATGCTATATACCTCTAAGTTTTAAATTATGCTCTATGCCACAGTTCTCACTTCTGACAGGCTGAAAAAACTCTCAGTAACAGAGATGCCAATTAAATAAAGAATAGTATAGCACTGATGTTAGTTTGTTCTGGAAAACAACATATTATGAAATGGATATGTACATCACAATTACCTTTTAACATCCAAAGAAGACGACTGAATTTGATTCTTGACCCACAGTGCAGATTTATGCAAAAAGGTACTCTGTTTCTGCATACTCCGAAGTTGACGCACAAGTGAATTTACACCAGACATCCAAGTGTGTTTTAATTTGCATACAAGTAAATCTATTGTAGGGGGAAAAAAAACAAACCACACAACAAACAGACAAGCAAAACCACCACAAACAGGTAAACTCAAATTACAACCTACAGCATACAGCAACAATCACATGTCTAAAGGTCCTAGAGCAGGAAAAGAATTCTCTTTTCTATGTGGTTACATGCAATAACGATCAAGGGCAAATATACAGGCTTCTTGTTGCAGAGCAATTTTAAATTAACTCTGACACACAGGTAATATTTTGGTTGAGAATAAGAGTGATCTTCCTGTCGTCTACTACAATATGTTCATATGGCCTTCAAAACCGGAGATCTTTTTAAAATACTGAAATACTGAACATTCATAATGTCATTGTAGTAGTGTTGTCCTACTTCACTTCTACAACACTGCAACATTTCCTTTTTATCTATGTCAGTAAATGCATATACCAATTTATCACTCTCGAATTCTGCATTCAAAGAATATAAATCAGGATCTCAGTCTGAAAATGAGATGCTGGTGGAGAGAGAAATGGGTCACAATTTAATCAATATAAATGGTTTCAGAATATATGTATCTTTAATGAAGTGATTGCACACATTTTTGCATAGAAACCTCACATTGCAGAAAGAACAAAAAAAATGCTCATTCTTTGCACTTCTTAGACCTTAAATAATTTATGTTACACTCCAGAAAGTATAGAATACCACAGCCTCAAAGGTGGCTGAAGCACAAGGATACTAACATCAAAAAAGTTTAAAATCCTTGTAAAGAGGTACAGGACTTGATGTTTAGTAACAGTAACTAACAGTAACTACTGACATTGTAAATTAAAGCACAAATTTCACGTCAGCTACAGCTGCAAGTGCTCAATGTCTGTGAACTCAATATTCTATTATATACTTGAATCTGTTTCATGAAAAAGAAGAATTTAGATGTAATCATCAACGACAAAAAAGTTTGCTTGAAGTTCTTTTTCCAAATTACCTGTTAAGTGCGTGGCATCCTGCCTCTGAGCACACAACTGGAAGATGGTAAGCAGCAAGTCTTCTGAGGATGGCATCAGTAAACACCCTTTAACTGAGCTGAAAAAGTTTGAGGCTACATCGCAGATGAAAGAGACCGATGGTTCAGTATTTCCAGCTTCAGAAAGATCCTTAGCTTTAGACAGAGCTGCTTGAAGTTTATCAATAATCCTTTCAACAAAAGTTTCACCAATCAAAGATTCTATTGGGGAGAGGAAAAAGGCAGCATGCTTTGATTACTTGATAAACATGATCATTCAAAGGCATCATATTAATATGTACTGATTTGTTTTTTATTTACTAATTTTGAATGCAAACTAAAATGCAAAGTAGCTTCAGTCTAATGTATACCTAAACTCTCTTTCTTATTCCACAGTCATCTAGGATCACCTAGCCAAAGTTTCATATTGCCAAGTATCCTTTCTCTAAACCAGCTGAAGCAGCTTAGAGAAAAGATATATAAAATAGAGCAAGTGYAGAGTGATTCCTTCCTCTTTTATGCCTTTCTAGCTTCTGGCAATCACTCGTGAGCCATAGATCACACCTGGACCACTGCATATAAATTAACCCAATCAAACGAATCTTCCATGAAGAAGGACTTCCATTATTTAATTACGAATTGTATGAAGAAGTGTACTTTTCTCTTTCATCAAGCCTGCGATCTAAACATCTGTAAGCAACCTCACGCTCTTCCATTTAAAGAAWCAATGAAAAATTTCTTCCTATTTGCTTTTTCCATACAAATTATGATTTTATGGCTCTTCACCCATTCCCAATCACTTCCACTGCAAGCTGAAAAATTCTAGTCTGTTTTATTGCCTCTACAAGCAGAGGCCACTGCATTTGCCTAAGCATCCCTGCCATCTTTCTTTGGGCATACACTAATTCTATCACACCTTTTTTCAAAAGCATATAGGTGAACAAGAATATTGCAGTGACCAAAACTACAGGCAATATTCAAGATATTGACACACCAATGCTATAATAATTTTCATTTGTCTGCTGTTCTTTTCACAGCAGCTCCTAATAACCCATATTCCTTTTTTATTGCTGAGCACCAACCTGCCACTTACAGGGAACCATCACAATGACTGAATATCTCTTTTCCAAGTTTTTACAGCTCAGAGCCTACCATTGAATAGATACAGTTACAACTGCGTTCTTCCCTTGTATGCTTTTGATATTTATCGGTTTTGAAATCCATTTGTAATTGTATCAGTTAATCATTCAGTATCACAACACACTGCTACAGCTCCCTGAAGTTTCAGTTTTGATTATTCTGAATAATTTAGCAGAAACAATTACCATCCTTTTAGCATTTATCCTTTTTCCCCTTTAATTCCTATCATCTGATAGGTTACTGATCCATGAAAGGCCCTTCCATTCACTCCATGACAGTTTACCTTGAGAAACTCGGATGACAGATCTCATAAAAAATCTTTTTAGAAGTCCACATACCCTATTTTGGCCTAAATCAGTAAGTCAAGAAGAACCATAGCTCCTGAAGGTCTCTTAGACTTCATCCAACATGCATTAAAAACAGGTCACAAAGCACCCAGCACAAAACGAATACCTGAGCTCAGCAATTCCTCCAGCTCTAGAGTCAACAAGCGAAGTCACTGGAAAATCAGCCCTAGGACACCACTGACTCACAAGTGAGCAAGTTTGTTGAACTCTCTCTGGAGAGAGGGAACAGGTTTTCCTGATGCTCTTCTACATCACAAGTTCCAGTAACAGAAATAACAATCTTACAGCACCTTCAGGATGCACTATGAACATCCACTGCAGTCAACTTGCTATGCGCATCTTTGAAACTTGAAAGCACCACAAATGTGCCCAGCATTCAGATAAACTGAAGTATGATACCTCAGGGATCAAAGCAAATGCCGAGTTTAACAAAACGCAAATGACAAGTTTACATGGAAAACATCAAGAAAATTGAACTCCACTAGAAGTCTATATCACAGATACCCCAAAACGCAAGGAAGAAATTAAATACGATGTTATTAATAAAAAATAGATTACATATGCAGCATAAGTGCACACACCCTGTTTTTAAAATACATGAATCTAACTGAAAATAGCTCAAAGCAATTCATAGGTCCTGTAACAAGGCATTACCAACGCATGGATGGGTCCACAACCATTGATTTTTTATATTCTAGTTTTGAAGGTAAATTTCAGATGGTATGGTTTAAAAATTAACATTCTTTTACAGCACATCAGCTAATAAATCAAACTTACTTAAATTTTCCTCAAGTCTTCCAGACTCGCAAATCTCAATCTGTTCTTTAAACACTGACTTTTGTTTAGCAATGTAAACCAAAAAAATTGCAATGTCACTGCTGCAAGTTAGTGTTTACAAAATTAAATGAAATTCCAACCTTTTGGCTCAGGAAAAAAGAAAACAAAACACACAAACAAAACCAAAAAACAAAACCAAAACAAAACAGAAGAAAGCCTAGATGTTACAAATTAAGTATTCTGGAAGATCTCAAATTCCTTTCAACCTTCTACAAAGCATAAGTGTGGTATTTACAGTTCACAAACTCCAAGGAATAAATACGCTTACCATTTTTAATGTGTTGCGACAATACTAAGCTCAGGAGGGTCCACCTTTCTGAAGAAGGTGATTCTGATGAGGCTGCTATAGGTTTTAAACCCAGGTGACACAGATCATCTGCCAGCATTACAAGTCTTTCTCCAAGTGTATCTCCTTTCAGCCAGTCAGAGACTAAGGAAAGTTTTGTTGTGCTTGAGCATGCCTGAATCACAAAAAAATAATTCTAATAATCTTTTGAGGGTATTAACTTTTATTACTAACTAAGCATATGATTAATATGTCAAACCTGCACACACAGAGTGGGAATCATATCATCTGTCATAAACAGTAAGTCTCTAGGTGTTTACGTCTGCAACAATCCCCCCCAACTTTCTTTTTGGTCAGAGACAGCAACTCATGGCTAGGTCAGACCTCTACTTTAGAGTGAAACAAGTCACATTCTGATAGCTCTTCTTTTTCCTTTTCTCCAACTATAAAGCCCAGGGAATGCCTACATTAGAGTTAGAAAGATAATTTCTGGATGACCAGGTTGGCTGAAATAAAATCTATTTACAACATTAAATCTATTTACAGCATCTGAATTTCTCTAAAAAGAAATGGAAGGTCACAAATCAGAAAAACATTATTTTGGTGATAAGCCATTATAAGTCACAAAATTATAAAAACTGAGGATTCCTAAGATACACGGTATCTGTGAGGAAAGCTATTATGGTCAACACACTGGATTGTAAATCAAGTGCTATGAGTTCTTGTCCAAAAATTTGTAACACACTTCATATTTCATCCCAGACAGTCCCTTAAATGTCATTCTCTCAACATCCCATGTGAAAAAATGGTATACTATCTTCTCCTTGTAAGCCCAATGTAAGGGTGATGATACAAATAATCATTTAAATTATTGGTCTAATACCCAACTCCATTCTCTCTAGCTTAGAGAAGAGATGACCAGAAACAAATCAGGAATCCCCCTGGCTCAAAGAGCAAACTGACCAAAAGTAGAAGGCACAAAGATGCTTTTGTTTTGGTATCATCATTTCCTTTTTAAGACTGTCCACAGATTTAAATGCAGTTAAAACAAACAACACTCTTGAACTATTACTACAAGATTTTCAAACTATGGAAATTATCACTACGTAAATAATGATAAAAAAAAGTCATTCAAACACATGTAACTCTCAAAGCTAATACCAGGGAAATATTCAAAACTATGCAAAATGAACAAAAACGTCTTGAGAGGTACCTTTTGAATTATTTGGAGAAAAATAATCCATTTCAGATCCATCTGAAAAGAAAAACAAAATTCCACAATATTTAACAAATTCTTTGCTGAACAGGAAGCATTTAATACCATTCTGAMCATTTGTTTTACAACTTTATTTTCTGCAGGGGATAAGCAGAAGTTGCTAAGTTTCAGTAACAAAGTTATTGATTGTATTATTTTTGGCTTCCAAGTCTTTCTCTACTATACAGATCAATAAGTGACTGTATTTATAAGAAAGGCCACCGATGACTAGTATAAAAGCACACTGTATAAAGAAACAAGAACAGAGAAGTTCTGAAGGGACATATGTCATAACCTTTCACCCCAACTCTGCCATGTCAATCTTTCCTAAATCTAGCTTCCTAAAGCTGAACTTATCCAAGTTCCTGTAGAGTATCTTCCATTCCACAGCTCCAAAATAAGATGATTAACCAACCACAGCCCACAAAAAGAGTAGTCACTGTGATAAAAACTAATAACAAAATGTACAAGTCATACCTTCGTTAAATCATCAAGAATGGTTTTCCTTTCATCATTACTGTTGCAACAATTAAGCACACTGTACAAAATATCAACCAGAAAATGGGTGTCTTTCCTCCAGTCTTCTTTCAGCCAAGTTATTAAATTCATATACAGAAATTGTACAGATGGACTTTCATGATGAGCTTTAATTTCATTTTGGGATTCAGCTTCAGCAGAGCTTGCATCATTTCCCTGCTCTAAAAGTACTTGAAAAACTCTGTTTGAAGAAAAAGAGTTGAGCAGGGCAGAGAGAAATTTCAAATGTTGTTCTGACTTGTGTTCATTGACATACACAATACTCAGTTCAGCAAGGTTGCAGACTAAATTCTCTAAAGGTTGTTTTCTTAGAATTGAACTATGCTGCAAGTCAGCCTGTATTTCAGAGTCACTATTTCTCACTTCCGTGAGCTTTCCATTCTCTGTGTTTCTTTCAGATTCATCCTCATCTGTAAATCTGATCTTTAAAGATTTTCTGTTGTTTGGTTTTGTAGCACTCTTTGGATTCTGAAGAATTTCTAGCATACCAGATATGGCAAACAATGATTTCTCATCAGCATCCAACGTATCAACATGAAGTACACACATTTTTAAAAGATGGTCCCAAAAATTTGACAATAGTTTCTGGAAAACTTCATCTGTGTCATCATTGTTGGAGAGTTCTGCTTTAGCTTCCCAGGAGCTCAGCATTTCCGCTATTTGATAAAATAACGGTCCATTTTGTAACCTGGGCTCCTTAAGTACAGCATCGGTAAGAGGAATTAGCTATAAAGACAAAAAAATTATTAAAGAACAGTGATCCAACTAGGTTATCATTTTATTCTTTATAATACCAGAAAATACTATAATTTTGAAAAACGTCCCAGAAGTAATTCCAAAAACATCAGAATTACTCATGCTTGAACACTTAATAAAAATATACAGGGTGGGATGCTTTCTTTTCTTTTTTAAATATAATTTAAACTGCACAGTAAAAGGGATGATTTTATAGGAAGGAAAAAATTGACTAAATTCAGTAAGATTACTTTTTCTATAAAGTCTACTGAAACTTTCAACTGAGCAGTAAATCCTCACAGAAATTTATGTTTTTCTTTAATTTTGCATTATTAAATGTACACACGACAATATTAAGTATTTCTAATAAATACCTGGTCGCATATAAGCATTTGATGAATTTGTCTTTGGTCATCTTCTTCATCTATTTTCTGTAGTATGGCAAAGCGCAGGCATTCCATAAATGTGGTTATAATTGCTGAACTTTCTGAAGGGCTGGCTATTGCTCGCTCACTTGACAACCTATTGAAAGGCAACATTGGAGGGAGAGCACGCTCAGGCATCTATGCTTCTGAGAAACCCAGTATGTATGCATGTAATGAATGTAACCTTGGTTATGTTGTTCTTATCCAGACAGCAACAGTGAGAATATAGAATCACAGAATCATTGATAAGAGTCAGATCAAAACAAATTCAATAGGACATATTTAAAGAGACAAAACAATAAATCCAGGCATTTAACATAACTTATATTAAAATATATTTTTCATCTAGTTTTAGCATTCATAAAAAAATATCTACGTAAAGACAGGAAATACATCCAGTCAAGCATACTGCCTACTGTTATAGCTCTTTGTCAAAACTCCTTTGCAATTTTCTACACACACCACAGAGGTTTAGAAGGTGTCACTTTACAGAGAGAAGAAAAAAAACTAAAACAAAAAGCCACCAAAAGACAGTTTCATCATAGCCAGTTTGAGACTGAACAACTGTGATTTGTTTGCTTTTTAATGAAAATTAGACCACACAAATTACCATCCAAATATTACAACCATTTTACTACTTGCAATAAAATTCTATACACTTTTCAAAACCAACTCATACATAACTCTCTTCTCCAAGAGCTCTGCTAATGGCCACACCAACATCAAGAATTGATTTTTGTTTAATCAAGTTACATTTCAGTCTTTCATAAAATAACTTATATATGCTTTTGAGTACACAATACACATGCATCTATTTAAATTAGATTTGATAGAAAGTTGGTTTTGATGTGTTTTAAAGGCAAAAAAAGATAGCAGTTTCAATCCTTTAAAAATCAGCATCATGAGAATTAAAGTTTCTGCATATAGGAAATGTCACAATCACAATGCTAATCCCTAATAACCTCTGTTAGAATTACACACTGGTGAGAAGAGCCTCATATCTTCAAAGYCACTCTTAATTTTAAATTAATTTTCCCACTTTAAAACTTATCATGGAATAAACACGAAGCTTTGACAAGGAAAGAGAAGAATGCTTTAGGTAAGGAAGATACAATAAAATCAAAAAGAAGGCTGAAGGTTTAGGAGGACAGGGACAGCCACAAAGGGCTGATTCTAGAGTTCTGGATATTTAAAAGTATTTTAAAAATATGATTTTTTCAAATATCATAGTGAAAAGTCTTTTCTCAAATAAATAATTAATGCATATTTAAATATCCTCAAGCCAAATGATATGTTACTTATCTTTAAATGCTTAAAGATTATTTCTCCTATTTCCAAATGTAAAAAGAGACTGCTTTCAAAAAAATAAACAAATAAATTTGTGGTTCATACCCTTGAATTATAGAGCTGAAAAAAGTTCTGAAATATTCCAGCTTTGGTTCTGCTATGCCAGGAGGTACCTTGCTAATGAACGGCAAGAGATTTGGGTATATAACTGTAGCTAGTCCTCGTCCACCTTCTCGAAGCACTGTCCATAGCTTTGGTAGAACTCCCTTTTTGGCATTTACATGACTCCAACAGTCCTACAGAAAGAAATACACTTATTGTACATGAAATGAGAATATGTTGCCTTGGAAGAACTCCCAAGCTAGACATTTAATCTACCTCCCTATGTTGTAGCCGAAACAAGTTATTGTAAAGTTTAAATTCACTTGCCAGTATTTTTAAAAATCACTTTCTCCCTATTTCAGCTTGTGAATTTAAGAAGTTAACATGATAAAACTGTTTCTGTATTGATTAAAATCAATGGACCTTCCTTGTTAGCAATTAAAGGCTTCTCTTTAATAATGCTTTAAGCATGCTTCATAAAAATCATTATTGTAACTGGTCCTGTATTGAATTCTGAGTTCTTACTATCAAGAATAAGCAATGATTTCAAAATCCTAACTTTAGAAGTATCACTAACTTCAAAACTCCCCTCAAAAATCTTCTGATGGTTACAAAATACCTTGGCACTTCCCCCCCCCCCCCAAAGTTTTTCGTCATCTGATCTGATTTACCATAGTTTCAGATACCTGTATTTATAGCAAGCTGAACAAAGATTATTTTTTTTTCTCCCATAAATTGTTACAGTTTATATCAGCAGTTACAAAAGAGATCTGCAGCATTAAACCCTCAAAGCATTCCAGTCTATGGCAATACCACTCATCCTGCTAATAAATTCAAAGTCGGTATTTCACTTTAACTTTTTTTTCTTTTCTTTTCTTTTTTTTTTTTTTTTCCTAAATTTTTAGAACCAAGCATTAAATCAGAAGGGGAAACAAACTACCCAAAAATGCATTGCAGGTCATTTCTGTAACGATCTTTAACCAAGAAGAAGGTTTTAAGTATTATTTTACTTAGTAACTATTTTTAAGCAAAGGAATTCAAGTTAATTTAATTAAACTTATAAAATTACTCTGATTTTCAGACATGCTGGACACAATATATTTGAAAGTTACACTGAAACCCTAAGGAGGAAGAAAGAGCATGTAGCACTGATAAGTTCATGTTATTAATCACAAAGAAAAGCCAGTCAAGYTGTTCTTCCTAATTCTACATAGAGAACAATGGCACTTGGTGAAGTTAAATGTGAGTAAAATATCTGCCCCTTAGGTTTCCCACATTACCTCAATAGTGGCGATAGCATAAAGTACAGCTTCCCAAAGAGCAGGACACACCACTGCATCACTGTCGTCAATGCTGAGAAGAACAGCAGGACAAACTCTCGGTGCTTCAGTTTTCACCAGCTCAGGCAAGTACTGGCAAAAAGCAGAAGCCAGCTCAAAGAAAGCTGAGCGAATCTGACATAGGCCACAGAAAAACAAAATTTTAGTCAAATGACGACACTTTGTCACTACATGTAGTTTATAATGTTCCTTTTAAAGTCATCGTAACTTACAACACACAGTCCCCATGTTTTATCACATCAACAAAGGTTTATAATAATATTAAAAATAAAGAAAAATGAAGAAATTATTTGATAAGCCTGTTTAATATTTTAAAGTAATTTGTTTAGTGATAAAATGCTTATCAAGAATTTTATTTTAATATACCTCTCAAAAGGCACGTTTTCCCAAAAGCACCTTAAAACTTCTTAACAAAATACTACCAGAATCAATTCATCACTCTATGCACTATTGGTCTTAGCAGACCAAAGACCAACAAAATGTTTTTAAAAAATGAAAATCCAAAAGCACTAAGAACACATGCAATAAGCTGCCACAGTTTGTATCTTTTACATGAATTTGAAATGATGGCAGATTGCCAAGAAGTAGATGATGGTGACATGGAAATAAAAAATTAGCCTACTGGGCAAATTTTAGAGCAATATTGTCTATTTAAGGCCTAGAAATTTGAAGGCTGTTTCAAACTTAATTCAGCAAAGTACAAAGATCATTCTTGTAGAATACAAGTAATTAATACTTGCCTAGGTTCAGTGTATTATCTTTAACTGAAAACAACCAAAATAAAGAAGAAATAAAAAAGTCACCTGTGGTATGCTGTGTTTGCCGTATTTCCAAAATTTGTTTTGGGACAGAAGTGACATTAACTTTTCCTCCAGTGAATGCATCTCCTTCTTTGGCAACATGCTAAGCAACTTTTTTAAAGCTAACAAGGAACAGGTCAGAATCCGGAAAAATTTGGCTTCCCTTTCTTCCTCTGGTACAGTTCTCATAAAACAAAACAAAACAAATTAAAGTGAACCATAAATAAATCAGTAGGCTTCTCAACCTCTTCTAAACTGTCTAAAATAAAGAGTCATCAGTTTTTCTGTGTTCTTCTTTTGATTTCAGATGCCAGCAATGTAAATATGTAAACCTTCCATAGGTTCTAACGTTACCAAATTACATTTAAAGTGTTAGAAAAAGAGAGAGTTTCAAGTCATCTCATCTTCCAGGTATTCAAAAATGCTAGTCCTAAAAGAGCTAAAACAAGAATTAGACAACTGGTAACACTTTCAAAAGCATTTATTCTTTAGTCCCAAAGAAAGTTGCTGGGATCTGGACTCAAATAACTATTCTGTCTCTTGAAACAAAACTAAATCCACTACCTCCAGGGACAGAGAACCCAATACAGACCAAGACTTAAACCATATACATTAAAGCAGGCTAACATACTGGGGGTCACTGAGTGTATCAGGTGTTTCTTTCAGAAGGTGATCTTGAAGTACCTAGGGGGAAAAAAATACATGTAAACACATCAGAATCTAATATTTTTATGTGAATAATATAGTCTACACATTATTCAGAAACAGCTCTACAGTAAAACTTCACAACCTCTGAGTCAAGTCTTTTAAACACGTTTTAGACATGCTAGTGAACAAGAACATAATTTAATTGACTCCTATGGAACATAGCAGCTGTGGTACTGTTTGAATCAAGACTTCATAATACTTTGTCAGTTGCAGTCCTATGACAACAGGCTTCTGGTAAAAAGAAGCCAAACTGAGACAAAACAAAATGGTTAAGTTTGCACATGATGGGCCAGCAATGCAAACTTTCACCTTTTTAAATTCAGTCAATTCAGTTTCATGTGTAACTGGCAGAAGAGCATTAACCTTGGTCAGAACTAAACTTGTGGAGGCTCTCTGAAACACTGCTCAGCATTTTTTAATCCACTACCAATGCAGTTAAACTACTCCAGCATCATTATTCCATCCATCAGCAACATTATGTGATGACTGAGCATCATTACATAGAAATGCATACAAGAAAATTCACTTCATATTCATTCCTCTGGTTCCAGTCATTCTAACCACAAGTCAAAAAAACAGAGGATGTATCTTTGCCTCAGTCTTCTCTTCACATAAGCAGAAGCAAAGTTTCAGGTGAGAATGAAATTTAACCATAAAGAATAGATGGGGGCAGGATGAGTTTTAGACTTGTAATAAAAGTTGACATATACTCAACACAAAGCCTTAAAGAAACACCTAAGTATAAACTCACATTAAGAATTTCATCTTTACAGAATGCTAAGGCTTCAGGTTGTTTGCTTGAAGGAAAAGCTTTTTCAAAAGCTAATTTTGCAGCAGAAGCAGCAGGGAAGTAAGTGTCACACTGAGCAATCAGCCAGTATCCCATGATACTTTTTAAGTAAGGAGCTAAGTGTTTCTTTACTTTAAGAATCAGTTGCTCAAAAGATTGCTGAGTTGCTTCCCGAACACGGCGATCATGATCCTGTTAAAAAAAAAAAAAAAAAAAAAAAGAGAGAGAGAAAGGTTTATTGTTTTAAGAAATGTACCTTTGATGCCGGGTACTTCAAAGCAGAAGCCACGACAAAAAAAAAAGCTGTCTCTCTCAGTTCGCCAATTTTCACAATGAATTGGGCTATACAGATTTGAAAATACGCAACGACGACAAAAAAGTCTTGGTATCCCTAGATAAGAGGAGAGTCCTAACTTAGCAGCATCATATTCCCAACGTGTTGTACATTCAAAATTGTAACCTTTTCCTGATATCCCTAACTACAGTTTCTATTTCCATTTTATACAAACATTAAACAGAAAGACAAGAGGCAAGAGAAACAGGAAGCCTTGAAGACACCTTTTGTATTAAAACGACCATAAACCTACACAAACTGTGCATTATCCATTATTTGTGTATGAATTTACATCATCATGACTTTCTATGCTTYTAGCTCCTGAAAAAAATACTAGGAATTGCTCTAATGGATCAGAATAGTGATTCATTTTGTCCAATTATCACGTTTCCAACAGTAGCTAGCCCAGATAGTTTGGAGATGTATTAAATATATCAGAACATTATGGATTATCTGGCTACGGATGGTCTTTTCATGTTTAGGGGTTTTTTTCTTTTTTTTTTGTGTGTGTCTGTGTTTGGTTTTTTTTATATTAAGTCCGGTCAGATATTAGTCCTAGGTCAAAAAGATTTATAATTATGTCAACTGAACAGTACATTCTCTTTAGYCGTTCTGGAATCTATATAAAAAAACTGTTCATGAGAAGAAACACCTTGTCACCTTTTTAACATAAAGGTCCAACAAACAGCTATCTCCACCCAGCAAGTACAGCCCAGGCATCAACAGTTCAAGATTCCACCCACTGCCAATACTGAAACATCTCCACAATAAAGAACACTACTTTCCTTCAACTTCATGTTTTTTCTAGAAGGTCGGTAATTCCAACAAAATTAGATATATCAATAAAGACTACCTTAGAGGTTTTCACAGGAATTACCCAGAGAAGTTTTTAATTTAGATGCTTTAATACTTACTAGTGAGATTTTACAATAAATTCTTGGCCAGTAAGGAAGAACACCTTTAACAACTTCCGCTTCTCTTTCCTTGCACATTGTCCCAAACTCTTGCATAGCCTAAAATCAAGATATCAAGAGCATGATTTAAGAAGTCAGACATGTTCCACAATTTACCAGCTTCTACCAGACATTGCAACTCTCTTTTTCAAAAATCAATTCACTTCTTGCAATTGAGCATCTATAGAGTTAGTTTTATGAATCCTCCGTCAGCATTGCGTGATGGATCTTTTTATAAATCCTCTAAGATACCTTCTGGATTGCAGTTGTGGCAAATTTACCAATATGAAATCAGTATTAGCTACCTTGATATATTCCTCTCCCATCCTTAAGAAAAATTTATTGTTTTCCGATAAAAAAATTTTATAGGGGACAAAGGATACACCTACTTTTAATTTTGTTGTGATATCCCTTTTAGAAAGTTTTCGCAACACCATTCGAAAATCAGCATCCACAAGGCTGTCTATTTCCTCTGCTCCTTGAACTGCAGGAACATATCCTAGATCACTCTGAGATGTTCCAAAGCCAATAAACCCAGGCACTGTTCCACGTTCTTTGGCGAGGAGCTCTGCAGCTCGGCCACTGCTAGAAGGCTGACAAAAAACAGGGACAGAAGTCAGTTATCTATTTCAGTCATTTTATTTTATTTTGCACCCATCATGCATTTGAAATAATGATCCTATTTGTACTGTATAATTAAGCTTCTATTTGAAAGTGTCTCACAAAAAAAGGCCACCTATGCTTTAAACACAGAATTTTGACCTAGAAAATTATTCTTCTCTTTAGAATCAGCATTCTCTTCTCCCATTGTGATTTTAATCCATGAATACTTACAGAAAATTATATTGTTTTTATACACATTAAAAAAATTATAACAGAAAAGTCCTTCTGTAAGTGAACAATGTATTAAGAAACCATTTACCCTCCTTTACTACTTCTGTTTTTACTGGTTCTTCCCATGTTATTGCATATGGACCAATACAGCTCCCAAGGAATGCTCTTCATATCATTGGGAAAAATAAGAACACACACGAAACAAAGGATGCTGCCAGCAACAAAGGGGCCAAGAACGATTTTGAAGAATGGAGCAAAAGGATACATATGTGTCACAGTATAATACTATCCCATCAGTATTACAGTGAGTGTTTTGGAGTTCAGCATCTCTTCTAGTTTGCCTCAGTTAAGTCAACACCTTGCTCATCATATCAGTGGCTCAYGTTTATGTCAACCACACTGTTTTGAAAAGACTGTCCCAAAACCGACTGATGCTTTAACATTCTCTGTGATACTTTATAGTCCAAATACTTTTTTATTTCCTAATGACAGTTGCAGTTTGCAAGTTTTTTTTTTTTTAAAGTTATGACAATTTGCTGAAGCTCATCTTACTTTCCTGATTTTCTTGAGGTATGTAAGCCAC
The DNA here is from genome assembly GCA_030449065.1 of Oceanodroma leucorhoa. Classification (NCBI taxonomy): domain Eukaryota; kingdom Metazoa; phylum Chordata; class Aves; order Procellariiformes; genus Oceanodroma; species Oceanodroma leucorhoa. Next base: position 5,844,983 of record JASVER010000012.1, on the reverse strand, counting down.
ATTTTACCTGACTAGTCTATCTACAGATTAAGTCATTTTTTCTGCATGTGAAACCTCACCTGTAAGGACACGCTTCTTTGTGTTCCCTAGTCTTCTCTAACTACATGAGAGGGAGAAGATTTGTAGGAATTACATAACCTGAACACAACACTTCACCCACAATTCTCCCACCCTGAGCGAGTGCCACATACGACGGAAGTCGCACCACTTCAGGCCCGGTGGCAGGACAGAGACACCGCGTCAGGTGTACTCCAAGGCTCTCCGCAGAGGAACACACCGAATGTACTCACCAGTACCTTGCTGAACTTACTCCCGCGGTGATTTTGGAGTCACACACCCCTACCCTTGCCCCTCTCTGGAAAATGCGTACAAACGCCAGAAGAAGTTGCAGCCACACTCCCCTAAAGCACGGGCCCGGGCCAAGAGCCGCCCCTGAAGCCCGGCGGCCGCCCCAGCCCCAGCTACTGCAACCGGGCCCGAAGGCAGCGCCGCCTCCCAGAGGGGTACGGGCTGCGGCGGCCTACAGCCCCCTTCCCAGGGCACCGGGAAGGGCGGCCTTCACCTGCCCGCCGGTGCCGGACGCTCCAGCCCCGGGGCCTGGGCCCCGGCGCCCTCCCCGGCCAGGCCGCCTGCCGGCCCCCCTGAGGCGGGAAGGGCCGGCCGGAGCCACCGGCGGAGGCCGCGCGGTACCCGGGGCCGGGGCGCGGCGCGGCGCTCCCCCACCCCGCGGGGCGCGCTCACCCGCAGGTTGCCCTTGGTTCGCTGCTTGTTCTTGCCCCCCATGGCGGCGGCGGCGGCGGCGGCTCTGGGCAGCGGCCGGGCGCGACGAGCCGCGCGGGCGGGGCGGGGGAGCGCGGCGCTTCCGGGGGGCGGGGCCGGGCGCCGGGGTCCGTGGGTCCTGCGGCGTCGCGAGGCCTGCTGGTCGTGCCGGTCCCGCACACCGGGGGGGGAAACGGCACGCACGGGCCCTCCCCCTGGGAACGCGTCTGTGAGGGATGAGCCGGTGCCGGCGGGAAGATTGCGAACAGCTCAAGTAATGGCCAAGGCATTGTCGTGAAACACAAGGATGTAACCTCGCCGAAATGCSCTTGAACTTTGTACCCATCAACAGCGCTTAAAAGTGCGGAGACTTCAAGCGTATCTTGGTTCCTTTATTAAGCCGCAGTATTCTTGTACACTTACAAAGACTCACGATTTGCCAAAGTTTCAAACAGAGGCAAATCGGCACTTGTCGAATGAATTCACTGCAAAGTGTCGCTACAAAGGGTGTCCAAGTCCCCACCAGAGATCCGAATGTTAGGAACTTCACCAGATCTATGCAGAAATATTTAATCAACATCAGAAGCAACCAATGTCTGCTTTTTATGACATGTACGTGATTTAGATACAGAATCCATACGCAAAGGAACAAATCGGCATTCATTGATACAACTTTGTTGAAACCAGACTCAAAAACACACGCAGCATAACGCACTTCAAATTAGTGGACTGCAAACTTGCAAACTCAGCAGGGTAAGGCTCGTTTTACTGTTCTGGAGTGTACTGTAAGGGAGCCCAATCCCTGGTAAGCTTCTGCTTTTACATGAGTAAACAGACTAGGCTCCTCTGCTGCAGATGTAGAGGAGCCACCACAGTATATCTCTTACCCGCATACACACCTTTACCTACGGAAAAGTGTTATGCCTTAGAGTAGGCCTCCTAGCTCAGCCCGTTTGCGTGAAGGCAGTTTTGTGAACTTGCTCCCTCCTTTTTTTTATAAATAAAACATTAATCTCATTGCTTAATATACTTACAGGTAGAAAGTAGAAGAAAAGATCGTTACAAAAACGTCTTCATGTAGTGTATGTAAACAGTAACAAATAACGTGAACATCACATTTCCTCTCCTGAGATATCCACACTTCATTTTTGTCTCTTCTTAGTCATATATTCATTCATCTGTAATTCTGTAACTACCCTGTAGGCTATCAAACATATTTTCTTTCATTGTAATTAGGTATGTACCCTGAATGTCCTTAAAATCAGAAAGTGTAATAAAGCATTCATTTAGTCGTTTTCATTATTCAGGATTTCATTGAGTATTTGTTTTCACTGAAAACTGGATTCATCATATAAACCACAAATTATTAATGCCCTCTCTCATCAACTGTTGCAGAACAGGTAAGGAATCTGTCACGAGGATTAACTTACAAAGATCACCGCTTGGACCTGTGGTGATCTTCAACCCCTTCAATGCCCTTCAACTCCAAAGTACATTTGAAAAATGTCAGCACATCCTTTTTCTTCTAAAAACCGATATAGCTGCCCCAAATCCATATGATTTCCTCTGGCACCATGTGCATCAAAACATTTTTCTTCCAAAGTGGAGAACTTCCTTTGTTTCTGAATCTCAGCATGTCCTCCACCTTCCAAAGAAACATCTTCTCTGTGCCGAAGGACAATTCTTTTCCACGTTAATCTTCTTACTCTGAAAGCAATTGGAGAAATATGAAACTAAAAATTAAAGACTGTTTTAGAAAATACTATGAAATAGCTATCATCACAGAAGTCAATAAATTCCATTTGTACATATATGTTGACAGAGATAACGGTTCCCTAGCTGGTCATAGAAATACTACTCACATGTAAACACTCCCATAAGCAGAAGCTTGTTTCTTTATACCTCCCCAGGATCCAAAAACCTTAATGTTACTCCTCACAAAATAATTGATGAAGATGCGGTTTCACTTTCAGTGCTCAATTCTGCCTTGCCTGTGCTAAGAACTCACGTATTTTCATATTCTCTTAGCTGTTACAATCAAATGGCAATGTTCATTTACTCTGCATCACCCAGAAATATAAATGATAGGAGCAGAATAAAACACAAATGTAAAGCAATATAACTGTATACATATCTAACACGACTGGGGTACTGCAGTCCATTGCTGTACAACTGCAATACAGAGCAAGGTAAAACAGAAATAAATGTGCACCATGCTGTACTAGTAGCTTTGATTGCTGTAACCAACAGTACAGTGCATATTCAGTTGTAAATACATTACGATAAGCACAAATACTTTGCAGACTTACAGATTGGAAGGTGGTTAGATTTCCCACCTTCTGGCCACATATACAAGATGAAACATGTAATATTCTAATTACTAATGGCATTTAGGTACAAAGAAAAACTAACCTTGACCAGAACTCTTCACAACTACTTTGTAGACCTTCTACACAAACAACACCTGGTTTCCCTGGCATGCAAAACCCTGACAGAGAGAGCTCCTTGGCCCAGTCAATAATATTCTTTCTTTTTTGCTTGTTGTAAATGTGATGACTATAGATCCACAATCGAGTGAACGTGATATCTTCTGACTGCATGGCATTTGATGTTGTCACCGAGGAAGACGAAAGCTCTTTGTCAATGTAAGCAGCTGCATGGTCTTTAACCCATTCCCTTGCACTCAACATGCAGGGCTCACCACTGCAGTTTTGCATCAAGTATGTTTTTAGATCAGAGTTCAGGTGAATCTGCTGAGAGCGGCTTAGTAATGATGACCTAAGGAAAAAGAAAAATGTAAGTGCAGTTGTAATATGCTTACAATTTAGCATGTTTTTCAAACAGTTTTACTTCAAGCTGCAAAAAAATCAGGCCATATTTAGGTGGTATGCCCTTGCTATTGATATGTAAGTCATATTTACTATGAAAAGGTCTTAATTAGTATTTAATTGGTGTGCTAACTCTTGAGTTCACATATAGTACTACTAACCTGTTAATCAAAATCAAATAAAAGGTACTTGAAAAGTAGGTAAGGTGGCTGAACTAATTTTCTGCCATATGCAGAGCTACTTCTTTAAACGGAAATGTTCCAATAAAAAAATAACACAAGCCTGGGAGTAACAGCATTTTGACAAGGGAAGAATAAGACCACTGACTAATTTTCCACTCCTTCAGTTAGTGTTAAGCCTTGTAAAAATGGACAACAGTCTCTCTTCTTGAGCATCAGACCTATGAACAGTATCTATATGTAACCCCTCTGTACAGAAGATGGCACTCCTCCACTCTTTTCTCATTTTTCCCACTTATTTACCGAGGACACCAGAGAAATCATAACCTTGGAGATTTTTCTTCAACATTGTTGTCCATCTGGCTTGACAGTAAACTATCAAAAAAGGACTGCTTTTTCCTATTATAACTGTATTTATGTAGTACACCATAGCTTCTAAATGTTTTAATTAGCTGTGCTTTTAATGCCATACCTCACAGTAATTTCCGGTAGAACAGTTGGGTATTTAAATGGTAAGGCACAGGCCATAGAGAATTCCACCTAAAAACAAGTGAGCAAATGTTCAGTTCAAGTAAGCCCTAAAATCCCACAAAATAGAAATAAAAATTTTAAAAGGTGTTTACAATACCATAGAGGCATTAGAGACCTCTGGCTTCACATTCAGTATAAACTGAACTTTTGAAGATGGCATCTCTGCAGACTCATTTTCAAGATAGTGCTTTAGTTCTGCAACAGCCAGCTGGTCAGTCACAATGAACTCTTCCTCATAAGGAAACATGCTAGAGAGTAAATCTAATTCCGAAATTTGTATCTCAGCTTCTTCTCGGTTAGTCATTTCTGTTGTTTCCTAAGCAAAGAAGAAATTAGGGAAGAAAAGGGGACTAAATGAACATGGGACAAAGTTCATTAACTACCTCCATGTAAATCATACTAATCCTTATAACCAAGCCCATCAAAACTAATTCATATATGTCGGGCAGTTAGAAGCACGAAGGGACTCTGTGACGGTCCATGAGGTTTCCATTGATCTGAGATGGGACAGGGTRCGGCGGTGTGTCATCAAACTAACTTCTCACAGGGCCGCACCCCTGGGGCGCAGCCGCCTCTGCCGCAGAGTGGACGTTAGCGCACCTGGGGAGCCTCCACTCCCCCGCCGAGCAAGCCCAAGCCCGGCCCCGGCTCCCCGCACCGAGCGCCCACCGGCAGCGCCTCGGAGGACGGGCCGCGGCGCGGAAGGGGAGGCGCGAGGTGCCCGCGCATGCGCTGACACGTCCCCATCCCCGTTCCCCTCGCCGCCCTCCCCCCCCCTGCTGTGTCCTTACGGCCCCACAATGCAACGCGCCGGAAGCGCGCATGGCAGCCGGCAACCGTCGCCCATACGCCTGGGGATGAGGTGAAGTTGTCGGGCCGTCCCGAGCCGGAGCCATGCGCCACCAAGTTGTTCGCCCCGCGGCACCGGCAGGTGAGGGACGGAAGACCCCCGGTCCTGCCGTCGCGCTCCTACCACCGCGGCCGCTCCTCCTTCMCCCGCTCCGGGACTCACTCCTCCGGCGCTCCGCAGCCTCCGCTCCGGCCAGGACACACGGCTTTCCCTATTGGCTGCGGCGCCTGTCAGTGAAGGCGCGGGAGGCGGGCGCGGGCCAATCRGAAGCAGGTGGTGCGGCGCAGCGCGGTGGGGTGCGCGGCGGCGGGGCGAGGGTCCGCGGCGGGTCCGGGGAGCACGTGGGCGGCGCGGCCCGGCCCGGCCCGGCCCTGCCCGCGGGACGGGGTGAGTGGGGTGGCCCGGGGGGCGGCTGGGGGCTGAGGCGCTCTGTGCCGCGTCCCGGGGCGCACCTGCTCCCCAGCGCAGCGGGCCGTCCCTGCTGCCCTCGGGACAGGGAGTGTCGGCTCCCCGCTGGGGCCCGGCCTGCTGCCTGGGGCAGGCGCCCGCCGCGCCCCGGTGGTTTCCCAGGCGTGCCTCTGTGGGCATTTTTCCCAGGTCTCCGTCCGGCGCAGGTGCACTTTTGGTCTTTTGCAGACCGCTCGCTCTTATTAAAAAAAAAAATAAAAAAAAATAAAGCAAACCGTTGTTTTGTTGCTTTAGCTGTTGGGCTCTGCAACGCTTTCCCTCGTGTGGGCTATTGCGTGGAAGAGGCTGGTGAAGAGCCTGTCAGACAAGTCTGTCCAGACACAGCGTGGGTGAAATGAACAGCCACGTGTGTTCCTGCTGTCCTGCCTTCCTGGTGGCAGCAAAGTCAGTTTGGAAAGGATTTTAACGGTTTAGAGCTGTTCATGTAAGATCAAATGTTGCAGCTTTTTGCCAAAAAATGTTCTGTAGAGGGAGTTTGTTGGATGAACTGTCATTTCTTTTTCTGAACAAATTGAATTCTAAGTTGCAGAAGTTGGTAATTCTACTCGTGAAGAAGTGGCTGCCTACCTGTCGTTTAACAACGGGGTAATCTGTCCTAAAAGCATGCTTTGAGAAGGTTTGTTACACAAAAAGTCCTCAGTGGGTGTCATGCCTAAACTCTTCCCAGCTTACTTTCTCTCTGATTCTCTTGGGCTGGCTTCATTTTTCAGCTGTGACAGCTCCAAGCGGGCAGCTGTTCTCTGTGGCTGGTGTGCTGCTGAGTCCAAACTAAGAAGTAGTTTTGAAAGGACGGATGTTACAAGTCAGATTTAATGCTGTGCTAACGTGTTTACATAAAGGGTGGACAGCAGGGTTAGGCAAACCTGCAAAGACTGCATAAGACTATAGAGACTTGATTTTGAACCCTTTTAGCTTGCATGTTTTCATTGTATAGCATATGTCGATTTTTAAGTTTACCTGATCTTTTTGAATGATCTTTTGTGAGATAAGGCCTGTGCCTTATCAGGGGCCACAGACCAGAAGTTAAAAATGTCATACCATATGTGCAGTAGCCAACTTTTTGAAGGCAAGCACCTGGCTTAGGACTCTGTAGTGGTGGATCATACTTGTCTAGAAGGGTCTATAGGCAYACCAAATAACAGACCCCATCTGAGTTATTTGCTTGGTATGTTGGGAAGGTGATAATAAATCTCTCCCAGTGAAGAAACTGAAAAATCAGAACTGCCATTGTATATTTTCAAATATGTTAGAGTATATTTGCCTGTGTCAGACTTCATCAAAGCTACAAGAAATATGCAGTGAAGAAAACAAAGATTGTAATTGGAAAAAACTTGGAAGATTTAATTGGGACAAACCCAATTCTTTTTCCTAAAATCCCTGTGTTATTAGTTAAAGTAGAAGTCCTAAAGGCTTATAGGATTTTTGATACTTAAGTTTTCCATCTTGGTCTTTTGTGCAATGCTTTTGATTTAAGGTTTTAAATCATTTGGTTTTTATAATTCACACTGTGATCTTGCCTCTACAACAGTTAAAATTGTTTCATGTTAAAGTATAATTAATTTATTTTCTTTTGAAAATGTCAAATTGAAACAAGTTAATTCACCTCAAGGGACATCTTGGCCATAGAAATAATTTATTGTTTAGCAATGAACAAGTAAAACCAAAACCTAGTTTCTAATGTACTGTTTTTCTTTGCTAGGTCACTGTTCCATGTAAGAAAAATTACAGACTACAAATATGGGAAAGAAACGCATCAAARGCAAAACTGCACAGTCTGATGAGTCTCCGGATACGCTGGGTATGTTTCCTCAGAGAAGTCTGTGGTCCTAATGTTTGTTTTGGCCTCAAAGAGGGCTTGAAAACTCATTAATATTAGAAGACCTTTACATTAGTCACTGGCTTTGAAGTCTCATTTACAGAGTGTGCGTTTGTATAATTGAAACTGAAGTCTACCAAGAAACATTAGCATTGCTACTTTTCTAAGTATGCTAGAAAATAATAATCCTGTCTTGAAAACCAGGATTATTTTCTGGTTTTCAAGAAACTCAGAGACATAGTTCTCTATTGATGCACAGACTGTATTGAATTGTATAAAATTCCTCAGAATATAAAGGGTTTGTAGAGTCAGCTGCTAAGCTTGTCATGATAGGCATTTTCCTAATGAAGATTTTGTTGCAGAAGATTCTCGCTTCAGCAAAAAAGATTGTGATTAAAATATTTCTGTGAAACCATTTCTCTTTACACTAGCAACTACCTTAGTACTGGCCCTGGACAGCTCAGCTCTCTAGTCATAGTGCTTTTTCATTAAAACCTCTTTCTCTTCCTTGCCCTCAGTTCCTTTAGAGAAAATCCCAAACTGTTAATGTTATCCTTTTAGCCGGATCTTCTGTGTTGAAATTTTATTTGTTATCTTGTTTACCCTGGTTATTCTAGCTCTTGGTTTTGCTTGTGCTGTGTAGCATTCTCTTCTACCATCTTGTCTGCCAGGTCACAGATTGTGTCTTGCCCATCTTTTTTGTTGATCCCACCTGGGGAAACAAGTTGAGCCATGCTAATTTAGCTGCGAAAGAGAGCACTTAGAGTTTTAGCCAAGAGGCTCAGTGTGATGGCCTTTTTATTTTAAATTCAAGTCTACTCTGCTTTGGTTTCCTGGTTGTCCTAGTCTTCTGGTAGCTTCTGTCTCCTATGGCTTTTTAGCTTCTTTTGTCTTTTCTTTTTTTTTTTCTGGAGTCAAGATCAATGTCTGCTATGACTGTTCTTCATCAGCAATTGCTGATGGTGTCTCACTTCTTTGGCTAAAATGAGGCTAGCTTACCCCGACAAAGTCCTGTAAAGCCACAAATGTAGACTAAGATGGATCATTGTGAATAATTCCACTGTATAGTAGCAGCCAGTGTACAAAACACAAGGTTTGTTTAAAAAMCACAATTTTGAAGTTGTGGATGAAGTTTGTGTTTTTTAAAAAGGCTTAAAGAATGCATCCAAATACCTGTATTTGGCTCTTATTGGCTAGCATTTGTACTGTGGTAAAATCCTATGATCTTGGACAGAAACAGAACTGTAGGTACAACACTTTTTACCAGTTTCAGCTCATGCCAAGGTAAGTTTGCTATCTTGAGGCTGTAATCTTGCATATGGTCCTCAACAAAGATAGATTCAGAGCTGTTATGCTATCTGAGCAGTAAAAATATGTCTGTAGAAAAGGACTTAAGACAGTTTAATTATGTAAACAGCTATGTAATTCTTCTCAATAGTTTCACAAAAATGTGATATTTTTTTTGACATGTTAAGTACATACAGCATTTTTCTTTTAGCATGAGTTTGTTTATTCTGTGCTTTTTGACTTTTGAGGTAATTCTTTGTACTGTCAGATGTTTGACCCTGTATTTGCAAGTTGAGATATTTGTAACTGCAAATAGTGAAGAATTGTAGGCTAATGATGCTAAATGTCTTAGAAACCTACACTAAAAAAAAAAAAAAACAAACCACCAAAAAAACTTCAAACCCAAACAACAACAATTAAAATATGTTCCTCATTTTTTTTATTTGGAAGAACTTGAATCAGTTTGCATATGCGTTTTCTGCCGATTGTCAGCTGCAATTTCTCTGTACATGACTTAGGCTTACAGACAGCTTCTCTTCGCGCAAGTGACAGTGCAACCAACAACCTTAAAAAGAAATAAGATAATTAAACTCCTGATGCCTGTTCTCGGTGTAACCATTCTTAGATTTTGGTTAAATAGGTGGAGTTCACACCAGGCCCAGAGGTGCAGCTCCAAGTAGGGTGTAGTATAGTAGTGCGAAGTGATAATGGTGTAGGTAGGATGACTCTGCCATTTTTGTTTACCATAGTCTGCTGCATAATTTCACTGAGGCAGCTCAGCTGGAAGCATAACCTCCATAATTTCCACTTTTATAGGCCAGCCAGGTGCTGCCTTGGTGACTGGGAACTGTGGCAGTGGGCTGTGGCTGCTCCCTGGGAGGTGTGGGAATCATAACGCCACAATAATAGAAGCCCACAGCCTGGCACAGTAGGTAGGTTTGTACCCAAAGGTTTTGTCAACCCCTCTGACTAGATGTAGATTTGAGCGATACTTTTTTTTAAAACAGTAATGCAGTAGTATAGGATGCAGCAACAATATCCGCGGGCTGTGAACGGGTGTAACGAAGGGTTTCCTTCTGATACGTCTGAAACATTGTCAGTGTTTCACTGTCTCTAGAAAGGCTGTCCTGGCTTCTGGATTGCTGCCTGTGTCTTTGAAGCCTAGAGGCGTTTGCATTTGTTATGATGCCTACATCCTTCTTGTGCGTTTTATTTCGTAGAACCTGTGTGCAAGCATATCCGTAAAGGATTGGAACAAGGTCATCTGAAAAAGGCACTGCTGAACGTGGAATGGCATGTTTGTCAGGACTGCAAGGCAGACAATAAGGCACAAGTGAAATCTGAGGAGGAGACTGACGAAAGCCCTTCGATATGGTTGTGTCTAAAATGTGGCCATAGGGTATCTCTTGTTTTGTTGTTAATTAATCTTAATATCTTTCAGTGCCTCATAATATAGTGGAACAAGAGAGCTTCCAATTAAACTCTTACATTCTCTCTTTTTCTGTTTTAAATGTGGTGCTACATAAATGATTTGATATACTTTAGTGTGATTAAAAAATGTCTGCTCTGAATTGCAAAGGAAGTACTTAGAAGCTTGGCACAAAGGCATTTAGCAGACTTAAGGCTAAAACACCATCTTGAGGACTTATTTTCCTAGAAAGTCCAAATTATTTTGCAAAGAAAAATTTCTGTTAATGCTCCTAATTTGTGATTTTTACAAGAAGATCTTGTGCTAACATTAGTTTATTAAACTTGGAACAATGCATGCTGAAGAGGTTTTTGGTTTTGTTCTGTTTCATTCTTCAAGCTGTTCAAACTGGAATTTGTAAATTAGATGTTTGGTCCCCAAGCAACTTTATAGTTATTCTTTACCCAGTAAGTTACTTCTTTCTCAGAAGAAGTTACTTTCTCTCGCAGAAGTAAGTGTCTTGAAATAGAGACCCATCTGGTCATCCTAATTAGTTTAATGTAATTAATCAGTTTTCATTTTAATCCTTTGTTTATACTCTGACTTATATATGTTTCATTGATAGTCAACTGGATTTTGTGACACTTCTGGTTATCAACATTATAGGGTTGTGGCAGAAATTCTCAAGAACAGCATGCTTTAAAGCATTACACAACGCCGAGATCAGATCCCCATTGTTTGGTTCTCAGTTTGGACAACTGGAGTGTGTGGTGAGTTTGTCAGGCAACAGTTACAAGACATAGCTAGAGGGCAATAGAGGCTGGGATATAATCTGTGTTTTCTTTCCTTTGTGATTTCTAGGACTTATCTCTAGAAATTTATGAAGTGTTTCCACACACAAAATTCCCAGCAGTCTTTGAGATTTGCTGAATAAATATTACTTGTAAAATCTATAACTAGAAAAATTTCATAATTGAGGTTGAAATTGGCCAACTAGTAAATGCTGTTGACTTCTTATTTTATTGCTTTTACTCAGTCAGAATACTGACATGTAGAAACACGTGTTGTTATGTAGCTCTAAATCGTAACTTTCAGCCTTGGGAGAAGCTRCTTTCTGATGCACAGTTGGTGACAAACTTAATTACTTTTCTTTTCCCAATAAATATGACTTCTTAATACCATATGTATAGTGAAGAAGCACAACTGTAGAATTACAAGATGCTGCTGGATCAATCAATACAAATTCCATCTCTCTGGTAGTATTTTCTTCTCTTAAAAGGAATTCTCCTGAAATGAATATTCTTAAAAGGAATAGCATGTTACTATGTAAGGGGGAACCTTAATTTTCCAAACTGTGCCATACAGAAATACTGTGCCTTACATAAAGAGTTTTCATTTTGCTTTGTAACCTTTTTTTTAAACTTATTAGTTGTCATTATGTTAATTTTATATAACATTATCTGTTTTACTTGATCATATTTAACATTATATGCAATGATCAGTATTTTTATTGAACTCTAGAATGGAAATGGACATTAATAACATAATATTGCTAGTGAACTAGTGAACTTATTTTTGTGAATTTAAGTTTTAAAATTATGATTTTAAAGGGCTTTATTTTCTCTGTTCTAAAACTTAGTTTTTAAATCAAAATACTTGTGAATGAGAAGTTGTCGTCTAAGCAAGATATTTTGCTTCCTTCTAGAATTTCTTGGTTATACAAACTTGGACAAAAAATTATTCAGAGATTGATATATTGGGTGTAAATTATTGTTATAAATCAAACTACAATCAAGAACTGTATTTCACAGTGGACTTAGTACATAAAAGCAAAAGCCTTTTTGATCAGAATTTATTAATGCTATGAATGTATGAATAAATCTCTGTGTATGTGCATATGTGGTTGAAATTGGACTTGAATAGTACCTGTAAATGGTTAAAAGAAAAGGTTTTGAACATGGAGAGAAAGAGGAGAGTTCTAGTAATTAAGTTCTGCTCTTCTGGGGTTACAACAAGTGCTATTGTACGTATTTTAAGTACTGGTATGACTTACCAGTTGGATCTACTTAATGTTTTCCCCCCCACTGGTCAAACAGCTATCGTTGAAAATACATTTTCCAATCACTTGATTCCTTCAAGGCTTCCTATAAAAACTTTTGATGGATGAGAGGTTATGATGTTAAAAATTGCCCATGGAAGTAACTATCATTCCTTATGCCAGGAGTGAGAATGCCTATTTTTCCAATTAACTAAACAGACAATAAATACATACTCAGGGATCCAAAGGTTGAGTCAGTTTTTTTCAATGAGATATGAGAAATGTGCAAATTACAACGAATTCCAGGGATGCTAGAGATTTAGGCAAGCACTTTGCTGCAGGCTTCCGCTGCTTTTAATATCAGAAGATAGAGTCTAACTTGTGGCAATCCTGAAATCTGCTAAATGCATTTGTGCCTAAGAACTGTAATTGGTATGTTTCAAAGTGCAGAAGTATTTGCATTCTCATCAATACCTTTTGTCACCTCTTCAAAGAATTGATTGGGCAGAACTACAAAATCTGTACATACAATTGTCCTTCGGCTGTATGTGTTCTGGCAGAATTTTACCCTTACTTGAACTTTTGTCACTGCAGCTTCTCTCACAATTTTGTTTAAAACAGATTAGTGGCCTAACCACGCACTTCTTTGCTCATAGAGAGACAAATAGATTTATATTAGCAACAGAAGAGCAAATAAAGGTGTGCAGGATTAATGGAGGACACTGATTTGTTTCTTATCCAATTTAAATATAATGAAGTACTTGCTTGGCTACAATAATCAGAATGTTTTTCCATGCCATAACATTGGTAAGTCATTTCCTTTAGGGCCTGATACCTTCATTGCTTGATTTGGGCAAAATTTTCCCTGCATTTATTTTTCTTGAAGACTAGGTTTCTAAGCACATCTTTTAAGTGTCTAATTTATATTTGTAAATTGCAGCCTCCAGTCACTGAAACAATTTAGTAAAGAAAATTTTTAAACTTTTTATTTTCTTGATCAGAAATAGATTGAACTCCTCTCTAAGACTTCTAAATCTCAAAATAAATCTCATACTTTTGTAACTTTGTGTCATGAATTACATCAAACAAGCAAACAGTTTAGGACTTTTAAACAGTAGAAAAAAAAGGATTAATTGTTTTTCTTTTGGGGGGGGCGGAGACAGGTGCTACATATGTGATAATGAAGTCCCATATAATACTTCAACCCGATTGGGTCAGACTGTGGATTATGTTAGAAAACAAGTTTGTACTGACTCATCACGTACAGGTAAGTAACTATAGTATACATACAGTAAATCAGAAAGTCCCTTAAGTGTAGGAGATGTAGAATCATAGAATAGTTTGGGTTGGAAGGGACCTTTAAAGGCCATGTAGTCCAACCCCCCTGCCATGGGCAGGGACATCTTCGACTAGATCAGGTTGCTCAGAGCCCCGTCCAGCCTGATCTTGAATGTTTCCAGGGTTGTACTGTAAATCAAGAATGTACACTAAATTAGATTTAGCTTTTGAAGCACCTTATGGTAAATTAAAAAGCTAATTTCTCCTTTTTTTTTTTTCCTTTGTCAGAATTCTGATAGCATAAGTAACATCCTAGCCCATGGACCTAATTGGATGAGGATTTTACTCAGTGTCCCCTAAACTTTTAYAGACCAGAAATATAGGAATAGAAGGAAAAAAAAATACAGTTTTGCTGTGACTTTTTTAAAAATGAGATGTTCGGTTGTTCTGTGAGTAAGGAATTGACTTTCAGTACTTAGAAGTGCTGTGTTTATTCATCAGTATTGCTCAGTCTGTCTTGATCTGAATGAAAATTGTCATTGCTTAAAGATAATCTGATTTGATTTTTTTAGAAGTATTTTTGTAGGTATTTGTGAATGTATCAGCTGGAATGACTAAGTCTCCAGCTGTTGCAGCACATTTCCTAAAGAAGGAGTATACAAGAGGATTTGTCTACTGGGTCTGTACATTTATATAGGTAGCTGCAGTGCATTCAGAACTCTCTAAAATAGCGTGATCAGCCTGCAGTCTGTCTGCAAACATGGTTGTTTAAAAGGAAACAAAGCCAGCAAAACACCCCAGTTTCCACAATGGCAAAACTGTTTTTGTACAAGGCATTTCCATGAGAAAACTTGGAAGAATTTGCATATCAAAATAAATGCTATAATTCATGGCTATCAAAAATTCCAACACAATCCTACACTTGAGTGAAATCATAGCCCCCTTGGGAAGTAGATCACAAGTATCCAGCAGTTGCAAGTGTCTGTCTCTGAGTTTGTTTAGGAAGCAGCTGAGGTTTTCCCACAAGGACCAGAATCTTTGAGTGGTTTTGGTCAGTCTTTCCCAGATAAGTAGTTTCTCTACGTCTAGTATTTGAACTTCGTATTGGTTGCCAGAATTTTCTTCTCAGGTTTGAACTGGAAAACTGATGAATACCTGGGTGCAGTTGTTGTCTGCTTCAGGTGTTCCATCTGTTGTTGTCCATCCGTTTCTTGTCCATCTGCGAAGATTGTGTTGCCTGGTTTCCTTGCTTTCTCTGAGCTGGCATTACTTTATTTTAAAGTTAATCTTGGCTCACAGCCCTATTTATTAGAAACTTTATGAATAGTAGACTGCCAAACTGGCAGAACCAGTGTGGGTGTTATTCTGAAAATTACCTGGAATTCCCTTATGGTTTTATTAAACAGATCATTGAAATTTTGAGCTATACTCCAAAGTAATTTGTGGGAAAATGTCTTTAACGTGTCTTGAAAAATACAAACCTTCCAGTTTTATCTGTTTAGGTTCATGAAGTGAACATGAGAATGCTTTGATAGTGGGAGGCCTGTGCATTTCATTTCAGACAGTAGTGCCCTGTCGGAAGGGGTATTATCTCAGATGCCATCTTGTTGGATGCTGTATAAAGCCCTAACATAGGCGACTTTGCAGCAGGAATGAAATTTCAGATAACAACACATGCAGAGTTTCAGAAATTGTTGGCATGAATGGCTCTTGGGCCAAGTGGCATGTGTAAATTGTATGCTGATCTGAAATGGCATTTCAGGGGTTTCTAGATTATTTTTTTTGGTTTTGTTTCTTTTTTAACTCCTGTTACCTAGACAGTTTAAGAACCCAAACCAGTAGTATTACATTTATACAATTACAGAATTATCATGTTTAAGTTTTGAACATTGTGGATTGCCGCTGCCTTTAACTTTTTCCTAGCCCATTCCCTGTTACTGGATTAATATGTGGTATGTTGTTTTTATTATTTCAGTAGAAAAACAACAAGAGAACAAAGAAATTGAAAATAAAAAAGTAGAAAAAGACAACAAAAATGAGCAAGAAAAAGAAGTCTCGCTTAAAGAAGAAAATTCTCATTCAAATACTAACTTGGAAGTGACTGTGAAAGGACTTAGTAACTTGGGGAATACATGTTTCTTTAATGCAGTGATGCAGGTATGGTAGTTATTGCTGCTCTTAAATTTTTTGAATAGCAATAGAAAAAAAAAAACCAACCCACAAGAACCCCACCCCCAGTATTGTACGATGACACAATTAGAATGTGATTTTTATCGGCCAAGAATGATGGGTTCATTCTAAAAATAGTGTGTTCGCCCAGAGAAATACGAAGAAATGGAGCTGCAGGTTCAGACTTGCTCTAAGGGAAGATATAACAAACTGCCCTGTCTTTGAGGGACGCTTTCACTGTGAGCATCTTTCACTGATACAGATTAAGCATGCCAACTTCCTAGTTTAGTAAAAAAAATAAAATAGTCTGAGACATCACGGTTGCTGACCTTTTAGAATATAAGAGATTAATACCTAAAGACCGTGGGTGTTTACTGAAACAAAAATGTCTCTCTTGGCAACAGGAAATCAAATAAAAGTAAATATTAACAGGGTGAGCATATTGCATTGCCATCTTGTGTGTCTTGCTCAGCTAAGAAGTGTTTGGATAGAATAAACTTGCTCTTTCATGTGTATTAAAACTCGCATGTAATCTTGTGCTCTTGGCTCTTGATACTGAAGCTTTACTCAAACAAGATTCCCACTATACTTGCAGGTTTTGGTAAACCGTTTGATTTTTTTTTTTTTTTAAACATGTTTTAAACCAAGCAAATATGCACACTGCATTTTACCTTTTGATTTTAGAAAGACACTGTCAAAAGATCAGTCTGTAGAAGAACAGTATATAGAGGACACTTGGAAGTCCCATTAGCTGTATGGAATGTACCTTTAATTGCTGAACAGTGTTAGAATTTCCAGAGTGGTAGTTGCCACTCTAGTTCTGTGTTTGGGAAAAATAAACTGCTGAYAATCTGGTTGCTACGAATTCCTTGACCAGTAGAACTCAGCTGCCCTTCCTCTTGTTCCCCAGWTACCAATCTTTTTCTTTCTTTTATGTTCTACAGAATTTATCACAAACTCCAGTCCTGAGGGAGCTGCTTAAAGAAGCTAAAATGCCTGGCACAACAGTTAAAATTGAGTCACCTGAGTTATCCATGGTATATACGCTTCGACCTCCATAGTGTTTCTCACCACCCTTCAATCTGTTAAAGAAACAAGCAATACTCATCTCTGGATTTTAAAGCTGTTTCAGCTAAATACTAACAAGATTAAGATGTAAAAACTTCACCATTGACTTCCATAAAGCTGCCATAAAGCTGCTTCTGAAGTCAGCGGAGGTCTTTCATTCAAAGTGATTAAATACTCTAAGTATTAGTTGTCATTAAAGGAGTACTTGCATTATGATTAAGTTATTTAAAGGATGAAAATGTGTAACTTTTGCTATAGTGTCACTTGTCTAAATGCAAAACAGGAAACTAGAGGATGTCTGCAGCACTAACTTAAATAACGCACCTGTCATTACAGTTAGGGATCTGGATGGGAAAGAAGGGTTGTGCATTTTAAGAAATTGTATTTTTTTCCTAATAAAAGCAAGAAATCCAGAGTTGCAACTAAGCAATAAATAATTAAGGATTCTTGTGTTTTGCTATCATCTCATGAGATACCAAGTGTTTTGGTATCGTCTCATGAGAAACCACGTGTTGATTGTTTTTGTCAGGTTAACTTATTGCCATTTTGGCATTGTGCGTATTCTGTTTTATAATAATTTTTTCAAGAACTGAAGTGTTTAGATAAGGAAAAACTTATTCCAGAAGGATCTGTCACCAAATTAAGGCAAAACAACTTTGTTGCTTTTGTTTAAAACAGGAACCTCAGCTGATAAAACTAGATCAGCCAGGGCCTTTGACATTAGCCATGTATCAGTTCCTGACAGAAATGCAAGAGACAAAAAAAGGGGTAGTCACTCCTAAGGAACTTTTTGCTCAGGTTTGTAAAAAGTGAGTATCTGTACAGTTGCATGTCATAGTGAGTATGAAAAAAGTTTGTTAGTTGTTTAAAAAGAAGGTCAGTTTTCTCCCTTTTTTTTTGCTTGAGCTCACATCACTGCATATAAAATTTGTATAATATTTAACAAGTTTTGAAAGAAGAGGATAAAGAGCCAAAATATAAATGAATGGAAGTAAAATGAAAGATACTCAGTGACATACACTGAGTAGCTAGCTTTATATTTTTAGAAAATACCATATGTAGACATTTGTTGCTTTTATATACATACATGCCTAAGACTTTGTCCTTCTGTGTCTGGTATGAATTGTTTTTACTTTGTCTATCTCTAAGTTCAGTTATACTTTACAATTATTGTTTCATTTAACAGAGCAATACGATTTAAAGGTTATCAGCAGCAAGACAGTCATGAATTGCTTCGCTACTTACTTGATGGGATGCGAGCAGAAGAAATCCAAGTGAGCGCTAATTTCGTAGTTGTGCATACCTTTCTTCTTCATACCCCAGACCAAGACTTTCTCCTCTGCTGAGGGGAGGAAGAACATTCTTTCTGAGATAAGTCAACCTCTGTAGAGTGGTTTGTGCTGCCCATAGCACGCACCTGAAGCAGATTAGCAACAGAGCTGCAGAACCGGGCAGCCTCTAAGCAGTGAAGGGGCTTCACTTGGGGTTGTGAAGGAGCAACCACGGGTGTTACTATTCATTCAACAAAACTATTCAAAGAAAGAAGTTTGTTTGTGGCCTGTCTCTCTTACATATATTGCACACATTGCTTAGGTTTCTAAGGTAATGATATTTTCTGCCTTTTTGGAAAGCAGCGTACTGGTTATTCTCTATGCTCTTGTAATAAAATCAAGTAGAAAAGTGCAGTTTTGCTTGCTCTAAAGGTCTTCGGTTAATTCAACACTTCTAATACAAATGTCTATTGTCCTTCAGAAATAGAGTGACTTGTCCAAAACTTCTACAGAAAAAGCGAGTTTGGAGTATGTGTAGTCTCCCTAAAGAATGTCTTTTGTCTTAATTTCTGAAACGCCTGAAGGTTTGAAATTCCATGGGKTTTTTTGCCAGTTTTAGTTTGGAAAAGTATTTCATCCTTAGACTGATTTTCTTGCATACTAATTGCAACATTACAGTTGCAAGCTTGTTTCTTGGTTGTTTTTTTTTTTAATATCTGCAGGAACTATTTTGTGTCTCTACAGGCAGTTGTGTAATTTGTATTGATTCTCTTAATTGGTGAAGATTAAACTTTTTCCTCTATCTGAAACATTTTGTAAAATGAAGTAGTTAACTGAATTAGTTTAGGAAATTTTACAGTCTGTATTTGTTTTGAAAATTTCAGCAAATAAGTGTTGGAATACTGAAGGCGCTGACAGACTCTAACAAACAAAATGAAGAAGAACTTAAAAAGAAAATTAAAGGTAAAATACATGTTACTGATGTTGTGATAATTTAAAATCTTCTGTTTCAGTGAAGTACACAAAGTAACACTAATAGTATCAACTAAAAGATACATGTTTAATTGTACAACTTTATGCCATCTGTTGAATATGTGTGTATCTAGAATATAAGGCTCAATAGTGTTAGTCTGTTTATATAACTGTCTTGCTGAACTTGGTGGCGTTTCCTTCTTAACAGTGTAAGAGAGAGTTGAGTCTATAGACATTATACATTAAAATATGTTTGGGTAGTATTTAATCATTCAAATATTATGTAAAAAATTAAAATGCTAGCACGTGAATGTAATTAYTTATTCAGTCCTAAACAGGGGTATTAAAAAAAAAAAAAAACCCAAACAGTGAACAGAATAATTTTTAAACTTTTCAACGTGACTTAGGTTAGAAGATGAAGAGCAAGTTTAAATTCAGACTATGCRTCACACTAAAAATATAACTTGAGGAAATTGGTTTTGTTTGTAGGGCACCTATAACAGACAAAAGCTGGTGCTTGTTTTTTAGGTTCAGACAGTTGTTTAAGTCCTGAAAGAAAACAGGGCCTCTTACTGGGATGCGATACTTATGATAAAATAGGGAAATACATTTGAGTTGAGAAAAGTGGTTTGACTGTTGGTTCAGTCAAACTGTCTTCTGCAAATGTGTTTTTGCCCCCATTCCTTTGATACACGAGAGGATCTTAATTTAAGAATCTTGCTATACTTCTTGAGAAAACTGGAACAGGCTAACATGTTCCATCATACATCTTGCACACTGTATTCTCTTTTTTTGTATTTGGTATGCCATAACTAAATTGGTTGCTAGTATATCATATGTAATATAATTAACTTTACTATATACCTTGTCAATTCTCAGAATATGAAAAGAAAAAGGGAATACAAAGTTTTGTAGATCGCATCTTTGGTGGAGAATTAACCAGTACGATTATGTGTGAGGAATGCAGAACTGTAAGTAAACTGCCTGCTTTGAATAGCCTAGAGTGTAATTTTATGTAATCTGCAGGAGAACCCCAAAGTAACTATATGTAGAAATAAGTGAAACTGGAGAGATTTGCTTCAGTTAATACACTTCTAAGAGTTGACTAGCTGCAGGCTTTTCAAAAGAGGGGCATGGTTTGGCTGGAATCTTTCTTCCCTTCTGTTATAAAGCTTATCTTTCAGTCCCTTTTAAAAAACTTCCAGAAAAAGAGGTAGCAACAGCAGGCTGCCTCTGCCAGAAGAATTCACTCTCAGATTTGTGGTAAACACTGTCCAGTGGTACAAGCTGTAGAGTGGATGAATTGTTCTGCTACCAGCAGTATGCTGCCAGGGGCCCTTTCSTTTTTCATCAGATGATTAGGTCTCTCCCTTTCCCACACTGGAATGACCGTGGGATTGCCAGGAGAACAGTTAAGCAAGAAGGCACTGTTGGGATAATGCATCCTGAGAATGAAGTAAGTCAGGGTATTAGTGATTGGGCTAAACGAATGTCATGACAGAGTGCAGATATCAATCTCATAGGCCCTAAGTTGGGTTCTCACATTCTAGGCCACTAGAAAACTGAAATTTGTAAAAGCATTTCTTGCTTATTTCTGTTGTAATATGACTGCTAGATTTTGGTCATAGATAGTTGTTTGTGAAGGTAGATTAGCTGTGTTTTATGTTTGTATGCACAAGTGAAAGCAGGTATTGAATGCAAATAAGGCTACATACAAATAAGCCTATTGACAGCAAGCCAGCCACTTCCAAACAAAATTAAATTGGACTCTTAAATATTCATTTAAAGGTATCCTTGGTCCATGAGTCTTTCCTTGATTTGTCACTTCCTGTACTAGATGATCAGGTAAGAAATTGCATGTGTTTGCCTTTTAGCTTAGTTTTTCTTTGCTTATATGAAAACACCTTTATTATATAATCATTAGGGAATGACTTTATGTATCRTTCTAAATGTCTCTTTTGAAAGTTAAAATTACAATTTGCCCAGAAAGATAGAGAATAAGATTTTAATGAGAGTCATTCCTGTAAGTTGCAGCTCATAAATTGTCTCTGGAGGATCACTGATGGTCTGTTGGTGATCTTGCTGCTTTGTCAGTTAATGTTTCTAACGTAGAGATTTGCTTAGGGAGTAATCTAGTATGTTCCACTGTTGTCTCGCTATTGTAGAAGACTGAGTTGCAAAGAACAATGTTTCCCAATTCATCTTCACTGTTGTAAAACTGAACTAAATTGCATGACAGTGAAGGGTGCCTAGTGGTTGCTTGAATGCTTTATTTTATTATTATTTTTTTTATTTTTTTCATGCATTTTTCTGCACAGAGTGCAAGAATACTTCTCATAATATTCAGGTTATTGAATAAAGTTAAGAAACATTGGTAGGATAGTATGTGAATACTTACTTGATCAATATTGATTTATTTAATCAATCTCTAGATGCTCAAAATACTTAACTTGCTTTGTGTTTCTTATTGATAATCTGTATACGTAATATTTCAGATTTGTTACGTAGCACTGCTCACACAAAAGCTAATGAGTAAATATTGAAATGAAACCCGCTCAGCCAAAGGGATCATATGTCTTCTGCAACAAACAAATTTCATTTTAGCAGAGGCAAACAAATTCTGTGGCAGGCAGTTCAAGTGAAAATGTCTCCGCTTGTGTAAAATGTTACTCTTCAGTGCATTTAATGAGATTTACATCTGTTGGAGCAAAAGGTGATGTTGCCCCTTTACAGGTTCAGAATTTGGCCCTTTATAGCCTTACTTTTTCATACTGTTTCGTTCTGCAAGTCATTGTTTCACATTGACTCCCTCTGGAGTGAGACGCCTCTTTTATAAACGTTAGGGTGGCATAAATGAGTTAGTTGTATGTTATAGTCACTAAAATGTTATATCTTGAGTTAAGACTCAGATAACATCTCATCCCTGCAGTTTTCTTTGGAATACTATTTTGTTATTCAGGACAGTAACATCTCTACGTCTATGGTTGTTTTGTGGCTTTTTGTTTTTTGTAGAAAGTAAAAATTACAAATGAGAGAAACGTTAAAAAAAACAAAGAAAAGGAATCTGAAGATGAAGAGGATAAAAACAATGACTGTTATCTTAAGCAGAGAGATGAGCCCCCTGGTACAAGTAAGCACCTTCAGAAAAAAGCAAAGAAACAGGCCAAAAAACAAGCCAAGGTTGGTTTTGATAATTGGTTTTGATTTCACTTTTATTAATGAAGTGCTTGCAACTCTGATAAAACAATTTCTTTTGGTTCCTCGGTTTATATGGAGGAGAAGGAAACAGCTTAGAATTTCTTCTTACTCAAATACACAACTGAAAAGACCAATTGTATCTACGTCTTTGCTATTAAGAAGTTACGTGTTCTGTTAAGAGTTGCTGTGCTAGGAATAAGCTAATATCCAGAGGAATGTGGAATTTACATTGCCTGTCTGAAGTAGCATTAATTTGTATCAGGCAGCTGTTCTCCAGTCATTGATTGCAAGAATATTCACAAAACTTTAGAATACAGACATAAGAAAGGATCGGGAAGATACAGGAGGAGTCATCAGTTGTATTTTGAAGATACTGTGTAACAAGGAGCACTGGGAGCTATAGCTGAGTGAGGATAAAGTCAGTATTGGTTGAATTGATCATCTCTGATCATTAAATCATAGATTATTCCCTGCCCCCYCGCCTTTGCAGCTATGGCATGCTACAAAAATTTTGATAAAGAAATAAGAAATGTTAAATATAATTTAAACTTGCTCTGTTTTTTGTATTCTTATATATTATGTATTCCAATTCACAGAGCCAGCGCCGCCAGCAAAAACTTCAAGGAAAGGTGCTTCACTTGACAGATATCTGTGCAACTGAACAGTCAGAAAAAGATGTCGAGTATAACCAAGAATCAGAGGCAGAAATTAACTCTGAAACTCCTGATATGAAGCAAGAAGAGGAATCATCAAATGATTGCAAAGATCACTGCTTAACTCAAAAAGACTTGAGTATACAGGGAAATAGTACAGAAGTTCAGAGTGTGCATGAAAATACAGGAAAGCCAGAACAAGAGTGTGTAGAAAATGAGTCTCCCATGGATCTCCCTATGGAAGGCTTAGATTCTCCTATAAAGTTTGTCAATGGCCTTGACGACCTAGCTTTGAAAGATGAGGATGTTGAAAATGAAGATGAGGAAGAGCTTGCTACTGACTTTTCAAAACTACACTTGGGTGCCAGTGCTGAATCTGATACGAGTACCTTAGATGACCTTAAAACTGTTCCCATCAAGACGTGTGAACTATCGACTGAAGATCCAGAAACAGCATTTTGCACTCTTGCAAACAGGGAAGATCTGAACCCGGAAGAAGGTTCAATCCATCACTGTTTGTATCAATTTACCCGTAATGAAAAACTTACTGAGACCAATAAACTACTCTGTGATGTATGTACACAAAGACATTATGGACCAAAGAACAACATAAAAAGTATGACAAATTATCTTTTAAAAGAAAACTTTAAATATGTCCCTATCGGCTGCTTGGGTAGCGAAGGGGGGGAATGTCCCTAAAGTGGTAATTTGCAAGTTCTTAATTGAGCAGAACAGTAGGCTCACAAGCTTGGGTACAGAGTACTGCAGGACCAAATGAGTGAGCAAAGAGGAGGGGGTTTGGGGGGAGGGAAAGGGAATTTCAATCTAAAAATTCATTATGTGGGTGAAGGTAGGGAGTAGCTATTTAGCAGGTGACTTCTCTGTTCTTTCCTCAAATGTGAAAATTCTGCTGTGACAGTCATAGGGAAATCATGTTGGTGTTTGCTCAGGCGGCCAATAAAAGCCGCATGCAATTCCTGATTATGAGAGTTGTAGAGAATGAGCAAGAACTCATCCTGCTCGTGCTGACACTGCTCAGACATGCTGTGAGTGGTTACTTTTGTGATATGGGATCTGCAAGGTGGCAGCTGTTGTACAGTTCATCATGTTATAGGGGAATTGTTCAGTTTCTCAGTTGTTGTAGTAGATGACATTGTAACAGTCTAAATAGTGAAAATAGAGAAATTCTTGCTGTAACGTTTGTTTAGATGTTAATCATTGGCGGTTTTTCTTTTCTGCAGGTGAAAAGAAGTATGTTTATACTAACGCCAAAAAGCAGATGCTAATCTCTCTTGCTCCTCCAATTTTAACTCTTCACTTAAAGAGGTTTCAACAGGTAAGTAGCAGGCTGATACGCAAAAATGTGTATGTATGTAGTATCAGTTTAATATGCATATATGCACATAGTACTAGCTTAACTTAAAACTAATGTTAGCGTATTTTCATTTCCTATAAGACTGTTTTGTTCTGAGTTTTTTTCCAAGGTTTGGAAGGTATTGGTGTGCAGCATTGTTTTTTGTGGTCTTTGAGGAGTTGGGGTGTGTCTTCCTGAAAGAATATTCCACTAGTTACCTGGAAAACACTGTTTTGTGAGCTTATTTGCAATATATTCTCTCACTGCTTAATACAGTAAGCAATAACACCARTATCTTAGCATTGTCTCATGCTACTACAGTTCATGGTCTGTTACATTTCAGTACAGATAGAATAGGATCTGTTACTATGAATGTAACAAATAGGTCAGTAGAATTGGAAAAGAGAGGATTCCGAGCCTTACTGGGGTGGGGGAAGGGGTGAACGGAAAGCAATGCAACTTAAGTCTTATTTACAGACACTGAAGTGAAGTGGCTTACCTTTTTTCCAAGTTGTAGGAAAATTTTTAATTTAGGGCTTTAGCTTTTCAAGAAAGAAAGAGGAAAAGAATGGGGATGGGAGACAGTATTGCCTCTTCTAAATTTAAAGCTATTCAGTATTTTGGTCAAAATACTTGAAAAATAAGGGAGGTGACTAAGTAAATGAACAGCAATTCCACAGAGAAAATGRAAATGTGTAGCCTATTCCAAGAGACTGTAACATGATTAAGGAAGTAACTTTTGTCATCTTCTCCTTTTGTTTTTCCAGTTTGATGCTGGAAGAGTATTTGAATAAAGTGGGAGTAGAAGTTACATCAGTTTTGACAATATAAAATTAGATCCTCAGGCATACTACAGTATCTGAGAAGCAAGAGATGTCCTCGTAGTTACATAAGTACATTAGAGCTGATTCTTTTTCCACTTTTGCTACTGTTAAGTTACCGTAARAGTGAGTTGAAGAGTCGTCTTAACTTGTGCTCCAGTGCAGCATGTGGGGGCAAGGAGGTTATGCTGGAAAACCTTGGGCATGGGAGGGAAAAAAAAACAACACAATGTTGCTTTTTCCCAGTTTCATGAAATGTAAAACTAATTTTCTATTGTTGAAACTTTAACCTGAAACATTTAGTAACTAAGCATGGTTTACTATGCTACATTTTAACATTATGGGGTTTTCCTCTACTTTGTCTGTTTAAGGCTGGATTTAATCTACGGAAAGTTAACAGGCATATCAAGTTTCCAGAAGTGATAGACTTGGCTCCTTTCTGTACAGTTAAATGTAAAGTAAGTGGGAAAACAACCAGATTTTACTTTCCCATGTTCTAATGTGCTTTCACAATTAAGCTGCTTAGCAGAATCTTTGTAGAATGCTTGTCAAGTTTCAGTTATTTTGTGTGATAATACAGGATAACTTAGAAGTGCAACTTGTACTTGAGTCAGTGTACTTCCACTGATCATAGCTGTAGTGCTTGCACGAATCTGTAATGACCAGCTTCCCTTTCATGAGCAAACAAATCAAAGCAAAGTGAATAGTTTACATTCTAGCCTTGTTTAAAACCCAGTACCTGACTGACACACCTAAACTTTCACTTTTATAGAACGTGGCTGAAGGGAATACAAAAGTGCTGTACTCTCTCTATGGAGTTGTTGAACACAGTGGAACAATGAGGTCTGGGCACTACACTGCTTATGCTAAAATGAGAAGTATGAACAACCGTCTTCCTGATCTTGTCCTTCGAGGACAATCTCCTCAAGGTAAATACTTAGAAATATTTTACAAATTATTTCTTACTGCAGAACAGTCACAGAATTGATTGCTTCAATTCTCTGTAATAACTTTTACTCCTAAATTCTTCTTTCCACAGCTTTAGAAACTGAACCAGTAAAAGGACAGTGGTTCCACATCAGTGATACCCATGTACAAGCCGTGTCTGCATCGAAAGTGCTGAGCTCGCAAGCCTATCTCCTGTTCTATGAGCGACTGCTGTAACTCGTCTGAGAAGCCGCCTTGTACGTGCAGCCATCTTCAAGTGGTCTGAAAGAAGGCAGAGACTTGCAAATCATGTTGTTAACTGTTGGAGCTACTGTATACAACTGCAGGAATATACTTTATGCTTCTTAGACACACTGACAAATGGTTAACTTATACTTTTTCCAGTGTTTTCACTACTTTTAAATAAATTTTTTTTTCAGAATTACAGCTTTGAGCTTCTCTTGAGTAATTTGTGTGTTGGCACAGACGAGCAACCGCTACTTTTAGTTTCCTGCAAGTGCTATACATCTTAGTCATCAACTCTTTCACTTTAAAGGGACCAGCTATAATTTTGAACTAGAGTTCTCCCAGCTATCATCTGTTCCATGTGTATTTTAGGACTGGGTTCCAAGCATAAAAAGCTGTTTCTTCCTACACATCTTAGAGCTGAGACAAGTTCAGCATTAGCTCTCTTTCCACTGTTGGTTTATGTCCAGTAGAGGAGCCCTCAGTTTGCAAACTCTCTAGGAATTCTTTTGCATGGAAACCTTATGCTGGTGGTGTGGCGAAAGCTCAGATCCCTCTCCTTTTTGCTATAGGCACTCCAGCTTAGCCTTTCTGCACTGGAGGGGTAAGAAAACTAGTCCCCCAGTCACTTGTAACTTTAAAGTTCTCTTCTCACAGGCTAGGCTTCACATTGGGTTTCACATAAATAAAATCTTGGCTGCTCCATGCTAGAGCAGCAGCTGCTTACATTCAGTGCATTTTTCACGACAACCTTACTAAGAAAATGGGCAGTCTTATGTATTCTTGTTACCCTTACAGTCATCAGCAGTAGCACTTGTGCAGCTGACTGTGTAAGTATGCCAATCCTTCTGAAAACTTGCTGAGTTTATTTTTCAGCCACACCAGCAACTGACTATAAAGTGAGCATTAGTGTAGCTGTTGTATGGCAGCCTTATTTAGGCATAAGATGGTTCCAGACTTGATTTAGCCTTCCACGCCCTTCTGGCTGTGAAACAGAGTAGCACTGGCAAGAGTAATAAAAGGATTAATTATTGAAGTGGCTTGAATTTCAAGTGCAGTTCTCCTTTCAAGCTACTCTGAGACACACAAGCTGTTTACTTTCCAAGAAGAATCTTAGCAGGGGGCTTCAGTGGAAAGATTCCAGCACTCTGCATCATGCTAGCTATTGCCGATCAGTGTTTATTTTTAAGGCCATTAGGATGAGACGCAGTTCACTGCTGTCAGGCTGCCATTTTGAGAGCATGGAGACCCTTAAAAGGGTGAGGATGAAATAGATGCATGTAACAGAAATGAACATAGGCATAGACCAGAGACCTGCTGCCATACTTCATTATCTCAATACTCATTTGACTTTTTACACTCAGATATTGGGTAAAGAGCACAATTAAGAGCACAAAGAGCTGCAACGATTATAGATGATGCTTTCCTGAAGTTATGAGCTCCCTGCAGCAGGCTTATGGTCTGTCTCTCATCCACGGTACTGAGTGCAGGTGTGGCCTCTGGGAGGAGAGGCCAGGCATGCCTGATGCTGGACACAGCCAGCTCCAACAGACCCACCGCAGGGCACAGCTGAGCCTGTCAGCCCAGATGGTAGCACCCCGAGGAAAGCCTGTGTACAAAAGGGTAAAACACTGCCCAGGATTGAGGGGAAAAGTGTGAGAAACAGCCCTGCAAGGCACCGAGGGGAGAGGGGAAGGAGGAGCTCCAGMCACCTGCACAGGGATCCCCTGCAGCCCTGGAGAGACCACGCTGGAGCAGGCTGTCCCCCTGCCGCTCACAGAGAGGACCATGCTGGACCTCCACACTGCAGCTGTGGAGCAGGTGGATGCGTRTCTTGGAGGAAGCTGCAGTCTGCAGCAGAGCCCAGATACTGCAGCCTGTGGAGGACCACACAGGAGCAGTTGTTCCTGATGGACTGTAACTCACAGAGAGGATCCCCATGCTGAAGCAGCTCGCCAAGGACTGCGCCCCGTGGGAGGGGAGGAGGGGAAAAGCGTGCATAGGGAGGAGCAGCAGAAAGGAGCTGTTACAGACCGACCCCAGGCCCCGTTCTCCCCCCCACGCAGGGAAAGAGGTGGAGGAGTCAGGAGTGCTTTTTCTACTTTTTTTCCACCTCTGTCCTGGTGAGGAAGGGGCATCTGGCAGCCAGCCAAGGTCAGCCCATCCCACCCACACACTCTCATCCCCACACACATGCCTGCACGTTCACATATTGGGAACAAACACATCGTGCTAAGTCCAAACGACAGTTAACATTTTAACAGTGAGTAAGTTTATTGAAGTGTTCGAAGTTCTGCACTCCACTGAACACAGTTCATAACTTAAAGGCAACAGAGCAAAACATCGTGACAGGCTCCAACTGAAATATCAAAAAACCTCACATACTCATGTCACTTAAGAAGTACAGTTAAATTTTTCAATCATTTTGGTCTTCATCCCAGTCTTTCTTTCCTGATGGAGGTTTAGGGCCACCAGCTGGTTTTGCCATAATGATCTTGAAAATAGCAGGGAAGTAGAAAAAGGTAAGGTTAGAATCAGACTTTTACCCACTCTTACTTACAGCCATATGATGCTGACTGTCAACATTCACTAAATTCATGCAATTTCCTTACCCTGAACCTAAGCCAGTGAATATTATAATCCATCTCATTGAGACAGTCACAAATTAATTATTTTTTTCTTGAAAATGGCAGAAGCTGAGCCCCAATATACAAAAATAGGGGCTTTTACCTCATTTTTGCATGCAAATTAAGACTTCAGTTAGTTTACAAAAAGTGAATGCTTAAATAGGCTAACAAGTGACTGGTTTACAGGATGCACACTACCAAAAGCAGAATAATTAATCAGAGCTATTGTTCTGAGTTATTGAATCTAAACATCACACTTTAAAAGCATAAAGTCCACTAGTCCTACCACGTTAAAGGCTCATTTTCTGCACTTGCTGTAGTGACAAG
Organism: Oceanodroma leucorhoa; assembly: GCA_030449065.1. Taxonomy (NCBI): domain Eukaryota; kingdom Metazoa; phylum Chordata; class Aves; order Procellariiformes; genus Oceanodroma; species Oceanodroma leucorhoa. The sequence goes on along the minus strand of JASVER010000012.1, from coordinate 5,815,908 downwards.
TAAGGTAAAACTAAAACTGCACTTGTCATCCCTTCAATGAAAATCTGGTTTTAGGAATAAAATTCATTTGCAAAGGCACAAATACAAAATGTAGCAATCAGCACACATAAGACAGCAGTGTTATGTGTCCTCAAGAAAGGTATCATCTGCCACGTGCTTGTCAATGTACTCATGCATGCACTCACACACAGATACCTCTCTGCTAGAGAAACAGAGCTTACTGCATACTATTTTTCAGGCTCATCTTTCCAGTCATCCTTATCCCAATGTCCTTGTTGCTTAGGGGCTTTTGGACCGCCTGCTGTTTTTGCCATAATAATCTACAGAAATTTTACATGCAAATACATTTTTGCTAAAGTTCCACAAAATATATAAAGTTAAGATTTTTATCACTACAATTATAACCTCCATTTTTCCTAAAAGCTAGATTTTAATGTAAAAACAATATATGAGAGAAGGTTTCTTGTGTTAAACCTTGTTCCCACAAAAGTCAGGATAACTTTCTGGATATGAGTATCAACTGTTAAATTTAAAAAAAAAAAAAAAAAAAGAAACTTTAATAGTGCTCCTATGGAAGCAGCAACGCTGCAACATTCCAAATTATCAGCTCTTGAACGAGCTACTTCCTGGCTTTCAGAAATAAACAAACCACATTTTCAAGTATCATATTTTTATGCCTCACATTCCCAGAAGATTCACATATTTTGCATTAGTATTCTGCACACAGAGTTAATGGTTTCAGTTCAGTTGCTAAATTACTTGTAAGCTTACCTGATCTACCCTTAGGACAGTTACTGCTGCATTTGTAGCTAGCTTGATACCCCAGGATTTTCCAAGGTATGTGTCTAATACACCAGCTTCCAACATATCCTTCACAGCAGCAGCTTCGGCCTGTCAGACAGGGGGGAAAACATTAGTCAAAACTTTCTCAGGCTTCTACTAGCAAGTTATTGGGTTTTCAAGGTTACAAGTTTAGAACAAGTTATCACTTTTCTCATCTCCTCTCTTCAGAAAACCTTCATTCCTAATCCATTAGCAGGAAGACAAAATAAGTAATTACTGAAGACTTATTCTCCATCACATTAGTTCAGCATCCCACTTCACCTCCTACATAAGGCCACTATACTACATTGAATTTAACTGCTTGCTGATGAAAAAACCCCACTTCAGTATTACAGTTCTAAGTAGTTATTCTTCTAGACTGCAACACAGAGCTGCAATGATTTAAACTAATCTATAAATACTCCATACTGATAGAAGTACTTTTAAATATAACCCTGTACTGCAGAGCACTAAGTAATGTGAGAGTCCATTTACCTCAATATCAAATCCAACATTTTTGTTCCCTTCCTGGTGCACAGCATAAAGTTTGGAGATGACCTCATTAGCCTTTACTCCAGAGTTTTCTGCCAGTGCTCGAGGAATGGCTTCAAATGCCTCAGCAAACTTCTTGATGGCATATTGGTCGAGCCCAGGACAAGTCTAAAGTGAAGTTGAAAACCACATCAGCATTTCAAAAACCGTAAGATAGGGAGGCGTTTTCCCCCACATTTTTTACTGATTTATATGCATTAATACACATATATATTTTGGTATAAAATAATATGTATATTTTATAAGTCACATATACACACACACACACACACGTACTTAAATATATAAAAAACCAAAAAGTCAAAAAGCCCATTTGCTGTACCTCTCCGTAAGATGTGATCTGCTTGGCTAATTCAATCTCTGTTGCACCACCTCCAGGAACAAGACGTTTATCCTGTGAACAGACCATCCCAAAATGCAACATTTTACTTAAAGCATCATGTTGGTTTTCACTTTTTAGAATTTATATAGTCTATCAAGAACGCAATAGAACTTTATCCCCCACAGACTTACTAAGAATCCACTTCAGAACAAGCATGCATTATAAGAGAAATTTACCGGAATTTACTCATTCATTCCAAATGTCTTTGAAAAAAAAATAGCTTCTTTTGTAAAAAGCAAAATAATAATGCAGTGAGTTTTGTGTCGGGTTTTTTTTGGTGTTTTTTGTTCGTTTGTTTGTTTGTTGTTGTTTTTTTTTTAAAAAAAAGTAATTTCAACTCTTGGCTAACTAATAATAGAATTCCTGGATTTTCTCATCTTTTCCATTAACTTGTTGGGAAATATCATGCAGGAAACAAATCTTCTAAGTTTAATATGTCAACAGGTTTCACAAGGTGTTGGGGGTTTCGGTTTGGTTTGGGGTTTTTTTTGTTTGTTTGGGGTTTTTGTTGTGGTTTTTTGTTTGTTTGTTTTAAATTAAGTATTTTGAATAACCTTTGGCAAACCAGCATTCACTTTAGAACTCCCAGTCTTTTAAACAGAAAAGTAATCATCATAAATCATAAGTCAGGATCACTCCTGGAAACAATCATAAACACACAGTCTATGGCTGTTTCTGCACTCTAAATCAATGTGCGTGTCTTGGTATGTACAGGACATTAAGCATCAAACAAAATTTTAGCATTTTTTGCATGCCACCTTCTTGAGTAAATAGACAAACATTTCCTTTTCTATTAAAAAAAAAAAAAGAATAATATTCATGTCCACAAAAGCTGCTCAGAAAAAACTCTGAAGAACTGAGTTCTTCCATCTATAAATCTATACATCTATCTGTAGTGTGTGGAGGAAGAATGTCTTGTCACCAATGAACTAGAAATTTAGTTTGCAACCAGTCAGCTCCTCCTGATCTCCAGTGACAAACAAAGCTACCTAGCTTTTCTTCTGTGCCCGATTTCCAAGGAACATTACAAAACATTTAGGGAAATAGTCAAGAAATAGCTGACTGCCATTAGAAAGTGGCAAAACTAATCTATCTTCAAGAACTCACTCATTACTGGAAAACGGAATGCAGTACATGCTGAGCACCATCTTTTATGTACGCTGTATTCACAAGGATGTCGACAGCAATCTTCTCTACACAGCCCTCTACACTTCAGTACTATATAGCCTTCTCTACACCTCAAGAAGGCTCGTATGCTGATAACGTAAGTATCTGCTGCAGCCTTTGTAGCAAATGAGCGCAAAGCAAGCACAAGTCTTGCCTCAAACTGATCCATAGCTCACATAATGGAAGTGTTCTGGTTACTTACCCTTGTGAGTACTTTGAAAGTATTTACACCATCATCCACTGCTCTCTCTATGTCATCCATCAGATTGTCTGTAGATCCACGAATGAGTATAGTAGAAATGGCACCATCCTCCTTTTCTGTTCAGACAGACACGTGCATCACTGAATCAAGTTTTTTAGATGTAACACACATACGAACATCATAGTTCTAGAACAGCAGCATTAGGAGTTCTACAGAACATACATACCATGCTTAAACACAACAACTTGCGTATCCCCAACCTCCGACAAATATACACTATCGCAGTGACCCATTTCTTCTAGAGTAGGGGGAGTCTGGAAAGAAAAACAAGAGTTAAGAGGTGAACCTGCTCATCAGTGCTCTCCCTTCTGCTCCTCATTTGAAAAGTCCATACCAGTCTGGGTAGGGCTGTTGCACCAACGGTTTTGCACAGTCTTCTCAGATCCCATTTTGAGTTCAACCTTTAAAAGCAAAAACACTCTTTCTAATAACAAGTTTCCAGAGCAAACGTTAACACATATGAGTAAGTATTCTCTTAACTCGCCAGCATTTTGTAAACTAATGACATCAAAATTTACTGAAAGTTATAAAAGCCACTCATCTATTTTTTCAAGTTATAATTACCTATTTTCAAGGATGCTACACAGAGACTATTTTCTAAGAATTTAAAAACAATTAAGCAGTTCAAATACATGGAAATTACCAAAATTCATCTTCTAGTGAATAAGACTTGAATTGATCTTTACAACGCCTCTATAATAATCCTTGTTATGTAAGAGATTAGAGTATCACGCTCCAGTTCCAGAAGTTCAAACTTTTTGGACACCACCAATAGTTACAGCTTTCAAGAAAGGACCACTTACTTGTGTGAGACATGAAAGCTGCTACTAGTAATTTTACTCTATGTTTTGCAGAATGTATTTCAAGGATATACAAACACACTTTATTTATAGAGAAGAAGATTTAAGGCCCACAAAAATGGCAGAAAAGCATTAAGAACTAGTTCTTCCATCCATCAATACATTAGTGATGCACAGAGACGTATCTCATCACTGCTAAAGTATCACATGAGGACTGTGATCAGGAGGAACCATTATGGTAAAGTCTTATATGCCTTTGAGGCCACATCCCTCTTTACTAAATCCACAAATTTTGATATTCTTGATTTCAGATGTGCAATAAATGCACTTAAATCAGAATAACAGTACCATATACACAAGTTACTCCCCAATTTGCTGTCATACAGAGGTGAAATACTATCAAGAAACAGCTATGAAACAACCTATTGCAGCTCCGGTTTTGATCCACTAGAAGTCCAAATAGTCTGCAATAATTTTGTTTCTAATTCGTTTGAGAGGCAAGAGACAATGTGGCAAGTACCTTTCATAAACCTGGGAGATCAAATGGTCTTATGCTCTTTTAGTACTTACCTGACTAACATAAGATTGTATTTGTTGGCGTAATGAAGTGCCATGTCTGCCACTTTGCCACCTGTTACTACTACATTTGCACCACTACCAGCAATAGCTTTGACTTGCAAATCCATAAGATTTTCTTCTCCCTTACTGAAATTCATCAGTTCTTCAGCATTCTTTATAAGCACGGTGCCCTAGTAAAACACATACACTGTTATGAATTCAGCACTAAGTACAGGCCTAAAAGTTTTTGACAACCCATTTTGTCTCCCAACCTATGCATAAACCTCAAGTCATCCTATTTTATAATACTGCCACCCTCCCCAGGCAATGGGGTAAAACAAGTCAAAAAAGGGTAATTCTACCATTTCTAGACAACCCTGAGGTTCAGACATTCTAGCACATAGTTTGGCTCAGATAACCCAACAAAACCAACACCTCCCCAACCCCAAAAACCCTGTAAAGCAAAATTAGGTTCAGACGTTTTCCATGAACTTTTTTAATCTAATGAACTCAATCACCAAGTGTCAAGAATATTTATAGTTAAGTCTAAAAATAAGAGCACATGAGCATAAATAGATATCTAACTTATTTTGAGCTTCTACATACCTTAGTTTCAGTTATCATACCATCAAAAGGGCAGGAATACACAGCTATTTTTGCGTCTTTGACAGAAGTAACATCTCCTTCAGTTTCTTTTTTAAAAACCATGCCATGCAGTACTGAGGAAGCAGAGATACCAGCACCCTGAAAGGAAAGAAATGGAATGGGGAAAGTCATATTATTGATCATTTATTGTCAGAAAGCTGCACTACCCTTTATGAAAAGCAGTCCTTGCATTCATTTGAATGTAGCAACGTACATTTTCATTGCAGCACAAAGAACTAAGACTTAAGCTGATCTAGCAACATCAAACATTGTTGTACAGGTTCCCATTTTAAGATTAGTTGGTGGTCCAGGTTAAGGCTTGTGACATTCAATTTTCTGTGCTCAACTTGTTACGTATTTATCAGCAGGGAAAAAACACAGGGGGAAAGTCATAGTAGATACAAACTTGTTCCAATCCTACATACTATACTGATGCCTGACAAAAAGAACGCAAGATTAGATCACCACATTTCCGCCAGCCTGCATCTTAGCCTGCTCTCGTGACTGCTTCTACAACAAAGACGGAATCAACATCCCTGTGTATAATTAAGTTAATGCATCTGATTTAGCATAACTTTCAATATTAATGATTTTTGTTTCTGAAAGCTGCTACTGGGCACTAACAAGGAATGTAAAGACCAATTTCCAAAATTTACTATGCATRCCACAACACAGCAGAGATTAGAATAGAAAAGGCACTTTCAAAGTTCAAAGATCTAAAAATTAACTTTCATCAAACTGTTTACATTAATAATACAGTAAAGCTAGCTACTTCCAACTTACCACAATTTTGCACACTCTGATATTATCAACGTTGAAATGACCAGAATCAGGAAGAATAGAAACTGTTGGGGGGGGGGAGGGGAGGGAAAAAAAAAGGAAAGAATAAATTTGTGTTGCTTAATGAATAAAGTAGAACAACGACACCATAAATAATGCCTGGAGTTTTTTCTGAAGTACTAAAATTCCATGGTTTGAGATGCCTGCCTAAATTTAAGGCAATTATCATCTGCTAACAACCTGCTTCAAGAGAAACAGAAATTTTGTTTTTACAATGTAGTAATCAGAAAGCAACATCTATTCAGGCTGCTCAGTTAAGTCTGAATATTCATTTACACAAGTACATTCAAGAGTGAAGTCTGACCCAGAATATTTTGAGAAAACACTTAAACTAGACATGAAAGTTTTTTCTTGGAAATCTAAAGGGAGAAAACAACAACTCAACACAACTACAGTCTTGCTTCCATTGTTCTGTGGTTGAGACTAGTAACAGCTTATCTGAAGTGTAATACATCTTCCTAACTATAAAAGAGGAAGAAAGATGGGTTTCTGCTTTAAAAAGACTAGAAAGCTATTTCTATAAATGTTTAGTAGAAAACAGACCTTTTCTAAGCCACAATGCCAATGAAGAGTTCAACACAAGAAAGAAGGTTATACTAATTTCAAGAGGCTAAAGCATTCCATCCAATTCAACTTGATAAACTAACCATACCTTTTATCTTATATGAAGACATTATTAATGATCATAAGCAAACTTATTCAGTTTTTTAGATGCATGCACACATCTGTTCTTGTCCACTTACCACAGGCCTGAGCAATAAGTTTTGCCAAAAATTGTTCATTGCCATATTGTTTGCTCATCACTGAAGTGTGCAACAAAGATGCCACTTCTTCAACATCTCGAAGGTTCTTTGCAGAACAGCACACCAAGTCTGGAAGAATTTCTAGGGCTTTCTTGCAAGCCTTTTCATATCCTTCAATCACCTGTGCAGTGAACAATAAATATTCACAACACTACTTCACTATGCATTCATACTGCTTATTTCTCCTTTTCAAAGGGCCATAAAACATTAACAAATGCAAAAGCTTACAAGGGAAGCAAGCAATCACAAGCAGCAAAACATATACTGTTCTTCATACACCTCTACCTAAAAAAATTAGTTCAGAAGGAAGCAGATGATTCACAATATTATGACCGAAGAATACTGACCAACAGCAATCTGAATTCAAGCCATGTGAATTGTAATAACAATATAACTTGCCTCTGAGACTGATAACCCCATCCTCAGAAGGTCTTCTGCTAACTCCAGAAGAACTCCAGCAAAAACAAGGACGAAGTTTGTGCCATCTCCAACTTCTTGCTCTTGCATGTGGGAAGCCATCACAAGCATTTTTGCAGCAGGATGCTGGACCTTCACATAAGTTACACAGTTACTAACATCCCACCTAGACTACAGCTCCAGGTTTTTCTGTGCATCCAGTATAAGCTCTCTTATTTCAAATTATATCTAAAGATACTAAGAATGCACAAAACAGGAATAGAAAGCAGCACAGATTATCTTAATTGGCTAACTTCCCTAATAAGCAGAAGTACAAAGATATATGGAAAAAAAAAAAAAAAAATCAGAGAACTGAACATTCCCCCTACAACATGAATTAAACATCCTTGACATTGGTTCTGTGCTATTTTTACAGGGTGTAGTGGCTTCACAATCAAGCTCTGCAACAGGAAAGGAGCCTGAAGTTTAGATCTTCAAGCTGAATTCATATGCATAACACACAAACTAGATGTCTGAATTACAGTTTAATTCTAGCATTTCTTCTGCTTAAAGATCACTCTGCTTTCCCTTCCTTTCAAAGAAATGCAATAAAATTGCTGTATTCTTGAATATAATTAGAGCGGCTGTCATTTTATCCCAGAAAGTAACATGCAAAACTCATTAGATTAAGTAACTAGTCTGCAGATTATTTTTTTAAAACAGAACTGAGACTTCCACAGTCATTCTACTTATACCGAACGCTAACACAATGCATTAAGTAAGGAAATACCTAATACTTATACTATTTCTATCAGTAAGTATAGAATTCAGTAAAATATTATTTGTGTTGTGATACAAATATGAATAAGTTAGGACAGGTCAGTCTTTCAACACTTTTACTGTATTCACAGAAGGATGCTGCTATATCTTCAGCTTCTTAAATCCAATTAACATATTCTAAGCAGATAGGAGAACATAGCAACCAAAAACACTGGGAGATTAACACAACAGCTATTTCATTCAGTTTTCCAAACACTGTATTGTCTAGACATACCCTCTTCCAAATCTACACTGGTTTGGGGGGGAAAAAACGTAGGCAATTATTAAGCATCTCCTGCAACTACTTAATGCTGCTTTACAAAGGAGTTCTATTCCTTACTGTGGATATAGCCCATTGACTTTACTCAAATCCAGTGAAAAATGTAAGTGATTTACAAAATGACATATGTAAATCATCTGTCAGGGTGACATGTATTTCCTTATTAACATTCAGAACCATAGCAGCCCACAAACAGAAACACTAGTTCATGACTGACATCTTCTGAAGCAAGAAAACTTACCTCCAGCTCTCTCAAGATAGTAGCAGCATCATTTGTAACAAAAAGCTTCTCCAGATGATTGATAACCATTTTGTTCATTCCTAACGGGGGGGAAAAAAATTTTAAATCATTCATTAGGCAAGCATCATTTTGTACACAGATACTGTTTCATAACTTTCAGGTATATCTTACACATTAAAATGTTAGCCCTATTTATAATTTAGGAACCTAGAAGATTTTTGCAATATAACACTTGGGAGTGTGTTACATTAAGGAGAAATCAGTAATTTCTGAATAAGCAGTTTTCTCTTCAGATATTAGTATATCATTTAATTAATTGATACTGGAGAACACCTTTTGTTTTGGTGTATCTGACCAGGCATGTTATGGTTATGTTCATTATGACTATCTACCAAGTTATTGTCTTTCCTTTAATTTTTGTAGGTCTTCCATATAGCAGTAAGACAGCAAAGAGGACACAGTAACTGGTACAAAAACCTGGCAAAGGCAGGTACATTGTGCATAACTTAAGAGCTAACCAAACAAAGTCTGACCTGTATAGCCACAAAGACTACATTTAGAGTTCTAGAGCAAGTCCTATGTGTTTCCTCAAGAAACAAACAGTTGCTTCTTTGTCAAGGTAGGTTTAGCCTTCAAACATAACATTTCACTCAAAAACACTACAATAATTTGAGGATTTATTTACCATTTGGTCCATAAGCTGTACGGGTGGTTTGAGCAAGTTCTTTGCATGCCTGGATGTTCCTATAGACAGCTTCTTCTAGTCCTGAATAATGCTAAAAAGAAAAATGTTCTGCTTAGAATTAGGCTTTCTAATAAAGAAGAAAGGGATGAACTTTCTCATCAAAGGAGCAATAATGTACTGAGTCCATGAAAGTTTTTGATTAATTTAGATTTGGTATTTCACTTAAAGCATAAACAGAAACTAAACCTTATACAAAGAGGCTGAGAGAAGAACTAGTGTGCACTCCTTCTCAACTAGGCAACTCAGCAGGCACAGTAAGTTTCCGAACAGAAAATTTGATCAGTGACTCAATTTTCAATACAGTTTGCATCTTTTAAGTCTCCCAAGAAAGTCAGTGCCATGCCAAAGGAAAATAGAAAATAACCAATACCAGACCAGAGAGGGGCAAGGGTTTTGTAAGCCTGCGTTTTTGTACATGCTTCTTTACTCACAATTCTGTATTCCACAAAAATCATTTAACTCAGTTCTACGTTCAAACATATGCGCTTTGAAAATTCAGAAGCAGAACGATTCGTAAAATATTTGTGTTTGAGAAGCTCATCAGCCTGGCTTCAGTTTGGAAGCCTTAAGAAAAGGCAGGATCCCCAGAAAGTGCCTTAAGAAAGAGCAAGGTAAAATGTACTGTGTGGCCCATAAAAGAAGGGAGAAAGGCACGCTCTAGTAATATCTACTCTCTAAATACAAAACAAACATAGAATCATAAAGGTTGGAAAAGACCTTTAAGGTCATCGAGTCCAACCGTCAACCCAGCACCCATGCCCACTAAACCATGTCCCGAAGCACCTCATCCACACGTTTTTTGAACACCTCCAGGGATGGTGACTCCAACACTTCCCTGGGCAGCCTGTTCCAATGCCTGACTACCCTTTCAGTGAAGAAATTTTTCCTAATATCCAATCTAAACCTCCCCTGACACAACTTGAGGCCATTTCCTCTTGTCCTATCGCTAGTTACTTGGGAGAGGAGACCAACACCCACCTCGCTACAGCCTCCTTTCAGGGAGTTGTAGAGAGCAATAAGGTCTCCTCTCAGCCTCCTTTTCTCCAGGCTAAACAACCCCAGCTCCCTCAGCCGCTCCTCATAAGACCTGTTCTCCAGACCCTTCACCAGCCTCGTCGCCCTTCTCTGGACACGCTCCAGCACTTCAATGTCCTTCTTGTAGTGAGGGGCCCAAACCTGAACACAGTATTCGAGGTGCGGCCTCACCAGTGCCGAGTACAGGGGCACGATCACCTCCCTACTCCTGCTGGCCACACTATGTCTGACACAGGCCAGGATGCTGTTGGCCTTCTTGGCCACCTGGGCACACTGCTGGCTCATGTTCAGCCGGCTGTCACCCAGCACCCCCAGGTCCTTTTCCACCGGGCAGCTTTCCAGCCACTCTTCCCCAAGCCTGTAGCGTTGCCTGGGGTTATTGTGACCCAAGTGCAGGACCTGGCACTTGGTCCTGTTGAACCTCATGCAATTGGCCTCGGCCCATCGATCCAGCCTGTCCAGATCCCTCTGCAGAGCCTTCCTACCCTCAGGCAGATCAACACTCCCGCCCAGCTTGGTGTCATCYGYRAACTTACTGAGGGWGCACTCGATCCCCTCATCCAGATCATTGATAAAGATGTTGAACAAGACCAGCCCCAAAACTGAGCCCTGGGGAACACCGCTCGTGACCGGCCRCCAACCKKATTTAACTCCATTCACCACAACTCTCTGGGCTCGGCCGTTCAGCCAGTTTTTTACTCAGCGAAGAGTATACCCGTCTAAGCCATGAGCCGCCAGCTTCTYCAGGAGAATGCTGTGGGAGACAGTTTTGCTAAAGTCCAGGTAGACCACATCCACAGCCTTCCCCTCATCCACAAGGGGGGTCACCCAGTTGAAATGGCATTCATCTCAGAATACCAGCTGCCTCCTTGTTTTGTAAAAGACAGCTCTTGCTATTCTGGCCTTGAATTCTCTATTAGAGAACSAGCATCTAAGCCACTTTGTTTCCCCACCCTCCCCCTGCCCTTGACATACGCCATTCTTTGTCTCCAAGGAAGATTCTGAAAAGAAAAATAGAGGGCTTTCCGAGTTCCTAACTTCACTTTCCCTTCTATTAAGTAGCAGCAACCAGAAATTTTCTTCTTTTATTTTCCCCTACAATAAAAAAAAAAACCACCCACCCTGCTTGCTTTCTGTCCGCTTTTTAAAAGAGAACTGCTTTATCAGGCACAGTCCTTGACTAGTACCAAAATCTACACTATCTTAGCGTTAAACACAATGAAAATGGATTGACAGAAAAGGAATATATGGAAAATATTATGTCACTCTACAATATCCGGAAAGGGACTTTTCTTACAGGCACAGTAACAGAAGAGAATCAAAAAAAATATACATAACAAGCGGGACGCTTCTGAACAGCTGAATCTATAGGGCCCGGTGTAATTCTGCTGACCACCGCCTCTCACAGCTCTCCAAACAAAACGCCTTCCTGGCAGCGTTGTCACAGCGAAGGCACGAGTGGGGCGCGCAGCTCGGGAGGGAGCACCCGGGACGCCGGCCGGCCGGCCGCCACCCTGCCAAGCGGCGGGAACCCACCGAGCGCCCCCGAGGCGGCGAGAAGCAGCGGCAGCGCCTCCGGGCGGGCGGGCGGGAGGGGAGCGAGGATGCCGGCCCCGGCAGAGCTTTCTCGAAGGCCGCGTGCGCCAGGCGCCGCCCTCCTCCCTCCGCCGCCCCGTGCCCGCGCGCTGAGCGGCGGTGCGGGGCCGATCTCCGCCCCCCCCGGCCGCCGAGGGGAGCAAAGCCGGGGGGCGGGGACCGCGAAGCCCCCCCCCCCCCCGGCCCCCGCTCCGCGAGCCGCGTGGAGCCGCCGGGCCCCGCCGGCCTTCCAGAACCTTCCCCCCCCTCCTCTCGCCATCCTTCTGAGGGAACAGCGCCCGCCCGGCGCCGCTCTCACCTTCGCCCCCTCCTTGAGCATCTGGGCGAAGCCCGGGGCCTTGGGGACGTGCAGCGCCATCTCCGCTCCGCTCCGCTCCTGCCAGACACCGCGCTGCGCCGGGGGCGGCGAGAAGTGAGGGCGCGCGCAGGCGCGGTGGGGCAGGCGGGCTGCCCGCAGGCCGGGCGAGTCGCTCCCAGGGAAGGTCGATGGCGGGGCGGGGCGAGGGGAGCCGCCAGGCGCGGGGGCGGCGGCCGGGGGGTGTTTTCTGCTTCTCCTCAGAAGCGGCGGTGGGTGGCGGTCGGGCCCTGGCTTTCGCTCCGGCGGAGCCCTCGCTCCTCAGGCGGAAGGGTTTCCTGAAATCTGGGTGCCGCAACACACCATCTCGCCTGACATCTGCCTCTCCTCGCAGTCCCGGCGGAGCCCGCCGGGAGCCCGCCCAGCCGATATGCTCCTGACTGCCGGGTAGAGGCCTCCGGGTTCCTAAAAGAATGAAGATTGGTAGAACGGGTAGCTTTCAGAGGCTGCTAACTTGAGGGGTGGCTGGCTTGTGCTGTGGCTGTGCGTTTTGCTTTAGGTAAATGAAACCAAGCAAAGTCGATGGTTCACCTCACTTTTACAGTATTTATGTAACATTTATTTCATTTATTTAAAAGGAAAAGAGCCCAGTTCATGTTTTTTTCTGAAATAGGTAAGATAGCATTGCTTGATTCGTTGTACTATGTGCAACTCACTACCTCTTTTTGTCCGGGGTGCTGAGTGGAGGTGTTCTTCCCTAGGAATCATCGTCCATGTGGTAAAGTGATGCACAGTATTGTGGCGGTGGCTGATGTTGGCTTCTTCAGAGTCTTTCTTTCACTGTTGAGTTCTGCATACTGTCTCCCAGGCATTTCTCGGAGTACATTTAGTGATACATGTCCCAGAGACAGTTAAGAGCCTTCATTGCCACCAATGGCAAAAACTTGTCATAAAACTTTGTAGACTCCAGTCGAGTATTTCACTTAGTACATATCTGGCATGTGCAAATGGAAGCAAAATGTATTGATAGGAAGACTAAGTACAGTCAAGTCCTCATTATCCAGGGTAATCCCAAGTAATACATGTGGTACAGGAGACGCTGAAGAGTACTTTGGAGGCTCACCTTGACACCTATACAAGTAACGGAGGTCCAGCCAGGAGACAGTGGAACTGCTTCTATATGGAGCTGCTTTAAGTTTCGTAAGTTTTACTAACTTCTGTGCCACACAAAATCACACATACTGTTTCAAGATAAGAACTTCAAGGCCTTAGAAGTAATACTGCTGCGTTTAGGACATGCAGTATGTGAGCCTGTAACTCAACAGAGGCTGAGTTGCTCCACCTCTGCAGCACAGGTAGGCCGCCTGCAAGGTTAACTAAATCACTTGATATGTGTTGCTTAAGCAACCTCAAGAGGACACGCTTGGGTTGGTTTTACCATCCTATAATTCTTAAAATTCAATCAGTTTTAACCTGTAACACATCACAGCAGTGTAAAAAGGACTGGTGATGGAAAGCAAAACTACATAAAGCACCCCATGAATGAGCTTCAAAAAACCTGTATGCAGTTTTGCTACAAGTACTTAGAGGCAGATGCCACTTGAAGCAGAAGAGGGAACCTATTCAGCCCTGACTATCGTGACCAAGGAGTGTGGGCAGTTCCAAAAGGAGCTGCTGGGGTTTGGCATAGGGGGCATATGCCCATTTATCCCTCTCTCCTCTCTTCCAATGTATCTGCACCACAGTGCAGCTGGGAAAGAAGCGAATGTCTGTCCTGTTCTACGGCCAAGATACCAGAAACTGTATTTTATAAAGCAACTTATGTCATCTGTTGTTAGCCACGGAGATCAGAGGAGGTACTTACTCTGAAGTCAATGCAGAAGACTTTTCATAGTCACGAGCATGAAGTCACGGGCATTGTATCAATAGTTGAATGCATTCTAGTCAGAGACATTCATTTTAGGGCAGAGAGGAAAGATGGTTCAAGTGGTTAGACTGCTGATCAGTAACTGCAGAATGTGTTTCAGCTCTTTGTAACTAATACCCTGCATGACCTCAGGCAAGTCTCCAGTGATTCATCAACACTTAAAAGTTTTGTCATTTTTTTACCATATATTTTACATTCTCAATACCATCATCTGGATGTAGGTACCTCATTGGTGCAGGACTTAACATGAGTACATTTTTTTCCAGATAGGAAATAGAATGGTTAAATGATGAAATGGCTTCCTGGAAATTTTGCAGTCTTCAGTCAGGAAGTCCATGGCTCTTTTTCTGTAGGATCCTATCACTTGCCTATGTGCATTACTAACCTGGGCCTAAATTATGATGCCCCAAACAGTATTGATTTGTATTAAAAAATGTTTCTGAGCTCATTGGTATACACTGGTATTATTCTCCTTCTATGATTTTCACCAAGACAAATAAAAGAGGAATCAAGGCAATAGTATATGGGATGCTAAAGAAATGGAATTTTACTATTAAAAACAATTCTCAAGTTTACATTCATTATAACCTTTCCGTAATAAGAAAGGCTGAATATTTATATTTTCATAACTTCTAAACTCTGTTCTCTGATTTTTCAGGGATGGCCTCTCCAAAGCACTCGCTTCATCAGCGTTAACATTCTGAGCATTCATCCTGCTAAGAAGGTGACATTCCCTGTCTGAGTCTTCAATAATTAAAATGCTGTTATTTAACTAGTCTCTCAAGTGATTATATACAGGAAATGTAGCTTGCATAATGTTGGAACTACAGCAAAAGGCAAAGTCAGCTCACGCAGGCCAACAGTAACCATCACAGCATTGCATGGCGCTTCTTGTTAGGTCAACTCTGCTTGAGTAAAATAAGAAACTTGGGGGTGAAAGACTCAACTCTTCTTATTCAGCACTTCAGCTCTCCAGTTCACTCCAGTTTAGGCTTCTTCCTAAGTGTTGCTTTTGCTTGGAGAAGTAAATTTACCCATGTTTGCTTCTACTCATGGTATTGCAGAGTCATAAAGTCAGTGTTGCTCAATGATTTCACATTCCAGGGTCAGGTATTTTAAGCAAGGACAGTGGCCACAAAGGCAGTCCCATCTCTGGCTGCTTGTTTCACCTTTGCATTCTCCTTCCCCTTCTCTCAAATCCTCTCTTGCCAAACATTTGTGCACCCCTGCGATGAACCAGATTAGGGAACTGATCTGCATTAAGACTAGCCCAAAAGAAGCCTGGCCGGGCTTTCAGCTTTCCTGCTCACTGCATGGCTGTGCAAAGCCTTGGGCTGGCACAAGGAGAGATGAGGGGAGACAGGGCAGCAGTCTCTCTGTGGCAGTGCTGCCTTATGCTATCTTCAAATAATTCTGGAACTGCCCTGATGGTACAGTGCCTTTATTGAAGCTTATGCTAGCTGTGTTTTTTTAAAGCCAGAATACTACTAAAGTTAAAATATATATGTATGTTTATGATTATGAATATATACATATATATTAGTCTGTATTAAACTATCACTAGAACATCTCTTTCTGTTATAATCAGGAGTTATTTGGGACTTGCTATCTAATCATGACTTTGACTTGGCCTTGATCTTTTTTTAGCTACTCATCTACACCATTTATATTCTGCACAGACATTGCCATGCTAAAAGACCATCCAAAGGTCATAGGGTTGGCTATTGGAAGTTGGCTGCCCTTTCACCAGCCAAAATCTATTACTGTACACATGGAAATTCCCAGCTTATCTGTAGGAACATGTTTGTCAAATTCTAGGATTGTAAAATTTTAGCAAGATCTTGGGAAGTTCATAAAAAGGACAGAATGATAATTTCTATTTGCTTATTCAGCAGTGGGAACCTGAGCAATTGGAAAACAAGGGATAGAAAAGTATCTGCTGAAGTTGTGAGTATAGCATCTGACTGTGTTTGTCCAACAACACTGATATCTGGCCAATGAAAAAATGTGAGTGGCATGTTGAGGGAAGCCTGAAGACCATACCTAGTTTGCAGAGAATCATGCTTATACCTGAAACAGAGAATTGTGAACCACATAGGGCTGGACATTCAGGGTAAACATAATTCTCTTAGTAGCAGCAGCAGCAGTTACATCAGCTTTTCCCAGACTGTGCTTATCTCACTTGTGACATAATGAGAAGGAGCACTCTAATCAACTAGAGTACTTCTAATCAACTAAGTACTTCTCAGATCATTGGGCCACAGCTCCTGGGTTAAATGCTACCATCATCCTGGGCTTATCGCTCGCTGGTGCAGAGGATTGCAAGCTAGACAGGAAAGCAACATTTCCTTACCATTTGTGTATTCTTACCTCAGTAGATGTGCTTTCTGCTATAGCTAATCCAGTTAGCTCGAGTCACTGAAAGCACTTCTGGGGATTGGAGAGGAGTATTGGCTTTGCATGGGATCAGTAGATTAAATTGTTTGAAAATGTTGACGTGTTAAAATAGTGCTGACAGTCCCCAGCTGAGTTAAGGATTCCATATGTTTGATCCTACCTGCACAAGTGTCAAGAATTAAGAGGTTCCTCTAAACAAACAAGATTGGAAAGGATGATAGTCTCAGAAAGGAATCGATGCTGTTTGTATTGATTTTGTATTGCAGGTACAATCAAGCTATAAAATCATGCTGTGACACTGGTACAGTACACACCAAAATACAATGCAAGAGGATCTACTTCACGAGAGACAGCAAAATTATTGAGGTCTTTCTGGTTTTGATGTCATGAGAAAGAAAGCATAATTGGGCAAAAATTACATGTCTTCTAGATGGTGAGTTCTGTTTTGCATGAGGAGGTCAAATCCAGGATCAAATAAGGGCTAGAGAAACATCTCTCTTCAGTGTTCAAAGTGGTCATATGAGAACTTTTTTCCAGTGGAGTGCACAGGAGCCTGGAAATACCTGGAAATACAATAGCCAACTGCTATTGAAAGTTCAGCTATTCTTGTTGGGGTGGAGGAATTTATCAGTACCTATGGGATGTGGAAACTTGGAAAACATCAAACTGAGGAGTGAGGGAAATAGTAATTTTAGGCTGTAATTAGAAAAGATAGGAAATACCGGCAGAAGGTGGCAGGCTCAGGTTTGAATAGCTAAAGACTTCTGCAGAAATAGCACACCCAAATGAAGTCATGAAAAGTAAAATAAATAACATCTGCAGACTCCTGGAAACAAACTACTACCACACCTGATTTACATTTCTTTCAGCTCTACACACACTAAGCAGAAAAAAATGTAGCTAAAAGGTAGGTTTCTGAGATCAAGACCACAACTTAGGTTCGTTGGCGCCTGGGCCACTGAGATCTGTGGTCTTCTTTCTTCACTGTGTCATGCCTTGACTTGGATGCCCAATCTGGAATTTTCTAAGGATGGTCTAAACAGTACTAGATCTTCAGGACAAAGACAGAGTTTTTTCCAATTTTTAATACTTTGTTTCTCTACTCAAATAATTTTAAAGACCTTGTCCACGTAACTGCAAATTTTGTTTCTCATATTGTCCCAATTCTTATTTGGGGATTAACTTTAGGGTTCTTAATCATGTGTCATCTGAATATACCTGTTAAGAAATCCATTAAGTCTCCAGAACTCAGGTCAGCGGGAGTCTCCTGGCCCACCTGTCTCTGAATCAGGCCCAGGGTCTGCAGAGCAGTCTCCTTCTTGCTGCCAGCATAGAGCGTGACCCACCAGCATGACCTGGAGAACTCCTGTGTGTCCCATTATTTCCTGGCTACTCTGTCAGCCCCATATCTCTGCCAGCAGCTAGGAAATTGGCTTGAATCCGTGCTTGGTTATGAATCAAAAGAATTACAAAGACACCTTTGCAGCCCTCATTTCTGCACTGCATAACCTTCCTAGCTGTAACTATGAATTATAGCTCGCACAATAATGCATAGTCTTTCCTACATGATTCTTGAAGTATTTAAAGAAATATTAATGAATAAATGCTGTGCGTTTCTGCAAAGCAGGAGACACTACACCACGTTGTACAGATAAGGGAATCATGCCATAGTGTAGTAAGGGCCACAGGCCACGGAATGGATTCATGCCAAAAGTTGGGACTATTGCATGGGACTTCTTCCCAGTATTGCATGCTAAATCCCAAAAGTATGATCTCGTGTCCGAACAGTAGACACATCGCCTACTGCCTAAAAAACCTGTGAAGTTGAAGACTATACCGTTGCTATTTAAGTTCCACAGTACAGAAAAATAAAGTAACAGATATATAGGAATAAAATAATTATGGACAGTTACCAAAGTATCATTTAAGCAGTGCAGCACAGTTTACATGTAAAGAATAAACACGTAATTGTGAATGAAAATTGTGAATTGTGAACAAAAGAAAAGTTAATGTCCTGGAGGTCTATTTAATAAGAAAATCACCCTAATGTACATCTAATCAGAAGGAACTAATGTTTGTACTATGCTGTAATGATATGTAAAGCTACCGAAATACTGCATTACTTTGTTCACTCAGATTTGCATGTATTTGCTAAGTATTTGATCTTTGGATGCTTTGCGTACTACACAGTGAATGGGTGGAAGGAGAACAAGAGAACTAGGCTGAGGGAAGAAAAAGGATGTTACCAGACATCGAAGTTCCAAGGTGAAGGTGGCAACACTGCATCCCTGACTCAGCAGTATCAGTAGTTTTCCTGTTGGCTATCAGCCAGATTTAAATTCCGAACCCTGTATTGGGGTTAAGATTCTTGAAACGGTAATCAAGCAGTAAAGAAATCTCTGCCTTTTTTGATTTTGAAGGATAATTGTCCCAACTGTTTTTCATCATCGGTATTGCTTATCTTACCAACTCTGCAGGCTAGGTGTTCATTACTTAGTGAAGAATAGATTTCATCTGTGATGCATTTGTGCTTCTTCATTTCTATTTTTTTTTAACATAGTACAGTGAAGTGAATGTCTGAATGTTTGTTATGCATCTTTATTGTCCAGATTCTGAGTTCTATTGACTGAAATACGGCCATCAGTAAGCCGTGTGTGAGATCACGACAGATTCTCTGCTAACCATTCTTTTGCATGAAAATGGCCCAAAACATACACTACCGCATCACATCAGTTATTTTGATCCACTGACAGATGTCCCTGTTGTCAGCCAGCCGGCAAAGAGACAGCAGAAGACATTAAACTGGTGCTTGAAGTGGGACAATATGTGGCAGCAAGCCATACTAGCACTCTTTGAACATCAGCATGTCGGGTTTAGGAGGGAGTCATCTATGTTCCCAACACCTGCAGAAACTCTGAGAGAGCAATTGTTTTGTTTGATCACTTACAAAGGCTTTGGATAGGTTGGCCCAGAAGCCACCACCTTCACAGAAAGGAGTGGTGGAAGGCAGAGTGTACAGGACTCCAAACCATACGGCTATGTTTTTGCTTCATTTGAACTTAATTTGCTTTATTAATAAAAGAAGACATTTGACAAATAGACTTGCTTTGTGCATGAACTCAGAAAAATACAGTGGAATAGGGTTCAGAAAGATATCCTTGGGAAAGACGGGAAACCCAAAGCAGTCATTGAGCTGTGTGCGATTCCATTTACAATGCTTTTGAAAACACAAGTGTAACTCCTTTTGCTCTCATCAGCAGTTTGATGCCTGCTTTCCAAGCCTTCAGGGTCCCTGAAATTTGAACTCACACCTAGTAGGGTACTTCATTGTGCCTCCATGCCTCCAATCCTCTACGATACGGTCTAACCAGTAATTTGTCTTCTATCTTGAATTTCTGTTACCGCTGGTATGTACAGGAGAACTGCAAAAGAAGATGCTCTGTTCTGATGAGGCTTATAAAGGATTATGAATTTGAGAGCTAATAATTGATTTGACATACTAGAATCACAGTCCAAGCTGAAACAGTGAAATAGAGTGTATGCTTTTAAGGGTGCCATGTACAGTATTTTTACTGTAAAAAAACAAATAAAAAGAAATTCTTACGATTTTACCCACTGATGATGTAGGTTAAGTGACTAGTAACAGTGTAGATTATTCAATTAATCTATGGTTAGACTTAGTAGTTATAATAAATTATCCCAGGACCATCAACAGGGTGAAAATAAGGGAACTCTTAAGACAAGTGGGATTACAGATTTTTTACTGTTGTGTGATATGTGGTTCCAAAAGGTTCCAAATGGCCCAATAGCCCTCCTGCAGACTTTTCAGCAGCTCTAAATAAAAGGTTGTTTTCAATGGTGCATCTATCTCTAGTTGCCTGTGTTAAAGGATTCCAGATATGCACTTTCAATGTTTCCCCTGAAATCTTGGAGAAAAGAATGAATCCTCTGCATAACATCTTACAGTCTCATAGGAACCTACTGCTTTAACTTTTTGTGTCTGTTTCTTGGGTTTAGGAGGCTTGAGTGAGGTTATGGTGAAATCTGTGAGTGGTTGTGTGAAGATGAATAGCAAAAACCTTGTAAAATTTGGATATTCAGAAATTTAAAAAAAAATGGGTTTCATCAGCAAGTGAAATTAGACAATGTTTCTCAATTTTCATTATTTTGTAATCATTATGGCAAATTATGTCTTGTAAAAAAAGTTTTAAGAGAATAAATATTTGAAACTTTTCTTTTTTGCATTTTTAAAATTCAAAAGTAGTCTGTCATGTCTATATGCCATGGTTTTTTGTAACTTTTGAAAGCAATGCTCTAAAATTGAAATCTCGTCAACCACTAAGCTGTGGTAATACAAACTATCCAGCACTCTATTACTGGATTTAGTATTTCAAGAATTGCGGGCTTTATTAATAGCTAGTTTTGTTCATTTTAAACCACTGTCATTTTATTTATGGCTGTAAAACTGTAGGAACTAAGTGAATGGAACGGGAGTAATTTTCATTTTAGGTATGTCAATAGTAATTTTCTAATTTTGCACTGTTTGAAAACTTGTTATATTCAAGTGGCAGACAAGTTGATGATCTGAATGTAACTTGGAATGTACAATTTTCCCCAAAAAATGTATGTGCTACCCCACATATCTTACTTTTCTTATGATGCCATGATACTTGAGACTGCAGTCTTGTGTTTCATGGAATCATAGAATCATTTAGGTTGGAAAAGACCTTTAAACCATCAAGTCCAACCGGTAACCTAGCACTGCCAAGTCCACCACTAGACCATGTCCCTAAGCACCACATCGACACATCTTTTAAATACATCCAGGGATGGTGACTCCACCACTTCCCTGGGCAGCCTGTTCCAATGCTTGACAACCCTTTCGGTGAAGAAATTTTTCCTAATATCCAATCTAAACCTCCCCTGGAGCAACTTGAGGCCATTTCCTATTGTCCTATCACTTGGTACTTGGGAGAAGAGACCAATACCCACCTTGCTACAACCTCCTTTTTTACAACCTCCATTTTTTTACCCAGCGCAGTGTATGTCCGTTCAAGCCATGAGCAGCCAGTTTCTCCAGGAGAATACTGTGGGAAATGGTGTCAAAGGCTTTACTAAACTCTAGGTAGACAACATCCACAGCCTTTCCCTCATCCACTAAGCAGGTCACCTGGTCATAGAAGGAGATCAGGTTGGTCAAGCAGGACCTGCCTTTCATAAATCCATGCTGACTGGGCCTGATCACCTGGTTGTCCTGTACGTGCCGCGTGATGGCACTCAAGATGAACCACTCCATAACCTTCCCTGGCACCGAGGTCAGGCTGCCAGGCCTGTAGTTCCCCAGATCCTCCTTCCGGCCATTCTTGTAGATGGGAGTCACATTTGCTAACCTCCAGTCAACTGGGACCTCCCCAGTTAGCCAGGACTGCTGATAAATGTTTGAAAGCGGCTTGGTGAGCACTTCCACCAGCTCCCTCAGTACCCTTGGGTAGATCCCATCCGGCCCAGACTTGTGTGTGTCTAAGTGGTGTAGCAGGTCGCTAACCATTTCCCCTTGGATTATGGGCACTTCATTCTGCTCCCCGTCCCTGTCTTCCAGCTCAGGGGGGCCACAGAACAACTGGTCTTACTATTAAAGACTGCGACAAAGAAGGCATTAAGTACCTCAGCCTTTTCCTCATCCTTTGTCACTATGTTTCCGCCCTCATCCAATAAAGGATGGAGATTCTCCTTAGCCCTCCTTTTGTTGCTAAGGTTTTTATAGAAACATTTTTTATTGTCTTTTACGGCAGTAGGCAGATTAAGTTCTAGTCGGGCTTTGGCCCTTCTAATTTTCTCCCTGCATAACCTCACAACATCTTTTAATCTGAAATGGACCAGAGATCTAACGACTCATCTAAAGGAAAGGCAATCAGGTATGATGAAGCTTCACACATAGATAGAGGTGTTGTATTTTGCAAGATGAGAATCTTAAACATTTTTATCAGGAGCCTGTAATTCATATAATTTAAAGATCAGTATTCCCTGCTGCTTCCCTGTGAAGGTGGCGTTCCTGTCACCCTCACATGAGAATCAAGATTTAGAGAGCTCAAGCAGGAGCAACGGCAGCCTGCATATAGTTCATGGTGTTAAAACAATTAGCTGGTATTGCCAACAGAGCTTTAAGAAAAAAAGGAATAAAAAAATTTGAAAAGATTCAGTACAAGTTTAGTTTGGAGATTTCATTTTGTTCTTGGATTATTGTGGATGACCACATGAAGAAAATCACAAAATCGAAACCAGGGTGTCATTAGGGGCTTGCATGAACATGGTATGAGGAATCGAGGTTGTTTTTTGACAAAAATTGCTGTAGCAAAGGCAATTTCTTACTAAAGAAATTACCTGATTAACTCTTATTAAGGAGTTTTGCATTAATATGCTGTACTGGTGAACAGTCAGCATCAAAATAGTCAATAGGTTTCAAACGGTGTAACACTATACTGTCCTGATCCAGTTCTCCTTGTATTGTCTTCAAAGGCTCTTTGGCATGAGATGGATGAATTTCTCGAATGTGTCCTCTAAGGGGCAGCATTGAAGAGCAGGTTTCTCTGTAAATGGCTGCTTCTATTCATAATATGGAGTAGGTATAAATAAGTGACTAACAAATTAGTGCTTATTATCTGTTGTCTGGAATTACGGGTTTCCAAAGGTAACCAATATGTTTGGGAGTCATTACTGCCAATCTGTTAAAAATCCTGTAGCAGACATCTTTCAGTTTAACTGATAAAACCATTGGAATTGTCCCCTGTGGAGTACTCAAAATCATACAAAAAAGTTGGGTATTTTGTTAAATTTTTTTTTAGTGAGAAACTGATAGCAGAGCCTATTTGCATTTCTTTCTTGTGAGAAATATCAATATTATGTCGTTTCTAGAAGCAATATGTCATCTCGACTAATGCTAATTAGATAATGTCAAGTCTTTCCTGTCAGTATTGCACTTAAACAGCATTGTGTGGGTGACTTAATATGGGAATATTCTGGAGTATTAATATCACTGGCTTAGTCCTGTACATTAGATCACAAGAATATCTGCTTCTTCCTTATTAAAGTCCTGTGATAAGAGGAAGAGCTTGGCATTAATAATGACAAAATGGTAGTGCTTGGTCCTTCACCTGCAGTCAGCCTCAGTGGCATGGATAACCATTTAGCAAGAACAAAGTTCAAGTGCTCTTTTCCCACTCTGAAGAAGAAGTGGTTTACTATCCTTACCCTCTTTGTCTTGTCAGTGTCTCAATAGAAAATTGGTAGAGTCTTGTTTTCTGGGCAGGAGCTGTCCCTGGGTTAGATGGCCTTTGAAATTGTCTTGCATAATTTATCTGCCAGAGCAAAGTCTTTTTTTTTTTTTTTTTTCCCTAGTGTGCCTTTATAAAAAGATAGTATCTTTGGGTTTATAAAAATATAACATCCTTCATTGGAACAAGCAATTTTGGCTGAATTTGCATTCATGGGGGAAAGTGGCTTGAGCATCTATCATTAAAGACCGTATCAGAGATGCACAAGGGTTCCAAACCAACTGTAAATAGGGAGGCAGGTCATAAATCTGACAGTTTTTGACTTTGTAACCATAATGATTTCTTGTTTAGTGTAGTTCATTCTACAGAACAAGGTAAATTCATGCACAGACATCCTGTCATTGTGTGATAGTCATGTGCCTAATACATCTACCACACTGCTGAACTGTCTGCTCTGCTCTTGCTAGTTACAATATCATATGTTTTCTCTTCAGGGAGGGAGGATAAATATCTAGAGGAGGTGCGAGGACTTCCTGGACTATTATAAGCCGCATTTAGTAATGAAAAATTTTTGCTAATAAGTATTCTAGCACTTACTGTTTCTAAACTTCTCCTCTGCGTTTGCAGCTGACACTATTAACTAAGGCAGATTTGGTGCTGAATCAGCAGTGAGGCTTCAAGTATGGGCAAAATACAAGCTGCTGCTGGGGATTTCACCACATTCTTCTGAATGCTGATTTCTTCCTTACAGCAGCAAAGCTTCATGAAAAAGTGTGTTGACTTTAAAGTCTTGTGCGTGTACCCATAAGAGCGTGATGACCTCAGCCATCATCAAGTGAGGCTGTAATGTCTTGTAGTATCCTAGTCAGGTAAGTTCTTAAGGAAGGTAAGCTAAGCATTCCCTTAAGGAATGGCAAGTCCAATTGAAATGGGGTGATTACTCCACTTTTACGTGGATATGAGAGAATTATATCCAGTTGGATGTGGTTTAGTGGCACAATTGGTAAGCAAAATTGATGCATTTGTGTTTAAGTGCTTGTGAGAAGGTGCTGGTGTTTCCAGTTAGCCAGTGCTAGCCAATGCTAGCTTTGAACATTCAGCTGCTGATCTCCCAGTGAATTGCTGCACACTGTCAATCCATATCCTCCTTCATCATTCCCTGTTGAAGGAATGCCACCATTCTTCCCATAATTAGTTTCTAGAGGTTATTTCCATCTCTATGCTGATATGAGTGAAGAGTAAAAGTTTGCACCTGCTATTTTCTGACAACAGTGAGGATTTTCCAGTAATATTTCTAACTTCAGCTTTCATCTTATTTTCTATGCAAGAGATATGCAAGGGTCTTTGGCAGCATCATATCTCAAAGGCTTCAGTTTTCTTCCTCTCAGCGGAATTAGCTTCCCACAATTTCTGTCTAGAGTTTGCTGTGGAAGTGATGAAGTTTTTCACCAGTCAGGCTTTCAAATTATTCAAGATGCAGTTATTTCCAGAAGGTCTTAAGGCAGGTGTAAAAATTGTTGAGTCAAAACCTGTAATTCATTACGTTGACTGAGCCAATTTTTTAATTTCTCTGCAACAGTCTCCTTCATTAGATCTGTATGATCCTATATAAGTTAATTCAGCTATTGCATATCAATTTGCCATTAATTATAAAGTTTCTTATGTGCTATTTTTAAAGTCAGTGCTCAATGTATGTTTCATGCTGTTTTTAATGACTTAATTTCATCTGATAGGGTTCAGCCACTTATGAGTGTAGAGCTTGGGGGAAAATATTTTATTTTACCTGTGTTAAAATACTACCTAGGCAAGGAGACTGGAGGTAGTATCTAAGAACAGTAATGAAGTTCTCTGTTGGCTGCTCCAGTTGTCAGGACTTGGGATGTTAGGCTGTGAGTGAGGTGCAACAAGACTAAAAAATGTATATTTGATCTATACCTTTCCATTATCCAAAAGACATGAAAGAATTATTCTTCTCTGGTTCTGGATTTCTGGCTAGGAATATTGTGATTTGATTACATCATATTGAATGTTCTGATCTCACCTAGGATAACTGCTGCTGTAGAAAAAAACACTTCTCTACGGAATTCCATGCAGGCTTGAAATGGTTATCCTTACGGACTGCAAGAAGAGATAAGGTCAACAAAGAAATTCTATTTTTTGTGGCTGGTGTGAAGGCACTTGTTCAATTATCATGGCAGACAAATGGAATATACCATCTAGCTTTTAATATTTGGCAAATTCTGAGCCATGCAATCCAAGTGGTATTGGAAATTCTACAGGTAATATGGAGTTGAAGGATGTGACTCACCAATGTTTATGCTTTCAAAATCAATGGTGAAGCATGGAGCAGCTTCACCCAATGTCAGTAAAGGGGACCAAATCCCTCCCACAGTGGGATTTTTAACAAATTTTGCTTCAGAAATAAGTTAATCAGAAATTGGCAAAAATGGGATTCTGTTTGTACTCAGAGGAATCTATAAAACGAAGATTTTGCTCTGTGTGTGGTTTTAGGCAAAGCATTTTTGTGGTTTTTTTTTTTTTTATTTTCTCCTTGGAACATCTTCCATATGCTAGAATATTTTAAGTGTATTTTTAAATAGTGTCTGGCAATCTGTGAAACACCATTTTAGCATGAATGAGGTCATATGCTACTAAAATACTACTTATACTAGGGAACTGAGATGAATTGAAAGTAGCACAGCTAAAAAAGGGAAGGCAACAGGTGTTTTATTAGATAGCAGATATTGGCTTTTTTTACATCTGTAGAATAACTGATACTTCATCCTAATAATTGTTACAAATTTGCATGTTTCTACTACTGAATATCAGTAAGTCTCAGTGTTCCTAATTTAGAGTGTTTCCTTAAGGTGTTTTTGATGAATAAAACATGATATCCTCTTCTAACGTATCACCAGTTTCATAATGTGATACAGGATCGAAAGAATTTTGCTCAGGTACCAGGCATCTGATGACTAAGAATATGCTGGAAACGAAACAGGGCAGGCTGTGCTCCTGCATAAAAAACCTGGAGTTATCAGCATTCTGTAATTTTCACAGAGATGACTGTAAGCTGTATGTGCAGCCTGTTAGAAAGAAGTATTTTTTGTGTTGCAATAAATGGGAGAGTAATTTTCTTAGATGCGTAGATTTTAGTCACCTACTTAGTGAAAAAGAGAAGTGGGATTTATCTCTACCCAAAATTTACAATGCCTTTGACTATTAATTTGAGCAAGTCATGGAAGTGAAGCACCCTGGACTTCAATTTACCCATTGTTTAAAATGGAAATCATCCCTAGTTTGTTGTTACAAAGTAATTTAGAGAACCTTTTAAAATGTGCTGTTTAAATCCATATTGTTGGGGGTTTTAGCACCATAGCCCCAATAATAAATAGATGATAAAATGGTTACTGTCAAATCATTCATCCTGATGCTTCAAATGTAATGTTCTGTATACAGAATGCTATAATATTCTCACATTTTAAAAATACGCAACCTTCCATAAAATGGTAGTTTCAGGTGACTAATCATTGTGTAAATAACTGAACTGATATTTAAATGCAAATCAGGGGCATTTTGGTTTGTGCAGTTTTGGTATCTTAGCACATGATTCATAGCTTTCAGGAGCAGCACACCCCTTAGAAGAGGAGTGTGCGTATTAAGCGAAGTACAGGTGATTCCACCTTCTTTTGTGAAGTGTGTATAATCATACAGATTTAACTAGAAACACTGACGTTTAAAAAACGTATACAATGGATACAAAACATAAAATTATTATGAACTCAATTTGCAAATACACATACTATTTAAACTGAGCACAACTGAAGTGTCAGTCTGGAATTGTGGAATGTCAGAGCCACCTGGAAAAAACACCCCATGGCTATTCAGCCATCATTTTTGTCCAAGACCCTTGCTGTCACGGCTATTGAAGATTTTGCATGTCTTAAGATTTTACGTAGAGAGCCTTTTTTAGGCTTTGCTGTAATGGCATGTAATGAAGGCACTCATACCATCTAAATACCATCTGTCCATACAAAGCAGAAGAGGATCTTACGATTTGGGGGAAACCCTGGCTCCATGGAAACTGAAGCAGAATATTTTCAGTGACTTCACTGGAGCCAGGATTTTCTGTCTGTTCAAACAAATAATTTCACAGTAATTGGACCTGGAGCTGGAGATCAATATCAGCTGCTGATGGTATTGAGCTGCATTATTTGCAATAATGGTTGTGGTCAGAGACAAATCTCTCTCCCTCTCCTTCCAAAGGAAACATATAGGGAGGAACCCTCAATCTTTTCAGAAACACATCAAGAGAAGAGAAAATAGTCAGCATAGTCAGAGGTGCAGTCCCGTTTTTCACTAACTCTTTGTGGCAGAGCCCATAATCTGCTCTGAAATCACACTGCAGTTAAAAAGACAGCCTCTCCAGATACCTAACTAATGGCATAGCTGTCTGATACCCTCCTGGTTCATTGCTGGGGGAAAGGCAGTGTGGGTAGAATATCTTTGCAGTTTAGTCATTTCAAAGTATGAAAAAGGTCTTTTGAGGCCACAAGGGCAACTGCTGGCTTCCTGAGATTCGCACTGATTAGATCAATCCTGGGCTAGGGCCAGAAGGTGAGGGAGTGAGGAAGGATGAAAATTTGACTTCAGACCTTCACGTCTCTATTTGCCCTGCAACCTCGATGTATCTCAGCTGAGCCAAGAGAATCTAGCAGTGTGCCTATACAGGAGATCTGGGTTGGATAAACCTTTTCCATTTGGAATTTAAAAATATAAAATACACCTTAAAAATACATTTTGAAATACAAGAGGAGAACCCCTTTTCAAGCACAGAACAATGAAGATTAATTCATGCTGTATAATCATTCTGTAATTGTTCTCCATTTTTCTCCATTCGTTTTAATGACTGTGATAGCAGTCAGTCAAAGAAGTCATGTAGGCAGTACATGTGTGTGACACAGCTACAGAAAATAAAAGTTTAAGCTAAAGAAATTCATCTCTCTTGTGATACTTCAAGATTTATCTATTAATTGCTTGCCTGTGGTTTCAGAACTGACAAAAAGCTATCCGAAATCGCACTAGGAAATCCTGTGAGTTCAGTCAAATCTCTGATTTAGTCACCGTCAGCTATCGCTGCCATCACCAGCTCATCTATAAATACATCTGCTTTCACAGCGTACGCATTCTGAAATTTGCCTGTTGCCTCCTCAGAAGCGCAGGGCTATCGTCTGCTATTAGACAAGCCCAGCTTGACCAAAGCCAGCGTGAACCTAGCCTAACACGCCAAGCCCATCCCTTGTTGTTAGCTTTGATAGTCACTGCTATCATTTGATAGTTCGCTTGTAGCCAGTCCAAGTTGGCAGTGTCAGCCCAAGCTGATTGGAGCCGCAGACATTTTTGCTGACTGGAGTCATGCTATCTTTGCCAGCTTGCTGGAATAGACACAGACACTGATTGGGTCATGCTGAAAACATTCCTGTCCTATGAAGCAAGTCTGTTTGTATTTTAGGTTTGCCAGGACTAATGAATTAAAAATCTTGGGCTCGCCACAGTTTGCTGCTTAATAATGCTTGTGACAGAAGGATTTTTTCCTCCCTGAAGCGTGACAGCATCATAATCCCTCGTCACTGGCAAGGAGAGGAAGGAAAAGCGGAATTGTGGAGAAAAGCGGAAAAGGGTGATCTTTTGGGACAGCAAAGCCTATGGGAAGTGCAGGTAGCAGCATGTTGCCCTGACAGCTGTCTCAGCTTCTCAGACCTTGTCAGTTTGTTGCTATGCAGCAGGTGCAGCCTTTTCTTTTATTGAAGCTTTACTCCATAAAGGCAACGACAAGCCAAGGCAGTGGCTGGCCCTGGATTATACAAGTGCAGACACTCCGCTAAGTGAGGTAAGGCAAYAGGTGTGAAAACTGAACTAAATCGATAGAGCTGTAACAGCACTTAATCTGAGTTCTGCTGCAGATTTTTTATGGAGAAACAGCAGCCAGTTCTATAGGCAATTGTTGTGAAGAAGGGAGCTGCTCATTAAATCTCGTTAAATTCCAGGTTGCCCACTCACCCTCATCTCTGTCTACAGAGATATTGTTCTTCGTGCATGGAGAAAGCAGATGGGGAACTGGGGGCAGTCGGTCTGCGTGTTTCCTGTATCACCTCATTTGCACACAGGCTGCTTCCATCCCTCTCTGTTCCCTTTGATTGCTTTTTGTGATGAAGAGCTTGAAGATTCTGCACAAAAAGGAGTGAAGGGCTAAATGCAATATAGAAAAAACGGATAGCAGGGTAATTGCTGAGTGTAAAGATGAGATTTCTTTTTGTGGATTGGAATAAAATGAAAACACTCTTTTGTGTTATGATAGAATTCACCATTGCTTATTGAAGGGCTATTGATTTTTGCCCTCACGTAGTAGGTGGTTAGAAGAGGTAATTTAAAGACATCGCAGACCACAGAGTATGTGACTGGGATAAGACAACAGATTTACTCCTAGCAATATTGTTATGGCAACTTTAAAATCTCCAGCAGAATGCATCATTTTAATTTCTTAGGCTATCATACGAAATGTTAAGTATACTCTTATGTGGAATACCACTTGAGAGAGTAAGCAGATGTCAGGGGAATGTGTACCACCAACACAGAATGATGAACAGGCTTGTTTCAAGGATGTGCTTATCGTTTAAAGTCTTTTCTTGTTTTTTTTTTTTTTTTCTTTACCTTGTATTGGGAGGTATGGAAGGGAAATATAAAGAATTTTGGATTAGTAGTTCTGTTGTTTTTTTAAAAACAATGAGATGTCTCAGATGTTTCTTATAAAGTGAGGGTCTGGGGGGAAAAAAGAGATCAATAACGCTCAGAAGTTAAAAGTTATTTAGTCTATGCACTTAAAAATAGAATATTTCAGTTGACTCCAGGGATCTTTTCCTCAGTCCAAAAACATATACTGCGGCAGCTTAGCTGATTTTTCTTTGTCTCTGCCCAATAGATGTCAGTTCAATTTTTGTGTGTCTTGATTATTAGTAATGGGGAATAAAGAATGATCCCTAATATCTTTTATGTATTAGTAGAAAGAGACACTTTCAGCTCCAAAAAAGTAATTATTTAAAGTAATGATTTTAGAATATTTGTTGTTATTTTAAGAAAATATTATGCACTTCAAATAACAATTTCTTGTGTAGCATTGCTACAGGGTAACCGTATCCCTCTGCTAGCTAAATGTTAAGACAAACAAAGCAAATAAAAAAGAAACGCTGAAATTAATGGGTCAAATGCAAATTTGATACTCTTCCACTGATTGCAAGGCAGTGGTGCCAAGGAAGAGTTTGATTCACTTGTGCATCACCGAGGAAGATTATAATCCTGAAATATTGTTCTATCCTATTGACTTTCTGAGACTGCCAAATAATTAAGTATAAATTAGAATGAGTTGTTGGGATTTCCGTGCAATACAATAGCTACTTTACTGAAAAACTGCAAGACTGTTGGCTTAGGAAACTCTCTTTTGTTTTCACTAGCTAAATGCCGTGTTGCCTACTGACATGTGGTACAAGTTTTAGTAAATTAATTGTATTTACCTGAAGAATTGTGTTTCTAATTGACGCAGGAGTTTTTATGGTAATTTAAAAACTACTTTCATAATTCTCCACATAGTTGGTATGGATAGCATAGTCTTCAGTCCTAAAATAATTTCTTCATGGGCAGATCTTTTGCATGCATGAAGTCCCACTGACTTCATGTTCTCCCACATGGAGCTAATCAGAAGATCAATATCTGTGAAATTTAGGAGCCTTGTGCTGGGTATACAAGGAGATTAAGTTTGCGTTCAGCTATTTAATAGAGTTTAGCCAAAACTGCTCATTCAAAAGGTTAAATATACATGGTAGAGCTCTGAGTACAACTTTTGAGTGTTCAGAGATGCTTTAATTATACCATTACAGATCAGTAGCAGCTAATTCTTTTGTTGCTCAACAATTCATTAGTGCCCTGCTTGAAATGAACTAGCAGTTTTCTTAATGGACAGGGTTTCATCTCAGTAAAACCACTTTTTGGAGTTGGTGGTCTCAGAAGAAAGACCGAGGACTGAATAAGGTCCCAATCCGGGAGTCAAACCCATGCAGACAGACCCCTACACCTGCACAGAGTTCCACTGAAGAATCGCCACCAAGGTTTGGAGACCCAGTAACTTTCTGACCATTAAGTGTGTGACTATCAGGCACAATTTGACTGGGGGAGTATGGGTGGAAGGTAGGAGGATGGGTGCCTCCTCATTGACACCATGTGGAGTGGTGTGCACGTTTCCAATCACATGGCAGGCTTGGGGTCATGTTACTCTCAACTCCCCACCCCTTCTTCCTTCTTCACCTTCAGAACCAGGCAGCATTGCCACGAGTCAAGGCTTGCTGAAGGGGCAATGGCGGGGAGCAAGCAGGTGAGGAGAGGGGAAGCTTCCTTTGCCATCGTTCTTTCTAATCTGTAAATAGCAAAAGAAAGGCAGTCTCTGCACTGAATTTCACTTGAATCCTTTTTAAATGGAAAAGTGAAATGGCGCTCCCTTGATTCTAAACGTTGCTTAGCTAGAATGAAAAAGGTAGCTGTGAATGCATGAAAAGCATTAAAACTCATTTGTTGAATGGTGTCACATGCTCTGTAATATAAATATTGTTTGTATTATTGCAGCTGGAACAAACAAGTAAAAGCATTGACTCAAGTGCCCACATGATCACCACCGCCAGGGTACCTGCTGATAAGCCAGTACGAATTGCCTTCAGCCTGAATGACTCCCCAGGTACAGTTTAATTTATGGAGTAAACCACAATGACATAATTGCTTTTAAATTTTACGTGTTCTTACCAGTGTTTACAGTATCAAATGAAGTCCAGTGTAATGGGTGGATTTTTTTCCTGAGTGTTAGCATGTGATCAGTTTTCCTGCCTGATAACTTTTAATGTTTCCATTAACAATTTCATTAGACTAAAGCCCCTRGACTGACAGCTGAGATCTTAGCTTTCTTTCAGTGGTTTGTTGAATATACTTAGGACTGTAATTAACTATCAAATTTACTTGCATACGCAGAGTGTCTGATTTTAAGGAATTATAAAACAAGAAAGGTAAAAAGACATTTTGTGCTGAGGATGAGGCTAGAGCAGGAAGAGACTTTCCCTTCAGCAGGAAGGTCGGAAAGTGCCGCACATGCCCAGCTTGGTGAAAGGTTTCAGGAAACGGATGCCCCACATGGCATGTTCCCTGAGAAAGCAGCAGAAATTTCATTGACATTTATCCTGTCAGCTAGTGCTTATTGAACATTAATTTCCCCAAACATACCCTGTACATACATGGACCCTTTGGCCTTTGGAATAGACGAATATTATTAGTTTGCACCTTAAATATTATTAAGGTCTAGAGAGCTGTTGCCAAACAGTAAAAGTAAAGTCAGAATGCAATAAAGTAAATCGGAAGCTGGGAAGCATCCCAAAAAAAGTTGGCTGCGCTGTTGCTAAAGGTGAGTGCCTGGAGTCAGGGTTGAGATGTGTTTATAGCGTGAAATATAAGGATCTCTGATAACAATAACTGAAACCCACTGCTGATGAGTGCTTTATGGGACAGTATGCATTGTGGGGTTATGTGTGAGGCCACGTCCTGAGCTTGTGTGAATAGAGTCTCAGCTTGAACACAATTTTCTCATTTAAAAAATATTTTAGAATATGCATTATCTTTCCTACCTAGTTGTTGTGTGATATTAATTTGCAGCTACAAGCCTGAAATAGAATCTCATCCCCTGTGCAAGGGAATTTAAAAACAAGCATTTTCATATATTATTACACATAACTTTCAGCTCATAAAGATGAGCGACACAGAAAGATTGGGACAAGGAATATGAAGAAGCACAGGTGGCTATCTATGTGCCCTTTTTTCATAAATTAAAATAATCTGGTAATTACATTTTTAATGAATCATTTTCATCTCTCAAGATAAAGTAACACGGTAAATTTCTTACAGGAATTATGGCAAAGATAGGTCTTGAAGAGAGATGTAAAAGAAAGGGAGTGCTCTTAGAAATTATGGAAGAAGAATGCTTATGTGAGACACTGAAAACAAGTCAGGGAAAGCTGAGACCATGGGAAAATCAAAGAGGGTAGGGTGGTTTGTGACAAGAGACGGCAGTAGGAAATGACAAGGTTGTGAATAGCTTGGAAGAAGAGGACATGAAAGGCAGGAAGCCTAGCTTCCTTAACATTGCATCATATTTTATTTTTTACTTTTCTATCCTGCTAATAATTCCAGTCTCTTTCTTAACATTTAGAGAAACCAATTACAGACAGGTAATCTTTTTCTGCTACATTTTGTTAAACTTTTCCATAATTTTGAGTCCTTTATTGTATATATACAAGCGTTCCTGCAGTATGCAATCCAGAATCTCTGCGAGTACTGATAAAATTAAATAGCAACCAGTAAAGTGAGTGCCATGTTCTCCTCTGCATCACATCCCCTTGGAGGCTACCAGGAGGTCTAAATCAGCATACTATTTTACCACGTCACAGGAATTCCACTCTTGTTCTTAGTGGTAAGGCTGAACATGGTTATTATATTTGATATATTCAAAGAAGGCAAAGGAAATACACTTTTATCAGGTTTGAAAATTTCCAGCAAACCATAGTTGAATCAAGAGAGTACAGATAAGTATTTAACACTATTTTTTTTAAGATGAGCTGCAAAAACATTTAACATATAGACCTGTAGGTATTCCATACTTGGCTTTTATTTTTTTTCCTCCTTATTTTTTTTATATTTCTTTAATATTTTTTTCTCCTTGATGAGGATATTTGTTTTCAGTTCATTCAAACAGGAACTACCTGCTGTGTGATAGTAAAGCATCATGTGAGGCTTGTGTAATGCTAGAGTATATACAAAAAGCCCTTCACCAGGGCTAAGTGGTGAGGGAATCTGTCTGACTGAAGCTTTTCCTTAAATTTTACCTCACTTGAAAGGCACAGTGACAGTTTTCACCAAGTAAGGCTGCACTCTCCTTCCGGGGGCTGTACAACTGCTTACTAGGAGGAACTGGCAGCATAAGTAGATATAAAAAGGGGAAATGGAATGTTTCTTCTGGGTGGTGATTATCTCACTGGCTAGGATTGTAACCAAGCACTGGGTGTGAGGAGCAGCGAAAGGAGAAACTGCTCTCAACTCACGAGAAGAGATTACTTTGTGTTAACTGACCTACAAGAGTGGAGCTGGCTTATCCTGAGTGTACAAGAAATAATTTAGTTGTGTTAGATTATCTGTCAGTCAACATCTGATGACTGAAATTCTGGCCAGCTTTGTGCAGTATTTTTAATGTGAAAGTAGGCTAACCAGTTTCTTAAAAGTCTCAGGAGCAGCCCATCAGCAGGTTCTATATAAGAAGCAAGTTTTATTGTTTATCTCTTATTCCTGTATATATGGATATCTATGATTGGCTCTTTTACACACGTTCACTAAGCTGACATCAAACATAGGTTTCCCAGGGTGTGTCTGCACACCATATTGCACCAGTTTGACCTAAGGTACTGTTTTAAATAAATGAATTTGTAACATATTATTTCAGCCTATCTTGTATCACTTGGAAACCAACGCAAGTTAAATTGAATATGGTGTTCCAAAATTTAAATAGGCGTTCCCGAATAGAAAGTTTGTTGTAGTTTATCGACATAAATTTAACCAATGAAATTCAATATGTCCTAATTTATATCACTAACTCTTACTTACTGAACATATTAAGATAGAATGATTATAACAGGAACTTTATTAAATTTAGACAAGTGGATTTGTTTTGCGTAATAGTTCTAAGGGAAGGTTTATAGGTAAACATCTCTTCACCTTTCCTCCTAGAATAAAAGCTTGTATCTAGCTTGAAAGTTCTGCTAGTGAAGTGGTGATAAATGACTAGTTTTGAAATTCTTAGTACTCTCCAGAAAAATCACTGATAACAAAGGCAAAATATACATCTAATGAAACTGACAGACAGTAGAACAGTGTAATGTTTTTGCAAGCATAGCAAATGACTTATTTTACTCCTCTTTATGCCTTTGTTATCCTAGTGACCAGGAAGAATTTTTTGCTTTCATAGTTGATCACGCAAGACTGTTTAGCAATGGTTGCTTCTTCAATAGCAACCTTCAAATCCCTACTCCATCCTCATTTTGCTTGTAATGGCAACAGAGGCTTTCCAGCAGATAATGTATTGGGTGAAAACCAGTGGGGTTTGCTAAAATATATGGCTAAAATTTACATAGCTAGTTTCCTAAAACTACACCCAACCTACAAGTAAGTGGCTCGATCTTTGGGAAGTTAGTCAGGAACTTATGTGAGATACCCTCAAAGGGATAGTGGCTGTGCATTCATCAGAGGATGCTTTAGGCTTAGGTGAAGGTATATGGAGTAGGAGGGCTTTGCTCTTATCTCTTCTGTTACGGGCCGTTGCTATTTTTGGGAGGTCCACAACTCTTATTATTGAGCAAGCCTTCATAGTCTATTCCTGGCTCAGGCAGTGACCATTCCCCACTATTTTACAAGTGAGGTAACTGTGAGGTGGTGTAAGGTCACGTCAGGCAGGGCTGTGAATAGAAGCCCGGGAGCTTCACGCAGCAGTGCCAAGTCGCAGTCACTTAGCCACACAGCCTTCCAGGACAAATTCGATGAGTCTATGCCTGTCTGTCAGTAACCAGGGCTGGAGCTGCTGGATCTCACCATCCTCCTAGGGCCAAGACTGGACCCCGATACACAGTTTGCCAGTGTTGTCCTGCTGCGAGTTGCAGTGCTTGCAGTTGAGTTTGAGCAATTTTCCTGTGCGAGGGCTGATCCACATACAGGATAACAGCCTACTTATGTTACCAATTTAATTCCATAATTTAGGAGGAAGAGATCTGAATACACTTGCCCACGCATGTAGGAGAAAAAAATAGTACCTGAGTGTATAATTAAAGACTGGATCATAACTTAGTTACTCAAGGAAGCAGAGCTGTGATTGGCATTTCCTAAATTTTGAGTGCTTGATTTAGCAACCTTAATGTGCTTTCAACACATTTAAATTTTTATGTTCTATTTCTGTCTATCTTTGTGGAGATCCTAGAGAAACTGTAATTTACGAGTTTATACTGCAAGTAAATCAGAGGTTGTTCTTAAAGTATTTATTCATTAACTACTGACCGTAGCCCACAGTTCAGCTAAATGGAGCAGCCACGTAGGAAGAGACTGAGGTGTTACACTTCATTGTACCAGACATTGTGTCAGTCAAACAGCGAAGTGTGAGGGATTTCGCTCGTTCATCTACATGATGGAGGTCTGGTCTGTTTGAATCTCCAGAAGGCCATAACGTGATTAAATAAGTGAAGCTTTCCCGAAAGCATGATTCATTCTCAAATGTGCAACATTAGCATATATCGGGACTGAATGCATCAGGACATCACTGATAAGTAATAAGCCTTTTGTATGAAGACAATCAGTCTTAATATAGTTCAGCCTTCTAAATCAGATGGCTTGTGTGGATCTCTGTACCACACATCAGAAGCCCATCTCACGTTTGTATTAATACGTGCTATCAGCAGAGAGACGAGCTCACCTGGACAGTGAATGTTGAGCAGCGTAGCCTTCCTGACTTTACACAAAGCTGCCCATCACGCCGTTTCGGCATGAAGGTGCGTTGGCTGGGCAGCGTGCTTAGGGAGCTTGTTGTTTTGTTACGTTGTTAGTTTTGTTGTAGGAATGGTCAGAGAGCTGGCTGTGATGTAGAAGTGTGCTTTGTCTCAGCCCGACTGAATGGAAAGCAAAAGGAGGAAGTGATTTCCCCGGAGACGCTTCCTCAGGTGCTCTCTGTTATAATGACGGTTTTCAGCAACAAGCACAGCGAATGTATGACCCTTATGAAGCAAACATGAAAGTCAAACTATTCCATACACATGAACCAAGTCTTTGGTTAAAAAACCATCAACTGTATGTGCAGAGAGTTCATCCTGTAATCAGAGTACAGGTCTTTACCTTTAATGCACTTTTAAATATAGACCTTCAAAATTAGTTTTGGGATCTATGGGAAATCAGGAAGTGCTACTCATTTAGAAATTGTGCAACAGATGATACTTTAACTTAGGTGGCTGTGATCTGACTCTTTCACATCACAGGTTAGTGCTGTTGAGTTTGCTGGGATGGTCATAACATTCACATTTATGTTTTTCCTCCTTTCTTGTTTTCTCTTGACCAGAATCTTGACTCATTTTCAGGTGCAGCCAGTTGCAGTCTCTGATTTTTTTATATTTTTATTTTTAAACAAAATACATTTGCAACAACCAGCTTGAATTATAAATCCCTTTTTTTTTTTTATGAGTGACAGGGAAGGTCGTAGTAAAGTAGTGACCACAGGGGTGAGATGCTGTTTGTATCTGGTGAAGAATCAGCCTAGTTATTTTCAGGGTTTTGTGATACAGAAAAGCCACTAACTTTATTATAAAGGGGGTCTTTGCTTATATCAGTGATTCCTCATAACAATCTAGGCACTCAGTAAATATTGATAATAAATTGAGAAAAGGAGAAAAAGAGGTATGTCTGAATTCTATTTCTAGTTAAGGAGATGTAGAATAGAAAAGAACAAATACAGACAGGTAAGGAAATAGTTATGAGAGTGTTTTCATCTTCAGAGTATTTTCTTTGACATTTCAGACATTTTCACTGTTTCTGATTTTCAGACTCACAGATTTTTAAGGCTAGAAGCCAATGTGATTTTGTCTGATCTCCTGCATAACACCCAGTATTCAAGCCTGCAAGGGCAATAGTGATTCTTTTGGAAGAAAATGCAAGAGTGTATATTTTTCCTCTTGACTTTCTGAAAACATCCTCAAAAAAGTTTTAGGAGGCGAATGACTGCTGTCATTTGCTTTCTCCTTGTGTGAAATCTAAACATGTTTAGTTTTTACCAAGTGATTTTTGTTGTTATTGTTGTAGTTGTTACTTTGACAACAGTGAAATACAGACTGACCTGATGCAGTAATTTATTTCACTGGAAGCTGTGGGGAAAGTTTTTTGTTGTTCTTTTTGTGGAAAACAAGCTTGCAGTTAGCTGTGAAGATTTCTGTTAATTTTTGTAAACTAAATACTTCAGCTGAAAATTTCAGAGGTGCCTAAGAGAATTGGGAACTCAGAAAAATTTCAAGCCACTGAAGTCCTCAACTTTTCTTGATGATGTTCTGCACATCAGATGATGATTTAAAGAAGTCTTAAACTATCATAACTAAAAAAAACCCTAGCAGCTGTTCAATAGATGCTAGGGCAGGCCCATTATAAAATGTACTATGGTATGCCATAATGGTTAGGATACCAGTATGTTCTATTTTTAGTACCATTGACTCAGTCACTTGAGTTCAAAAAATAAGCAGGGAACATCTGTTTATTGAAAGGATTTCCTCTATAGTAATTTCTCTCTCTATTCCATCCTTTTAAAAGTATTTCCAAACTTTTTTTACTGGTTCTTTTCTGAATATAGTCCAATATATTTTCTAATATTCTGACACTGCATTAATTTTGTTTTCTTATTGATTTCCAATGCAGTGAAAAAGTAGTTATTGGCTGATGTTTCTTTAAAATTCTTGGGGTTGCTTTTGCTTTGTTTTTCTTAAGATAAAATTGTTTGAGGTTCCTCCTTAAAGCTACTGTACCAAAGATTGTACTGCTGGAATTGTCAAAACAAATAGCAGCTTAACTGCTGTCCACGACTCTGGTCCAATATGTCTGTCAGAATATTTAACAGCTATTCAGCCAAATATTTGTAGAGCAGCTGTACCCCTAGTCAGACTGAGTCCTATTCTGTCCTTCCTTTTAGCCTTGCCATATGATTCATCTTTCTTCTTTTAGAATATTAGTCTATTTTTAAATATTGTACAAGAAAGCAACAGCAAAATAAAGGTAAACACTTGCATATCAGCATGATACAATTCTATACCATTAAAGCAATTAAAGTATTTTCCAGAATGGATATGTTTGAGACAYGATGTGAAAAATGAAGTTGGGGAGGGGTGGGGGGGTATGACTTTTTGTTAATACTAGCAAGACCTCTACCCCATGAAAACATAGAACTTCACTTTGTTTCCTGAGGAAGTTCAAAAGCATTTGCTTTTGCCCTCTGTATCACTGTATTTTTTTTTCTTCTCTGGGCATCCTTTCCTAGAGGTGCCCAGCTCTAGCTATTTTAGTTAAAGTAAGGCTCTGACCGTATGTTAACCAGTATGTTTACTCTTCATAGGATAAGGTGGCTTATTTTACTTGTTCCCCCTAACCTACTTTGCTGTATGACCACTGAGGGCAGGATAAAGAGATATCAAATATGTGACAAATAATTTAAATCCTAGTCTGTACTCTTTAAGAATATTCAGAATCCTGCTTTGATATGTGGTCCTCTTAATCGTGTTGAGGTTTCGTTGTAGTGTACAAGTCTGCCAGCACAGAGCAGTTTGCAGGATCTGCCCTATGTTAGCAATTTTCGCCTATGAGAGCCATCCTTGTTTAATTTTGACATATTACAAATAACTGACTATGTAAGCTAGCTAATAGTAACCTTCTCTTCACCTCCCGTAACCTGTAGTAAGATACATAAACAGTCATCACAATCCAATGCAAAACTGATAGTGTGAAAGTCACCGAGAAAGAAATATTGCAGTGGCTAGCTGTGACGCTACCGAGTGTGATTCATATTTCTGATCTCAGTCCAGCTACTAGTGGGCAGGTGTCCACATCACAACACTGACGTAACTGGCACAGTCTGTCCCACCTTTGCTAAAGCCTGTACTAAAAATAAAGAAAGAAATAAAAACACAGTTTGGCTTGTTGTCATGAACGAACTAACTCTAGCCCATAAGGATTGTTACCTACAGGTTAGAGTACGAACATTTCTGTGCAGTATGGAGAAATTTGTGGTGCTTCCCCATTCTAATCACGTCTGTGTAGGTAACAGTCTTCTAGTTCCAGGGCTGCCGGGCTGGTTTGTATATTCTTGTGGTTGCCTTTGGGTGGTGGGAGAAAAGGTTTCTATTATTGTTGGTTTAGCCCTGATAAGTCATTGTGTTGTGATGGGGAAGATATCTTTCCCTTCATTCAAGTAATGAACTCTTTGCTAGTAAGGATGCTATCCTTGGAAGGTTCTTTACTTTGCAGTGTAATGGAGAGCTCAGGAAGAAAGATTGTTTGGATTTATTGTTTTTATTAAATTATCACATGTTCTACTGCTTTAACTGGCTTTGTTTTGTTTCTTAATCACTGCAATACAAAATAGGCTTTCTGTCTTTCCAGCACCTAAACATTTTCTTATTGCCAATCCACTAGTATTTTCAAGGTGTCTATTAAGGTATCTCAAGGGTAGAAAAATAAACAGATGTGGAGGTGTTTGCAGGATCCCGATATTATTGTGAATATATACAATGTAGAACTACATTAAACAGATCATTTGAAATGCCCTTTTTGGTAGATGTTGACTTTTAACATCATGTTTACCTTTTAGATGATGCTTCCTCTGAAAACTTCCCTTTGGCATTTCCAGAACTAGATCAGCAGCTGCAGGTAAACTTCTTTTTTTTACTACAGTTCTACTTCACATTCACTAGATCTGTTATGATAAAAAACCTCTGGTTGTTACATACACTAAGGTGAATGAAAGTTTTCGGTGGTGCTTCTCTAACCTATTAACATTTAATAAGACTGTGTATTTCCATAGAAGAAGACATTGTCTTTTCAAGACTGCAGAAAAATTGATTTGACATTTTTAATCCAATTGCAAGGAAATTACTATTTTAACAATCTCACCTGCTTTTTAAATTTTTTTTTACAATTCCTGTGCAAAACACAGCACTTACTGCTGCGCTGCAATGAAGAGAGTTCTTGTGGTTTTGATGGGAGAAGGAATGAGCTATCTCATGCCTACACGCTGTGCTAAGACCAATATGATCAGCTTTCTCTGAAGCATTCCAAGAGAATGCAAAGGTATATTCTGTAGAGCCATCTTATCTCAGTCATCAGGAGTGATGAGAGCCTTCTCAAAGTTACTCTAGTTCATGCTGCATAGCCAGCAACCGTAACGGTTGCCCTAGCAGGTGCCTKCAGACAGCACGGGATAAAAGTGGTGAATCCTTTTGTGACAGGTCCAATTTATCAGTGTAGCACAATGGAGTCCCGATACACTGGACAATCAGACGGCAGTTGATGGCAGCTCCATGGTTCACCAGGCACAGAGCCAGTTCTGTATCCAGGGATTATTTCCCTTTCCTCTGTGGCGGTTCTGGAGTGTTTGTTGGCTTTTGTAAACTACTTCAGATCATCTGTTTCCCAGGAGCATTTAGGCTTCCTCTGATATTTCAATATGAAGGCAGTTGTTTCCTGAGTGTAAATTGAGAAAGGCATTAGCAGACTGTGTTGTCCAATGATGTCATCCTTCCTGTCCCCACCAACTAATGAGACAACACTGGAGGGCTGCTGACTTAAAGGACTGACTTTTCTCTCCTGCTGCTCTCATCAAAAGGATGACTGAGGAATGAATGGAGGATGACAGAGACTCTTCTTGCTCTATTGCTTTAATCCTGAGAATAGGGGCAGGTTCCTTAGGCATAACCAGGAAAGACTAAAGGAGTGAATACCAACTTAAGATTTGGGCTGAAAGGAACAGGGTAGTATGTTGGCCTCTTTATTCCACTGATCTTCCAGTGCAGCAAAGACAACTGATACTTTTTTTCCCTCAGAAGAATTCAGTTTGAGAAAAGAAATAGTGTTGTGGCTGAAGCACTGAACTGAAAGTAAAGAACTTGCATTCTGTTTCCAACTCTGTCAGTGACACATCGTGTGATCCTGGAGGAGTTGCTTTGTCCCTCTGCTCATCTCTGAAATAAGGTTAATAACTTTTACCTTATTTGTTAAAGAGCATTGAGATCAGCAGGTAAAGACTGCTCTAAGAGAGCAAAGTATGATTATCATTAGTGCTGTTGGTACATAAAAACAAAATTACTAGTGTTAGATGTAGGTACTTTACAGGCCAAGTGATGATTTTTTTATTAGGACTTTTATGACCTATTTCTGGAACATATAATGTACTCTAAATGTGTAATTTCATGATAGACTGAAATTGCTCCTCTGGAAGCATTCAAGTCTGCTGGATAAATAATAGCCCTTCAGTAAAAGTTTTTAAAGTACGCACTAGAGCAATTCCACTAAGTACACCCTCTTGGTCTGTTAAGTACCTGACATTTTTTTCAAGACAACCTTCCTTTAGTCTCATGATCTCACTGTGATAACAAATTCAAAGAAACAGTCAAAGGCTTTGATTCAGATAATGTTCTTTTTATTATCTTTCAGAAACTTTTTTTGGTAATATTGAGGTAGTTGAAAGGATAACTTATGAAGACTATCTGGCTGACTGAAGCACTCAAAAGGATAAAGTTAGTGGCAGTGCTTCATCCTTTAGCTTTTCAAGCTTATGTGAATATATTTAGATGCCTTTATGTTCAACCAGAGGCAGTTAAGTCAACACAGGGTTCTGAGCTGATGCAGAGGTAACAAGGCATTTAGCTTTAGCAATGAAAACTTGAAGTTCCTTGCTTTTGTCAATCTGGATCACAGCTTAAAGTTATAAGCATTTAATGTAATTACGTTTATACTGCTTTAAAATTACAAACAAGAAATAACTGTAACAAAGTTATAATTTACCTAGCTACATTTTCT
This sequence comes from Oceanodroma leucorhoa, assembly GCA_030449065.1. Taxonomy (NCBI): domain Eukaryota; kingdom Metazoa; phylum Chordata; class Aves; order Procellariiformes; genus Oceanodroma; species Oceanodroma leucorhoa. The sequence goes on along the minus strand of JASVER010000012.1, from coordinate 5,772,362 downwards.
TATTAATTACTTCTCTAAATTGCTATAATCCAAACTGCTAAGGGTGTGTCAGTCCTGTATAGCATGTGGTTGCAATTTATGTTAACATAACCATACCAGCTTTGAAACAGGTAGCTCCTGTATTACAGAAGCAAACTACAACATGGGCTTCACCAGGACCTGCAGAAGTACTGAATGGTGATGTCCCTTGTCATTCCATCCATGTTTTTCTCTATCCTATAGCTAGTATAAAGCAACACACATGAAGTGTCATGTAAATGAACCCTTTAATCAACTGTGGCATAGCAGCCTGAAATGCTTGAATTTGTAAGAATGCTGGTACATACTTTAATAATAAAAATATCACATCTAGAGCCACAAAATTTTCATCACCATGCCATAAATACAGTCAAAAGCATTTGTATTTTATTTAAAGAAGCAAACTATAAATGCAGGGTAGGTGGCTATATAGGAAGAAGCACTTAAAAAAAAAAAGTAATAACTTTCTAGGTTTCAAACATACAAAGGAAAATTTTGAAACCTGTTTTAAAACAAACAAACAAACAAACAAACAAACAGTCAAATTAGCTGATCTTTGGGTTGGATTTTGAAAGCAGCTTGAAAGCTATGTAAGTTCACCAAGTGACTTGGAAAATCAGTGCCTTAGAATTTTATGCATGCAGGCAGCAGACCACAGCCTGAGTACCAAGCAATTTGCACCTCTGTTTTAGGCTTCAAGCCCTTGTCCTTCTATGTTAGGCCCTGGCAGACAACTTGGCTGTTTGAGCAGAATTACCTAGTGTTCCCACTTTTCCTACCACAATCCTACCATACCTCCTCCCTGGGCGCTGGTGTCCAATGGCAGGGCAAAGGTCAGGGCAGCCTCCCCCTGACGGGGTAACAAGCCCTGCTGTCCAAGCACCGCCGCCAGCTTTACAGAGGTAGAGGTAGGATTGGCTGGAGAAAACGTGTTTCTGCAAATACCTAATTCTCTATGAGGACTCTTACTAGAGGACAGTCCTAGATGAAAGTTATAGCTTCTTTCTGAAGAATAAAAATGATCAGTCTAGTGTTCTGATCTGTTAGCCAAGTTCAGACCAAAAATGTTGTCTTTTCCAATTACCTTTTTGAATGTTACATTTTTCTACTACTCTGAGAGGAAGACATTCCAAGAAGCAGTTTGTAAGAAAATAATATCAATTGTCTAACTCAAAAGTTTTGCTTTTGGTTTTTATTTTTAACTCAAAAAAATTAATGTATGGTCAACCAGACACAAAAGCCCTACATATGAGAACAGAGCAGTTTAAGCTATATGCAGGAAAAGCCTGGTCTCTTTTGCAGCTTTATTATTAAAAAAAACACAAACAAATTCCTGATATGCTACCAGTGAAACAAAGCTCATATTAATAACTTTCTTGCTTTCAATTCCTTTTGTTTGCAGTATTGGAAATTACTCTCTTCCCACTGACGAGCAACACTCTGAATGAGGCTGAAGCACTTGCTTTTTTGGGCGTCAGTGTCATTTCCCCCCTGCCCTTGCATGAGCAGTGTCGTGGGTAGTGCAGCGAGGGTAGGCTTGCTGCGTTTGTCAGTTTGTTATGGGGAAACGTTAACCTTTGCCTCGTGTAAAAGTTGGACCGGGCCTTGGAAGGCACTTCCTTGATTAGCTGCATAGTGGGTGGTGGCCCCTCGGACAGACACTCTACTACGGGTTATCTGCTATATTTAGACACCTGCATCAGCATCTAAGGCCTTGTTGGTTAGGTCACTGAATATAGAGGAAGGTATCCAGTGTTAAGTACCCGCGTTACTATGCCCTGTGTGCTGTCTGTCCTCTTCCAGCATTTCCTGTGACTTGCTCAGCTCATCTCCCCCTTCTCCATCAAAGTCTTTATTCCAGCTGGGAGTTTGATCATGGAGAGGGAAGAACTTAAGTCACATACAGATGCACAGGGTGTTCTGTAATTCGTTATCATCCCTTCTCATGAAATCGTGAGCTTGAGAGAGGCATTTATGTCATATTTTGTACTACGAATCTGTTGAGATCAATGGAGTTAGATAACCGTAAAATTGCTGCAACAGAGGAAAGGCTCCAACCATTTATAATACCAGTTTGTTAAGACAAGGGGTAGTTTTTCATGCTCTGGTGGGAAATGTCTATACAAAAGAAGCAATGAAAATATTACGAAAGCGACAGTTTGTTGTGTGTAATACAAACATTTAGCAGAAACCTTGTTTACTCTGGAACTTTAATAATGGAACTATTGCTTCTACTGACTGCCAAAACTCTTGTTAGACACATACAAATTATTTTAGAAAGTTTAAAAGTGTACTTTTTAAAGGGTATGCTGTATTTTTTTAAGATGTATTAAATTCCAAGAGAATTCCTAGAGTACTGTGGTACTCTATAATTAGATTTGATTGCCTATGAACTTGATAAGTCTCCTGTAATGCTGCTGTGATAACTATGATCTTAGATTATGTAAGACATGGATGTTTATAAAGTCAAAGCATCATACTAAGGTTAGAAAAGAATGGAAAATCTCTCAGGAAAGGAGAGCAAAACTCTCAATTGCTCCCATCCAGTCGACTTGAATTGTTTGGAGGAAAGAGAACTGCTTACTTTTATAGTAAAACTAGACTAGACTAGATATATCCTAGACTAGATATCTGAAGCTGGTTGAAGAGTTCCAGTTGCACAACAAAAAGTAGCTGCAATGTGCAGCTATCACTTTTGCCTGGAATAATGTGGGAGTCCACAAGGCCATATAACGAACATGGGCCACATGCAAAATATTGGCACTGAACTTTCTGGTTTTCCAGAATAGTTTAGCTGAAAATTACCAAGTTTACAAAAAGTGAGACACCACTCTTTAATTAGACCAGTGCTAAAGACTGCCTTCTAGACGAGTCCACGTGCTCAGCTGGCAAAACTGCATGATACAATTTTTTCTTTAAACGTCAACCTTTTCAGGAGAAAGTTTTGCTTTTTTTTTGCATGGTAGAACCAAAAAGTAAATGCAAACAAACAAAGGTGAATTAAAAAATAAACTGTTTTAAACTTTTTGAACACTTGGGTGACACTATCAACTATACAACTTTTGTGGATATGGAATGCTGATATTCATATGGCAAGGCAAAACACACTTTGTCATGTGAGTGAAGCAAAAAAAATACGCAAAACTGTCCTTTTGTGTCCCTCAGCAAAGATTTTAATTAGAACAGCTCCTTCAACCTGTCTTAAAAAACAGGCAGAACCTCTCAGGCTCTTTCTGTTTCTTCATGAACTGCCTTTGCATATCACCTTCCAACACTTTTCATATATGGATTCCAAACAAAATTCTAAATAAACAGTGCATATGTCTTGTAAAGATGTACAGACGTATGTGCAGTTAGAGAACAGCCTATAACAGGCTCTCTTAGTGTCATCTTGCTGGATTCTGTAGAAAGTCTGTGAATGTCACAGTGAGTTATTCGACAAAATACAAGGACAAAATCAGACCTTGTTGAAAATCGGGCATAGTAGGATAGGCCACTAGTATCACTGAAAGCTGTAGCTTTTGTACTAGCTTTGTGAACAAATTCAGAGATGCTATGTGCGCATATTTTGCCAGCACAGGAAAATGAGGGTGGATGACACTGAAGCCTGAAATAAACAGGATTAAAAGTAGCAACTGTTGCCATTAAATATAACCTTCTTTGGCAGGGGTGTTTTTTGCTTATGTAGCAGGTATGCTTTCATATATATTAATTTATGGACAGGCAAGATACTTCATGAAGTAACAAGCTCGGGCTGTCCTACGGAGAAAAAGTATAGCTGTTGGCTTCTGAGTGAAAAAAATATATACTACAAATTGAACTTTATTAAGGCCTGTTGTAATTAGTTGGCTGGGTAAACTAGCAACTCTTACCAAAAAATAGTACACAGAATTCATGGATGAAAAGCGCTTTCTACTGGGAATTCCAGTTCTTTTTCTCTGCCATGGGAATGCCATCAGGGTGGCATCTGCAACACTTCCCATGGCCTGGCCACAAGCATTCAAAAAAGTCATTCCAGGTGGAACGGGGAGCGGAGGAAGACTGCTTGGATAAGCTAAGAAAAATGGAAATTTCATCTAGGATGGATTAGAGGAATGCAGCTTTACCGAGACAGGTCTTGGAAAGTACATGAGAGCCCTCTGTAAGTACCTCTCAGGGGTAAAACAGGTAGGACAAAGAACCACCATTTGAATGAAAACTAGTGCTGGCACAATAAAAGACCATACAAGCCTGTCTTCAACAAAAGCAATCTGGAAATGACAAAAATGTTTCTAATCCTTGGTGAGGCTCAGGCTTACAATTGAGGCAGGGGTCATCCGTTTTTCTAAGATGGAACTGGGCAAGCCTGCGAATTGCAGGATTTGCTTCCGATAACAGGCGACTGGCCTCACTGATTTTGCAGGTTCCTCCCATTCCCATTTAGATGAATATGGGCTAGTCCTGTAACTGTTACTATTCTGTTATTGTTTTCTTTTCTGTGGAAATATGTTAATACTGTAAAATGTCTGCTGGCTAGTTGGAGTTACCCCTTTGAAACAAGCAAGTTTTGCCTCTGTTTCTGCATTTGTTTTTCAGGAGTTTGCTCTGCCATCTTCTGAAAATGTTTCTCTTTGTGGGAACAGATGTATCATTAATTCTTTTCACTCTTGTTTATGTCAAAAAAGTAGGCTGTGAGACATGGGTAAAATAATTTCTCTGTGCTTTTGTATTGGCTTGCATTTTCTGGTGGGCAGAAAAGAACTGACCAGATTTGTGTGTCTCCGTTTTTTCTTGTGATTGCAGTAGAGGTGTTTGTTAAATAATGAATGCATAAGCCTGTTTCATGTCCTGCTGGCCAGAAATTACTCATGGACACTGTAGGTACTATCTCCAAAACCTTTCTTAGAAATTTCAAGATTACAAAAGAGCAAACCAAATTGTCCAGTCATCTGGACAATTACAGGTCTTATGAGGAGCGGCTGAGGGAGCTGGGGTTGTTTAGCCTAGAGAAGAGGAGGCTGAGGGGAGACCTTATCGCTCTCTACAACTATCTGAAAGGAGGCTGTAGAGAGRYGGGTGYTGGTCTCTTCTCCCAAGTAACAAGTGATAGGACGAGAGGAAATGGCCTCAAGTTGCGCCAGGGGAGGTTTAGATTGGATATTAGGAAAATTTTTTTCACTGAAAGGGTAGTCAGGCATTGGAACAGGCTGCCCAGGGAAGTGGTGGAGTCACCATCCCTGGAGGTGTTCAAAAAACGTGTGGATGAGGTGCTTCGGGACTTGGTTTAGTGGGCATGGGTACTGGGTTGATGGTTGGACTCGATGATCTTAGAGGTCTTTTCCAACCTTAATGATTCTATGATTCTATGATTCTATGATTCTATGATTCTAGTCATATAAAAACATAATCAAATTTACATTTTAAAGTAAAATTACACTCAAAATTAAAAAAAGTTCTTGATATAGTGCTTAATAGCATCAGACAAGATTGAAAAGAATTGTATGAACAGAATATTAGTAAACTGATTGTATCTCTTGTTGTCAGTTTATTTTGAGTGATAAAATATCAATGTAAGAAAAAGTGGCACTGAAGAGGAAACAATGATAGGAAGGGGTTTGAAAGTCAGCAACTGGTTCTAAGTGGGAATTAGATACTAAGTCTCAGCATGACTAGATAATTTTTAGCTCTCTATATATATCTTTTGAGTGGGAAGCTGGAATATAGAAACTGAATGCTGCTTTAATTTTTAAGCTGGTTTAAACCAGCTAGATTTGCGGAAACTAAGTTGGAAGCAAAAGCAAGTTTTTTTTTCTTTTGAAGTATCACTGTTTGGGGACTTTCCCCCTGGGTACTGTTCAAAATTGTTTTATTGTGACGCATTTGTTGTTTGCTGATCTCTGGTAGATACCAGAGATGCTACTTTGGCTCACCCTTGCATTCTTGGATTAGAGCACTGAGACTTCTATATTCTGTCTTGTTAAATTTATGCTTATTATTTGGGTGGCTATATGCATGGTGCTATTGCTTATCCACATTGAAATGCAATTAAAAGCCCTTTCCTAGGGACCAGAATCATCAAGTAATGGACTGTCCTTTTCGTGGGGTCCCAAATTCTCCGAGCTCAGAGAGAATAAAACAATATGTGCTGTGAAACAATTCTGCCACAGCATTTTTACATTTAGCACATGAAAAACAAGTGTCTGTTTTAAAATTTCAGTGAGGAACCACATACCATCTACAAGTACTTGCAAGGTCCATCCATTAGTTACATCTGTGCATTGGGGTACATCTGAAGCCAACTTACCCTGCCTCCTAGATAAAAATATTTTGAATCTTTGTCTCTGAATATGTTTAGTAAAATTTAAATTTCCAGTTTAGCTAAAACAAAGGTTTACAAGACCATAAACAGGAAAAGTCTGAAGATGTGTGCTTTTCTTTTCCCAACAATGTCATTGAAGGAATATTATACTACAGAGAAGAGTCAAAGTAGGACAACAAGAAATAAAAAATAATCTACTTATATTGTGAAAGGCAATTGGATGTTCTTTAACTGGACAGTAAAGGAACTATTTTAAGTGCTTCCTTTTGCTTCAAACAGGTGGCTCAAGCATGCTATTTGGAGTTCATTTACAGTCAATTGATTCATGGCTAATAACTTAAAAATACTACACTTCCTGAAAGTATTATAGCCAAAATGTGACAGTCAAGCCTGAAGCCTAAATTAAGTTGCGTTCTTTTTAAGGAACAGAAAGCACTGACATTTAACCAAACTGTATTTTCAAGATCTTGGTTGAAATTAATATGAGGAGTTCCAGGACAGAGTGGTTTTATTTGCCATGTTTATTACCTCCAGTGTGTATTGAAAAACAATTAAAATCTTACTGTAATAATGTCAGTATTTAGGTTAGGAGGTACAGCGCTCTTGCCTTCACCATGTCTTTTTTATCTGATTCGGTTCTTTTTTAATTGCTGTAATCCTTCAACTCTCAATCTCACCTGCACCTCTCATGGAAATTTAACACACTTTGCAAATATAGCTGATTTACCTCTTATAACGTTTCTGCTAACTAAGTACATCCTCTTCTTCTACAGGAGATAGAGGTGCAGGGAAACTTACTATGATCTTGAGCAAACTACTTAACAGCTTGAGGCATTTCTGGGATAGAACCCATCTTGAAATCTTGGCTGCACTGGAGTCAGCAGTAAAACTCCTGTTGAGTCCAGCAGAATCAGCCCCAGTGTCCCAACTCACAGTCCTGTCCCATTTAGTAATAAGCTAGAAGCAGCATTGTGTCTGTGAAAAAAAGAGTGTTTATTCAATAGCTTTCCATGTCTTTTCTTCTCATCTTGCAGAATTGGAGAATAAGAGCTTGTTTGCACTCAAATTATGCTTCTGCTCAGTGCTGCAGTTTCTGCAGTGAAAACATGCTCATGTATTTTATGGGTCCGACCAACGTGTCGGCTTTAGCATTCTTATATCACTGTAGTTAAAAAAGAGGGAGGTAAGGGAGAAATCTTTCTTTGAACAATCTTTGGGGATACTTTGCAAAGTTGACAAGGAATGTTCTGAAAATCCTTACAAGGTTTGAAAGTTTATACCTATTCTTATGCAGGGAAGTGTTTTCTTCCCTTCCGTGAAAGACCATCACTAGGAATATTTGGCCATATGCTGGAGTTAGGATGAAAAAAAAATTCCTTCAGTATTCTTACAGGGATTAAGATAAATATTGTATCCTTCAAAATATGTTTTTTTTCCTAATATTTCATTCAAAAGCAGTATATATATTTTTCTTCTTTTCTTAAAGCCACTGCCTCCTTGTCATGACTCTAAGGAATCTATGCAGGTGTACAAACAGCACTGCAAAATAGCAGAAGAGTACCATGAGGTCAAGAAAGAAATTGCTCTGCTGGAAGAAAGAAAGTGAGTAACTTTCCCAAAGTATTTACTGTTGTATATTCTCTTTGTAAAATCCTGTTTTAAACATGAGGGTTTCACATGATATTTTCTGACCCTGTACCTCTGCCTGACAGTCACAGCACAGCACAACAGTTGTTAGGCCATTGGTCCATAGGATCAGCTGGGACCACTAAAGACACAGTTGTCCTAGCTCTCGGCCCTCAGTTATACAGATGTCCCTTAAAACTTTCATTGACAGCCTCCAGGTCACATAACAATCTAGTTCAGCTGGTGCAAGTCCTCTTTTTAGTTTTAGGGATATTTTTTTCAATTTAACTTCACACGTTTTAATGAAGAACGTAATGGATCCTCAGTTAGGTTTAGAGTACTTGACAATATTAGTAAACATTTTTCTTGAGGTGCATTGTTTCTGTGTACATTGACATTTTAGGTGTTCATATCCAAAGTGCATAAGCTGGAGACTTTTTTTCTTGTCTATGGCCTGTACTGATACCCCTGTCATCTTTGCATGACTATTAAGTGGCAAAGTGCACACTGTGACTCTCGGTCCCTTTCCACAAGAAACCTGAAAAAGAAATTCAGAAAGAGGGTGAGTAGTGGAAGTTTTTAACAGTCAACCAACCCCAAGGACTAACAGTTACTGCTAATTAAACTTTCTCTTCCAAATGCTTTTTTATTTTTACATTCACACTGAAGGTGACTTCAAGCACTGTTGCCTTCCTCAGGGAGAGTTATCTCAGTGTTGATCTCTGAGACTTCCTGTGAAAATGAAGACCACATCATCACTCTTCTAAAAGCTGCTTCAACAGAAATATTTGTAATATAGCAACAGGGATCGAAAGAGCTGTGTTGCAGAGTGGGCTTTGAGTAGAAGGTGGACCACTGTGTCTGTTTCATAACAATCTTCGTACAGCTGACCATGCAGTTCAGCCAAGTTTGCATCCATGGGAGTCTTCAGCTGCAGAAGCAAGCTGATGGGAGGGAAGCTGGTAAAATCCTGTAGTCTTACAAGTAAGATAGCCAGAGATCTCCTTGAAACCAGACTATGCAGGGTAAGAAAGTGAGACTTGTCTCTATCAATCACGGTTGATGACTACACACACAATATAGTTAGTTGTTGCCTGAAGTGTCAGAACTAGTTGAGGTTTCCCACTACAAATTTCCTTCCATTGTAGGAGCTGCATGGCACTCAGTTGCTGACAGATTGGCACGAAAGTTAAAAAAGAAGAAAAAATAACCAGAAGAGATTAACACTACATTGTCCCAGTGTTTGCATTTGATTCATCATTAAGTAAACTTGGTCAGTCAAAAGTAATTGGTGTTTTTAAAAAGATGTAGAGAAGATAATGAATTCACATAATTTTGCAATGATTTGTCACATTTGGTTGTCTAATATAAGCTGCTTACATCTGTATTTAGCAACCAAGTGAATTCAGTGGAAACCATGTGCATTTGTCTTCTCTGAAAATCCAAACTGAATATAAAATATTAAATGGTTGTTTAAAAGTGCTTAATTTTAGATGTATAAACTCAAAAGTTAGCCTTAGATAATTTGGGTTTTGGAGTCTACTAATACAAATCCATTATTATTACTGACACATCCCTGAATCAGTTATGCACATTTATGAAGTAAGCTTGGGGCCCGTGAAAACTAGACTCACAGATATATTTTTGCATTTACTAGAATGAAAAAAAATGCTGTTTGAATGCATTTTTGTTTATCTATGGTGTCTGTGGTGCTAGCTGAATTAGAAATATTTTGCTCCTTGGAAATGATGACACCAAGCTGGGCGGCAGCGTTGATCTGCCTGAGGGTAGGAAGGCTCTGCAGAGAGATCTGGACAGGCTGGATCGATGGGCCGAGGCCAATTGTATGAGGTTCAACAAGGCCAAGTGCCGGGTCCTGCACTTGAGTCACAACAACCCCAGGCAACGCTACAGGCTTGGGGAAGAGTGGTTGGAAAGCTGCCCGGCGGAAAAGGACCTGGGGGTGCTGGTTGACAGCCGGCTGAACATGAGCCRGCAGTGTGCCCAGGTGGCCAAGAAGGCCAACGGCATCCTGGCCTGTATCAGGAATAGTGTGGCCAGCAGGAGTAGGGAGGTGATCGTGCCCCTGTACTCGGCACTGGTGAGGCCGCACCTCGAATACTGTGTTCAGGTTTGGGCCCCTCACTACAAGAAGGACATTGAAGTGCTGGAGCGTGTCCAGAGAAGGGCGACGAGGCTGGTGAAGGGTCTGGAGAACAGGTCTTATGAGGAGCGGCTGAGGGAGCTGGGGTTGTTTAGCCTGGAGAAAAGGAGGCTGAGAGGAGACCTTATTGCTCTCTACAACTACCTGAAAGGAGGCTGTAGCGAGGTGGGTGTCGGTCTCTTCTCCCAAGTAACAAGTGATAGGACAAGAGGAAATGGCCTCAAGTTGCGGCAGGGGAGGTTTAGATTGGATATTAGGAAAAATTTCTTCACTGAAAGGGTAGTCAGGCATTGGAACAGGCTGCCCAGGGAAGTGGTGGAGTCACCATCCCTGGAGGTGTTCAAAAAACGTGTGGATGAGGTGCTTCGGGACATGGTTTAGTGGGCATTTGTACTGGGTTGATGGTTGGACTCGATGATCTTAGAGGTCTTTTCCAACCTTAAGGATTCTATGATTCTATGATTCTATGATAATGGCAGATACATGCACAAAATTGTTTACCTGAGCTCAAAACTATCCTAATCAACCTCTGAGCCCAGAAGTCAGCCTCTCAGCAGTGGTTATCCTGGATGAATTAAGGGGCTTCAGGCTGGCATTTTCCTTCATTCCACCAGTGGATGTCAACAGTCGAACAATGAGGAAGCTTCCACCGCTGCTACCTTTGCTGAACCTGTTCTGTGGACAGAAGATTTCATGCCCCAGTAAACATATGTTAAAATAAGAGGGGCTGCATAAGGCAGCAAATAGTATTATATTATTGTGATTCTTATGTGCCTTCTAATCACATATTTGTGGCCTAGATATTCACATGCTGTGTAGCTGTGAAATGCCTAAATATGACAAATATTATCGCAGCATCTTTCACCACCTTCCAGATCTCTTAATCTGAAGAAGTGGTCCTACAAGCACTGGGATTGAAGATGCTTTGTTTCCTACAGGTTGGTGCACTGCGGTAATAACAGAATTTTGAGGTTTAAAAAGCTGCAAGTACCAACTGAAGCTTTTTTTCCTCCAGATGGGAGCTATTTATGACCCCTCCCTCCAGGTAGATTCTCCATTTTGTAGTATTTTGGAGGAGGTCTCAAGATACTGCCTTTCCCCTTTGGGGTGTCTTTCCTTTCCATAGCAGCCTGTTTTTATAAAACCTTCCAGAAACTAATTGGGACCTCTTCATTGCATGAAGTTTGGTTGAAATTGGAAGGTGGATTAAAAAGTTACTAGGACACATATACCGTTACACACATGTAAGTATGCACAACCTGAACACATTAACCTTGATTTTTATATAAAACTGTATAGAAAGGGAGTATAAGCGTGGAGGTGAAGGAGTAAGCAAGAAGTAAAAGAGAGTTTTGGTCTAGTGATCGCTGATTTATATCTAAAAACGTTCTCAACAGTTACAGTTTGAAAGTTAAAGGAAGTTTATGGGGTAGCATATGCTGAATGAAGAGGAGAAGAGTGGATTACAATTGCTGGGGTGGCATGCGTGTTGAATATTCCATTCTCAGAAGGGAAGGATTCTTTGACTTTTCTGAAAAGTCTGATGAGATGCACAGCTTTTAGCCTCAAAAGCAGTTAAAATCAAATTTAAAAAGATGGAGTTGTTTGTAGCTTTCTGAAATTTGCTCCTATTGCAGATGCCTTTATCTTCTTCTACATTTGAATTTGAATGTATGGAAATGATTCACAATAACCTAATACACCTGCTACTATGGTCTATTTCTTTTAAATATTATTTTGATAAAATGGACAAAGAGTTTCATCCCTTATAATGGGAACAAACAATCAGTGCAGTGTTCTTCAGTATACAATTTTACTAAAGGCAACCAGAAGTGCTGTTGGAGGGTGCCCCTGCCAGTGCTCTGAGCTTCCTCTCCACAGATCAACTCACCTGTGGAACTAAAACATCAAGTCCCACCTGGCAGTGTCTGCACCTGTGGTGCTGACTGGTAGTACACTGGGCACACAGAATACTGAAGACAATGATAGTCAGGAGAAGAGCAGAAAATGGATTGAGCAAATATTTTTGATTTGTGGGATAGGAGGAAGAAATAATATTAAGTTAACCTGACATAAATATCCAGACAGGTATTGGAGCTTTTTAGTAAAACAAAAAATGGAATAATTTTCATTCTACTTTAAACAATTTTTGTTCCAACCTCCAAAGTTCAATGTAACCTGTTACACGTAAAATAATATATGCAGGTATATTTCTAAAGGAGGCATCTTTAAGAAATAGAAAGTTGAATAACATTGTTTTAAAGTAGTCAAAAACATTTTCTCTTTTGCAACTTTTCAAAGGCTTTTAATTCTGCTTAGGTTGACTTGTCTCTTACTGTAGTGTGAGGATCAAGTATGGCCGAAGTATAGAAAGGCAGTGGTGTGAAATGATAAGGGTTGCTTTTCACCAGGACAAGAACTGAGCTTCTTTGCCCCTTTCTCTTGTATGCAATGTAGATGGCAAGAGAATGTAGTAGGCTGGGAGTGGGAGAGAAGACAAGAACTATTTCACAGGAAAATGGCAAATGTGAGAGAAAGGGAGGTTGCACGTTCAAAAAAGGGAGAATCAAAGGACAAAGCAAATAAGAAGGGGAAAAAAAGTTACTCGGGAAAAAGACAAACAAAAGGAAGGAAGAAATTGAAATAATTTAAAAGAACGCTGGGTAGATTTTTTTGCTAATATAAATCATCATAGCTTTGTTTGCTGTCTTCATTCAAACTCTTCCTATCTATGCCAGCAATATGTAGTACAAGGGATAAAATCACTCTGGAATGGGAGACATGATCGAAAAGAAAGAAAAGGGTGTGGAAGTGAGAACACACCACATTTAGGTCATAGAATGTAATTTAATTTATGTTCCAGAAACACACATGTATTTCCATAACAGATGTTTTTGGGTATCTAAGTTTGGGTGAAAGGGATGGGATGGCTGGTTATTTTCAGCACTTGTTATATTGCTATTACTAGATAATGACCCTGGATTATGTAGTTAAATATTAGAGTTGCCATGGTTGCTAGCTATATCTTATATTCTTAGCACTGGCTGGTTTTCTCTTTTTCCTCCCCCAGACAATTCTAATATAACTCTCCAGAAAATATCATTTGACCACCAYCTGGTTTAGGATCACTCCTTTTCTTTGCCATGGATATGATTTCTTTCCCTTCTTTTACACACACTACAGTAGACATGCAGTGGAGATGTCTGCTTAATTTTGTGGGATCCTTCTGTATGCTTTTGCATGCTCTCATGACCATAGGACTGTTTCTAAGGTCTCAAGTCCAGATGGTTTCTGTACGTACGCTATTTCTGGAGTGTCTTTCCCAACACTGTTGAGACAAGTAGTCTTCAGAATTTCAGGTACTGCAGAAAAAGATTGGTATAAACCATAAAGGCAACCTTTTATCTTAATAATTTTCCCATCCTAGACCTGATTTTTCATCATCTCGCATGTATCCAAAATACGTGTTACTTGCCAAATAGTGGAAATTACAGCTTTCCTAATACAAAGAGAAACCTCAACTTGCCCTATTGCAATGATGAATACTTACAGACCTTTTATGCGCTGGCATCCGAGAAATATTTTCATTTACATTATAACAGGCTGTCTCATTGTTTTAAAAATTAATCAGTAGACTTTGAACATGCAAGGGCAGTCTCCTCAGATAGCAATTACCTTACAGGGTCTCATGATTCCTCCCGACATGAAAGCCATGTCAAATATGGGAAGAGTAAATGACCTTATGGCCACCAGAACACACAGACACATGTTAGCTGGGAAGAAACGTGTATTACCACAGATGCATGATCCTGAATACGTTGTTCAGAACGGGGGAAAGACAAGTCTGCCTCTCCGCACTGTGGAAGCTGTTTTCCTTGAGTCCAGTCCATCTCCACATATGCTTATCTCCAGATAGATTTATCTGCTTCGTCTGTCACTTTTCTTGGTATTTGTTAATTGTGAATATTACTGTAAAGGATCTCTGTTCTCTGCATGGTCAGTCATTAAGGCCAGGACAAGAGAAATAATTTCCCTAAGACCATGCTGGGTTTTTCTCCTGCTCTGGTATGGCTTGTGGTTTATTGGTTTATGATGCAAATCACACTGGTCTTCTCTTCCCACCCCAACACCTCCCTGAAAAAAAACAAAGTACACATTACAGATTGCTTCAAAGCTTCAAGTACCTCAGCACCATTTTAGAAAATAACTTATCAATGCTGTTAATATTTAAACTCGGGGTAACCATTAACAGAAAACACAGATTACACAGCGCTAGATCTATTTATTAAGCAGCCATAACAAAGGCTAGATGGTGCAAGAGCTTAGTATGGTGTTCTTTAACCTCTGGAAGCTAAGTTCAAATCCTGGATTAGATCAGAAGCAAATGTTAGTTACTGTCCTCATCCTTTTGTGAGCTTCGTAAACCACACCATTCATAACATTTAGCAATTCCCTGGTACTCTAATTTTAGATCTYTGTGGCAGGCTGGCAGTATTTGCCTGAAACATCACCCTACCCTGTAAACAGGTGTTGATCCTGATGGGAAGGGAATAAGTAGGTTCTGCTGACTCAGAAGTGTGCAATTTTACTACCTCAGTGCAAGGRAACTGCTTTCTGCAAGGGAGGTCCTAGAGTGTGGACTACAGCAATGAGTGTATTTTGATCTTAATGCATTTATATCTTGTTTAATAGCTAAATCCCGGGGGGAAAAAAAGTTATCTGTGCTGCTTGGAGAGCAGCACGAAAGCCATACCTGCACATAGCCTGATCTTATCAAATCAGGACTGACATTCATTAATAGAGCTGTCTGCGTTTGCACACTGTCTGTCTGTGCCACTCCTGGCTCAAGTCCAAATACAGTAATCAGTACCTTTCTTTTACACGTACTAAAAGTCCCTGTCGAAAAGGTTTACCTGCTTTTAAGATGCTGATTACTTATTAGTGTGTTCACTGCATCTCCCTTTAAGAACCTCGAAGTGTAAGAAAAGTAAGGAAGAATGATTTTGAATTAATTTGTTTGGAACACTTCTGAGTCAACAGTCTGTAATTTGAAAGAGCTTAATTTAATCCTTCAGTCCAGCATTGCACCAGTAGAATAATTGCAAAGAAATATTGCTGAAGCTGTCTTTTGGTCCTAAGAGACAAAAATCTTCAAGAGGAAGCCCCAAGAGACTGAAGTGATTAAATCTGCTGGACTTGTAAAATCTCATTGTCCCTAAATGCATTCCTCGCTCTCTAAAGCATAAATGCAATTATTCCTTTGTGGCCTATAGTCCCATTAATAGGAGCTGGAATATCGAACTGTCTAGCAAGATCAGTTCATCTTGGCCAATTTGAAAATGGGTTGATCTAGCATGGCCCGAGGAAAGAGAAATGAATCTGTTAATGGCTTGCTGCTTGTAAAATTTTTACAATTGTATTGTGCCAAATGTTAATAGAATTCTGCTGAACAAAAATACGCACTTGATATTTTGTGTTGAAGACCTAATTGAATATTCACCAGGTGAAAGGAAAGAGAAGAGGCTTTGCTGCAGCCTAACTGCTATGCATTACCTCAGTGGTATAAAACAAAGCCAACATCTTTAGCTACAGGAGGGTTTCTATATACTTCAACTTTTGGATGATTTAAAATTGCTGTAATGGCTGCTAACTCTTCCCTTCTTGTTTGGTTTTTTTTTTATGGGAAACACAGCTGGGAGAAATGAGTGTGCCAGGGGTCTCTTCTAACTTGTGACTTTGAACGGCAGCTACTGTGACTGTAAACAGTCAGCTAACCCATGGGCAAACTGTGCTATCACTGGAAGCTGTAGCAAAGACAGAGGAAGATCAAACCAATACTAAAAGAAGGCCAGACAGAAGTGTTTGTCAAAACCCAGGTGCTTACAGCTTTGCTGCTGTACGTGGTAGTTTTGCAGCTATAAGTAATGCAAGTGATCAGCCAATACTGAAAAGTTAACATTTCGTGAATACTCTGACCTGTGGTGGCAGAATTACTAATCTGTAGGAATTTCCTGTCTGAAAGCCCTGGTCTAGCTTGACAAGAGGGCTCCTTTAAAGACTGCAGCAAAAGCGCTCCACTTTGAAGGCATTACATCTTCCCACTGATGATCTACAAGCATTGTTTTGACATGACTGAGCAATAAAGTCACAGGGCTATGAACAGTTGAAGATTAACTAATCTCTGAGATAGAATGATCAAAAGAACTAAGAACCTTTTAGAAGAGACTTCCTGTAGCAGGGGTGAATAAATTATTTCACTTAAAGGGGGGAAAAAGCAGAGGCCAGGCTAGCCTGCTGGGTAACTAAGTGGAGAGTGATTAGATACCCCATGAGTTACTCATGCCTTCAGTGTGTTTTAAGACCTGTTTTATCTTCTGCTGAGGTAATTTCACTTGATACTATACAGGAGACTCCAGCTCCTGGCCAGCTCTGGGAATACAGGGCAGTGTGTGACTCCATCCGGAAAGAAGGAACAGCTCTTAAAAAGACCAGGAGGGGTCAGGTTTGCAGCTCTGTCACTCTTCCTCAGCAATAGGGCTAATGTCTGAGCATAAACACATTATAGAAACAATATATATAGTTCAGATTCACGTGCCTAGTATTTACTAGGATCATTTTTCTTTGCAGCAGAGAAAAGGAAACCAGAGGTATTTCACAGAAGTTACTGATAAAGCTAACCAACCGAACAAAAAAACCTTGCTCACTTTCAAATATGTTTGGTATTGAGAGAAAAATAAATTGTTATTCTTCATGCAGAATATTAGCAGGCGGTCTCTGGGAACTTGATTCTCCCCTGTGAACTGCATGTTCAGCTCTTACTGAAGTTAGAGATACTAGAAAGTCCTCAGCATTTTGCAGGTTTGGTCACTGAACAGCAAACATATCAGAGATTTTGGCAGTTTCACCTTTTAAAGGGAAAAAGAGGACTCTAACAAATTAATTTTCTAGGCCTCTGTTTCACAAGAGCTCAAGTAATACCACGTTAACAACCCATAGGCCAGTTTTAACGTAATACACGACAACAAATTTTTGCATACTGTCATTTTTAATCTTTGGTTTTTTTCATAACTGTCAGAAAGGAGCTGATTGCCAGGCTGGAACAAGTGGAAAAAGAAAGCATGGATGCTGCTCAGCTGGCTAAGGAGTACGCAGAACTGACAGAGGAGAACCGAACACTGAAGCTGGCCCAGACGCAGTGTGTAGAGCAACTGGAAAAGCTCAGAATACAGTACCAAAAAAGACAGGGATCCTCATAACTCTCAACTAGCTTATGTGAGGCAGTTAATGCAGGATTGGTCCTGTGCTGGAAAGAGATTTTAAAATAAAGGTCTGTTTAATATGTTATAATACTTTACTACAGATACAGAGTATGTAGAAGTCTATATTTGATTTAATGCTTGCCAGCCAGTAGCTTAATATAATGGATATTTCATCCATTATATAATGGATATTTTATTTCAAGTAACATAATTGAAGTTAATCTATCCCCATTATATGTTCTAGTAGATCAGGTTTCTTTTCTAAACATATTTCTTCCAATTTAAGAAGATACGGACACACTAGAAAATGATATAAATAGTCTCTGTGTTGGGAATTTGGACCATACTAAGGCATACAGCAGGGACAATGTTAATATATGGAATACATGTATGTTAATTTTAGTTTGGTGAAGATTTTTTTAATTATTTTCCTCATGCCTAAAGTTTTTGGAAGTTATCTTAAAACGGATCTCCTCATGGGTAAAAACTTTACTTCATTATCTGTCAACTTTACATTGCTGTATAAAATCTGAGAAATTGCACATTAAAAATTGAAGTAACGTAATTATTTTTTATCAGACGAGTGTACTGCCAGTAATAATTTACAATTTATGAAACTAGAAGGAAACAGATGAGATCAAACTTTCCTTCCTCAAGCGTAAAGATAGCTTGAGAGTCTTTTTTTATTGTACTTTTTGGCATGCAAGAAATGAAAAATTAATATATTAATGCTACCATCATAGGTTCAACCGAGAATATGTCAGTAAAAGTACTGTGAGGATATTTTGTTCTTATTTTCCAGTCTGTTTTGAAACATAAGTGGCTAGAAGTAGGGACAGGAGTTCCGTGATACACAGATAACATGGAAGTAAAATGTTAGTTTTACTTGCTCTACTTATCCCTGTATTTTCCTAGATCAATTGAAAATTCTTTGTTATACTTCCATTTCTATTCATACAGTATTTTTTTCATTAAAAGCAGATATAGAAAAGCCATTTTATGTTCTGAATATTCTTAAATCACCCTGTATTTTTAACTCTGCTTGACAGATGCAGCTTGTTACATCTTCATGAGGTTGGAATTCAACGTGATGTGTCATTAGTACTGAAACATGTCTTAGTAGTTGAAAACTATGAACTTAAGATTTCCACCAGAACTTTAGCTTTGATTATTATCACAAGTCTAGTATAAAAATGGGATTTTATGTTAATCAGAACGATTCCTGGGGAAGTCTTTTGGCACCAAAATGTTCCTCAGTAATTCCGGCAGCAAAGGGGACAAAAAAAAAATACAAGCTGCTCCTTAATTTCTCTGTGCTAACTACCTGCAGTATTCCCTGCAGCACATGCATGAAAACAGGCTCTGCCTTACCACAAGGACCAGACGTTGCATTCGGAGGGTATGATGAGGTAGCGGGAGAGGACAGCCCTGTCTCTACTTCTCCTCCTGAGCCGCCGGGGCAGGGGCAGCGTCCGTGCCGGCACTGCTTGCTCCCTTGCCCTGGCCAGCGCAGAGACGTGAAGGGAAATCACCACTCCGAGGCATGTGCTTTCTGCGGGGATGCTGCTCGGGCAGTGTAACACTGTATTTGTTCCTCTTTCAGAGCGCATTGTTATCTGAGGGGCCAATTCTCACTATATCTTGTGAAAGTTGGAGAGAAAAAAACCACTTGGGATGTCAAGCCTGGAATTGCTGGAAGAGCCTTGTCTGAGTTTTGTGCTGATGGCAAACATACCCTGTACAGAATTCAGGGTTTTGCTTTGAGCACAGGATGCTGCAGAATCTGGGATATATTATTTTTGTCTGTATTTATGTGTTTCAAACAACAGGATTGTCATTTTCAAAATTAATTTGTTGATTTAGTCACAGATTTTTCTATCTAGTTTCAAAAACGTCAGCCAGTCTGTTTGGTGATTTCAGTGAATTCATTGGAAACTGCACAAAGTACATAAAATTATTTCATTAGCAGACTGGCTTTGGATGCAGATGGATCAGACAGCAGAACTTTACTATGAACTTTGTTCACCTTGAAATTTTCTATTTAAGTGCAGCCATTATGTTTTAGATGTCAGAATAATATCAGATCATACTCTTTGAGGAAAACCTGAGGGAGAGCCAAAGTCATGTAGAGAAAGGAAGCTGGGCTTTATTTGTGACACACAGGGATTTGAGAGTAGCCAGGAAATATGGCTTTTCTAACCTAGAGAGACTGACCAGTATGGAAGTCTTCAGGAAACGTTTTTACAGGTGTACAGACACCAAATTTGTGGTGTGATCCAGCCACCAGCTTGGCTAAATATGGAACTCTTAAAACATCCTAAACTAATTGAAGTCAGAGATCTGTGTTTAATCTGGACTGTGGCTATTTGCAATCAAATTTTCCTCCTACTTTTAGTTATGGTGAAAGTAAAAAATAACTGCTTTGTATCAATATATTTGCCTGTCAGCATGGATGCTCATGTGCCTGAGAATAGCGACTCAGAGAAATTGCTTCACAATCCAAGTAAGTAAAACTGAAATAGAAGTACCAAGGAAGAAAAATTAAAGTATCATCTCATGAAAACAAATTTTTAAAGAAAAAATAGTAGCGAAATGGGGTCCAAGACAGGAGGGTAGATAAGTGGAATTTTCCAGGAACATTCATAGGCAAGTGAAATTAAAATGCAGAAAAGTCAACATAACCCAGAAAATCATTTGAATGTTGCAAAGAGTAAAAATGGCTAGAAGAGCCTTCTGAGAGGTAACTGCTGTATCTATCATTCATCTCTTGATTTTTTTATCAAGAACATAATAAGGATAAACATTTTCATATTCAATAAATCTCCAATTTTGACATACTGAATTTTTCTCTAGATATTACTCTGAACTGTGTTGCTCTGCTGACTCAATAGCTGAAATTAAGTTTTTTAAGAAAATATTTGTTTGTCATATTTATGCTGTATTTTCCAAATAGATAATTTGATTTGTGTCCTTCTGTTATTTAAGGAGAGACCTTAAATTGTTTTGCTAGCTAGGTCCATTGTAAGTATAGCACTGTAAAAAAGCGTTTTTTACAATTATTTCCAAGATGTTTTTACATCGTATTTCACCCAATAACTTAGAAGCCAGTTTCAGCTTTTGAGTTCAACTGCCAATGAAACATTCAACTTTATAACTTCTGACTACAACCTGTGACAACTGCAGCTGTATTCGGCAAAACAACAGTGCAGTCTGGGGCTCTTGCTCACAGTTCACCAGTGGTCAGGGGGCAGGGAAAGACACGTGAAAGGTTCGGATGACAACAGAAGTTGCTAAATGCATGCAGCTACGTACGTACAGTCTGTTACACAGATAAAGTGTGTTTCTTGCTATTATCCAGGTTATTCAGGTTAGCAAAAGTAAGCATGCCACTACGATGACAAATGCATTTGCTTCAGACCACTTAAGAAAACAGTTAGTGAAGTACATGGGTTTAAAAAAGCAAGACCTGTGCTTTCCATTTCCTATTATTACTAACTAACTTCCTTCCACCATAACAAATGCTGAACAAGCTCAATTTAAGAATTCCAGTTAGCAAGGATATGACTCATGTAGTCTTGAAACAGACAGAGGCTAGGGCGATTTTACACTTGAAAAGTCTGGAAGATAAGGACCTGCAGGTTTGGGTTTGGCGGCTTTTTTTTTAATGTTTCCCTTTCCAGGATTATCTTTATTCTGGCTGGTTTTGTGAATTAATGATCTTTGGAAGTGTGTCACCTCCCCCCTAGAGGCATTATGGCCATCTAGGCCTTTGTGAGCRTTACACACTGTTCATAGCAGGTACAAATACGCAAGGGTATGACACAGAGGTGTTCTCAGCCTTCCTTTGGGCTACGTGGTTGGGGAGCTCTGGCATGTGTCCGTTTGCTGCTCGAACTCCAGTCACAGACCACCTTGCAGAAACGGGCTAGTCACAGTCTTGATGATGGAGTCAGCCGGTGTTTTTTCCTACATACAATTCTTTGCTCGTTCAACACACAAGACAGAAGTGCCTAGAGGAGCAGGGGAGACTGTTGCCTGGAGGAGCCTTGCCTCTTTTCTCGTGGAGGGTGCAAAATATGCAGTGACCGAAGAAGAGGGCGGCGGGGAAGGGAAGCCGGTCCAGGCAGTGAGGCAGCAGGAGCGCTGGCCCTGGCCAGCACGAGCATGAGGAGAGTTGACAAAATCTGGGCGTTGGCCCAGACTTTTCTTTCCTGTGCGCGTACTCCCACAGACATACACGCGCACCCACAGCCCTGAGGGTCTCCTCCCTCCTGTTAGGTTGTCCTGGCATGTATATGCATGGATAATATGGTGACGAACATCCTTGGAAAACCCATGATGAAACTATTAACTGTCTTCATGACAGGCCTGGAAGGTGTGCGGCAATGAAGGCCCAGGGCTATTACTGAACAAGTACCGAAGAGCTGGCCCCTGTTGTCCATCCTGCTAGGCTTCTCTGGGACGAGACCAGACGTTGTGACTGCGCGGCTGTACCACAGAGCACATTTAGGAGGGAGAGAAGGAAGCAAGGCAGAGTTGGATGGGCAGCCTCAACCTTACCCTTTCCTCCACTGAATCCCTTGGTTTTGCAGTGTTAAACTGGGAGTTATTGAGATGGTCCTTCAGATGCACACCAAAACTGTGCAGCTGACATTTTTAAATTCAAAGTTGATTATTTTATAAGAATGAAAAAAATCTACCTTGCTTGAGACTGTGCCCGTTACCCCTAGGTTCTTCAGTGCTCCTTACAAGGAATGTCATGCGTTACTCATACCGGTATGAATGAAAGATGACAATCATTCACAAATTACTGTTAACCTCAACCCAGGCTTTCTAGGCTGCACAGTCCGGTGGTTTAAACTGTAGAAAGCACAAGATTTAGCATATGAGTCACTCAGATTTCTACACGCCAATCATCAGTTCCCCCTTCTAAACCTCAGTTCCTTTAATCCCCCCCGACCACAACCCATGCCTCTGTACCCCCCACTGAGTAAGCAGCATCACTCTAGAGCTCAGATCCAGTTGACTGGTGATCTCATGACGTGGTCTGATGATTGCCATGTGCTTGAGATGGTTTCCAAACGTTACAATCGTACGATGTTTTGTGATTCGGTGCTGGTATATGGCAGCAAGGCACTCTGCCAACATGCAGGTGCTGACCGTGAGACATGCTTTCCTTCTTTGAACTGTTTAGGAAAATATGAGAGCAGGTGGTCTGTGGATTTAGTTATTTGTCTGAATTTTATATTAAATTTTAATACAGAAATTAGGGAAATGAAATGAGGATGTGTGTGCTGATGTAAGAAACGTGCAGCCAGATGCCAGACTGTGCCTCGGGTGCTCAGAATGAGTAAAGTGATATGAGAACTGTAAGTGACGGAAAGGAAGTAGTTATAGTAAGGAAGAGGAACTGGTGAGTGAGCTGTGTGCCTTAGCTGCTTGCTTGCTTGCTTCTTATGGCCTGCACCAGTGGGATGTATAAGGCTGTTGTCCTTAGCTCAAAATTAAGAAGCTTTTTGTTTTGATGTTTCCCAAGGCTTTTCCAAGCCTAGTCTACACAAACATTTTATACTGGAACATTTACTTCATCTAAGGTTACGTTTTTGTCTAATATGCCTAGTATCAACAGAGCTATGCTGTGATAAAGATGCTCACAGCATTGCCGATGGTTCTTCTTATAGAAAGAGGAATAACCAGTATCAGTATATGACTTTGTTCTGCTAATCACAGAATCATAGAATATCTTGAGTTGGAAGAGACCCATAAGGATCATCGAGCCCAATACCATGCCAGCTGCTGTATTTGCATTCAAGATAAATAAATTACAGCCTTGATAAATAGCCTACGTATAGTAAAAACGACACTGAAGCTAGAGCACTTCTGTACTGAAATAAATGCACCCTCACTAATGGGCTTTTGCTGCTTTCATTGCACAAGTAGAGTTTGGTGCTTTTATTAACTAGATCCCCAGTTACCCACATGAAGGGATAGTGATGTGTTGTTCTGTGATCAAAAAACTTCAGCCTCTGTCTTGTGATTTTCCTACAAGCGTATGGCACATCTCAGTACACAGCCCAGATTTGCCTTTGCCTACAGACTTTCTCCACAGCTATTTCATCGCAGTGCTCTCCCCAGCTTGTTCCTTTGACTCTTGCCTGTCACATTCCTCTGCTATGCTTAGATAGCTGAAGTAAGTCAACCACTCTGAATTTTTAAGAGTAGTCAGAAGCAAATGCATCATTTAAAAACATTACCTGCTAAAAACCTTGGCTGTCTTGTGGTCAGACCCCTTTGTGTTCATGTTCTGCAAGTACATCAGTATATAGGTTTACTGATTAGATGTCAGTACAAAAAAATACGAGGCAAGTGTTAATATTCATGGAAGACAGAAGCACGTTCAAACACACTCATATAAATACCGTTCTAAATGTTAGAGCTCACTCTCTGGTTGTGTGTCTAATCAGAAAAAAAAGCCCACTACTCACATATGAAATAGTACCTCCTTATGAAGTTATCTGCACTGAAAAGGTGGTGAACATGTTCTTTGGAAAGAATTTTTAAAAAGGAGTATTCTTTCAAGGAAAAAAAAATCCACATAACGGTTCCCAGCTAATATAAATTATATCCAGCAATGCACTAACTGCTAAAAATGTGCTTAAATCTATTTATAACCCTTTAAATAGCTCTCATTAGTTTACAGCTGTAAAACATACCCTTACATTTGACTGTATGAGCTCCCTCTGGTGGGTAATGTGACATCTACCACTATTATTACGAAGCAAGTACAGATGCCTCAGTAAATGTTTTGGGTATGCAGTTATGTTTATCCAAGTGGAGTTTTGTTTAAGTGTTTCTAGCTACTAATTCTTCCTATTATCTAGGTATAGGACAGTATACTAATTTCTCACCATCTGATCACATCTGAAACTACCAAAAGAGTGATACCCAGTATTTTTAAGATACTAGAGATACTTGCACAAAGGCGCAGTTTTCAACAACACATTGGACAACAGCTAACATGAGCACCCAAGTTAAATGAGTTCTGGCATCCTAGAGAAGCTGAAAGAGTTCATAATACTTACAAATTATATAGTGATATCTTTATTTGTCCAAAGTACTTCTGTTGAGTTCAGTTGGATTTATGTGCCTGGAAATCTGGCCTATACGGCTTTACTTTTTCAAAATACTAGACAGTACTAACTGACTGCAGCCACTCTATGTAAAAAGTATTTATATGGTACAAAAACTAAGAATCGAGTATGCTTTAAATAACACAGTACAGAACAGCTGACTAATGTATCACTTTTTTGCTGGCAAATTTTAATATCCCTTAAATCTCATACAGCCTGGTATTCATGAGTTACATTTTTATAAAAGAAAACACAAGTGTTATCTTCCTATTTTTCTTTTTGTATTTAGGTTAAGTAATCTCAACACAGGAAGGGTTAGACTTCGGAAGAGCGCCCTAATGCATGGGCAATGGTCCAGCCACAGTTTCAACGACCCAAAGTGGTTGTGCTGGAATATTAGGATTCTTTTGCCAGCAATGAATTTGGTGGCTCTTGCACACCCCACAGTTTATTTGAACAACCACGTTTTTGGAAAATTTGGGTTCCTAGAACATTTTGGAAGGAAAAAGAGCAGATAAAGCATGCTAGTAAGTTTGCTTTTCTACTTTAGCTGTTTTAGAATTCCCCTTTAATTAACAAAAAGAGGTTTATGTTTTGTCACTTAGCTGAAACCTGGCAAGAGACAAAACTCTAGTTACACTATATTTAAAGGTGAGGCACGAAAACAAAAGAAAACATAAGCAGGATTTTACCAAAGGCAGTGGACAACATTTTTACTAGAAGTCTGTGATAGCTGTGTATCTCCTAAGTATGACTGTACATGCAGTATTTTCAGATGTTTATGAGATTCCCCTAATCCAGTAATTTCTATTCAAGAGATTGTTCATTCAGAGTTTGACTGCCAGAGTGCTCTGATGTAAATCTACCACTACATTGTTGTCCAAAAGGGAATTGTCACTGAATTTTTATCATGAGAAAGTGGCATTTAAAAGTGCTTAACATTGCTTCTGGAATGAGGATGTCCACGTCTAAGTGAGCAAGGCTGCCTGGTAGGTAATTAGCAACGTCAAGAAGGTACCACATGGTTAATCGGATTTAGGCACTGGTTCAACACAGCACTTACCATGGGGCTTTGTGGCCACGTCAAACCAATCTCTCGAACRCATACCTAACTTTAAGCGATGAGTAGTTCCCACTGATTTGCCAATAGGAGTATTCACAGTGGTGAAGTTTTATTCATGGACTGAAGTGTTTTGCTGGATCAAGGCCAGAGAGACCAGCACCTCAGCTCGAAACTCAACTGTTGAAAGTTCATTGGAATTTAATTACGTGCTTGGAGTGTTTAAACACCGCGCTGCGTCGGGGCCTTTCCGTTGAGCTGTCTGTCAATGAGCTAAACAGGTCCTCACAGTACCTAATAGTGGGGAGGACCTTCACGCTGTGAGGTGCGTGCGAAACTCGGGCATCTTGCTCCAGCGCTTTGAGCTGGATCTAGGTCCAGATGCAGCTGCCAAACGAGCCAGACGCTGGCATAAGATGTCAAAGTAATGAAGAAAACATTCTCTTTTGTCATTCCTGGTAAGCACATTTGTTCCCACTCGCACAACTGCAGCCATGCCAACCCTTATGAAGTGGCTCTGTGGGGTCATTATATGGAACTATATGAATTTTTTAAAAAAAGCAAGCAAACACAGAAGAAATGTCAAATATTTACAAAGCACTATAAAACACATCTAGAAATGGCTCTTAACTAGAAGAGTAAGAGCATAATACTGTTAAAGAATTAGAAATACTCCTCTTGCTTTTCTTTCCTTTGGAAAAATTTATCAGAAATACTGGACTAGGATGAAAATGCCATGGCTGTCTCTGTCAGATAGGTCCCATTCCTCCTTTCCTCTCCCTTCACATACCCCTCCCTTTTCTTCCAGTAAGAGGAGATCTCAGTTGCTTCAAAGATGAGATAAAGAAATAAAATGTTTCTCAGAGTTGTGGTTGCGGCACCCTTTTCTCGGAGAAACTCCCCTCTGCTTTATATGTAGGAATTGGGCCGGGAAGGAGTGATCTCTGCTCTCCATGTGAATGCCTGCTCAAATTTGGATGTGTAATAAGCATATGAAATTTTCAGTTTGCATGTGGTAAGTAAAGACTTAAGAGCTAAAATATTTCCTAGCTGAACTTACTCTGTCACCTAAGAGCATCAATGCAGTTGTGATTGTTCAGCACACAGATTGCTCTCCCCGGCAAATGCATACTTCAGACAAGCATATATGACCACAGACAATTTTGCTTGTGATTTCATCTCGCAATTTGCTTCTCCCATGCTGTCAATATCCTTCCTTTGGTCATTGTAAATTGTGAAGGAGGAAGATATCACGTTCAAATACAAAATGGACCCAGGAAGGAAGAAGACTCTGCCTTTAAATTTGGCTAAAACCCATTGCTACTGTTCTGATACACTTTATCATCACTAATCACTACTAATCAAAAACAAAGCTTTTCCTTCTTTGTCTTTCTCCCTTCCCTTCCCTTCCCTTCCCTTCCCTTCCCTTCCCTTCCCTTCCCTTCCCTTCCCTTCCCTTCCCTTCCCACTCCACTTTTCTCCTTTCTTTTTTTCTTTCCTTCTTTTTTACCTAATCAGGAGTATTAAAGCATATGCTTACAACTTAAAGTAGAGTGCCTTTGTAAGATAGATAGGCAGCGAGCTCAGACCTATCATGATATGTACAGCTGAACAAACAAAATGACTATTTCAGTATGATCTTAAGCATTTGGAGCTTTTTGTCCGATGACGCACTTTCCTATTTCAAGAGTAGGAATTACTTAATATCTGTCTGAAGCAAGCAGAGGATTTGTGAAATACATCATCTTCAGCTAGTCTCAGCCTTACTGGAGCATTATTGAGGACTTTTATTTAAAAATAAATAAATAAAAACCTCCAGCCCCATTTAATTATTTATTAAATACATTTATAAATACCTTTTTAGTTACAAGAGTCAATGCCAGCTGAAGGACGAGGTTAGAAGAAGAAGAGTAGTCCACAGTGGGCTTAGATTGCTCATTATATAATTTAAGGYAAGTTTTCAAAACTAAGTAGTGTTTGGGTAAGCAGCATGCAGTAGTCTCTCAAGGCTTCATTATCAGGGACTGGGTAATACAGCTTTCTGAATATCAGGTTTTTTAAATAAATCAAAATTGACACATCACAGCAAGCCAGACTTCACCTTTGAAAATTTAGACTGTATGAAGATCTCCTCTGACATCTGACAAGGACTTGGACAACACAAAAAGTGCCCCAGTTCAAAAGAAGTGAGCAATTCAGATTGCATGTTATCTGGGGCTGATGCTATTCTGGGAACAGAGTCAATAGCAGGGAGTAGGCGTTTATTCAGACTGTAGTGCCTCCTATAGAGGTCTTTTACTTTTCCACTGACTGTACAGGGAACTTGGGGTCCAGTCACCCACCAGCTGGGTCTCCATGGGCCTCTCACTTACCGCATCTTGTATTTGTATAAAAGAGCCATTCATCCACTTAAAACTTGACCCTCAGCACTTAAATATTAGCCTTCTGGGAATGCTGTTAAGGCTGAGACTCCTGGCACTCTGAGTCATGCTATGTGGACATAAAAAGTACCTAAAACTCTGATTCTGAATAGCATCAGCACCAAATTGTTCTGTCTTCACTTGAAAAACCCCTCTCAGAAACCGAATACGTATCAACAAACTATTCTGCCAAGAACATAGAGGTGGGTATCGCATGGGTACAAACTGAGCACCCATGAAAGGGAACTTGAAATCCTTATGGTATGTCTGTGCAACTACAGTAATTGCTCTCTTGAATTCAGGGGTCTGACGTAAAGCCCCACTGCGTGTCACACACAGCGCAGCAGGTTTGTGTGACTTCCTTATGGAGCCACCTCCAACTTTTGCAGGGGAAAGTGGAGCAAAAGGGGCTGCTCCACACCTTGCCTGGCTGATTCTTCCTACTGCTCTTCATGTGACTGGCAAAAGGCAGAGAGGTCTTCAGAGGACAGAAAACATGGCCATTTGTCACGAGGGCTCCAGAGGCACCATCAGGCAGCAAAGAAGAAGCCAAAAAGACTTCAGACCTGCAGGCCAAATGCTCCTGCAGCTCCATAGAGGTTCTAGAGCACTTGACAGTAAGAGGAAATAAAGCAAATGAGACAGTGGAAACATTCCTGTTAAAAAGCAGTTTTAAAAAATATTACTGTGGTGCTGCAATGAAGATGTATGAGATATACAAATGGAGAGTTCTCTGTACTATATGAACAACTATATTAAAGAAGAACTTGAGCTTTTTTGGGGTTCAGCCTGAAGCTTCTTCAAAGTGGAACACGATCATTTGGTACTTAATTAGTCTGTAAAAGAAAAAACAAACAAACAAAAAACCCCAAAGAAATGCTGTCTCTGTACTGCTTCTGGTCTGAAGCAGTATCAATTTATATTCCTGATAAACTGAAATCCTGGAGACAAACAGCTGACAGGTGGTAGGATATTGCTTTTTTAACATGCTGAAAGAAGAAATTTGGTGTTTTGAGCTAAGAAATATGGGAAATATACCCTACAAACAAGTTTGTCATCTGCACTCTTTGACCTTCAGAGGGTTTTGATGATGTCTCAGTTTAAGGATAGACTTCTAATTCTATCTTAGTAGAGTAATAAAGATCTGGAAAGAAGATGGATATGCACTGTAAACCTTGTGACAACGTACATGGGTCTTTTGGGGCTTCCTTGGAAAACTGTTTCGGACTGTTTCCTTCATGTGCAGAGGACAAGGGGAGAAAAGCGTGCGGTGATTTCTTACCACCCTCCTCTCCAGTGTCGGTTTGTAGGACCAAAACACCCAGGACACATCTGCTGACTCCCCTCGGCTGCTGCAGGAGCTCCTGGGAACTCCAAGCAGGAGCAGAGCCAGGCGGGAGGCGTCGCGCCTGGGCTCCCCCGCGTCCGTTGCCGTGCCCCCACCTGCAGCCCGCTTTGTCCCGTCGCTCTGAGCAGCTGACAAGCTGATCTGGATTGTCTTTTTTTTTCAGTTGCTATTCCAGGTGATTCCTTCCTGGATCTTGTTACTAATTTTGTTTAAAGCTGGGCTACGCATTCTGTGAAGTCAGCTCCAATTTCATCCTTCCTTCTGCCGAATTATTTCTGGAAAATCTGTGTGCAATTTATCCATACCAGCAACCCATTTTGATAAGGTAGAAATGTTTAATTTTATAATATTTTTTATATTGTTTATAAACAGTTTCAGGACTGAACTTTTCTGTTACCTGTTCTTTCTGCTAGAACTTTTGTTCCTCATTTCCTTTTGTGAATTGAACCATTTCATTGTGTTTTTCTTTAGAACTGCTCCAATCTGCTGTCAGATGGCTGTTTTACAAGAGTAAAAATTTTTCTCCCTCTTGGTAGAAAAATTAATATAATACCCACACCAAAACTTTATTAAAATAAATGGAATTTATTGGTAGCAACATAATAACTGTCTTAATTTATTAATAGATGACTAACTTTATTGATGGGCAGCTTTTCCCTGATTGTAAGAGTCTCTAGCAATAAACTACTTGTTTTATAATCATTCTGCTTTCCAATCTCTTACTGACCAGTTGATTTATTTTTCCTCAATATTCTTTTGAGCCCCTTCTTTACTTCTTTTTTTTTTTTTTTTTTAGCCAACAGCAACAACTTTTCTCCCCAGTATACGGTTATTTCTCTCTCACTGCCTGTACGATAGGGAGAGGGCTCTATCTCTAGTGTGTCTGCTTTGGCACTGATAGTCCGGAGGCAGCTTTCCTACCTGGAACCCATTTTACTAGAAGTTTGTTTCCTGCCTTTATCTGATAATGCAAACATATTTTGTACTTTAACAGTTTCTATAAGCAGGATGACTTTAAATTCAACAGGCAACAATACAACTTTTCTCAGCACTTCTAATTTGTTTTCTGCAGGAGATTTTGGTTAACTAATTCTACTTCATTCCATCAGTGGTTAAATTTTATGCTTTCACTGTAAGGATTTTCCAGGGCATTATCTATCTAAATACCATATTTTTTCTTTGGATGAAGCTTCATTTTTATTATATGTATCCCAATAATATTTGCTCAACTACGGTAGCCATCTAGCCAATGAATCAAGTACATCTTGGATCTGGAAGTTAGCTAGCATAGTTGGCAATATGTTGTATTTTGCTGTTTGAAACCTTGACAG
Organism: Oceanodroma leucorhoa; assembly: GCA_030449065.1. Taxonomy (NCBI): domain Eukaryota; kingdom Metazoa; phylum Chordata; class Aves; order Procellariiformes; genus Oceanodroma; species Oceanodroma leucorhoa. Next base: position 5,741,708 of record JASVER010000012.1, on the reverse strand, counting down.
CATCTGAAGAAGCTCAGTTTAATCCAAGCTAATTTTCACATTTTTAATGGTCTGCTGCCTATTTTTATAACCCATCAATTACAAGCTTAAAATAATGCACGTGGATTAAAATAAAATCCTTGTGATGTGTTCAAGAGAGTAGCAGTTTGATCAACAGAAACGGGGTATATCTTGAGAGCTAATGAACAGAAAGAGATGAGAAGAACTGATGAAAACTGGTGATGGCAGTTTTGTTATCTGTGACATTTTAGTAATTTCTACAAAAATCATTCCAAAAGCACTCAGAGGAAAGAATTGGAAAGCCTTGTCAGCCTCGAAGACATTGTCCCTGTCACCAGAACATAGGTTAAATAGGTGAAAGCGCACATGCGGAGGACGAATGCTGATCCTCTCGTGTCGCAAGTGGGTCCTTGTGCAGCAAATCTTGCAAAATCTGTGAGGCGGGGGGAGAGGAAACAAGAAGTAGGGCCCTAACGTCTGGGTACTGGGGCTCCCCACCCAAATTTTGTGCATATATTTTTTGACATAATTTGCAGCCCTGAGGTAAGGGGCTGAGTACATTCTGTTTCCAGCCAGATGCCCCAGTCAGACGGCAACGTGCTGCGTTTTGCAGGAGGCCTGGCCTTGCCCGTGCCCGTTGGTGTGCTCTGCTCGCAGGCTGCGCACGCTGGAAATGCCACTCAGCTCTCCCGCACCCCGATATTCAAGCAAAGCATTTAAGCGGGGACGAGGCACCAACTTTCCTGGGCCGTGGCTGGGCTGTGCATACTGAGTAGCACAGCCAGAGGCACCGAGAGGATGCTCAGGTCAAAGAGGGAAGGGTGGAATAAACTGAGCCATGTTCAGGAGGCGAAGCTAGGAACATGTTGCTTGGTTCGACATTTTGGACGTAAGTGGGCCTCAGTTTCAGATAACTAGGTATATTTATATACCTAGATATACCTAGGTATATTTCCAAACTCCAGTATTTGCAGTTGTGCTACTCTATCACCAGCTCATGACTGCTGTTTTAACTGCTATACCAAACGCAGTATATTTAAAACACACTAGCTATTTGATATATGAAATTGCCTCCCTCCCTTTTTTCTCTGGTTAATATTTTACATCTACTAGCTCCCCAGAAGAAACACTGAAGAGCAATGCTTGCAAATAAATGGTGGTTCTTTCCTTTTTCAGCGCAAGCTTTTTTAAAAGTCTTTGCTAATTCTTTAGGCGTAAGCTACATGTCCTATCTAAACTTAGGGTAGAATTGCAGAGGGGTGCATAGACCCCAGCTAATACAGTGACCCTTCCGAGGACAGACACTGAGCACAGCAGATCCCCTCAAGGCTGGCCTGTGCCAACCGCCGGAAAATTCCTGGGGTGTGAGCCTGCGCAGCTCTCTGCGGGGGCACTTGGTTTCAGAATATGACGAAGGGCCTGTAGGGTCATTCTTTGCCTGTCAGGGAGCCCCATCACTGGCCTCATTTGGTGAAAATGCTGTCTTTCTTGCATGAGAGACTGATCACCTTTATTATCGTTCATCGGGGTATACTGATTTATAGTACCGGTGGAGTCACCTTCATCAGTGCACGTTAACTCACATCCTTCTGGTTGTTCCCCTGTTCTAGTAAATCATGGGTATCTGCAGCAGCGGATGGCTCCTCTACAACACACAATATTATTCTTTACATAACTGCTAAGATACCATGTCATGTAAGGAATGTCATGACAAAAAAGATAAATGAGACATTTAATTTTAAAATTGTTTTAAATTTAATATTGAAAATAACAAGATATGACTTAAGAAGTCACTTCTAAGGTAGATTTCTCTATTCTTACCAGCATCAGCAGCATAAAAACTTGGCAGAAGTTGAATTCAAACAACTGCACCACTTGTGATAATCTATAGTGTTATTTCAAAACCGGAAAGCACCTAGAAAATACAACTGACTCTTCAGTCAGCAGTTTTTTGTGCTGCATCATTTCCACTGCAATTGGCAAATAACGAAAAAACAAGCCAGCTGCTCATGTCCTGACAGAAATGAGGCTTCCTTGGCACTATACAACTGAGAACTTTTAAAACCAAATCTATACTGCAACATGCATTTGAGAAATTTCTACCAAGTTTTAAGTGGTTATCTAAAGTATTTCTCACTTTATGCAACAGCAAGTATTGATACCAATGACAGACAGCTTTGTATTAATAGAAACATGTGAAGCTTAGTCATCACACCCTTGCAAATACAACTGCCAACAACATAAAAGCAGTTACAAGTTTCTTGTTGGTAGAAGAACAGCCACTAATCCGAATAAACATGACTGTCCTGACACATGACCTCTTTCAGTCAAAGTGACAAGATTTGCACAATGAGGGACAGAACTGGTAGAACCTCAAACTGTGTTTTATTTATATATCAGTTTACATTTTAGCTGATCCAAATGAACTTTGACAGACGGGTTTAGAAGCCTCATTTAGGGACCAGTTGGGGAAAAAAGTAATTTTCCAAAGACAGTAAAATTGGTTATTATTGATTATTACACAACAGCATTTTCTCAAAACTGTTCTTATGCAAAATATCTGCTATTTCTTGTTTTGTAAGATCAGAGTTTGGAAGTTTTCCTCCCATTCTCCTACATCATTTCAGTCTTCTAAATCATATTGTGCCACCAATGAAACAGCCAAGCAGTATCAAAATAACACAAATTGAAATGATGGAGAAAAAAAATCTCTGATATTTCCTGATGTGCAACAGAACAGGGTAAGTTCTGAATAGATTTTTAAAGGCTTGCTCATTCAGATCTTAGTGGGACTACTCCTCTGCTTATTGACATGTACTCTGTTAAATGTCTTAGCAGATGAGGGGCACAGTGTACACTATATTCCATCTTACTCTCTCTGTGGAGTATTTAGCACGCAACCCTGTGTAATTTTGCATAAACATTACTTACGTAGGCTATAAACGCCAATGCCAAAGCCTACGTTCCCAGCTGGAGTGACAGCTCATTTGTGTTCCTGAATACTTCTGTTTGGTTTATTGCTTTGTTCCAGAAACACTGTTAAAAATGCCCCTGGATTGTTCATTCTTACCTACACCTTACAATCTATTAATAAGGCAATAGTCACTCCTGTGTATCTACATGCAATTTCTGCATGTAATTATTAAGTTCATAGAGAAAGATAGCTAAATTGTTTTCTACTCTCTGCATGCAAAAAAAATGCATGTTTTTGGTACTTAAACTATCATTTTAAGATTTCTTCTCCTAGCACTGTGTCAGCTGTGCAGTTTCTGCTACATTTCTCTGCCTGAAAGGAATGTGGACTATAATATATCTCATAGTGTCATGTGATAACCACTGTACAACACAGTCACTAGCTGCCTCAGCTCAGTACGTTCTCCCCATTTTCTGAGCCCGTATGTGAAATGTGACAGGTGGTGCCATTTCTTACTGGGTAGTGATTCATAAGCATTTAACTAGAACATTGGTATTTTGTTCTTTCTTAGAGGAACTTCATGTGAAATAATTACCACAATTTCTGATTTAGAGCATTTGTCATGAAGTACAAGGCATTTGCATTTTCTTAGGCAAGTGAACTTGCTTTCACATGGCGGGAAGGCATGCAAATGAGCACTCAGAGCTGAAGGTTTATATCTTATCAGGACCAGACGTGACTGTGGTCTGCTGTGGCTGCACATAGAGATGTAAACAGGTTGACCGTGACTTGCAAAACTCCACCTGAACCCCAGAATCCCAAATTTTCCAATCCGTTCTCAGGTGGAGAGACGTGAGGAGAAGTAGGTAGCATGCACGGGTACAACACACCCCGGAGAACATTGCTCCTGTCAGCAACTCACAAACCCTAAACTGACTCTGGGTGTTTTGAGAGGTTAGTTAACAGGAGACTGCTCTGCCAAGTGCTCCCTCTTGAATCATAGAATCATAGAATCATTAAGGTTGGAAAAGACCTCTAAGATCATCAAGTCCAACTGTTGACCCAACACCACCATGCTGACTAAACCATGTCCCGAAGCACCACATCTACACGTTTTTTGAATGCCTCCAGGGATGGTGACTCAACAACTTCCCTGGGCAGCCTCTTCTGATGCTTGACAACCCTTTCGGTGAAGAAAATTTTCCTAATATCCAATCTAAACCTCCCTTGATGCAACTTGAGGCCATTTCCTCTCATCCTATCRCTTGTTACTTGGGAGAAGAGACCAACACCCACCTCGCTACAGCCTCCTTTCAGGTAGTTGTAGAGAGCAATAAGGTCTGCCCTCAGTCTCCTTTTCTCCAGGCTGAACAACCCCAGCTCCCTCAGCCGCTCCTCATAAAACTTGTGCTCCAGATCCTTCACCAGCCTCGTTGCCCTTCTCTGGACATGCTCCAGCACCTCAATGTCCTTCTTGTAGTGAGGGGCCCAAAMCTGAACACAGTATTYGAGGTGCGGCCTCACCAGTGCCGAGTACAGGGGCACGATCACCTCCCTACTCCTCCTGGCCACACTATTCCTGACACAGGCCAGGATGTCGCTGGCCTTCTTGGCCACCTGGGCACACTGCCAGCTCATGTTCAGCCAGCTGTCGACCAGCACCCCCAGGTCCTTTTCTGCCGGGCAGCTTTCCAGCCACTCTTCCCCAAGCCTGTAGCATTGCCTGGGGTTGTTGTGACCCAAGTGCAGGACCTGGCACTTGGCCTTGTTGAACCTCATGCAATTGGCCTCGGCCCATCGATCCAGCCTGTCCAGATCCCTCTGCAGAGCCTTCCTACCCTCAGGCAGATCAACGCTGCCACCCAGCTTGGTGTCATCTGCAAACTTACTGAGGGTGCACTCGATCCCCTCATCCAGATCATTGATAAAGATATTAAACAAGACCAGCTCCAAAACTGAGCCCTGGGGAACACCACTCATGACTGGCTGCCAACTGGATTTAAATCCATTCACCACAACTCTCTGGGGTCGGCCGTCCAGCCAGTTTTTTACCCAGCGAAGAGTAAAGCCCCAATAGTAGCAGTGTGCTTGGCAAAAGCAGGTAGAGAAGATATTGTTCCGGAGATCCTATAAACAGTCACATCCCTTAGAAAGGCTGTAGGGTCTTGACCTATGGAGTACACCGTACCATAGGCAACAGCCTTGCACAAAGTCCTAGAAAAATCTGCTATGTACTCAAATAGTCTTTGAGTCAATATAGCCAGAATCTGCTAGATAGACAAAAAGATGAGGATTTTGTACAGGAGAAAAAAGATCATACTGGCATATGAAATAATATGAGAAAATTAATCTCCTAAGCTAAACAACAGTCAGGAAACACCTTACAGGGAATTCAAGGTCATGTTTGTGATTCTCCTTATCAGGCAATAAGTGTGTGTGCAAAGAAGTACCCACAGGAATTTGATTGTCTCCCACCCTTCTGGTAGAGCGGCAGCCCTTCCCTCCCTCTGCCTTCCCTCCTCTTCCTCACCCATCTGAATGCTTGTTGAGAGGTAAAGCAGCCAGCATGTAACCCAGCTGGTCTCTTCTGGGGACTGAAGACCCTATGTGAGCTCTGCAAGCAAGAGATAGGGACTCATTTCAGGAAAGATACAAAATATGCAATAGGAATTGTCACCAACATACTCACAGGCTGCTTTTCATGACTACACTCAAGCCTAAGATATGTTTGTCCAGTTTGGATATTGAATATGGCACAAAGCATAAGGTAACAGTAGGCTGCTGCATGGTCCAGGATGTCTAAATAAGTCTTCACTGACTTTTTTAGGTGTTTTTGCAGAGTGTTTTGAAAAGCTCCCAGGCTAGGTAAGCTCTGGCTGGAACAGCATCCAGGCTCCAACAAACACCCAAGACCTGCACTGTCRTTAAGTGCAACATTTACACATTTGCCTGAGAAAAAGCAAGTCTCAAAAAGTGTTGTAATCATTCAACAGTAGTAAGAACAGAACCAGAGGTTTTTGCTGAGTCAGTATGTCAGCTTAGTCCCTTAGTAGGCAGCTTGGACTATTTCAGCCCTCCTTTAGTACTTCATCCCCATTAAGGGAAGGCTGAGGGGCGATCTCACCAATGGGTACAAATATCTGAAGGGAGGGTATAAAGATGACAGAGACAGGCTCTTCTCAGTGGTATCTAGTGACAGGCAATGGGCACAAACTGGAACACAGGAGGCTCCATCTGAACATCTGGAAACACTTTTTCACTATGAGGGTGAAACCTCATAGTGCTCAACCGAGCACTGGCACAGGTTGCCCAGGGAGCTTGTGGAGTCTCCATCCTTGGAGATATTAAAAAGCCATCTGGACATGGCCCTGGGCAACCAGCTCTAGGTGCCCCTGCTTGAGCAGGGGGGGTTGGACCAGATGATCTCCAGAGGTGCCTTCGAACCTCAACCAGTCTGTTGTGAAGGGAAAGGGGAAAAGAGTGCGTTTCTGAGATAAACTTTGAAAGTGGTTTCAAGAAGCTCCTACCTTGCACTGTGAGAAACCCAACTCCAAAAGGTTTCTAAAAAAGGTTGTGAATCTCCTCCAGTGCTGGCAGAACCAGTCTCCACAGGTGTGGATCATCAGCTGTACAAAGAAGGGAGAGGAAAACCAGGAACAGTAGGAAACTGTCCGACTATTGTGACCTAGGCAATACCTGGTAAGACAAAAATTCAACAAAGAACCAAGTTATCAGGAAATGACACTATATAATCAGTTCCATCATTTCTATAACAAGTTCCAGATTTGCAAGTACACTTTCCAATTGTCAACTTGCTGTTTTCAGCAACTTTCATCCTCTGATAATAGATGACCACTTTGTGCATCAGCTAATGCTCTGTTTTTGAGAAGAGACTCCATCACAGTCAGAGCCAGTACAGAGAATTGCAGGTATATTTCTCTCTTTTTTTGCATGTCGATGGCGATACCTCCTTCTGTCTCTTATTTGCACAGGATTACCTTTTGCTGTGTGTAGCAGTTTCGGACTCTTTGTGACTTTCACAGAACTAAGCTAGAGATAAAATCAAAAGTAGAGTTAAAATTGCCCTTTTTCCTTTCAGTATGAGTTGTGCACTTAAACCATGACTCATCATGGCTTGCAGTCACACCCAAGCGTACGATGAGCTGACTGGCCAGTCGCTTGAGAACAGGAGGAAATTCAGATAGACACAGCAGATGGGTGAAGATTGGCTCCCTCCTCTTACTGGATCACCGCAGTGACAAACAAACTGGTAATCACTCCGGTTTCTCAATTGAGACTCCAACTTGGTAATGAGTCCCAGAAACTGAACAGCTTCTGTTGTGGGGCATTTAACGTGCAGCTCTAAACAGAAGCAGGCACTGAATCAATTTTTCCTCTGTTATGACAAATGGGAAAATGTCCAACCTCAGAAAAATAAATCCCCTTTTCAGAAAGCTGTAACAGTAGAGATAATATGTCGAACAGTCAAACTGTCTTCCTGGCAAGTCATCGTGTGATCAATACAGAAGTAGCAGGTTATAATAAGAACTGTATGCTGTGAAATTAAAACCTACCCAAGTATTTGAGTGTATGGTATTCTTTCCTAATTTCGGTATGCTTTCCAGTCTCAGCCAGGTCTTCAAATACATCGTTCACTTTTGCAATCATCCTGCATAGCAAAAGCAAGATCATAAAGAAGAACTTAATTAAGCAAAAGAGTAGCTTAATTAGGTACATTAAAAAAAATTATGTTATACCATGCTGCAAAAAATCATATGTTGTCTCTTCTTTATGCCACTGTCATACACCTCCAAAAGCAAATGCAATTTCATTGTTCACCATTCTGGTCCTGGTGTATTTACAATAGCCTTCAGACAGCCTAAGTGTAAGTCCTTCAAAAGCTTTCTACCAAAACACTTTAAAATTAATCCTCCTTCAGGCATTAGACTCAAAAGGCAAATATACTTAGATATACTGGAATGACAATTAATTTCCCTATTTTCTTTCAGTGTGCTTGAAATGTTTCTGTCTAATGCCAGAAAACCTAGCCTTTTGAATCATTTAACCAGTGTTTTTGTTGTTCATCTGTCTGACTTGGTTGCCTCTGACCTCTGTGATGATGGTAATAGAAAAAACATTCTGCTTTTCTTTCCTTTCTTCACTATGACTCAACATCCTTCTCCTCTCAGGGGTATGACTACAGTTCTTAGGGAACAAGTCCAAAGTTTCAATGTTTCAAGTACTGCAGAGATTTATGAGAGAGAAGCCACTTTCCTGCTTTCAAGGGTCTCACCCACAAATACTTTGGTCATTTAAGAAAACTTGGGGTACCTCCTTCCACAGATATAATGAATGTTCCCTGGGTTTTCATCTGGGAGAGGGGAGAGTTTGCATTTTACTAGCAGAGCAACAAACCAGTACTCCAGATAGCCCGATAATGTAGCACTGATGAGCAAACTCCTCAGTTAGAGCAGTTTAGAGTGAAAGCAAGAGAAGAGCCCCAAACCAGACACACACGGGAATTAAGCACTACCAGCTCTTAGTCCTCCTAAACTAAGGGTGTGCAGAGGGGCCATCCCAAGTAGCTAATTCAGGAGACTGTCAATAGACTGTATTATAAACTAAAGGAAACAGATGGGCTCTTCTTTCCCTAGTACCACAAAGGCTATTTTCTGAGGAGATGACTTTCTTCCCCAGCATGACCCTTTCATAGGGGAAGGGCACACGGAAACGGTGGGGGCTGCCATGCATTTAGTTTGTGGTCCTATGAATGCACGTTCTCAGCCCTCCAAGCATGAGGTGTTTCACCACGTCTCCCTCCATCTTCCCCAAACCTCGGTCCTTCCATGAATCTGCTTGCAGATCTGCATCTGGCTGAAAGCTAAGCTTCTGCTGGTTTCACGCTTAGTGGTTTTCTGCTGCAGGGAGCTAATTCATCTAAAGCCCACACAGCTGCGATCCCACAGCATTACTTGAGACTGCAAACACTCATCGAGCCCCGGATGACATACGCTGGCTTTCCCACACACACCGAGGCTTCCTCCCAGGCTTCTAAAGAGCCACTGTGTGATAATGCCTGGTCTGGACAGTCTGGCTGCAGTAATTTCACCTCACATCCTGAATGTTCCTGGCCTTTTCCCCGATCCCTCAGATCAGGCATTGCTGTCTGACAAAATTACAGCCATTACCAGTTTTACTCCAGGTTTCCAGGAAAGCAAATCTATTTCTTGTGAATAAATCAATTGTTTTCCTCTTTCAAGCTAAGTACCCGGATGGAGCTTTTGTAGCTGTCCTGCTGCAGTTCTCATTCTTTGGTCTTTTCATACACCTCCTTCAGCCTATCTAAGCAGACCTCTTCTTTTCCACAGCTAGACACTTTTAAATCTGTTTCCCACCTTTTTGCCATTGTTTACACATGGTTTATAACCCCTCTCACAGAATCAAAAAAATTCTCATTATTTTCAAGAAAAAAAAAGATCCCATTTTTTTTCCCATTGAAATACTACTGTTTAATTTAAGGTCTCTGTTTTTAAAAATAATATCCAAAAAAAATCAGTTTTAACTGAGAGGCCAGTTTTCATTTTAAGAAGCTTTGATGAGAATTTGGACCATATCAGCTTTAGATTTAAGATAATCACTTCTATAACTGCATTTTAAAAGACAGTTTACTAGAATAGCAACTACTTCTAGATGAAAAGCATTTTTTCTCTTGTTTTATAAACAGGGAATTTAAAAATATTTTCCTGTGATTAATAGTATGCTTACCCAGAATGAACAAAAGACTTTTGTAAGCAAGAAACCGTGAAAAAGAAGCATGTGTGTTCCTAAGAATTAGAACAGTACCACACACATACACCAAAACACAGTATGGAAATGAATTCTAAAAGCATGTATTTAAAGATTTCAAAAACCATTTTAAAATAAGAGTCAGATTTTCAGCTCGTACATATTGACATAGCCCTGAGGTGTCAGTCACTTAGATACATCACATACCACATTAGCTCCTTGATAGCTCAATTTACAGTTAGAAAATGTTATCTAAGTGTAGATTGAAAAAAACAGCTTTTGTGTTTGCAAGTTCACAGGAGGGAGTGGTTTGGTTTTCATTTACCGGAGTGTAAATGGACTAGTCTTCTATATGACGCCTACAGAAGTCTTATTTGACGTGGATGTGTGTACAATGGGGTCTTCAGCCTCTGCCCCGTGAAGCCAGGATGGCAGTTTCCACCAGGTGACTCCTGACACAGCTCGTGGTGTCGACGAGCGCAGGAGTACGCCAGAAGCTGGCCACGAGCTCAATTAGTTGTTCCAGAGAGACCAGACCAGTCCCAGTTGGGATCTTTTCCTCCTCCATCTGCCATCACCGCATGCGTGTCTTGCAGATGTGCAACACAGCTGCTGTATGTATGCACAGAAAATCTGCGGCTCTGGGGAAATACTGGAATTTCTGCACAGGCATGAATGTAATTTACTGCTGACACCACTATGGCCAGTGCTTCCAGGAAAGCATCGGGCATACTCCATATATGCAGTGCATTCAATCTATGCATGTCAATCTGGTGCGTCTAGGGCAACACCTAGGTCTATTACACCTGATCTACTGCAGTGATCTATACGCTCATTTGGCTTACGACCAGAAATGTTGGATTCTAATCAGTCTGGTCCAGTGTAGGTAAGGGACCAAAAACATAAACCCTCTCCTGACACTGAGGCAAGTCTCCTGCTCAGCCAGAAAAAAATGGACATTTCATGATGAAAGGAAGATGGGCCTTTAGCACCTACTTTTCTAAATGACTGCACACCACTTTTGCTTTAGAGGATTCTGATCTCAGCATCCTGCAGAAGGATTCAATTAATGCATAGTTCTCTGAGAGTTATGCCCCTAGCCTAACCTAGTTATCCACTTTCCCGCCACAGACAAAGGCGTGAGACAGGCATCTCCAAAAGGAGTTTCATCACACCTGTCTCAGACACCTACCATAGGAAGGGAAGAATTCCCCTGTGGAGATGCCTATCTAGTTCCATTGACTGCACGGGAGCCTAGATAAGTAGCTTAGACTAGACAGCTAAATTTTAGATGGATAAAGATAGGTGAGATGAATCTCATCTTTAGCATTGGGATATGTTGCAATTTACCTCTGGAGAATTTATTAGCCAAGTTTCTATGGTATGAAACCAGCTTCAGCATAGGAAAAGAGGGCAAGGACAGAAAAGCTCACACACATTAAAGATGGCCTAAATGTTCCTTATTTTAGGCTGTGCCCTGTAGTTAACACAACTAACCTCCAGAGATTAGACCACTTTCATCTCTCTGGGCCATTACCCATCCATAGACTAGCCAGAGCTCAATGAATTCGAGCCACAAACTAGTGCTAGCTGGGGCTGATGCATCTAGTGTGCCAGAAGCAGTAAACACTAGCAAGGAGACAGCTATAGCCAGGCTTCTTAGGGAAATAACAGCATTTGATATAATGGGACTTAAAGTCCCATTAATGTCATCAATGTATCAGAAAAAAATCAATTGCAAAAAAAAGGGACATTTTTCTTTGTTTTCTTCTAATTATATTGTTATTTTTTGTCATCATGTGCACTAATTCTGTGAGCATTTATCATCTCAGTTATTATATTCTCTTTAAAACATTCATTATTCATCTGCAGGAAGACATACTTCCTTGTTTTTCAGCTTAGCTCCCAGATCTCCTTTTTGCTGGTTTTACTTCTCCTTTTTAGGAAAAAAATGGACTAAGTTTTTTATTTTTCCTCTCTCCAGTTGTGTCTAATTTCAATGAGGAAAGTACTTATTCGGTTCTTCAGTCTGACTATGAGTGAGAAGCAAGCTATTACGCCATAATTTCATTCCCTATTGTGTGGGAAGCCAGCATTGCATCATCCCTAGGATGGAGAATAAGAGATGAAGATCCCTTCTTGGTGGGTGCGGTCCAAGATTTGGTAGCCAATCTTCAAGCCAAAGTAAGAGCTCCTTTTGTTTTGATTTATTTCTTTTTGTTTTATTTCTTCTCTCTTCTGTTTCCCTCTCTTCCCCACAAAAATCTTAAGACTAGAAAAAAAACCCTCTTCATCTAGTAGTAGGTATTTTAAGTTTCCTGCTTATGCTTAAACATTGAGAACATCCTGTATTTCTGCAACTCAATTTTTACCATCTAAAAGTTGTCTTAAAGCTGCTTTCTTCACATTTGAGTACAAGCAGATTGGGAATTACCAACATGTGTAAGAGCGTGAGAACTACAAGTCATAGAAAACATAAAGTGCAACTGTAGAAACTTAGATTCAGAATACATTAAGAACTGGTAGTATCCAAATCTCAAGCAAAAAGGTACTATTTGGGTATCATTATCAAATAGCTGTCCTTAAATTTATTTGCCAACAAATTGCTTATGTTATTTTGTAATGAAACTCTGGTTGTACTGGGGAATATATTGACCAACTAATAACTAAAATTAATTAAATGCTGCCTTCTTAATGAGGTGAAAGGCAGTTATCAAACAGTCATTGAGGGAAAATCTGTATTAGCCTCTGTCAAAACTGAAAGCCTCAGAATTTTCTTCAATACTCTCTTCATATGAAGGCAGAGAGAACCACGCCCTCCCTCCACAATGTGTGATTTTGCTGAATCCTGTGTGAGATTAAAAACATCGCAGATGCTCATGTTGTAATATAGCTGTATTTAGCAAATTGGGGCCACCAATAACTTCTTGCTTAATCAAAATAYGGGAGTTGTATAAGCACAGGAATAACAGTTGTGTTACATACAAAGAGAACTGTCAGAGGGGTTATTTTGATTTACAAAGTACTGGATGTAACTTGTTCCTTTAGCAGAAATACACGTGAACAGATTCGTCAGAGAATTCCCAAGGAAAAGGGGGGAGTGGAAAGGAAATCCCTCCTCCTACTGGGGGACTCTTCTCACCTCAAAGGCATCATACCTCCTTCAGAGAATGTTCACAAGATCAGCATGTAAAATGAAGCAAAGACCACGAGTGCATGCATTTTTAGATTAGTGACTAAACATCCAGATTTGCTCTTAATTCAGCAATTATTTTTGAATCTTCCATTCCTTGCCTGGTCCCATCCTTTACACTGCTGTTGTTCTTCATACTCTTTCAGCACTCTTTTGATTTGATACCCTCTTTGCTTCATTAGCTCCAGCGTGGCATAGGTGCAACATTTTTGTCCCGGCTGTTAGCGTGGATGATCATATGGGTATATAATCCTGTTTGCTGCAGGCCTTTTTAGAGAAAGCATTGCTTGACTAATCTCATGTACAGCCAACACGGTAGATTGTTTACTTTATTGATGTTGCTTTTATTTGTTTTGTGTGATTGTCAGTTACAAAAGACAACTGTTACTCAGCTGTATTAGCCCACAATAAAGAGACCAAGAATCCAGGCACATGTAAAAGTGAAATGAAAGGTGTGTCACTTTGGAAGACGGCTACAGGTTATGTGCCAGGCCTGTAGCAGGTGCAACAAAAAGACAGACTGACTTTCACCTGGTGCACATCTAGACAAGGTGTTAACATCTATCTTGAATGTTGTTGATGAGAGAAAAGACAGCTTTTATTTCTCAGACTTCTCCACCTGCATGCACAATTTTCAGAGTAAGTACTATGAATTCTCAGAACCTGGAGCAATTGGGAACCCTTGAGTAAGTAATCTGGAACTGCTACTTGGGGTATGGTTGCACATCTGCTTTTACAGTGCTTTGGGTTGTCGTATTTATTTTGGGTGCTAATGAAGATACCTGAGTAAAGAAATGGAGACAAAGAAATACTAACAAAATGCACCTAACAAAACTGAGACTAAAGGATTTAGAAATGATCCAAGTGAAGCCTGTCTGTGAAATGCAGCCACTCCCCAGTTAAAAAAAAAAAAAATCCTATTCAAACCCCCTTTTTCAGCTAGTAAACAAATTAATAAAGCAGCAGGGATCTCCTGTCTATTACCAGTTTTAATCTGGTATAATGACTTTTGAAGAAAGATATTGAAAAGTTCCTTTCTAGTTTACTGTGAAAATTAAACTGTTTGGTTCACTGGGCGGGGGTGGAATCAGTTCTAGATCCCATAAACCTCCTACCTGTGTAATTTCTAACTGGCTTGCCACTGAATTGAAATAAAAGAAGAATTTCATTAGCATTACCATTGTAATGGTAGTAACTCTGTAGAAAAGAGTATTAATACATGTAGGAGTAAAGTAATAGATAAAAGTATGTTTTTAAGAATGACACTCCACGCTCTTCAAACATAAGCATTTTTCCCCATGGCTTCACCTTTCTGAATTATGCAAGGTCAGTCATTACACCGAAACATGAGGGGAACTCCCTCCCCTTTTATACCTATCATTACTAAATATTACCAGTAAGATTTTTGCTCATAATCTTCCCCAAAAATTCTCAGGAAAGCTAAAATGAAGTTTAGAATGTCTACTGTAAAAACAGCTTGAGAAAGTTACGTGACACTTAAATACAGTGTAAAACAGATTATATATTTATCTGCTTTAATTTATGAGGCATAAATGCAATCTTATAATTCAGATATAAACAAAAYGTTAAACTTTGTTAAAATTTCGTAACAACGAAATTCCCATTAGTATCTTGGCAGTGCATCTTTTGCCATCATTTATGTTTTATTCAGGATATGCAGCTTTTGGAAGGAGGTTGCCTTCAGTGGTGTGCTTGAATAAACAGGTACATGGAGTTTACCCCCTCTTTGATTTGGCCAACAGAGAGTTTTTTTTCCCTTTTAATATACAAAAGAGGAGAGGATTTTTCCATCTTTCCATCAGTTTCCCTTTGCATTGCCTTCATGATGATACTGGGGAAACAAGCTGCCCTCTGGCTATTTTTAGCAGAAGGAAAGACCTTACTGCTACTCTAAGTTGCTTTGGAGGAGACAAGTATCTACCAGAGCCTAGAAGTACTGAAAACTCTCTGGTCCTGGACAGGTTAACACACAGCAGCAGTTTCTAAGACATCCTGTTAGCTATCTGAGACTGAATTTGTACATGTAGATGGCATCACAGAAAAATACTTGTTGGGACCTGAAAACAGTATGCAAGCTACATACACATAGCACTGGACATCCTAGTCTGCCCTTCAATAGGGATACTAGCTTAACAGTAACACCACACAATTTTCAGTTCCAGCACTGGTGTGCCTGTTGCTAGCTGAAGGCTATCTCTTCACAACTTGCTCCGCAGTGTTTTTTTGCCTTACTTGACATCTTATCTCCTCTTACATAGCGCAGCACAGAGCTTGGTAGCTGGCTGACAAATCAGACCCAGACGAGGAAAAGGTCTGTCAGCAGGACACTTCCAGCAAATCACCCTCACATCAACGCAGCTTGAGCTTCCAGAAGGCATTTTAGACCATACGACATAAGCTCAGCAAGCCAGTAAGTTATACCAGCAAAACTCCCTCAGAATGTTACCTTTACAAAACGTTAGTTTAACATTTCCTGGCACAAAAGTGTCACTAATCACGTTACTGGTCAAGCCTGTTAACTGGTGGCACCTCCCAGCACAGGCCTTGCACCTCTGAAAAAGTTTTACACCAGTAAAACCCAAGAAGCCCGTCCCACACCATCACGTCCCCCCCTCAGACGACACACAAGGCGACGACTGCCCGGCTGCGGGTCGACAGGGCAACCAGCACTTTCCAGCGACCAACGGCTGCCCTTTGGGGGCACCCCCTCGGGGACAACCCTTTGGGGGCACCTACGGCTTCCCGCCCGCGGAGCCCCTTCCCCTCAGACAGGCGGCAAAAGGCCCACTCAGGGCCCAAGCCAGCCCCCGCGGCCACCACGGCTTCTCAAGCTGCGCTGGCGGGCGGGGAGGCTCCCGGCGGTGCCGGAGGCGGGCGGCAGGGCCCGCCGCTGCCTCGGGGAGCGGCTGCCGGCGGCGGTGCCGGCGGCGGCGCGCATGCGCACTGCCCAGCGGTGTGGGCGACTGCGCGTCGGCGGGGAGCGCCGCGTCCAATCAGCGGGCGGGGTGTGTGCGCGGGGGGGAGGGGGCGGGGGGCAGGGGCGGCGGGCGGGTAATGTTGTTGGGAGTCACCTGACCGCTCGCGCCGCAGTCGGGCCGCAGCCTGTGCCAGGAGCAGCCGAGCCCGGGGGAGCGGGAGGAGGAGGAAGGGGGCGAGGCGGTGGCGGCGCTGCCCTCCGGCCGACCGGCCCGCGGGTGAGCGGGCCCGCGCGGAGGAGCGCTGGCGGCAGGCACTGAGGTGAGCCGAGCCGAACCGGTCGCCGCTGGGAGCGAGCGGGCGCGCGCCCACCCGTCCGTCCGTCTGGTGCCCGTTGTGCTGAAGAGGGGGCGGTGGGGCGAGGGCAGCACCATTTGGGCGTGGGGGGGGCGAGGAGGAGGCTGAGGCGCGTTCACAGTGACGGTGTTAGTCAGCTGGCCCCCCCTTCCTCCCCCCCTTTACTCTGCGGCCGGTGTAGTGGCCCGTCCCGCCGCGGCGGGGGCGGGCGCTGTCGGACCCCGGGCGAGGGCGGCGGGGTCCCGCGGGGGGGCGGGGGAGCGGTCGCGGGGGCGCCAGGCCGGCGCAGGGCGGTGGCGGAGGCTCCCTGTCGGCGCTGGGCACCGGGCGGCGGCCGGCTCCCCCTCTGCGGTGCCGCGCTTCAGGTATTCCCCCCGCCCTTCTCCTGAGGCCTGTGCCCAGCGCCGCCGCGGGGCTGGGCAATCAGTGGTTACTCAGCGTCTCGTCCCCGGTTTCCACGGGTGCCCATGTGCCCGGTGACACAGGCGTGACTCTCCCACGCCGCGGTCCCTGGCCGTGTACGAAAGGGGCAGCTCAGCCCTGCTGGAAATCCGGCGGTAACCCCGCTTTGCCCGGGTGAAACGTGCAACTGGTGTGCTTAGTGTTCGTTACCCTCTGTGGGAGCTGGGGAAGATTTGTTTTAGACCATCAACAACGAGAACCAAATCCTGTCTGTCTTGTTCTGTACAGTGAGATACTTGGCATGCTTTGGGGCATGCTGAAAACGTAGTAATTATAAAAGAATCATCACCTGCTTTTCTCGATTTTAGTATGGCAGTATAACAGTAATCCCAAATTCATATACAACTGGGCCTTCTACATGTTTGTTGAAATAAAAAAAAGCAAACCTTCTAGCAGTAAACTTAAAGTGAAGATAACTGTATATACAGTTTCATCACACAGTAACTTTTGACAGACATGTTAATTTGAGGCACTTCAGGAAGGCACTTTCAGTGTGTGAAAACCATATTTGACTGCAGTAATGGAATAATTGCAATCCAGAAACACTGTAAATTAAAGTTACACATCACTCTGAATAAAGAACTGACTCTATTGCTAGAGTAATCTCAAGTATTGCGCCACACTGAAGAGAAAAGGGAAGAGTATATTCCTGTCAAACATGGTGAGTCCAAATTAAAGCAACTAAGATATTCCAAATTTTATTTTGTGGTTTATGAGTTTAAATTTAAAGGTGACTTAAATGGCATAATTACTCTTGGATGCTCTAACACGTGTGAGTAAATCTGTGTATGTTAGCAAGTAGTGAGGCCCAAAAGTAGCAGATGCGCAGAGCAACAGTTGTCTCTGAAAACAGAATATCCACATTGTATGCTTTTCAGAAGGGCTTCCTTTGAGCTAACTACTGAAGTGTTTGGACTTTAGATGTACTTTCAGAGTCCATTTTCCAATTTAATTTAGTCTAAAAAGAACCTACTCTTTCTTGTTGTGCAGGTCCATCTTGTGCAGTGAATGAAAGCACAGTAAGTGGTATGTYAGGGAAGTTTGCTTCACTAGCACACTCCTGATTCTAACAAAAAWGTTAAAGTGGAGGTTTAACTTCCATCTACTGTATTTTTGAGTGTTTTAGACTCAAAAATGTGGGAGATCTTGGTGTGCTAAGTATTTATTTGCTTTTAATAGGTTCTAAAATCCTTATGCTAAGGGTATTTTGAGCAGTGATAATTTCATGTTATTATAAGAATTGTCTAGTATTAAAAAAACATACTCTTTACCTGATCATTTGGAGCAGATGGCACTCTGATTGGGCGTAGAATAGAGATGTCTTTGTACATGGGTTGTATAAGTCCCAGATAACTTTGCCCTATGGTTTAGGGAAACATGGCTTAACAAGTCTTGTCGTGTCATTCCCACAACATCGCCCTCCCCCCCCAGTTTTATAAGATGAGTTGTTCATACAGATTCTTCATAGATTTCCTTGTAATCATAGAGATGTCTTTCTCCCTGCACGAGGCATGGTGGTGCGAGGGGGAGGAGTGGTAGGTCAGTCAAAGGATTCATGTTTGTGTCTGAGTGCTGGCATTTTAGTTGTCCCTTAGAATTCAACCACTGAAAGTTTCATGGGGGAGGTTTTAGGGGTAGAAAAAAAACAAATAAACTAATACCACTTTGTGGTATTCATAGCGTAAGTCCTGTTTATATGCAATCTTTAGTTAAACCATAGGTAACATGTTAGTTGATGCAAATGTGGCTAGGAACAAAACCTTAAGTGGGCAAAAAATAACTGCTGAAACAACCATTAAGTTGTATGAATTCAGCCTAGTATGACCACAGTGTGGATAATGTATGAGGACCCACCTGCAGCTTTCCCTGCCCCCCACCTCCAGTTCAGAGGTTAGCTGTGTGGAGAGGAAAAAAAGTAATAGAAAGGCTCACTTTGCTGTAACAAATTGTAGGCTGTATCACAAAAGTAACACCATCTTCAGCAGTATACTGTATTTTTCAGTTAAGGCCTTTTTCAAGCTGGAGGGAAGTTTTGTTCTTGTTAAGTAATACAAGGGGAAACCTTAGTATTTTGTATAAGTGTGAGTTAGCAGGTAAGAGTAAGGCTCAACTGACCCATCAGCTACTGAAGCTTTAGAAAGGAGGGGGAAGTGCTCTATGAAGGGCAAATTGACTTTAGAAGCATTGGTGAAATACAAATAAACTGAGTTTAATCATTAGACATACGTTGGAGAGTGGAAGAGGTAGCCTAGGGTATCAGTCAGTCAAAATGCCTTTAAGTGAGATCCTGCATCTTAAAGAATATTCAGTTAGTCTTTAGAATCACGTTGAGATAATTTGTTTGTGAATGACTTCATTTGAACTGTCAAGATAATGTTTGTAGGTGTGTGTTTGGATACCAGTCTTGGCCCATTGACTAATACTTTGATAAGTAAATAGACAGCGTTTGCTATCGCTGTTTACACTTCTTTTAAGGTCAGTATTTTCTATGGTACCATCTCAAAAATACTTATTTACATCTCAGCTAGTAAGGCCATGTCTTTTAACATCGTATGTCAGATAGGAAATGGTCTACAGTTTCCTGATGGGAAAACTGAAACACAGTTTTGTGTGATTTGGTGGAGGTCTTTACTAGAATTATCATTTGAAGTTTGGTCTTCTGCATCTTTTTTTCTTTATTATGTAAATATTGCCAATTGTGATGAATCCATGCTTTTCTGCTTTTATAGAAATGTTTCTGAACTTCTTTCTGATTTATTTCTAAAATATTAATAGAATTTTCTTTCAGTTTCACATACTGTGAAGAACAGTTGTGGAAACAAATCAGAGTTAAAAAAACAAACAGAAACAAGATTATGAAGATAACTTCCAAAAAGCATTTTCTTTGACTTGCCAGTATATTTGCTTCTCAGCTCTTTCAGGTTCTTGTGTCCTCCTAAGTTAGAGTAAGATACCTTATAACCACAGATGGTTAATTTAGTATTCATTATAAATATTTTGACATGCATACTTGTGAATGGATTCTGACAGTCATTAAAACAAAATAATTCATGTGGTTTGTTTAACTGTGGCAAGGAGTAGAGTATGTGGCTATAAATGCAAAGGTATATGTCCTTTAAGTGAAGGCAAGAGTTGACAGTAGATGTTAATTGTGCATGCTTTACATTATGCCAGTTTACCTCTTAATGCTAAGTGAATATTTTATTATCTAACCTAGTTCTCATTTAAAAAAAAAAAAAAACAACACAATTTTTACTAGTATTTTTTGGAGTGTTGTGATTGTGGAGTTTTTTTGTTGTTGGGTGTCTTGTTTTTTTTTTTTTTTCTTTAGGTGAACTATGCCTTTAGGAAGTCTGTGCATTGTTGTTATCTTCCTAGAGTAACTCTGAATGCCAGCAGAACTGAAGGATTATAAATGGTGAGATTTTGCTGCAAAGGAGTCTCTAAAATCCCTTCAGTCCTATTTAATTTTTTAGCACCCAAACAAACCAAATCCCACAATATGATTGTTATCCCTGATCCAAAAAGTAAACAATTAGTGTTGTGTAAAATAATGTTAAACTGCAAAGTAGTAACATTTTTTTCTGGCTTTTATATGGACTGCTTTATATCATCTTCTGAGGGAAACTATTCAAACCTCTGCTCAGTGGAAAATTTCTATGATTGCACAGTATCAATCCTTTCCCCCCCACACCCCGAGTTCTCATATAGCTTGCAAATATTAAAAAAGTGAATATTCAGGCTTAAAACCTGGAAAGCAAATAAAGACTCTCAGCGCAGACTTAAAACTTGCCAGACTTCCCGTGATTCTTTTTAATTCTCGCTTGTGACTTGACAAGAATCCAAATGCTGTGGTAAGAATTATGTTGCAGAAATACAACCTAATAATTTTTAAAAAGCTCATTTATGTAATTAAGCTGTGAACAATATCATCCAGGTGTTTAGACTAATAAATAATACAATTTAGAATTTTAATTATTAATGTGCTAATCATCTGAAGATGAGACCTGCTTTTTTTATAGGAGAAAGCATTGCTGTTGTGAAGCAAAGCTTACTTTTTGCCTTTTTTAAATAACTTTTTTCTTTTAAAGTCTTTTTGAACTAAAGATGGAGAAGCAATAAACATGAACACTAAAATGCTTATTCATTCCTTGTCAGCATAACATGAATCAGCAGCTATTAACCGCTGTAGGCATTCATCCGTAACATAACTTTATTTCCTTAAAAGGAGAGGTAGCTGGGGGCAAGGACATAGATATAAAACTTTAGAAAAAAGCCTTTGCAGTGTATTTTGAATAAACTCTCTCTTATTCAAACTGTCTTGTTTTAGCAGTAGTAGGTTATAGTTGTCCCCTTGTACTTTACATCTGTGGATGACATTTTATTTTTTTTTTAATAGGAAAAAGTAAATGTAAATGTCCCCCCTAAGGGAACTGAGGGAGATAAGTGACCTGCTGGTACTTGCTCAGTAGATCAGTGTAGGAGTCAGGAGTAGCACCCAGAGTTTGTTTTTTCCAAGCTATGTTTTTGGGGTCTACAATGCCTTTTTTCCAACTGTTCAGGAATTTAAAGTGTTTTAAAAGTACAGATATGTTACAAGCATGGTGATAGCTGAGCAGACCTTTATTGTCTGCTAGGTGATAAATTAATTGTGCTAGTTTTATCGTGATGGTGATCACAACTGAAATAGCATCTGGATGTCCAAGTTCAACTAGCTCAGATAGCGGTGACAGCAAAGGTGTCCTGCCTGGGTTCTGCAGCTACTGCAGAAGGGGAACTTCATTCTGTGCTTTCTCTTATTTCAAGAACTTTACCTGTGTACAAGTGAGAGTTACTGTGATTACTACAGAGGACTGATATCCAGCATGGTATTAGTGGATGGTTGTTCACTAAGTAAGTAAAGGTTAAGGAACAGGGTTTTGTTTACTTTTTCAGTAAATTGGGTAACTTTCGGGCTGGATCATTTACAGGAAATTAATGGTAACTGGAGGTCAGAACCCCCTGCCCCCATATGTGTAGACTGAGTTGATTGTGGTGGTAGAGCCACGTAATTGGTATCTGAGTCTAGGAATAAAAGGTTAGTTGCTCTTTTTAGGAATATCTGAAATGGATTTATTGACTGATGGAAAATAAGTAAGAGGCTGTTGCTCTGTAAAAGAAAGCATTGACTTGATAGGATGTAACTCCTATAGCTCATGTATTTTTGCTTGGCTCTTGCTAGTACCATTGCTATCTTCATAGAGCTTAACACAGAAGAACCACAGGTCAATTTGTGCTTGTTTATTGCCCCACTTGCTATTAAGTGCATTACAGGTGATGGTAACAAAGTACACTCCTGTGTTTTGACAGTGAGTCTTTCACAGACAATCATTAGGTTTGGATGCTACACTCGATTGAATCCAAATGCCTGTGGGTTCCCATTGTATTTTGGTGACCATTAGATACTGGACTTTTATTTCCAGGACCTTAGATTTACCGCCAAGAGTTTAGGCTGTAAGTTTGGCAAATCAGCTATGTCTTTCCTAAAAGTGCAAACCTTCTTAGTAGTAAAGGCATGACCATTACTGATTTCCATGGATTTCTGTGCTCTGATTTAGTATTTTTAAGGACACTTGAGACATTCAAACTCAAAATGTTCAAAAAGTATTTTGGTAAATGTGTACACAAATCATAGGTGTATCGTAATGTAAATAGAAGCAGAAATTACAGTGATTTGCACTTTCAAACATGTATCTCGGTTTTAAGGGCTGTTTTAGTATTCTTTGGCTGTTTGCCTTAAAGAGTCTCAGAGCCTATGGAGCTCATTTCTGTGACTCATTCATTCTTTCTAGTTGTGAATTTTCTTCTACAGCCGCCAGTGGATCTTTCCAGTGTCAGCTGGTCCGACGTTCAAAACACTCTCTTTAGTTGTAAAGCATACCCATCTCACCTTTTTCAGTTTTTCTGGTGTTTGAGTATAAACTAAAGGACACTGAATTTACCTCTGTGTTAGCTGTCTTATTGTTGTTCTAAGTTACTCTGTGGTAAAGTTCCTGGCAGCTGTCATAGGCAGGCAGAGACACCTCCAGCTGTTATTTTTGTCGTCTTTGTTCAGAAGGAATGATGCAAGTATAGAATAAACCTGCTGTAAGCATACAGAATTGGTGTTATCTGACTGTTTTCTAAGTTACGGAAAAGCTTAGTTGTAAACTACATGGCATTTTGGGGGATTTTTCTAACATGGATGCAAAATGCAAGATACTCTATTTAAATCTTCATTTAAAGTCTAAAGAAGTTCTTACTATTATTCAATGTAGTGAATTAATAGTATGTTTTATTTATTTAGCCGTTTGATTGATTTTTATGATCCTGTATGTTTTGGCATTCATTATTAATAAAATATTTTGGACAGAGCATTCATGTGTTAGAAATTCTCCACAGAAAAGCTGGAATTCTTTGGTAGCTGTCCAGTGGGCATCTGGATAAGTGGCAATGATTTGGGATAATTGCTGCTGATGTTAATATTTGCAGTGAGCCGATGGGTGGTACAGTTGCTTTATTGTTCTAAGGTTTTGAATGTTGTCTTAACATCTGCATCTTATTGCTGTTGCTTCTGGTTAGCCTTAGAACTTTGTCCTTTGAATGGGATTTGTGTTTGTTATCAGCTTTTTGCAACCACAAAGGACTTAATCATTATGGCAAATCGCGAAGTTTGGGCTCAACAACACAAAAAAAGGCAAATGCTCATATTGAGTGTTCTATGTCAGTATACATACACAGTGTGTTTTGCTGTCCTTTGAATAATGGAGAAAATTACCCCTCAGCATTAAATACTTGAGAAAGTGGTACTGTGTCAAATCCTGACTTTTAGGAGTGGTTTGCTAGGAAGACCTATTGTAAAAGGCATTTACTGGTTTTATTATTATTATTTTAATATATATGTGTAGATACATTATATAAAAATATGTAATTTTATATATAATACATTATTTCTGTACTTAACATATATTATTCAAAAGTATATATATTTTTTGTGAAATGCAATACAAAACTCATTCCAGGACTGTGTAATTGTCTGAATTTTCAGAGACATAATTAAACATCAAGCAGTTCTTTTGCCCTGTCATATATGTATGGAGGTAAGGTGGTTTCTGTAGGTGCTTTTGTCAGCTTCAGTGACAACTTGATGCTTCAAAGCTTCCTTCACCTCTTGCATAACGCTTTTCTTGTTGACCACAGGATATTGAGTGCAGACTTTTACATGTTGTGGTGGTGCTGCTAAACATGAAAGTTTTATCTGCCTTGTGCCAGATTTATATGTGTGTGGATGAGAGTGTTTTATCCTGGTAATATGTTCCTACTCTAATGCTATCTATTCCAAGGTAATATTATCTATTATTATTTTCCTTCTGTAACTTAGCAGCAACAGTTCCTTATAGCTTTACCTGGTCTCAGGCGTAACGATTATAATTTTTGGAATATTTTTTTTTTAACGTATCAAATGGGGAGACTTTGTGGTTTACCTAAAGATCTGCATCAAGTGACGCTTTAAAGTGGAGACTGTGGAGGAAGGAAGTAGAGGATCATTTAACTAACTTCTTTTATTCTGCAGTCAACTAAGAGTTAAAAGGGCAGTAATTGCTACCAATTGTAAGCAATCAGCTGAGCAAACCTGCAGTCTAATTTTGAAGTACCTTACACTTACTATACTTTGCAATTACCTCCATGTTAATAATATAAGCTAATTAATAACTTTAAATGTGTGAGAGGAATGAGTCTTGGATGAGATCTGTGTTTGCCAATGAGTCTTGATAGRCATCTTGCTCTGATCTCTACACTGTGTACTTAAATAAATTTATATTCCTTTTTTAAATGTTGTGTTGCAGTGCTAATTTTCATTAAGATAATAACTATTTTATATGTTCTTTGAAAAGAAATATGTATATATCTAGTCAATTAAAAGTAGAGGTGTCTAAATTTACTGAAGCTATGGTAATTTTACAGGTACCTGTTAGGCATAGTTTTCCTATTGAATCATACGCTAGTAGGGAGAAAAAAAAAATTGGAGTCACTTCACTTTGATAAAGCAGAATAGAGTTTTATAGCCAGTGTTTAGGAGAAAATATTTTTGCCCTTAGGCAAAACATTTTTTTATCTCAAAATCGCTGTCCGATAGAGAATGGAAACTTCATAGTAGTATGTTTGGTTGTGTTTTCAAAGCAGAACTTCATTCATTCAGCTGCAAGTGTTCCTTTATGTAGGTTTTATATTAGCATGTGTGTTTATATACATGTTCTCCTTTTTTTTATTTTTTCCTCCTCTCAAGACTATGAGGTTATTAGGTGCGCAGAATTTCAGGTGAGAGGAATTTGAGGAATGCTCTTGTACTGACAGTACCAGTTTTCTTCCACTAACTGAGGATTTGTAGCTAGTTTTCACGTTCCTTCTTTAATCCTTTCAACCTACATTGTAAGGACTATTTTAAGTTTTGGAACATCTTTTTAGACTCTCCTTATTTTTGATGGTAACTGCTTTATCAAATATCTTAAAGAATATTCTTGCATGCTTTTGTTTCTTAGCATCTTTTGTATTCAGTCACGAGGTTGTTGGTTGACGCTGACTTAGTGAACAGTGATTTAAATTTACAGTTGTCTGCTGACTTTTGGAATACTTTTACAAGTTATCTGTGCCTGCTTTTAGTTTTCCTTACTTAAGGGTTAATTTTAAAATAAAAATAGCATGGTAGAATAGG
Organism: Oceanodroma leucorhoa; assembly: GCA_030449065.1. Classification (NCBI taxonomy): domain Eukaryota; kingdom Metazoa; phylum Chordata; class Aves; order Procellariiformes; genus Oceanodroma; species Oceanodroma leucorhoa. The sequence continues at coordinate 5,716,328 of JASVER010000012.1, read as the reverse complement.
AGTTTTAGTCTGCTTTCCAAGGAAATAATTTGTGTTGTCATTGTTTGTAGTGCCTGTTTTCCTTCTTTTTAGTAACTTGTTGCTGCTTTCATTTGAATTGTCTGAATGGGGAAAAAAAAAATCTGATAGATAATATCTGTAGAAAATTAAATTATGTAAAATGGACACCTGCACTGGGAGGAAGAAAGCCTATAGAAGGGTCTGTCCTTGTAGGACAGTTGCAGCATGAACTTGTAAATTATAAAGCTTCTTGAAAAAGCACCACTGAGTTGTTTTTGGCACTTCACACCTTTTCCCATCTTTGTCCATCCATAAATGAAATTAATTTTAAGACTTTCCAAGAGCTCCAGGAGAATAGTTAAAGTAGAAGAAAAATTAAACAGTTTACAGAAGAGATGTTCTTTTTCTTTTTGGTACAGCAGTAAGTCTTGTTGTTGTTGTGGGTATGTATATAACAAATCTACTTATGGACAAGTGTATTTTGTACTTACATGCCGCTGTGGAAAATCTAGTTGTCTGTCATCACAAAAACTATCATAAATGTGGTACCATGCCTTTATTACACAACTGGAAAACAAAATTAAGACATTCACAAGTTTGACCTCTGTTAGTACTTCTCTAAAGTGTTACAGCTTTTCACCGTGGTTACATTTTCCCTTTCCTGTTTGATGTTTTTTGTTTTCACCATTTTCAGTCTTCTGCTTCTTTTCCTTTTGATTTCCTCTTTATCATGTATGACAGTGATTAGATTTTACAAAGCAGACTGAGAGACATTTTCAGTGTGTGTGTGTTTGAGTGTGGTATGTGTGGTGTTTTTTTGGTTGGTTGGGTGTTTTTTTTGAAGGTTCTTTTAAATTTTGAAATGCTTAACGAGATGCTGCATTTTATATTTTGGATACCTCAAAAAAACTTGCATCCTGTTTAAAAACAGTGGGGACATAACTTGGCTGATGAAATCTTCACATTAGGAAGTACAACATTCTGTCAGAGTAAAGTGTTAAATTGAATTATGCTCAAATTGAATATTTGTTTTCACTTCTCAAGAAACAGAAGGTAGTGTTTCAGTTTTGAAACCTAATTTTTTTTTTGGCAGCAACAACATTGGAAGCTCACTATCAGTGCTTCAAATAGGCTGCACTCTGTTTCGAAAGCATGTTGTGTGCCTTCTGGAGATCAAGTGAAAAGGAGGGTTGACTATCCTCTGCGTATATATAAATATACACACACACACATACATATATCCACTACTGTTCCTTTTAGCCTTCCATGCTATGAAAGTGTAATGAGCTGAATTGAATATTGGAACTGATTATTTTATACGGGAAAACCCAAGAGCAGCATGTATGATACAGGGGTTGTCTATCTGAGGGTTGGAAGAATTTGGGACTTCAAAAAAAGAAAGAAAAAAGAACCTTTAAAGGCCTGTCTGTAACTATAGTCTCCCTCATCAGTTTCACCTAGGTGTTTACCCCAAAKATGTCCTTATCTTTAATACTTCCCTGTGCTCCCCCAGACTCTGGATTTAGTCTTCCATTTTGCCCTCCATTCCTTTTTGATGATTTTTTTTTTTTTTTTCTTTTAGACCTTCTGGTAACAAGTGCGGAGTCATACTTTGTTAAACTGTGTGTGCTGTAATATTTGAGGAATATGGTAAGTTAAGCATATAGAGCAAACAAATCAGGGATACATGATTTATATTGCACTTACAATAGCTTACTTCTCATAAGCTATTGTAAGAACAGAATTTCATGAATAACTGTTTCGCAGGGAGTTATTTCATAATTCCCATTTAAACTGATTGGAAAGTAAATATTTCCTAAGTAAACAAATCTCTGTAGTCTTGTCATTAGGTATATGAAAATGTTTTAACTGGTTTTTTGCTTCCAAAAGTAAGCCCTTTAGGGTTAACAGTGCATGGTATAGCTATTGCTTAGTGCGAAAACTCTGATTTGTGTAACTTTTTTTTTTCCCTCAGAACTTTTATTTTCACAAGATGAAATCTTGTTATTTAGGCAAATGCCGCAAACCAGACTTGCTTTATTTGTCTTTGCCAAGTTATGATCTGTACATTTTGTTGGTAAAGTTGACTGAAGTTGAGCGTACAGTGTTCCTTGAGGGAGTGGGAAGGGCAGGTAATGCTGATGCTCTGCACTTTACCAGAGTCCAGACTGGTACTGTGCTGCTACTGCCACTGGAAATGTGGATCTCTTTCTTCTCTTTTTCTGTTCAAAAGATCACTAAGAATGCCTGTATGCCATGAAAACAACTTGAGTAGTGAGTAACCAGGAGTATAGCTGGCAGGGTGGTTGGTTTTTTCCTCACTGTGTTTAAAAATGGCTATGCCCTCCTCCCTCCCCATGTTGTGAAAGTTTCCCATATTTGAAAACTGAAGATTTGCATTGGCCACAGTTTTATTGTTGTTGGGAGCTGGCATATCATAACAACCTCTGTTGAGAAATATAATGATTGGGTAGTCATGTGTCAGCTGAAGTGAGTCTCAGCAACTGTATTCAGTTACAGTAACTCTCGGGTAGAATAGTCCAGTGTAATCTAAATGCTCAGTTTGTTAAGGTAACACTTTTCCTAGTAATATCATATTTTCCTTGCAGGACAGTTCCAAATCTGGTGACTTGGTTTCTTCATCGAACTTTAGATGCAAGGACACTTCTTAGTAGGCTTTTTTCTTTTTTCTTTTTTAACTGGAAGAAAGGCTCAATCCAAAGAAGATAGGAATTTAGAAATACAGTGTAAAGATCAGACTTGGAAATGCTGTTAAACTTTGCAGTCTCTAGGAGGGCTGACTTCTTCCTAGCTCTTTTTTTTGCAAATACTAGGAGTTGAGGAATAGCTTCAGGGCAGTTATATATAAGTTTATTTCAAGGTTTTAAATATCATATAACTTTTACTGTTGTTAATTATCCAATAAATACTGTTATTTCAGAACTGTGATGCTCTGTCACAAAAGGGATTCCATTGCCAGGTGATCTGAATCATAGTGATCGATTAGGAGAGCAAACTTTTAACAAGCATGACAATTCAAATAGTGATGAGCAGGAGAGGGAAAAAAAGGCTGCATTAGAGAATTAGGGCAGGTGGAAAACAGGAGAACTAATCTGCTTTAAAAACAGAACCCCAACCTACTAGAGAGAAAATGAGAGTATTTTACCAATGCCTCATTGGTTTAGCAGGCAAACTACTTTTGAAAGAAGATAGAACACAAACATTTTAGTCTGTGCTGGGTGAAATCAGTAAACAGAAGTAGCTTACATAGTTTTTTGGTGAATTTTGGCTTAATGCATCTGTTTTTTATTTCTCCTTATGTTTTCATAGTGTTGCAGTCAGAATATACTGATAACTAAAAATGAAAGCCTAAATAACCTTTAGGTGTTACGGTAAAGTTATGACTCTTAATCCCTTACTGAGGAAAAATCTGTTCTTTATCACTGAAGTCACGTGAAAAATTGTTCCCTTTTTGGTCTATGAAACTACTAAAGCAATATTTTAAGATGTACATATTAAGGTTTGGGAGCTTCAAATGCTCATAAACATGTATTTATGTATTAACATGTATGAAATATTGAGTATTAATCTTAGTCTTAAAAAGAATTAGATCAGGCAATGCATGTTTAACAGTTTGCTTATTATGTTTTAGTATCAGTAGGTTCCTGTTGGATATGACTTTCACGTGTACAACTTGTTTGTTTTCTTCCTCCAGATTTGAAGAATAGAAGCATGCTTTCCATTGAGACTTACACTACCATTTGTGATACAGAATGTCTCTAAGTGAGAAGAATAGTGTGGTTTTTGCATATGAATCTTCAGTACACAGTACCAACGTACTTCTCAGTCTTGATGATCAGAGAAAGCAAGATATTCTTTGTGATGTTACTATTTTAGTGGAAGATCAGCGATTTCGGGCTCACAAAGCTGTGCTTGCAGCTTGCAGCAGTTACTTCCTTTCAAGAATTGTGGGCCAGGTGGATGCTGATCTTATCATCACTTTACCGGAAGAGGTGAGTGTCACTCCCTTCTGTATTTTACCTGCCAGTGCTTCTGATCTGTTTTGTTCAATTCTGTTTTACAATAGGCTGGTGCTTAATTGAGAAGTTAAGGTAAGAGAGTTAAGAACTGAGGGGAAGGAATTTCTTAAGTTGTAAAGCTGCCATTGGTTGAGGTAAAGGATAGACAGGTCAGAGTGTATATCACAACCTGAAGATAAAGGAATGCTGTCTTGAGGAATGTATAGGGGAGATCCTTTCAGTTAAGTATATATTACTTCTAAAATTGCACCTAATTCAAGGCATGTAAGTTTGTCAAAAAACAGGCCTTAAATGGTAAAGAGGTGTTGCAGAACTAGTCCTCCTATATGAAAAGAGAATACTTTTGGCGTAATAAATAAACAGATGAAAGCTTAGCATGGTAGTACCTTTAAATCAGTGTCATTAAGATCTGGTTTCGTATGTTTGAGTAATACAACCATGCTTATATTCCTTACTTGCTGCTTACTGTTGTTAACAATTTTCTTCTGCTCAGTTCCCCATCCTTTTTACACACTGATTATTAGCAGCTTAGTTTTTTTTTTTTCTACTGTGTTTTATTACTTTTAAGACTGAGAAAATGTATTGCAATTACTTGTTTTCTTTTTTTTACCCCTAAAATACATATTCTTAAATCAGATTGAATTTAAAGGCATTCAGCGGGAATGAGCCAGAACCTGAAATCCGTAGGGGAGAAAATTTATTACTGCATATCTGGAAAAGATTCCAATTGGTATTAAGTTATAAGAGGCATGAGGCAAACAAGTGATTGGATTTTTATATGAAATACTGTGCTTGTAGATGAAAAATGAAGAGCCTCCAAGTGCTCTGCTGTGCCCAATGGTAGCAGTAATCTGAAAAGTTGGTTGTTAAATAATCAATGTCTTTCTGGGAGGTGGTTCATGGTAATCAGCTTTGGGGGTGGGAAATAACATGCAAATTGTTGGCAACTCAACTAGAATCATTAAAGTTGGAGGAAAGGTGCGCATCAATAAATATTTATAGTGACATTGGAGACTACATTATAGACTTGTTCATGTACAAGACTGAGTTGAGTGTTAACACAGAGATGATGTATTCAGAAAGCCTGTACTGCAGTAAAGTAGCTACCTCACTGGCTTTGTAACATACTGAGATAAGCACAAGGATTCTCTGTTACCACAAGCTTTCTGGTTTTATAGAAAATGGAAAACTAAAAGGTATCAAGTGGTCTCTTTAAAGAGCTTCAGTGGTCCTTGCTATTCTCTGTTGATCAATGAATTTGTTACAAAATTGTGTTACAGCATAATACCACTATGTCACTTTTACTCAACCTTCTTACTGTGTCTGTGTGTTCATTTCTTCTTATACTTTTTTCCCTAGTGGCTTAATATGTTGATAGCCTGAACTTCTCTCAGATTAAAAGAAAAATAATGATGGGAGCTGATGTGGAGGGGAAGTAGGATGCTGGGGGATACAGAGCCATGATTTGGAGTCAAAGAGGGAAATTAGCGGTGTGTAAAACTTCTGATATTGCAGAGAGATTTTTGCTTTGGGATGATGGAAAAATAGGATATTGGAAGAATAAGAAATGTACATCAAAGTTGGAGGGGGGGAAAATAGTCTCTGGTGCAAAGCAGCAGTGTTCCAGTGAACCCATGAAATAAACCTGAGTTAGAAGGGACCAGAGTTTGTAAAGAAAATGGAGGAACATAATAATCCTGGTATTTATTACAATGTAGACTTAAGAGGACTCTTGCTGTAATTTAGTATTACTGATGTAAGAACTGAATCTGCTGAAGCAACAAGCAAAAATACTAACAGTGAATCTCATCTTTTAATCATTTGATCTGATTGCTTACTTGGTAGAAGCATTTTAAGACTCAGCAACTTGAGTTTCTTTTCTGGGAACTGCTAAGTATTTTGAAATGAGTCAGTTCATGAAGCTGCATATTTAAGAGAGAGGCAAACACTAATCACATGGGTTGACATGTGATTTTTTTTTTTTTTTTAACCTTTTTAATCATCCAAAGTATTTGAAGTTTGAAATGAAAGACACCAGTCCACAAACTGAGATACCAAAATATTTTTGCGATTAAAGTACTTCATATATGTTATAAAGACTGACTACTGACATCTTGGTATAGGTTCTGTGTTGTTTTTCTACCAGTGTTTTTACTCTATGAGTTAGACTTTCAGCGCAAATACAAATTAAATAAATGGCTACTGCAAGAGTTGCTTCTCTAGATCAGTCAGACCACAAGTCTTTCTAGAGTTCTATCTTGTTTGAGGATAGCCAGCTGGAAATGTGTAAGAGAAAGTGAAAGGAGTACAGAATGTTTTTTCCCCTCTCGATCCTTCCAGTTTTTAGCAGTAAGTGTTTCTTCCTTATATGGAAAGAATGTACAGTTTTGAAATACTATTGTATTTTTGTTCAGTTTCATGTATGAATGTCACTTGTTTGTAAACCCGCTTTAATAATTTATTGACTCTACTAAGTTTGAAGACTTCCTGCTAGCTTATGGATAAACTGTCTTTTACACTCCCCTTTCCCACATTATCAAGGATGAATTAATGTGGTGGTGTAATCAGTAGTCTTCTCTCCAGAGCATGTTTCAAATGCTATTTTAAGAATTCTTCAGGTAGGTTGTAAGAGTTTACAGACAGTTTTGCTGAACTGTCTCTGTGCAGATCTCTTCAACTTCCTTTCAGGTGTTGTTTATGTGTTCTTTAAAAAAAGCACCAAACAACCACTAAAAAAACCCAAACAAAACAAACCCTCAACTGACTCCTAAATTAAATTGCATGTATAGTTAATTATCTTACTGGCAGAAGAATTCAGTATAGTTAATGCATTAATGTAGCACTTTATTCAGCATAAAGTACTGTTCATTTCAATAAAGGAGGTGAGCAGAATGTGGCCTTGAGTTTCAGTAGTAATAACGGAGATACTGCTTTATCCTTCATTTGCAGGGAAAGGCTATAGGAAGAGTAATGTAATTTGTAATGTGGTGATGTGTTTACAGCTTTCTGCCTGATTCCTTAGTAATTTTTTCATGCGTAGAAGGTGATCTTGTTCAGTTTGTAACGATACAGTTTTTGTTTATTTCTGGATTCCCTGTTAGGCAACTGTTCAGTGATAAAAACTATGATTGAAATGTGCAGTTAAAATTACCTACTCCAAAGAGCCTTTAAACTGAGAATAATCGTTTTTGGTGTATAGTTTTTGGGTACAATTGTTTTCATCTGTGGGAGGAGGAAAGAATTAGGTGGCTATAGTAATAAATAATCATGTGTGGTCAAATTCCACTTTTTCAAACTTTTTTATATCAATGATGCATAAAACTGCAAGTAACAGTAATTGCTCTTTAAAGGAACAATTAAATATCAGCAGCATTTTGATCTTATTCTAGAGTAATTCATGTACAACTTGGGTTTGAAAAGTATCTTTGTAAAGTTGGAATCCAGTTATTGGTTTTCAGTGTACAGCAATATTTTTCACTTGTGAGTACTGTATTGTCAGAACATTTTATTAAGAGATGCATCACAGTGAAGAAGGTAATTGCCACAAAATGTACAGGATACAATTGTATCAGATGATTTGTTTCAGAATGAGTGTGGCCAGGTTTTCTCTGTGGAACAAATCTGCTGCTGTTGTCTTGAACTCTGTCCTGCTGGCGTGGTTTGCTCACAGGTAAATTTGGGTTCTGTGTGTTTCTCTATTTAAACCCATATTGGCCATACTGATTTATTTTTTTTCTTTTTTTTTTTTTTTTTTAAATAGGTAACACTTAAAGGATTTAGTCCTTTGCTTCAGTTTGCATACACAGCTAAACTTACTTTAAATAAAGACAATGTGTCTGAAGTTTGCAAATGTGCTGAATTTTTGGGTGTACACAACATTGAAGAGTCTTGCTTTCAGTTTCTCAAATTCAAATTTTTGGATTTTAAATCGGAGCAGCAGGAATGTCCTAGGAAGAAGTGTTGTACACAGCATTGTCGGAAAACAAACCCTAAAATTGGCAATGTGGATGATGAAGACCTAGAAATAGATGATGAAGCAGAAGAACTTTTAGAAAAGGAATGTATTCAAACTCCTGACACAAAGCTCTGTAAAGATGAAGAAAATGCTAAATCATCGCCTGCTCTCCAAGATAATGCCAATCAAACATGTGATCCTGTACATTTAGAAAGGGGTAGTGTTTCCAGCTTATCTTCCCAATGCCCAAAGTATAGGAAATTCCAGAAGGCTTTTGGAAATGACAAAGTTCATAGTTCAGAGTCTAATTCCAGTATTAAAGACATTCAGGTGCCACCAATTGCAACCTTTCTTGAGAAGGAAATACCTGATAATGATGGCATACAAAAAGCTCAGGAGTGTGTACCTATGCAACTGGTCTCAAAATGTGAAGAGACTCAGGTAAAAATGGAAGAAGGGGAGGAAGGCGTTGAGAAAAAGGAAGAGTTAAAGAGAGATTCTGTGAGTCAGAATGTGTCGTGTCCTGTGGAGAAAATGGATCTTGCTGCTTTCCCCCAAAACTCTGCTGCACCTCATGGACTCAATTCTGTGTCTTTTTTAAATACTTGTGAGCAATATGGTAACTTGAATTTCAGTAGTATGCAAAACAACACAGTCTTAGCTGAAAAAACTGTATCAGGTACTGGAGTTGGGAATGACAAAATTGAAAGTCAAGATGACGCACCTTCAAAGGTCGATTTGTGCACTAGGGAAGCCACTAACATTGCATCAGCTGGTGATAGAAGCAGTGTGGAGAGAGAGGTAGCAGAACATCTAGCAAAAGGGTTCTGGAGTGATATTTACAGCACAGAAGCCTGTCAAATACATTTACCACCTGCAGTTCCAAAAGAGTGCTTGGAGCCAGTATATTCGGGGAAAAAATCAGAGTGTCCGTGGCTGGGTATCAGGATCAGTGAAAGCCCCGAACCTTGCTCTCAACGAACTTTTACAACATTGAATTCTGTCAACTGCCCCTTTATAAGCAACCTTAGTGCTGAAGGATGCTCCAACAGCTCTGAAATAAGCAGTGGAGATTATGTTCAGGGGCAGCAACAAGAACAGTGTCCCTATAATTATGTGATAAGTTTGGGAGAGGATTCAGAAACTGACACCGAGGGAGACAGTGAATCCTGTTCAGCAAGAGAACAAGAATGTGAGGTAAGAACATCCTGGTGTGTTCTTTGCTTCCCTGTCTCTTAAGGCCCTGTTCAAAAACATAATTCTGAGTGTCTTGGGGTTTGTTGAGGTTTTTTTTGTGGTTACTTGTTTGAATAATCTGGGAAATGAAACTTTAAATAACTGTTCAAAGTTTTATATGGAAGATCACTGTTAATTCAGGGAGACTTACGAGGTATTTTTTGGGAGGATATTGAAGTGGTAGATGCTTAGGTGTTAGATCTCTTCAGATATTTTTCTGGAACAACTTTATCAGAAAAGGTTGTGAGTCTTAAACCAAGGCATGGGGGTTCTTTTTTAGAATTTCTTGTCTACTTCTGTTAAACTTAAGAAAACTCTAACCTTCTTGGCACCTTTGTTTTATAGAAACTTAACAGTTTTCTTGGGTTTATTCTGAGTTGTGGGGAGAAGGTGGGAGAGAAATGATACTTTGGATTTACTGTGAAATGAAAATTAAGTTTTCAAGCTGGCTTCGGTAGCTGTGTATTTAAGACTGCTTTAATAGTATTGCCTTCTCTAAAACTGAAGTTATGTTTGTTCCTCCAACTGCAGAAATTATTTGGCATTTCTTTCCTTTATGTCATTGCTTTGGTAGTGTTTTAGGCAGATGCCATACATAAGTAGTCTAATCCCAGAAGATTTTACTATATGCCTAGAATGATTTCTGTCACAGTTCTTAGAATTGTAGAATTGCAATGTGATTCTGCGTATGATGGATCATTTAAYGTCAAGAAAATTCAGTTGTTTTTAAAGCACTAGTTTTTTTTTCTTTTCAAGATGCAGGGCCTTACTGAGACTTAAAATAAGTGGAAGCTACCATCAATATAGAAAGTTGGCAGGCCAAACAGAAGGCCAGAATTGGCTAAATACATTCTTCATCCTTATGTTACAAAGAAGTAGATGGCATCATTGCTGAGGGCAATACTCTGTCCTTTTTTTTGCCTGTTTGTCACCAGTGGTAGATAAACACAGAAAGGGTTTCTCTGCTTTTTAAACTAAATTCAGATCTTTGACCACAGCAAGGTAACATATTCTGCTACTTAATATACTCAAAAGTAAGGATTAAAATAAAGTGTCTTTAGTTGGATACTTCATAGAATGTGGCAGTTGTTTTGTAAAGATGTTTTTCAGTATTAATCATGATTTTATGATCTATGTATGTTTCAGAAGCTCCTGCCTTCTGTAGCTCAGGTGTACAGACAGTAGCAAGAGCCTGGTTCTCTCTCTGGCATTAAGAATTACAAGACAAATATTGTAATTCTATATTTTAAGTAAATGCCTGTTTCAGATGAACTTTTCCTGCAGAAAACTGTAGGTATAAAAATGTATGCAGGATACAGTCTTAATAGCAGCTTAGGGGGAACTTTAGACTGTATTAGTGATTCTTGACACCTGTTTTGTGCACCACCTAACCATAACTTATTTTCCTGGAGTGTATCACCTAATTATTTGCTGCACACATGGATAGATTTCATCCTACTCTGAATATGCTTTTGAGGCTCTAGTGTAAATGTGCAAAGTACTCAGTTATTTCACCTGTGCTTGAACTCATCTAGGTGAAACCCCTGGGTTTTATCCACCTCACCTGATGGCTACATTAGCTTGCTCTTGTCTCTGAGATTTAGGAAGAAAGATGGGTTGTGTGGTAAAGAATGCTTAAAATAAAAACTTGAATTGGCCTGTTGGTGTTTGTGTATATCAGTTTCATCTTTAATTTACAACTGTATCTTACATTCTAGGTAAAACTGCCATTTAATGCACAAAGGATTATCTCACTTTCCAGAAATGACTTCCAGTCATTTCTGAAAATGCATAAATTAACTCCTGAACAATTGGACTGTATTCATGATATCCGAAGACGAAGTAAAAATAGAATTGCAGCACAGCGATGTCGTAAGAGAAAACTTGACTGCATACAAAATCTTGAATCTGAAATTGAAAAACTGGTATGTATAAATATTCATTACTGTTGACTTGAGTCTCACTAAACATCTTGTCTGGACATCTGGCAGTAGTTTGAGAGTGAGGTGGCTTACTACTTTTTCCACTCAAGCTTAGAAAACTTTATCACTCTTAGATGACTTCTTGATAGCAGTTCTAGCTTTTCTGTGCTTAACTCTAAAGAGTTAAGTTACACACATTTTTCCTTCTGTGGACTTGTTTCCATTCAAGTAGAAGTGCATCACAGCATAATTTTTGGTGAATGGTATTTCTGAAGCCCATCAGCATTGAGCTTAATTGTACAGAATGATTCCCAAACCATCATCCCACTCTATTTTGTTTTCCACCTCTTTCCCCTTTCTTGCTTTGTGCTTTTGTTCTTCAGCTCGTGGTATTGCTCATGATCAAGCTTACAGTTATGCAATTGTTAGTTGTGTAAGTATTGTTCTTTTAACATATCAGCATGGGCTGGTGAACTGTTTTGAGTCTTGAATCTTAAAAATGATACCCTTGCAGAAAGGCAGAAGATACAGCAGAACTCGGGAAGCTGCTTGCCTTTTTAGCAGTTGTATCAAGATTGTAGCTGAGGAATTAATGGATCCAGATTTCTCTGCAACCATCTGTTAATATAATTTCTCCTTCTTGAAAGGCAATAAAAAGATAAATGTATAACTTAAGAGAAATATGGATAATCTGAAGTTGTCCTGGCAAGAAAATAATTGTGAGTGGCTTTTTTCTGGTCTTTGTTTCTGAGCCTCTCATCTCAGTTGCATAGTTGATCGTACCATGTGCACTAAATAGTTCAGTTGTTTAGGGTTACTGTACTGTACTGTTAGTTCTTGTTTATGGAGCATTTTAGACTTCATGTTTATGTACATGAATTCGGTATCTGCATTAGCTAGGAACATATGCCGTCATGTTGCACCTTTCTCCTTACGACTTCAGAGTGAAAAGGAAAATAAAATTAGAGCAGTGTGCAATGGACTAGAAACTTATTGTCCTGAAGTGGTCCATCATCTTTCACTACATGCACTTCTACTTCTGCAACAGAGGAGACAGACTTTGAAGGAAGGCCTGCAGTGCCATACAGCCCTGATGAGTTGACAGAGCAAGTCATTCAGTGTGCTGAAGAAGATACTCTGGGAGGGAGGGAAATCAGGTTACTGTGTTAATAACAGTTATATTATTCTGACTAAAGAGAGAAGTTGCATTTCTGACAGTTCAGAACTTTCTGCCTATTTTTGTTGTCATACTGTCATTTCTGTTTGTTATGTAACTTTGTCAATATTGTGCAACACTTTGCGGGGAGGGAACAGAGATTCATCTGCAAGATTAGAGCTGTAGTTAACTGTGACTGATAATCATAGTATAATATTATTTCTTCTGTGGACCTGTGCTAGAACAGACTGAATGTCTGCTGTTTGACAGATATTGCTGTGCAAGGTCTAGACAATGAGTGTTGAGAATTGTGAGGTGAGATCTGAGTTATGAATCATGGTGTAGGCACAAACATGTTCCAGTGGCTTATTTTTTTCCAATTGTGCAGGTAAGTTTCTTCAGAACTTCCTGGAAAGACCTTGTTTGGAGCTGTTGAGCATGTCTGACAGCCACTGATGTTGTGCACTATCAAACTTGTGTAAGTCGTGCACAAATACAGAAACTTTCAGCTCTGTCTAGGCATAATTTCCAGGTGGGTGGAAGAAAAGAGAAATCTGTGAAAGGTGTTTTGTGGTACATCCAGGTTGCTTCATGCATGATGACTCTTGCCTTGTTCCTGCTTCTCTGGGTCACTCATGTGACTCAGACCTGTTAGCCTTTGATCTTCTCATGGTATTGTCTGTGATGTGGCTTTGAGAGAGGATAATATGGTGTAGCTATAGTTTGAAAACTCCTGACAAGTAGATAATACTCTCTACTCTAGCCTGTTAGGAAATATTATTTGGTTAAATTCCTCATCCTGGCTTCCAGTATGTGCAGCATGTTGTCTTCTGTTAATTTTTGTTTGTTGTTGCCTATCAGGTTTTTGTTCTCTCAGATTAAAAGATAGTATTTGTGGTGTGTTTCTTGGGAAGGTCCTGTATCTGGAACAGACTAACCCCCTGCATGAGGAGAGGCTGGAGACCGACTGGCCGGGGAGTAGCTTTGCTGAAAAGGACCTTGGGGCTCTGGGCAGACAGCAAGCTGAGCTGGGTCAGCAGCGTGTCCAGGCTGAAGAAAAGGCCATCAGTGACCTGGGCTGTATTAACAGGAGCATAGACAGTGGTTCGAGGGCGGTCATTGTACTCCTATACTTAGCACATGTAAGACTGAATCTTTTGCTCAGTTTTGATCCTTCCCACTGCCAGAAGTACATTGACAAACTGGAGCAAGGTTAGGAGAAGGCCACCAGCATGGGCAGCCCTGGAGTACTTCTCCTATGGTGAGAGGCAGAGGAAACAGGGCTTCTGCTTGGAGAAGAGATGGCTGTGGGGACACCTAATAGCCACCTGCCCATATCTATGGGGAAGTCCTCAAGATCGTGTTGCCATTGGGAGTGGAAGATCTTTGATTCCCAGGGGGTAGTACTTCACAGCAGGAGAGCAAGAGAGATTGTCATAAATTAAAATGGGAGGTTTCAACTGGATATAAGGAAACACTTTTTTCCAGTGGGGACAGGCAGACAATGGAGAAGGTTACCCAGAGAGGTTGTGCATGCTCTATCCTTGGAGGTTTTCGTGACATGACTGAGCAAAGCCCTGAGCAAAGACCGAGCTGACTGTTTTGAGCAGGAGGTTGGACTACAGACCTCCTGAGGTACCTCCCTGCCCAAGTGATTCTGTAAAATTGAAAGTCTTATGTTAAGCTCTGCTTACATTGAAGAAAAATGCTGTTTGGTACTGAATCTAACTGTTACCTGGCAGAATGAATTTTGGTCATTTCTCTTGATCTTCTGCACTGATAATGTCATTTTTGACGCCCATGTAGTCTTTGCTTATTGATCTTTCAGGTGAACCTGTGTGTTCTTGTTGTTCACTAATGTTCCATATTTGAGAATACATGTGGGCCGCTCAAGGAGATGTTGGCTTGTTAGAAACAGCTCTTTCAGAGCACCTGTGTATATTCACATTCCTTGTACTTTCTCACTTCAAAGCTTTAAAATGAGGGTACTTGTGATGGTGAGCAGCGTAAAGGACAACTGGCCTCAAGAAGCACTACTTCTCTGAAGATTCTGTAGCTCAGGAGGAGGATGTGTCAGTGAGTGACATACTATAAGCTGTGGTCCAAGAAATGTAATTAAGATCGTGTTATACATACTATAGCAGGGAGATGAAGTGTGTGAACTAAATAGATTCTTCACCAGAAGAATTAAGAGCTCTCAGTTTGATGATTATTATGACCTCAAAACTAGCTGGCATTACTTTGCAGTATTAGTATAATGCTGCTAAAATAAACCAAAAATACTTAAATGCATTAATCTGTCAACAACTTCAGATGGGGGCAGGGAACTTACACTGGAATAACTATTTCTGAATGCTGAAGTTTGTGTTAAACAGCAGTCCAGATAATTTCATCAGTTCATAATGCACAGCTGAGTGCCTCTACATACCCAAAATGTACATAAAGTGATTTCAGATTAGGAGATCTGGCAACAGCTGCTCCCAGCATGCTGACAAGTAGAAGTTTATTAGCAGAGCACTCCTTCTAATCATTGTGGGTAAAAAGGACTGGCAACAACTGCTTCTCTTGCAAAATGCCGCTTAAAGTTAGTCAGTTCTTTCAAAAGAAGTAAAGGTTGCAGTATGAGTTTCTTCTGCAAAAGGGGATATAAGGAGGACTGAAAATAATTAAACTTTCTAAGAGTGAATTGACACAGCAATAGTGATAACACACAGTCCCTATGATTAAAATTTATTTCTTAAAAACTATTTAAAGCTTTGTATGTCTTCAAAACTCTGCCTCTTCTTTTAATTAATTAATTATAGAACTCAAAATGTGTGGCATGTTTGGTTTTAGGTGGTTTTGTCCTTTTCTTTCAACTGCTTCATTATGGTCTTGCTTGTTTCCTGTCCTTCTTTGCCATTTCTTCATTTTTCTTTTTTCATATGTTCCCATCACTAAGACCTCTCAGTTATCAATGTCCTTTCATCTTCAGCCAGTTGTATCAGAAGTCTCAGAAAAATTCATGACATTGAAGTATAAGCAAAAAAAAAAGCTAATTTTTAATGAATGGTACTTCTTTCTACTTGATATTCATTAGTGAATTGCCATCTCTTTCGCTGTGCTGTGTTTGGAGAGTCCTTTTGCATTATRGAGCTAGACTGTAAGCTCTTCAGAGCAAGGACAGTCTTACTTCATGTCTGAGAGGTATCTGCCATTCTTAGGCATGTTAGCTGTGTAAATAAAACTCAAGCATTCAGCTGGTATTCTGTTCCAGTCGTAGGTTACCTACCTAGTGGCACCTCTGTTCTTGTCTCTAGTTCACTACTCTGTCACTCCTCTGTCACTCGACTTTAAATTCTTTAACCTCCAGTGTTCCAGTCAGTGCCTTGAAACAAACCGGATTGCTACAATTCCAGAGAAGATAATTTGTTTACAGATACATGTTTTATTTCTTTAACTTTCCTATATTTTCTATTTACTTTAGAAACTCTTACTAACTCCATTGTTTGCTCTACAGTGGACTTGGCACTTCTTGACAATTGTATTTATTTTCATCTAGCAGAGTAGTATCAATAGTGAAAATGTGATGTGTGGTTTTCAACATTTAACTTCTAAATATAAATTTCTATGAAGACTGCTCTGCTTAACATTTTGTTGACCCAGTGGTAATGGTTTAAATGTGTTACCCTGTAGAATTAGTATTTCAGGAATACTTATAGTAAGTGAAGCTAGGTTTCATTTATTTAATAACTATGAATTACTCTTCTGGCTGCCAGCATTAGCTTTGAAGTTGTATGTCTGAAAAAATGACTTCAAGTAGCTGAGTTGGTGACACTTCAAGAGAGGTTAGGATTGTCCTTTTGATAGGCATTTGATAGTGTTGCTTTTTACCTTCTTACTGCCAAATTACTTCTGTTTCAGCAGACCAGATTATTTACAGTCTTGTTTTAGCTTTGATAGGAACATAAACCATAGTTTGTGTGTTAAAATGTAGACTAAAAGACTATTTTTCTTTTTGCAGCAAAATGAGAAGGAGAACTTGCTGAAGGAAAGAAACCACATTTTGTCAACTCTGGGTGAAACAAAGCAGAATCTGACTGGACTTTGCCAGCAGGTGTGTAAGGAAGCAGCCCTGAGTCACGAGCAAATACAAATACTTGCAAAATATTCTTCCTCAGATTGTCCGCTTTCATTTTTATTCCCGGAGAGAGAACGAACAGCTCCATCTGATAGTGAGCTTGTGATACCAGCATGTATAGAATTAGCAGATGGTCCTTCAGGTGTTACATCTACAAATGAGCAGAGTTCTTGTTACCAGTGTGTGAAAAGTGTGTGTGATGCAACATACGATCAAGTACAAGAACTGCATCCAGTTTCTGTAAGAACGTTGGAGAAGACTTTGCTTGTGGAACAGTGTGGACAGAGCAGTGGTATCACAGACTTCTGTCAGCAAATGACTGACAAATGCACTACAGATGAGTGAATCTATTCTCTTCCTATTGCCAGCCTCTCAACATTGCAAGTAAAAGTGAGATTGAGCATTATTGTAAAGTAACTTACTAAGTGAAAGAAAAGATGAAACTTTATCTTTTGAAATGTCATTGACAATTACATGGTCATTATATTACTTGGCAAGCTTTGGGTTTGCTCTGTGTAGTTCTAGGGTGTAATTTATGTATGTCAACCTCAGAGCTTTTTCTGTGTGGTGATGCCAAGGAGAGTTCAGGAAAGTTGTTGGAAAGTATAAACTCTGTGCACAGATGTTTATTTGTGAGGAAGCTTTAATTCAGGTATAGAGCAGCCTTCACTCTGATTTATGCCACAGTACCTAATGCCACTCTGCATCTCAAGAAGAGCCTCCTAACAGGTGTTTATGTACAATGACTTCTATACCTGGAATTCTTATCTCTTTAAGATGTCTTTTTTTCTGGTAGACAAACCTGAAGAAGCATATATAGCTCTGTAAATGTTTATTTTGTAGATGGGTTAGGATAACATGACAGTATGAGGAGATTCTGGCAGGCGCGCTCTGGAACAGCTCGTTGCTTCCTGCTGTTCCCATCCCTGTACCAGAGCCAGCTTTTATTGAATATATGCCTTTGTCTTAGCTCTCCAGGACGTAGTTAAGACAACTGGAACAGCAGAGGTGCTGCAGCATACTGCTCTCTTCTCTAAATTTTGTGGGAGAGCTAACAACATACTGGGAAAGGCAGAAGTTTGAAACTGATGCAATTCTTTGATTAGTGCATTGGATCCTCTGGCATCTGAATCCCATATGCTTGTTAAAATTCATTGCTGTATTGTGACTTACTGTCCTAGCACCTTCAAGCTCGCCGCTGTTTGTCGTAAGTTGGAATTAAAGTATTGTGAAAGTTTAAGGACAGATTTTTTTTTTTTTTAAGGTATTCAGGCACCGAATTCTTTGACTCCAGTGCCTAATTGCCTAAAGTAATCTACAAATGTATTTGTTCTCTGATCACTGGGACCAGTAAAGATCTTTTTCAGAATTTTAGTCTTCAGGATACTTTTATGGCTAAACCTTTTATGGCTTGTGCTATAAGTATAAACATACAGAAAGTATAATAAGGAAATGAGCTGGAGGGATTTCCTTTATTTACATTGTGAAGGAGAAATTCAGCTACTAAAAATAATCCCCATTTTTTAGATTTTTACATGGCAGTAGATGCATATTGTATACCAATGATGCTTTGTTATTTAGATGTTATTCTCTCACCAGAACTAAGTATTGAACCTCACCACAGAAAACTTTGGTTTTGCTGGTTTACAAAACATGAAGAATCTTGTACAAGCCAGTAGAATTCTTCATTTCCTACCTCAGAATGTATATTAGCTTTTTGTGTCTGTGTGCATGTACAGTAGGCAGTAACTAAGCAAAGGACTATTGTAAATACTGCTTTGCAGTTTTATCTTGCAGTGAGACAAAACTTGTTCTTGGCAAGGCTCTTTTTTTCCTCCCTCCCTCCCCCCCCATAGGTAGCATAGCATTAATAAATATATTAAGACTATTAAGCCACTTATTTAAAACAAAAATTAAAGATTTGTCAGATTTCGACAGTACTTCTCATAACCAGCATGTAATACAAGTGACTACACTACCTCACCTATGGGATTGAAAGTTGATTCAAATCTCTAGTGATATCCTTGGATTTTCATCATATATCATTACTTTTTTAAGGGGAAAGTTTATGTTAATGGCGCAGAGCTTGTATAAATCACAATGCTTGCAGTAATTGAAAGTCAGAAATAAATACTATATGGCAGACATCATGAGAGTTCTACTGCTTTGGATGTATTTTCAGATAATTGAAATTCTTTTAAATGACTATCATTTATATATGTTGATCCTGTATATGTATTACTCATGAAGCGCTCTGGGTTTTTTCTCCAGCGTCTGTATATGCCTGGTTAATTTAATCCTGCCTCCCTCCCGTGCTGCCACTTAGTTGCTCCTAAGTCTCCATTTTATTTAAAAAGCAAACCAACAAGAAACAATAAAAAACAAACCAGAAAGCCCCAATCCTCTCTACTGTCCATACATAATACCACTTTTAAAGCTGGTGATATTCTGAAATGACGTGGATAATGACATTGTCCTAATAGTACACATACTCTGAAATGGAATTCCTTGGGTTAAATATTTGCTATAAAGGGGTGGAGCATATATGTAGAGAATGACTGGCTGGGAACTTAAACATATCCAGTGGCCCAAACCCCCGACACACTTGGCTGTGGATGTTGGAAAACAAGGTCAGTGATTACCAAGTTCAGAGGCCGGAATATCCACCAAAGAGTTGTGCTCCACTGCTGCAGTCTGGTGATCAGCTGGGGTCTGAATTCCCCTCAGTGAATGGTGCAGGGCTTCCAGTGCAGAAATCATGGCTGTCGTTGACGTATGATAAAATTCATGTCATGGTTTTAAACCTTTGTTGAACTTGATGAAGTTTGAGGGTAGGTTTTTGCCTAACCAGCTGCATCTAAATGATTTTTAAAATATTTATTTAATACAGTTGCATGTTGACTTCTATAGCCTATATCATCAACTTGCAAAAGTTAAGAATGAATGACAATTTTATGATACAGAATTCTCAGGTAAATGTTTTGGAGTTTGGTTGGGTTTTTTCAGTAAAGAAATACTCGATTTTGAAATTGTAAAATACTTTGTTAAAGCATGTTTTAAAATACTTTGGACAGACTACCTTAAAGCCATAAGAGTATGATGGCATACAGATTGTAAAATAAACAGATAATTACAACAGCTGATTTTGTATCTTTCATAATTCAGTATTTTCTAAGACTACAATAAAAACCACTATCCTTTCTACAAAGGCTTTTCTTTTTTGTACAGATCTTTTACAGTGAAAGTCTTTACTGGTGCATTATTCACTTATGTAGTACTACTAAAACGTTTCTGAAAACAGTAACAAAGTAGTCTATATAGTTTATAAATTCCTGAATAATACACACAGTAGCAAATATTACTGAGTCAGAATAAATTTCCTGTAAGTTCATTTGACTTTTTTGT
Source organism: Oceanodroma leucorhoa (assembly GCA_030449065.1). Classification (NCBI taxonomy): domain Eukaryota; kingdom Metazoa; phylum Chordata; class Aves; order Procellariiformes; genus Oceanodroma; species Oceanodroma leucorhoa. The sequence continues at coordinate 5,696,494 of JASVER010000012.1, read as the reverse complement.
GTCCTGTTCTGTTTGAGTGGGTTTTCTTTTCTGGGGAACCTTGTGGTGGGGTTCTTTTTTTGTTGTTTTTTTGTTTTGGTTTGGGTTTTTTTGGGTTTTTTTGGTGGTTGTTGCTTTAATTTATTTTAAGGGAGAGAAGAGGTAAATGGCTGATTAATGGGATATTGTAGGTTTGTTGGGTCTAGAAAAAAACTTGGGGGTGATGATTACGTGCATAGTATAGATTAGTGCATGAGACTGAGGTTTATCATGGGGGAAGTTGTAATGGTATGTATGTTTATTAAGCTTCTCAAGAAGTATCTTTGTAACTGTAGATCTGTTAGTTCCTGTTAAATAATCAGAACGATTGCAGAAAAATTATCCTTTGAGAAGCTGTGTTTATCCGAATCTCCCTCTGTACCTCCTAAACAGTAAACTGTAATACTGGATGTAGCCTTTCAGTATTGCATTTTACCTTGTTCAGAAAGCTCTTTGTTAGAAGTCTTACTTCATATTTAAAGTTTTTGTAACCTGTGCATTTGACGCTTTCAAGTCTGAAATTACTTGATCCCACCAGCAAACCCTTCATGAAAAGTTAAAACAGTCTTTTTTGAGGAAAATGCTGGGAAGCAAGGTGATCGATTATGAGGTTCAACTTGCTGCTTATAATTGGTAAGGCAGTAAAAGCTGTATCTCTTTCTCCAGGACAGTTTTGTCCCTGGAATTCGTAGTCACTTGGATTTAGTTAGTGTTGTGCATTTCTTCACTTTAAGAACCAAGATGTTAGCTTGCACAAGAATGTTAGTGTGGTTCCTCTGTGAGGAAACTTAAAATCTTGATGCAAGAGTCTGTCATATGTTTAAAACTCCTCTTAATATTCAGCAAGAAACAACGGCAATGAAAGCTAAAAGGTACGTATGCCAGAGATCAGTACTGTACAGTTAGTTCTGCCTCTGGGTCTTTAGGAAGTAAGAAATGAGGAACTGCTGATAATTGGCACCCTTTATGTGAGCTCTGGGTTTTTATCTGAGCATGACAGAGCTAAGGTAAATTTGTTTAAAGTGGGATAGCAAAACTTCTCCAAAAGCTGAAAAGAAGGTAAAAGCACCTACTTTAACTGAAGCAGTTTTTGAACAGATTTCTTTAATACTCTTCTGACAAAGGTTTGAGTGTAAACAAAATAGTTGACCTTTGCAGAGCAAAGTGAATGTTGTCCCTTTTTGGCACTGAAATAGAAGCTGGACAAGCTGGACTTTAATGCCTGTTCGATATTCTATTGTTTGCATATTGATTTCTTCTTTGTTTTGTTTTTGTTCTTCAAAAGAATGAGCCTCAAAAGCACACAGCTGCAATTCACTAGCATGTATAAAGGAGAATTTTAATATTGGTACATTAAGACTTGCTGCAAGTTGAATTTTTGTGGACAGAACTAAAGGAAAAAAAGAAGGGGAAACGAGCTGTTTTAGGAGAGCTTTGGATAAGAAAGATTTCCTAAATATGAATATTGTAAAAGCCTATTTAAGCATGTGTTATGCTCTCCCGGCCTCTAAAATTTGTGTACACTGCACTTTATTACTATTTTTAATCTTTTTGAATGGCAAATATTAATCCGACAGACTGTGGACACTAGCAGTCATTTTTTTCCCACCTTTAGCTAACTGGGATGGGGCAGGGAAAGCAGCATTCACCTCAGAGATTGAAGCTTTAGAAATGAACAGAATGTTTAAACAAATGTTTCTGTTGAGAACAAGGTGATGTATGAAGGTGCAGATAGTGGCGTTTGCTGGGCAATGTTTTCCCATGTTCTAGGCTTAAAAATAAAGAATGAAAAGTGCTTATTTTCCTGTTGAGCCAGGAAAGATTCAGGGTAGAACTTTTCAGGAGCACGTACCCAATTTTTTTCTAATTTAGAATAGAGAAGGTATTTTTTTACTTTTCTATCCCTTCTCCACTGTTCTGAAGAAAAGTGGGAGGAAAAATACTTATAATAATGCTCATTCAGAATACAGTGTAGCTTTTTAAGGATACTATTAAAAAAAATTAGCTTTCATATGTGCAAGGTATTGTAAGCACAAATAGTCCCTATTCCAAAGATATTTTGATTAAGGGATGTGAGATAACCCAATAACAGGATTTGCAAAGTAGAAGATAAACTGTAATCTCATTTTAGTTTTAGGACAGTGTTTTGACTTGCTACCTACAAAACACTTCATTAGATAGGCATCTGGGCTATGAGCAGGGATAGCATGACTGCRGGAGGGTAAAAACAGCTTTAGACTATAACAACATAGATCTGTTGTGGATTATATTGTCTAAACATTAGTGGTGGATTATATTGTCTAAACATTAGGTTTACTTATTCTATAATATATTGCCAATATGGCCTCACTTAAAGATGTTATTACCACCTAGTGTACTGAGCAGTAAATATATATATATATATATATAAAGAAAAATAATAATTTCCCTGAACTCATTAGAAATACTGGTATCTGCTAGTCAGATTGACACACATCATGGAGTACCTGGAGGGTTCTTTAAGCCATGATGTCCATATAGGAGTTAATGGACGTATCATCGTTTTCCTGACTGTGTTTGGATCTGCACTTCAGGGGAAACTGAAGAGGCGGGACAGCTCATACAATACTTCATTCTGGCAACACCAAGCAGAGAAAACCACATTGCGTGGTCAATATTCTCTAGGAAGTCATGAGGTTACGTTTATGAAGTTCACTAGAAGCTGAATATTTGCTTGTAGATAGATTTTAATTGCAGTTATCAGATAAAAGTATTGTGTGCATGTAGTGGTTTCTTTCCCCTGTCAGCTGGTGAGAAGCTTTTTCTGAGCGCTACAGCCAGTGAAGAGGTTCCAGCTTTCTGTATATATATAGATGTATAAAAAAATGAGGATACAGATTAAAATGATCAACAAGTTTTTATAGGTTCTAGTAGTAATTTCAGACTTCTTGTAACTTGCACATTTTTTGCTAATGAAAAACTGACTTATCAGTGATTTCATAATGTTCCAAAAGTAGAAGGTCAATGTGAACGTATTTGTAATGCCTATAGAGGACATCAAAAAAGTGTCATCTGCTTCTGGGATTTCAGTCGGAACCAAATTAAACAAGGAACTTCTTTATTTGTTCCCTCAGTTTTTTAATTAAAAAAAAAAAAAAAAACAAAAACACAGAAACAACAAACCAAAACAAAAAAACCACCAAATGAAATAAAACCAGGAAGTGTTAGGTTTTGGAAGACAGAAGTTGGTAATTTACAGGATTTCCACATCAAAAAAAGACTTTTCCACTATTTCCTTAACAGGAAAATGGGTTTCTAGTTTTGTTTTCATGGAAATTTATCACAGTTTTCACTTTCTTAAAACTCAGCTTTCTACAAAAGTAATTTCATGAAGAGCCACTTTGAGAACAGAAGAACCTCGATGCCTGAATAGATGCCTGAATAATTTGGATGTGAAGATTTTATTTTTATAACTTTTTTCTTCCAAGCTGCTAATACCTGCCATGAAAATAAGGGCTAGTGAAGGTCTTGCGTGTGTAAATTGGATTCCCAAATCTCTATTTCATACAGTTAAATAAAACCTGATTTTTGAAAGTGCTGATGTACTATTGTTTTTTTCTTTTATTTGTGCCCATGATGTGAACAGATACTTCTTCATCAGAAAGATCTATTGATTTGGGATGGGGGTGGTGGGGAGAAGGGCGGCTGACCCAGGACTCCTTACGGAGCTCTTGCTCATGTTTTAAATAAGGCCCTGAGTCTTGCTTGCTGAGCTAGAATGCAAGCACACACATGTGTCTCTGCATCTCTCTTGATCGCTCRTCCTTTGAGAAGCCTGGATCATTTTCGTTCTACAAATGCTAAGTAAGTATCCAAGTGGCATCATTGAGAGTTTGAACTGTGCAATCTATTTTTCTTCTTTAAACTATAGATGGCAGCATAATACCGCGTACTGCCTGCATTACTGCTTCTCAAAGTGAGAACTAAATGGATGTTTTTTGGCTTAAAAAAACCCAAAAACTGGTGGAAAAGTGAGTTAAATTTTTTTTTTTTAAATAATTTAGAATATAAATGTCAATATCTAGCTTTTCAACTTGGAAATTATGTTTAATACCTTATTAATTTCAACAGATTAGTGATGCAAATGCAGCATACCAATGACTGATGTTGTTATATTGAATTCAGGTGTGAATTCCAAAAGCACACATTTTGCCCGTAACTTTCCATTCTTGAAGTATATCGTATCTTATGGACTTGAATTCAAGACAGAAATGAGGGCAACAGTAAAAATAATTAACAAAGTATTTCCTGAGGCTTTCTGCATTGTGAATATACCTAAGTTGGAGAGTACATTGAAGTTTGCCTTGCGGCCTGGCCTAACAGCGTTTTAGCACCTTTTTAATATTAAATGTGGTATTAGTTCAAGGAGCTTACATTCCTTCTCTTCTAAAAGATAAGAGATTTTTAAATTCTTTGCCAGCATTGGGTCTTTTAAATATAAATAGGGACAGAAATAGATTATGGTTTTAAAATCAAGCTACTATTTTCTGAATCATACGACTTTGCTTTAAGAGGCTCGATCTAATAGCATCCCTAATTTGTGGTCAAGAAATTATGATCTTGCCAGCTTGTGCGTACTGCGCAGCAAGGTATTGGGAGGTAATTTCCACAAATGAGGTTGAGGATGATTCTGTTCCCAATGCTGTTTTCAAACAAGCCAAATGGTACCAGGTGATACCAAGTGTTTGGTATAAACAAACAGAACAAACCAAGCTTTGGAAGAAAAGATTTACTTTTACACATTTTACAGAGCATCAACTGCAGCTGTCAGTTGATGCCACGTAACGCTGCCCACAAAGAAAAGGGGAAGGAGAAAGAATTAGTTGAGATAAAATAGAATGCATACGTTTCATTATTTTGCTGAGAAACTATGGTAGTATGATTCATGTTGATGTCAGTATGCTAGATTAAGCCTAAAAGTCTATATTAAAGAAGAACGAAGAAATTACAAGCTAGTATTTCAGCCGTAGGCTGAAGCTTTGTGTGGTTCTTAATTGCTTATATAGATCAAATACTTGAAAACTCAGTAGCACTCAGATGCTAACAATAACTTCTCCCATATCCTTTTTTCTCTCATCAGATTAAAAAACTGCAAACTTGTTAGTTCATGTATGTTTGGCAAAATTTTCTGCTATAATATCACCAAAAATACAGTTATGTTTTTATGTAACTCTTCCTATAGACACAGTAATAAAAGTGCTTTTAGGAATATTCATTTGCTTGAAATATGACAAGCTAAACTGGAAAACAGCTTTTTGTTTGAACAAGATGTAGAAAAGTCTTTATTCTCAGTGTATTAAAATGCAAATGTTAAAGGCAAGAATATACAGATGTCACATAAAGAAAATCCTTATTTCAAAGCTGATATAGTCCGTTATTACTTTACAGTTACGAGAAATTTCCAAGTATTTCAAATGCTTTTTCTTAGTAATGGAAAATGACCTGTGTGTAATTCCCATCTCAAAAATAGCTTAAAAAATCCTTTGTTTGAGCTGTCAAAAATTATTTCTGCCCCATCTTAAAATCAAACGGTTATGGTTCAGCCCAGAGAGTTTTTTAACACTGGACTATAAAACTCTGAAAATACAGCCTGAAACATTGATGAAACCAAGCAATAAAACAAGATGGCGCATTAATCCTTCTTTACTCTTTTCCTATTATGTTGATCTGAAGATTGGGTATCTGATCCCAGAAATATTCGTTGTTCACCGGATTACCCTGTGGAGCTCTTAATGGGGAAAAAGCAAACTGGGAGGAGGAAGGCTCAATGCAGCAACTGAGGCATTTGCCATGCAGTCATTCCAATACTTTCGGAGATATTCTGATGGCTGAGATTTTGCTTGCGGGCTCACAAATTTTGGAAATCTATCAATCAAAAAAAATGTTACGCCGAGAACCCAGCTGCTGTGCATTGTTGGGAGTTTGGGTTTGTTTCCCAAAGGAGCTGTGATTTGAGGCTGAGGCTTAGAGATCCAACAGCTGCTGTTTGGGGTTGGCATTTTGGTGTAACAACTTTTTGATGTGCAAATTCTTCCAGGGAAAATACCTCAGGGAGAAACATGATCTCACATACCGGCATAGCATTGTCAACATTGTTCATTCATAACCATCTTCTACAGGTGGCCTATTGCTTGCAAATAGTCATGTTAGCACTGAACGCATTGTAACTGTCTATGCTAAGTTCATATCTTAAAAAAACAGTTCTTGGATTTTGTTCTCCCATTAGAAAACAAGTTGCAGCAGCGGGAGACATAGTCACTCCAGCTGATGCATTTATGAATGCTTGCAAAAATACTTTAAAAATCAAATTATTCATAGGCAATGGCGGTTTTAATTTTCCCTTTAAATCTCAAGTCAGACTAAGCAATGCTGATGAATAAGTTTGATGTCTCTCAACACTGCAACATCCTTTATGTTCAGAGTCACTGATGRGATGCTGACAGAAGTCAGCTAGATCACAGACCTTGCTTCAGTGTTGTTAGGTAGCTAATGAAGGAAAAAAAAAATCCCTTTGCACAGCTTCCTGGTTTTGTAGTGTCCTTTCTGCCTTTCTCTTCCTCCCAATTTGCGACTAGTCATACAAAAGAAGAATCCTAATCCTGTGTGTGCTGCAGGACCATCATCCTGCAGCACCACCAGTCAAGTCTATGAATTAGTAGGATCGAGGACTATACTCTCCTCCCTGTTCACTAGAATGTGATTTATGATGGTTTTTTTTTTATAAATCAGAAAAATATTGTGCAAGACAAGAGAAGTCTTGTGCTTTTGCTGATTTTCTTCTGCTATTTTTATCCCCTTTAAAACCTATTTTGTGCTCTTCAGATAGGAAGTAAAACACATGAAAAAGTGATGTAATATTAGTCATGACTCCTCCCACAGTTTTTTAAATGATGGCTTAATCATTTCAGATTTTTACAACTGTAATCCTAAACTGTAAATTAGACTAGGTGTGGTATATCCTTATTTTTTACTAAATGGTGGTCATCAGAATAATCATGACTCCTCCCACAGTTTTTTAAATGATGGCTTAATCATTTCAGATTTTTACAACTGTAATCCTAAACTGTAAATTAGACTAGGTGTGGTATATCCTTATTTTTTACTAAATGGTGGTCATCAGAATAAGTACTTTTGTGTTATGTTCCATTATTCCTGCTGTCTTCAACATGAGCACTGAGCAGTCAGGGGTCTAAATGGATAAACTACTGTGGCAGGGCAAATGGATAAACTACAGTGGCATGTGTAGCTCAAGAGCTGCAGCTTCAGCATTCCCAGCCTTTAACTCCTTCACAGATAATCTGAAGCAGGGAAGCCAGCAGTCGTCGCTGTGGCCAAAATTCACGGGCTACTTTGAAACCCCTCTGCTTGTCGAAGGCTGATCTGCTCTGTAACAGCACGGAGTTGTTGTCACCTCTCATCTGGTCCCCTGGTGCACGCGATGTGTGGGTTTCAGCTTGCTTCTGTAGAAGGATGCTAGTGTGGAAATCATAAAGTCACATAGTTTCTTCAGCTCTGCTCTGAGGCTTGAACTGTCTCATGGCTAAGTAGTGTAACGTGGGTGCAGTGTTAGTGGATCTGGCAGGAGGGCATAAAAATGTAGGTTATAACAAGGCTTTGTAACAAAATTGCAAAACGAGTATTAAGACAAATTGAAGCATCTTGCTAACTGGCAAGGATTCCTGTTGTTGAGATACTCTGAATGAACTAAGGCTAGCTTGAAAAGCTCAGTGGGTGTGCTTTCAAATTCTGTGTTCTTCCAGGGGTGAAGAAAATCAGAGGAATGGGGCTCACTGTGGGAACAGTAATTGCAATAAGTAGTTTGATTGCTGCACAGAAATATCCCTATCTGACTAGATGCCTAGTAAACTCCAAGGTAAAGCACCTGTGATTGTGATTAATTTTGCTACGGCCATCAGTGGTGCTGGCAGAGGGATTTGGTTGCCTAAAGATAGGTGTTCAGTACCATTTCAGGTATGTGGAACTCCCATATGTCGTATCTGTTAGGCTCATGTGATGTCTTATATACCTGATGGCACTTAGCATTATACTTGAAGTAGAGGCATGATTAAAAGAAGGGTTGTGACACCACTGGACATCAGAGCACCCTTTAGACATTGCAATGGAAAGCCACTAGTCAACCTAGAAAAATTGGGAAAGATAACTTTAAACAGTGGTACTGAAAGATTTGGCAGCTCTCCAGCTTCACTCAGGGAAGGTTGGAAGTGGCTGTGGGTGGTATAGTTTAAGGGCTTGGTGGTGGTTTTTCTCAGAAGACTTCTCATTCCAGGAATCAGATTAACTTGGGCAATGGGAACTTCAGATTAAAAGACGACATTTTAAGGCACCGGACAACAAAGCACCCTTTATGTATTAAAACAAAGCCAATAGCTAACCAAGCAGAATTGGGAATTATCATATTGGTGAAACAAATAGGCAGGAAACCATATTGCGGTCAGTAAATAAATCAAAAGAATCAAAACAAGTTTGTGAGGGGAAACAAGAATTCTTAATTCAGGAAAAATGAATCAGGAAATAAGGTTGAAATTAGGGGAACCTACAAATTGCTAAAAGGAAGTAGTTCTTCCTGTGTTGTACAATTTGATACGGATGATTTTGGTGTTGCATTTTAAAGGCTATTGAAGGCTTGCTTTGAAACCAGACTTCTTGCCTATCCAGATGGTGAGCTTGGAAGCAGGCCTCAGTAGCTACTGGATGGTGCCTTCTGCAGTGCTTTCATCCAAGCGTACATCCACAGCTCTGATGATAAGTTAGTACACCCGTAGTTCAGCATCAGGCCAAGTGGAATTGATGGGCACATCCAGACAGCCCATAGACATCTGTGTTAGCTGGATGAGGTAAGTGGATCAGAAGTCTGCTGAGCTTCTAGTCACCCTGCGACTGCTCATCAAGAGCCTTCTTGGCATAGTTGAAAGACCAAAAGAAAATCTGAAAAATCACAGGGAGATATTTTGTTTAGTTAAAGCCTTATTCATTATAGTAACTATGGGCATCAAATATAGACAATGGGATAAAACCGAATGTGAGGAGCACATTAAATCTCCTGGTTTTATACTTCTCAGATATTCTTCAAATAAATCTACATTGAATTGAACACTTAAAAAATAGAGTCTTGTTCCAGTTGGTGATTTTGGATAGCAGGTTAATGTTACTAGTTGTATGTGTTTCAAATGTTAGCAAATGGATTTTAGCAACAGTGTGGCAGAAACAGTAAATATTAGCCCCATTGTATGTATTAGCAAACTAAGCCTGTATACAGGCTGATTCAGTACTTGAGGCTGCCCTAGAGTCCAGACAGTGCTCATATATCTAATATAACTTAAAGATTGTCAGCTGGGCCTAGAAGCTGTGCTGAAGCTCTAAGCTCAACCCCCACCATCCCTGTCTACAAGGTACTTGGCTGAATTTGAGCATAGCAAGACTGTGGGGAGCAACTCCATGGTTCAGTTCTTGAATTCCTCCTCCTACTCTCTGTTAGCTGTGTGCAGCATCATGTCTAGAGGAAGAAACAAAAATGCCAAAAAAGACGATAATAATTTCATCTATTTTAGTGCAGGCTTTCAGGTAAGAAACAGGTAGAGAGAAGGAAAGTTCATGCAGTTGTTTGAATGGGTGAGTCCAATCCTTTAGTCTGGCTGTAAATATCACTGAAAGTTTAATTCAAAGACGTATTTGAAGTTAAAAGGGAATGGAACAAAGATATGTTTTCTCAGTCTTTCCTCCCTCCTCTTTGCAAAGAAACATACTTAATAAAATAAGATTCCCAAGAAAGAGAGCCAGTGGTAATATGGAATTGTAGATGACAGACACAGCCAGCAATAACCACCGAGTATTGAATATGTTTGTAATAGTAGAACTTGAATTCAAGAAAATGTCTTGTTTCAGAAGTTGAAGGTAAAAGACCCCTGCCAGTTCTGACTGAGGAGAGAGGAAGGGGGTGACTGGTGTTAGGCTGCTTTCTTGGTGGATTGGCACCTTCTTTTCTTTCTCCATCTAGTTGCAGATGGCCGGTCTGTTTCGCTCGAGCACACTGCAGAAATTGCATGTGTTTGCATCGATTTGTGTATGTGCAGCCAGTAATTTTTTTTTTTTTTTTAATATTGTATTTCGTGTGAGGATAATGATGCTGAGAAAAGTTACTAAAGAATTGGCATGACAAGCTATACTTTTCATCTGAATTAAGAAAAAAAGCAGTAGAAAAATAACAGTGTCCAAACAGCTAATAAATAACAAACTCTTAATTCCAGCTCTTGTTTGGTCCTATTTGGGAATGTCTGATCACATGATGATTTACTGACATCACTGATAATGCTTCCAGAAATCATAAGAAGGATGTGGGCACACTTCTGAATATTTACAGAACACTTCAACTTCTTCATTTCTCACACAGTCAAACAGCAATTGTAACTTCCAGAAGACTGAACGACCAACTTCTGTTTTGCTGAATTATTTTTCCATTCTGATATTAAACTTGAGGATTAAAAATCTTCCTTGTTGTTCACACTAGTTTTTCTTGTTCCTTTCAAAGACCAAGAGTTGTGACCAGAGCCACTGCAAGGACAATTTTGGTGACAGTAATAGACCTCTTGCTAAATATGGAGATTATTAAGTGGAGCTGTATACACTTTCATTAGGCAAGATGGTGGAGAAAGGTCTTACCTGTGTTGGTCAGGGTTGTTTCTAAAAAAATTTCTTAATCCTGAGCTATCTTCCTCAAGGAAGGGAGGAAGATTTCATCTTAATCCTTGGATTATGTGAATAACATTTATGCTTACAAATGCACCACGTAAAAATCATGATGTCAGAAGCCATACTGGAAATGTTCTTTTTATTCACTGAGGATTTTTTTCCTCTGTTTATTTGCTGGTCTGTATCGAAATAGTCTTTTTCCTTTTGACCTTTCGCTCCTCCTCTAAATGAAACCCCAGATAATTTTTGCTATTCTATCCAGCCGTATGTGCTCTTTAAGGAAACAATCCAGATTAAGAAAAGTTTAATTCTAGCTCAGTGGCATCAAACTAAGTTGAAAATAGTTCAAAACCCTTATTGAACTTCAGGAAATTACTTTTCCATAGACTTTTCCTCTATTTAAGTAATTTGAATAATTCAGGAACAGATGAACCAAGATGACCATCACTGACAATGATGTTACATAAAGTGTTTCCAGGACTATGATGGAAAGTGCAAGGAATTTAAAATGAATTGTGAAATCAAGATTGTTCTTCTCCCAGTGCGGCTGATTAAGATTTTCATGACATTAAATTACTTCAGCTCAGCTACATGCGGTGAAAATCAACAACTGTTTTTTCAGGCAACTCAGACACGTGGAGTTTTCTATACAAGACAGGGAACTCGACATAGGGGGAACAAATGAAGTTCACAAAAGAAGAGAGGTGACTTTCCCTTTTATCCCAGATCTCTCTTGCAATTAGCAATGCCCAGTATGCACTTGCTTTTGGACTAATTAAATCACCTGTACCATAATGATCCTCCTCATGCCAAGTCTGAGACAAAACCCTGGAGTGGGGCCATCTTGCTGTGGCAAAGTGAGATGAATTACTAGATTGGTCACAGGGAAGAGCAGCCTGGTGGCCTAGGAAGCCTGTAGCCCCAAGAACCTGGGTCCAGGGTCCTTACTCTGCCTCTTCAAACGCTCTCACACTGGAGGTTGCATGGGTGGTCCAGATGACTAAGAAACACCCGGGAAGAGGAAAGGAGACGTTACAGCACCTTGTGATGCCTTGCATGTCTGTTGAAGTGCTGGTTCAAAGTCCTCTGTTAGCTCCCGTGAGTCCCCACCATGAGGTCCCTGCAGCTGGGGCCATCTAAGGTGCCCTTACTTAATGCTACCATGATCTCCTTCAAATACTAAATAGGTTTAAAGGGACTTCTTGGTATATAAAAGCACCTAACTGTCTTAAAGTAGTTGCTGTATGCATTTCTCATTTAAAAAAACCTGTCCCTACCGCAAAGAATTTACAATAAAACCAGACGTGTTTGGTAGAAGCATCCTCACAGATTTATTTTTTATCAGTAAAGACAATTCCTAGCTTTATACAAAGCATTTTGTTGACTCGCCCTTGTCTTGCATATTGTACGTTATTAAACCCGAGTAGGCACTGAAGCCTGTAGATATCTATTCTAGGGGTGAAATAAATCTGCATATAGCTCTCCCTTTTCAATGAGGAATGTGGCCAAAACAGAATTATTTTCCTGTCACATTAACAATGTTTTAAAAGAAACACACACATAAGCTCTGATCGATATTATTCTTTACTGAAGAGAGAGTTCAGATTCTTCTCTGTCAGAGAATATTTATGTACTTTCCCTTTTCTCCTAAGACCTTCCTACAGGTCTGAAATGAATCTCACTTGCTATTACCRTGAGAAAGAGAAGGAAAAGGGGAAGCAAACAGTTGTCTACCGGAGGCAGGTCAGGGTCCTCTAATCTTTCATTTTATACATACAAGATTAAAGATCTGCTTTGAGTTTTGATTAAGAACACAAAGTTAAAAGATTAAATACCAGCAAGCCAAATTAAAGAGGTTTAAGTCAATCTCAGAACTCATCAAAGTACCAAATTTTTAAGCTGTCATTACAACACGGGATTAGTGCAAAGCTTCCCTGAACCCTGATTTGTTGTCCTTCAGTCAACAATGTTATTCTCCCTGCAGTTTTATGCTCTCGGCATAAAAGCAACTATTGTCTTGTATTTAGAGCTCATCTCACCTAGATCCTTCTTTGACTTTTTCTTTTTTTATACCCGTGTCCCAGTTAATCTAGGAACCCTACATTTTTTTGTGACCTGCAGTTTATACTCCAGCAGCAATGTACTGCTCTGTATTATGCACTGTCACAAAATGCATTAAGCTTAGTAAATGTGGCTGTTTTAGAAAAAAGGTCTTAGTCACTCAGATAATTATAGACTATTCCTATGAGTCCCAAGAAATAAATACGTCCCACTTCCTTTGTACGTTTCAGCCGATTGATTCCAAAGATCCAGGAAGAAGGAAAATGTAATGAGTAACTAGAATGAGATGAGGCTAATATGGTTGTCACCATCAGCTATCTGAAAATGAGTTTTAAAAGTCCATGATTGATGTTCACATCTTTTTGGAACCATGAATCATTTCAGCTGAAATTAGTGAAAACCTGGGACAGGGAGGGCGGAAGTCTGGAGAATGATTATATCCAGGAATCTACTAATGCAAATAACTACTTTGGTAATACATTTTACAAACTGTCATGAATGTTATTTAAAGCTCATGCTGTAATGTATGAAAGTAAGTGTTCCCCTGGTTTTCAGTATAATAAATTGGACTCTTTCCATTTTTTATTTATAGAATTTTTGATGGCTCAGCTACATTAAGATTATGCTTTCCAGGATTGTAACCACAAAAGATAACTTAATAACGTTACTAAATGCTGCACTAATTAAAGCTCTAATTTGAAGTTATTCCTTGTAAGATAGTGTGCCAAGTGATCTATTTCAAAATTTTCATCTTAAGACTTAAAATTTTTTGTAAGACTTAAGAACAACAATGCAGCTTTTTGAACCCACATTTTAACTTTCTTATATACCTGTGCAGAATGTCCTACCCAAAACAACAAACTTATATGCTAAATTACATATTTTTTTGAAAAAGGCAAATTAAAATTTGTGTTCTTTATTGAAATATAGTATCTTCATTTGTATATTAATAAGGACTCTTTCCTGTCTGCTCTGTATCTTGTGATCATTTCTGAGGCTGTTGCCTTTATTAAGGGACATTGAAAAATACTGCTATACAAGTTATGTGAACATACTATACTGTTGTCAGTACCTAGTATCTTTCAGAAATATTCTTCAGGATGGTGGAAGACAAGCGACACATTCCTGGGCTTTGAAAAAAGTTACATTTTTTTCCTTGTAATAGTTTTCCGCCATCTTTTTGGAAACTGCCTACTGATCTCATTTGTTTTGGACATACTGCATACAACCTGAAAATGCTTTCATTCAGCAAATAAAATTCAAATTAGCTAGGTTTTCTGAAAGAACTTAATATGTGCCTTTTGAGTAAAGATGGGAAAAAATGAATGCAGAAGAACAAGGAGAATCATGAAGGAGGGAAAACAGTTATTGCTTACGAATTTCTTAGCATCGTGCTCCTGGCACACTTGTAGTTATTTTATATCTGAATTTCCCTTGTTCATGGTTTCACTTACTGGTATTCAAGTTACAGACAGAAATGGAAATGGGAGAATGAGATTTCCAACCCACAGCAATCATGGCAGGTAAGTTATTCACAACAAATTACATCGCCTGAAAACGGTATTGGCAAATTCATCTCAGGGGTAAGCAGATAAAGACTGGGCAGAGTTTGGGTAAATTTATTCACGTGTTGGTAAAGCTGGGATACAGCTGACTCCTACCATTTTGTGCGAATTTGTTCCTGCTGTTTGGTGGACTTTTTCTTTTTCAAAATGTAGAGTGTAGGAACAGTGATACTGACTGTACATGGGCCCATCTGGCTGTGTGTGCACTTTCTGACAGCGGTTAAATCACTTTGGACAAATACAGTGTCATCCTTCCCCCATTATTTCCTCCCAGTGATCTGCAGGCGATGGGCTTCCTGAGCCCAAGATTGCATTTGAATTTTTCTCTTTAATGGTTTAGTGTTCTTTTTGGTTTTTAGATAAAGTGTACACTCAACACACTAGTGAGTGTCACTGTTTGAGCACCCCCAGAAAAAAATCATTCCTCTTATTTTGCTTTTACATCTTCTACCTGACCAGTTCTTCTGATACCCTTAAGTGTTCATATTATGAAAAAGGAAGAATAACAGGTTTCTTATTCACATTTTCCATTTTGTCTCTCTTCACTTTACCTCCTAAGTTCTGCTGTATATCTGTTGTCAGATATGGTGATCAGAACTGCATGCCTTGTTTAAGACGTGTATTTATATATTGGCAAAGAATGCTTTCTGTTTTATTCTTTATTCCTAATCTTTTCTAACTTTCTGTTCATTGTTTTGACTGAACACAGAGCTGTTTCCAAAAACCTATTCTATGGGTGTGGATTTTTTTTTCCTTAGTGAAACACAGCTAGTTTAGAGCTCATTAGTGTGTATGGTTAATTAAGGTTGTTTTTCCCTATATGCATCTCTGTGCTTTAACAACATTGAATTTAATCTGCCTATTTTACCATCCAGCTGCTCAGTCTCCTTCTGCAACTCTTCATAGTCCATTTTATCTTTTTACTGTGTTGAATTATTACCATCAGCAATCTCTATCCTATAGTTCACTTTCTTTTCCAGATAATTTATGAGTATGTTGAACACAGAGGTGGCTCCTCTCTCATCTGTAAAGGGACTCAAGTGGCAACTTCCTTTATGGTGAAGGCTAATCATTTATTCCTGCCTTTTATTTCCCATCTCTTAACCTAATATGAATCTGTAAGAGGTCCTATTTCTTACAAAAACTTTTCTTCAGGTAGTGTTACACAAACCCATTTTGGAAACCCAAATATGGTCCACTCACAGCCACATGCTTGGTGACCCTTTGAGAAATTCTAACAGGTTTGTAACTTCCCTCCTCTGTTTGTACTGCTCCTTCTCATCATATCACTAAAATTTCTTTTAATTCTTCCCCGTTATAATCTCAATCAATCTGATCTCTATAGGCAGCAAAATTACGAACCTGCAGTTCCCTACATCTTCCCGTAGCTCTTTTCAGAGGTTGTCATCACTTGCCTTTTCTCTGATTCTCATATGTTAGGAGACACACCACACTTAACTACTTCAGGAATTAATATTTGAGATCCTTGAGACCTGAACAAAAACTGCCTTGTCCTCATGAATCGTTACTATTTGTTTTGTCTACTTATTCTACAACTCTTCTACTGATGGTGCTATTTAGCAACTTCTCAAGCTGACTGTATGGCTAGAAGCCGAAGCAGGCAACTTCACTCTTCCCCATGGTGAAAATAGGTGTAAAGAATTGATCTAGCATTTCTGCTCTGGCTTTAACTTCCTTGTGTATTTTTCTTACATCTATTTTATTTCCAGGTTCTATAGGCTTGTTGATTTTCCACATATGAAAAGTAAAAAAAAATTCAAATAATTTGTCTGCAGTGTTTCTCTTATTATGGCTTTATATTTAACTAGCTAAAGTTAATGCTCCTCTCTATTTTCCTTCTTTGGACACGGTTTCCACTTCTGGAAGGATGCCTTTTTACTATTAATATCTCTCTTTACTCTGATGCTTGGCCACACAAGCATTTTTCAGCAATCATTTCAGTCATTTTTGATACATGTTATGCTTATGTTCAAAGCCTCTGATATACTGTCTTCATATACTCTCAAATCACCTGCAAGCATTTGGGCCCTTCAGGTGCTGCTTTTAGTTTTATATCTGTTTGACATGTCATTTCAAATGCATTCTTTTTCTTTATCAGGCCTGTATAATTGCAGCATGAACAGATAGAAATTTTACATAGCAATTGAAATGAGCAGATGAGCAAATGCCAGAAAATCAGTCTGGGTGAGGTTAAACTCTGAACTTTTGGCAAGATCCGGATCACACTGTCATTTGGATCAGGTCCTGCCTGTTACCAGCAACACGTGTTCAATACACTCCGATACGGCTCTTGTGGTGAGTGCTGAAGAAACACCTGCGTGCCTCACTCGCAGAGCAACCGCTGGACTCCTGGCGTGATGGCCTGCTGAAGGGAAAGCTGCCTTCCAAAAAGGGTGTTCACAGATTGGGGTTGGGTTTTTTTGGCCCTCATTTTCTGTTTATGCTTCAGGCAGACGGTGGAAGCCACTGGGGACGTTGCAGGATTTATATTGTGGCATTTGTTGGYGTCCCTGGATGCAGACGGCGTGGAGGAAGGTGGCAGTGCGGGCAGGGTCGGGGTGCCCTGCCCAGCTTTGCTGCGGGTGCTGACCGCCGGCCCTGCTGATGGCTACAGGTGTGGTGTGGTGTACATTTTGCACAGGAATACGCTGTGTGCAAATTGATACCAGGGAAGAGATGAAGTGTCTTGTGCTGTCATGAGAAAGGGGACCCAAGCTAAAAGCTCAAGACTGTGCAGCTTAAGTGCGAAGGTAAACACTGGTCGAGACTTTGCAAGTGATTCAGCGACTCCTGGCTGTCTGAATTTTGGATAGGCACTCTGCTCCTGCAGGCAAGAGGTCTCCTCTCTCATCTGTAAAGGGAGGCAACATCTGCACAGGGCGCCCCTTAGGCCTCCCGCAGCTGGCAGGCTTCAGTGAGGATGCAAGTTGGGGTGAAACCCTGGCTACAGTGAAACCAGCGTTCTCACAGTCTTACTGAGAGGCTGTAGTAATGCCAGAATTTGCTAAGGTTTCTAAAACGGGTGTAGGACACTGGCTGTTTCTTTGCACCTTTTCTTTTTTGTATGCATGGAAAATTCAGTGATTAGTAATGAAAATAGGAAGTAGAATAATCCATGGAAAGTGATATGACTGTACCTTGCTCTCCATCCTTACTCAGCTGAGGAATTACAATTCAGAACGAGCAAGACCTTCTGAGGCGATCTCTGTATTTCTGATATAAAATCTTTATTCTCTTGATGGGTAGACACTGAGGGATCCTGCAGTTTCTTCGGAGAGGGGAGTCACTGGATATCTCTGCTTGGCTGTATTGGTTGTCCCTGAACAATCAATGTCACCACTGTGACTTGGCCTGCGCAGTTCAAGCCCCACTCCAACCACACCTCTAGGATCTCTTTGGCTCAGCCCTAACCCTAATTCTAACCCTAACTGTAACCCTAACCCTAACCGTACTGTCTGGCTCAGGCTAGGACTAAGACCCCACCTTTGGCTCACACCGCAAATGTCCTTTCAGGACCACTGTGACAAGGACATTCAATTTATCATCTGACAATTAAGGTAAATCATTGAGCGGCACCAGAGAAAACAAGCTACCGTTAAAAGATATTGAGAAAGAATAGCACAAATTGACTGGTTATCCCTGAGCCTCGCTTGTGAGGATCAAAAGTGGGAATGGCTCCTGCATGAGCAGTGGGCAAGGAGGACCCGCGATGATGTTGCAGAGGTCCTACAGGATCATGACTAGCTTGGGGAGGTCAGAGACTGTTCAACATCTTTTCTATGGGCCATCAAATGAAGCTAGCAGAGACCAAGTTCAAAACAAACAAGAGGTGGGTCTTCACTTAATGGATGGCTTGGTCTTCTTGCCCAAATGATATATATAGGTGCTAAAATGTTACACAGGCTGAAAGAGAGCATGTCCAAGTGCTTCGAGAAGTAACTCTCCGTGGAAGTCTACTGTACAACCCCATCTAGATTAGGAAGTTTCCTAGCTTGAAGTAATGGGAGGCAGTTTACTGAGAGAGTATTAGGAGAAGTGTCATGTATGTTTGTGCACTCTTCTCCCCTGGCATATGCTTATGGCCGCTGTTGGAGACAATATATTATATGGGCTCTTGGTCTGACTTTGTGTAGCTGCTTTTATGTTCTTACCGTTTCTGGTGTGACAGACAGACATGACACGTTGTGTGTAGGAACTTTATCATGACATATTACTTTCTCACAATTAACAATGCTGTTTTGCCTGATTATTTCAAAAGACAGGAGATGTTGCTAAGGCTAAAGCTAAGGCCAAGGGTAAGGCATAACCATGAGTGGTGCCATAAGGCTGTGGCAGTTGATGCTCATCCCTGAGGGGTAGCTGGAGGCTCAGTTTCATCCTGAGTATTCCTAAGGCAGAAAAAGTGCTGCAGTCTGGTCCATGGACCCCTGTGTGTTTGAACTTAAGAATAAAGTAAATGAATTCATCTGAATTAAAAAAAAATAATAAGTAGGATCATAATTATCATGTCTATTCAAAATTACTATAATTTATATAGCTCCATTCATATATCTTGATGCTTCTGATAGTAATTGGCATGTTTTGAAATCTGTATATGTGAGCATTAAGTTCTACATTGGGTTGTCACAAAGCTTCATCTACAATATGGACTATGAAGACACAAAAATTACAGCTTACATTTCTGCAGAATAAATTTGGCCAGTGGACGTCAGAGTCAAATACTCTCTGCCCAGGTTCTTTTAGATATTCCACCCGAAGAGGGTCTTATATCAAATCTACTTATTATCAAATTTTATTTATTACCAAATTTACTTCATGTCAAATTACTTATTTGGTTTATTTGGTGTTATATGGGATTTTAGTTTAGCAGAGTGATACAGCAATATACTGAAATCACAACACAAGCATAATATAGCAATATACAGTTGGATCACAATACAGACGTGATTCCCATTACGAGTCTCTGTATGCTCACTGTCATCACACTGAGTGTCCCCAGACTCCAGGAAGGAATACATGGGTTGCAGCCAGCTCAGATCATTGTTCTCTTCAAAATTTGCTTTATTAGTTGTCTGGTTTTTATACTTTGTGTTGAGCTGAGCCACGTATGTGCTCCCTGCCCCACGCTGGACTGGCTGGCTGAGGAAGTCATTGCTCTTTGTTCATTGTCTCAGGGAACCTAATGGCTCACTGGTGCAGTTGTCTTATCTAAAACCAAGACTGCCCTCCAGTCTCCCTGGTGTTGAGATAAGTTTAGCCTTCTTTATAACACATTATTCCCTGAGCTCATTGTTGGAGTCTGGGGTGGTTTTTTTGTTTGTTTTGGGTTTTTTCCCCTTCTCCTCTGAGCTCTCCTCCACTGTGGGGTCGGTCACAGTGGGCCAGTTGAGTGGTGAAAGAAAAGACCTTGAGTTCCTTTTTCAAAAAGCAGTTTACAAGTGTAGTTCTTATTAGTATATTGTTAATGTTAGAGAATTGTACTAGAATTAAGCTTTTCGTTATATTGAATTATTTTCGTAATTGCAAGATATGTGCAATGCAGCTGTTGCATTGTGCTAGTTCAAGTGCATTAGAGCCCTCAATCTTGTTGGGCACTAGAGGTCTCTTATTTACTCTTTTTCAAAAGACCACCGGTTCATTTGTATTCTGAATACAGTGCCCACCACGTTGCACTTGCTTGCTACTTTATTATTAGAGGTACATCATGTACCATAGACAAAAAAATACTAGCACAAATTAAGAGTCCTAGTTTATTGAATATTGCTCTTTCCTATACAAGCAGTGGCACAGCTTCACTAGCAGGAACAAAGCATAAAAATCTTTTATTTTTCTTAAGAAAAAAAATATATAGGACAAAGCAGATTTTTGTTATTTATTATGCCTTTGGGAAGAGGAGTCTAAAGTTCTCTTCCTTAACTGGCAGCACAGTGCTGAGCATTTGAGCCTGGATAGACTCTTTTGGGTAATTGAGTATGTAACTACTCTTTCTGGTACATTGATAGCAAAAGAATAATTGAAGAAGTTATACATAAAAGCATATATTTTCTCTTATAAATACGACTCCATTTAATTTTTTTAAATGAAAGATCTAGGGAGTTCAAAATATGGCAATACAAAGGAGAAATACACACTCACAACAAATTCTCAAGCCTTTTGAGGTATATGTTTACTATGACTTTTATGATGCGCTTGACATTTTCCTTCTGCCCAGCAACAGTTTGTTACAGCCTTTACCACAAGCAAAACTGTCAGTGTGAGGTTACCAGATCCTAGAAGTGCTGCTGCTGGAAGACGTCATATGCAGATATTGCTTACATTTCTTCCCTTTATCTATGTTTTCCTCCTCTGTTCACCCTGGGGGAAGATAGAAAATGGATTAAAATTGATTGAGATAATGAGTTTTGGAAGAAGTGCTGAAATACACATTTTCCATAAAACCACAAATGAAATGCATACTGGCTACGGTCTAACAGGGGACTCTGAAGACAGAAATGCTCAGATGCAATATTTTTCCTTGACTATCACAGGAGAAAAATCTTGCATCTCATCTGTGGCAACTTTCATTGTGAAATCCAAGAACTTCTTACAAACATTAATGACTGAAGCAGCGAAGTTTAAATTGTCACTTCAGAGTGACTATTCAGCTTTTCTAGAGGGAGCATCTGAGGCACCCAAAAACCTTGTTCTCATGCAGGGAGCTTTTGGCAAGGGTAGGGTTACAATCTAGGTCCCTTGTCACCCAGAGCTACCATTCCTGGTTCCCAGTTAGTATTTTTTATCTTTAAAGCTTGGACTGATTCACTGGGCATCTGTGCTGAAAACCTCTTTAAGTCCAGTGCCCAGCAGCATCCCAGCCCAACTCAAGAATGCAACCTTCATCCTTGGAGGGTGTTCCAAGACCCATCTGAGCAAAGCCCTGAGCAGCCTGGTGTGAGAG
Source organism: Oceanodroma leucorhoa (assembly GCA_030449065.1). Lineage (NCBI taxonomy): Eukaryota > Metazoa > Chordata > Aves > Procellariiformes > Oceanodroma > Oceanodroma leucorhoa. Next base: position 5,675,146 of record JASVER010000012.1, on the reverse strand, counting down.
AGCTGGCCTTGCTTTGGGTGGGAAGTAGCACCAGAGTCCTCCCAGGCTTCCCTGCCACCCAAATCACCCATGATGCTCCAAGAGCTTTGCTGAGCTCCAGACATGGCAGTGGAGGCCACCACTCTGCCTGACAGCAGTGGATGTAGAGCTGGCTGGGTGCCACGGGCACAAGGTGTCAGTCTCTGCCTTCCCACCTGCACTGTTGCTCTTCTCTCCTGCTGCCTGATTTGGAGGCAAGGTCAAAAAAAAGAGATGAGGTGACTGCTAAGGCATCTTGTCTCAGGTACAGTTGTCCTATAATGGATAGGCAGAGTCCAGAGCAGGGCAACCTGGGCTGACTTTTCAGTATTGGCCGACATTTACCCTCTATCCCTATTTATTGGTCTATAAAAGGCTGACAAATTATACTTGYTTACTTTAGGAATGAAGAGGAGTTTTTAAATTGCTATATAATGTATCTTTAATGTGTTATTTAAAAAGAAGGGCAGAGATGAGCTTAGAATAAATGCAGGGTAGGAGTGTTTTTTCCATCCCACAAATATTTGCATTTCTGGCTGCTTTTGTCCTTCTACATCAGAGCTGGCTGAAGTTGAAAAAAAAGAGAGCTATCAGCCTCAGCATCCCCCGAGCCTGGGGCTTGCCAAGCAGTCTGGTGGTGCCATCTCAAATCCTGCTGGGAAGGGGCCCCTGCAGGAAGCCCAGCTCCGAAGGGACCCGGCTGATTGCAGGTGGACCATAGGTTTATGCCACCCCATAATATACCCCACCAGTGCAGGGGCTCCAGACCACAGCCCACCCACGGATGGGTGCTGAGCCCCCACAGAAATGAGACCTTGCTGACTGTGTGGCAGGAGAGCTGGAAGTTGAACAGGAGTCCCGGGGCAGCAGCCAGCTCCCTACCAGTACCTGGGAATGAGTTTGAACGTGAACTTAAATCGCACGTCCCTGAGCGGTGCTGAGCGCTGCCCTGCCAGGCTACTGGCGGCTTTGCAGTAGGGCTGCGTCTCCCTCTTCGGGCAGAAATGGCATGATGGACAAGGAAGCCCACCCTGCAGCATTTGGAAGAAGAAGAAATGTGATAGCTTCAGTGGAAAGACCAATATTGATTAGATATATTCATTTTATCTTCTCTTAAAATTACAGATGCTACAAATCTCTGTCTGGTACCGCTAACGAAAGATGGTTGATCAGTTAGCTGAGACTGGGCCCTGGGATGCTGACATTGTTAGCTATTTGTAGTACTTAGAGCACTAACTTTAGAGGCTTGTATTTTTGACTCACTGAATTTGTAGCTGCATTACAAGTCTCTTCACGTTTTTCCAGTTAAACTAAATGACTATTATTTCCTCCTGCCTCCCCCACCCGACTGTTGTTGTTTAATTAACCATAACATGCTGCTCTTCAGTGGGTGTTTGTTTATAGCTAGAAGAATGTCAGTGACATGCTGTAGTGTAAAGTCCTTTAACTGGGAATAGTCATTTTTTTTTAACTACTACTACATTTGTAAATGAGAAAAGCTGCCTTAAAATCTATTTTTCTGATGACTTTTCTTAATGTTTTAATTATTATTCTAAAAGAAACATGCAGTTCAAGTTGGAAGTGAAACATTAATCCCAAACTGAAATCGTATGTGATGGTAAAAGAAGATTATGTGAATTTCTTTTAACATTTTATCAAGAGATTTATTTCCGTAGAAATTCAGATCACATCTGCATTTCTTAGTTTTTTATTTTCTGTCTTTTCCTTTCTTCTTAAGCCTCTGAGAGGACATAAGCAAAATAAGTTCATGACCAGCAAAATACAAGGAACACAGATGTAGAGTGATCACTTTGATTCCTGATGCCTGTGTTCAGTTCCTCCATATGTGTAATATCTTGAATAACAAAGAATTTACTTTGCCAGAAGTGCCATTGGAGTACTTTTAAAGCTAGTCTCTAACTGTTTTGTAATCATGTCTTCAAAATCACCTTGATTTTAATATAATTTCGTGTAAGAAATATCTGATTTCACTTTGCGTGTGTAGAGTGAAGTGGATAGTTAATAGATATTTGGGGTACAAGATATCTTAATATCTGCCCTTTCTTGGTCAGGAAGAGTACAATGGACTAGGTTTGCAGTTTCCTCCTGTTGTGGCTTAGCCCCAGCCAGCAGCTAAGCCCCACCCAGCCGCTCGCTCACTCTGGCCCAGTGGGGTGGGGGAGAGAATCAGAAGGGTAAAAGTGAGAAAACTCGTGGGTTGAGATAAAGACAGTTTAATAGGGAAAGCAAAAGCCGCGCACACAAGCAAAGCAAAACAAGGAATTCATTCACTACTCCCCATGGGCAGGCAGGTGTTCAGCCATCTCCAGGAAAGCAGGGCTCCATCACGCGTAACGGTGACTTGGGAAGACAAACGCCACCACTCCGAACATCCCTCCTTCCTTCTCCTTCCCCCAGCTTTATGTGCTGAGCATGACGTCACATGGTATGGGATATCCCTTTGGTCAGTTGGGGTCAGCTGTCCCAGCTGTGTCCCCTCCCAACTTCTTGTGCACCCCCAGCCTATTCGCTGGTGGGGTGGGGTGAGAAGCAGAAAAAGCCTTGACTCTGTGTAAGCACTGCTCAGCAGTAACGAAAACATCCCTCTGTTATCAACACTATTTCCACTTCAAATCCAAAACATAGCCCCATGCTAGCTACCATGAGGAAATTAACTGTATCCCAGCCAAAACTAGCAGACCTCCCCTCCCTAAATTGTACAGACCTGGGACACAAATCCTGGGAGTACAGCTCAGTCCAGTGCCTAGAATAAAGATACTCCTGCTTAAAGAAAAAAAAAAAAAGAAGAAAAGGAAAAGGAAAAAAAACAGCGAGAGACAGAGAGGAAGGTTGTAAACCTCAGCAAAGGCAGAATGGGATTATAATGGTCTAGGACACTGCACTATGTTTTCCCCTACAGTAAATCAATAGACTTTCCTTTTCAGGCTGCCCAAAGTGCTGCTGGCAGTCTTGTCCGATCACATATGCTAATCCTGCCTCCTGTGGGCCCCAAAGATTGCTTATGGCCAGGCTGAAAGCTGGGCTGAACGTGCAGTCCTAGCCTGCAAAACACCTCCAGACACAGTGCATTTGTCAGTGTAAAGCCAAAGCTACATCAGCTTACGCACGATAATGGCAGTGCATTTCTGCCCCGCCGGGCAGTTAGGCTCAGCCCCGGTGTGAGCACCGGTGGAGGGGAGCCGGCTCCAACGGGGACGTGGCCCTCAGAGACGCTGGGCTGGGGAGGTCTCTGCCCGAGCCTGGCAGCGGGCTGCCCTCCACGACGGGTGTGCACCTGAGAGCATTGCTAGGACAGGGTTGGAGCTGGAAACGTCTCAGATCCTGTGCTGTATTGGTGGGGTTGGTAGTTAGGACAAGTCATGGATGAAGCATCGCTAAGTATAGGGCTTCGCAATGCTACTTTTTTGTTAATGTCTTAAAAAACTGAATTTTCAAGGGTGGGTTTGTTCCTCTTTAAGAATGAAGGCCATGGCTACATCTGCTTATAAGCTTGCAGTCTGTTTCACTGTTGGCTTTTTCTGTCTGACTTGACTTGGCAGGACTGAAGAGCTGAGGAATATGGGCACCGAAACCAATTTGTCTGAACAAGACATCTCTAATTGTGCTGTAATGCTTATCCAGACTCATTCTCTGTCATGAAAACATGCTGAGGGCATTTCCACCTTGCTGAACAGCCACAGTGCAGCAACCTGTAGCTGTCATGGTGCTGTATGGTGCTGTGGGGCCAGGCTGCCTGGGAGCTGGCTCAGGGACCTCCTGTGCTGTACTGAATTATGGAGTCTAGAACAGCTTCTGTATTCTTAAATGACTGCTATATTTTGTGGATATTCTGTATTTTCTTAAACATAGCATTGTTCTACTAGCTGTAGACTAAATCTGGAAGATTTATTGCCTGCACTGTCTTACGTGGGACCCTATGCTGAGATTGGATATCTATGCCTTTTTTGGGTAGAAGGCTCCCAGTCCCCATTTTATCACCAGAAGCCATAGACACTCACTGTGGGGGAAAAATTCTTTTTCTTAAAAACATAAAATTTAAATGGGGGGAAAGCACGGAGAACACCAAAAACAGACCATCATTGCCATCACATGTCACAGGAAGAAGTCATGACTTGCCCAGTGTCACTCAGAAAGCATGTGGTAGAGCTTGCTGTTGAAGCCAAACCTATCATGTGCTTCTCATAACAGCCTTTTTCTTTGCTTTTTTCTGGGGGGAGTTCTTTGTTTACATGGTGGCAATCTGCATGTTTTGAACCTGGAGAGGAAAAGTGTATTTGTGATTTATCTTGTAACAGTATAGAGTCTGTACAAGCTATTACCTGCATACACATTTATTTTTATTGGTTGTGAAAAGTTTAGCATGTCTCACATTATACTTATAATAGCTGATGAGAAAGATCATGGACCTAAAACTGCATGAAAGGTAGAAGGCCAAGGCATATATATACATTGGCATACAATACACAAGGATTCATATTGGGAGATAAACTATGTTTTCTACTGCTTATTTCTATTGAAGCAAACTATCTCAGGCCAGGAAGAGTTGTTTTTCCTGCACCATCATTTTTGTTACTGCATGAAAAACTCTTTTGAGAGAAACGAAGTATCAGCTCTAGTCATTAAGATTTTTGTACCATGCGTATGCGTACTCATAGGCATGTTCATGGCCAGCGTGTGTTTGTGCATGATAGATCTTCATTCAAGAACTCTCTTTCCAAATTCAGGCTGTGTTTTTTCATCAGCTTGTGTGCAAACCCCACCGAACAGCATGGGGCACAATCCAGCCGTGCAGCAGCGTGGCAATGCTGGCCCTTCCTGGGCTCACTGACTTGGTGATGTGCCTATCACCCTGGATGTCCACACGCATTTCAGGAGTGGGAAATCCTGATGTGCATCCCCGGGGGTGTCCTGGGGGTACCCCTGCACTACCCTGGCGTGAGGGTGCCAGGCGGGAGGTGTGTAAGCAGCTGCCCGGTGCCAGGAGAGCCCTCCTGCTGCCGCTGCTGCCCCAGGGCTCGGAGCTGCAGGTGTTGCTGGAAGCTTTGCCATCAGCATCACCTCTGGGTGCTTTTCTTAATGACAGAATAGTAGAAAATGCATAGTAATTTCCCCAAGTAACATATATTGGTATGATAATTAATTTGGCAGCTCTGTATGTGACTTCCACAAGCTCTTCTACTCTCTTGTCTCCACTGCAGTTTTTGATGCATTTTTCTCCCTCTAAGACACAGCTTTTTGAGATTTGTGGTCAGATACCAAAACTTAGCGAGCACGTTAAAACTCATTTTCCCCCAGGATTTTAGAATGGCTTCTACCAAGGCCAGGTCCTGAGCTCCCTACCAGTTTTGTTACTTTTAGGAAGATTTTTCTTTTGCTAGCTGCTGGCAGAGCAGGGGCCGATGAATCTTTAGACTGTGTCAGATACCATATGTGCAATCTTCTTGCAAAAAGAAGTCTCCGCATTTTATGAGATGAAATGCTACTCCTATCCATGCTATTGTTCACAGACATAAAGCCACAAGGAAGATGGGGAAGAGGAGGGGTGCTGAAAACATGGAGGAAAACCAATTCAAGGAAAGTAATCAGCTTTCTGTAGTCCTGATTGATATCAAATCAAATGTTAAGATTGTCAGCTGGGATCTTCCTGTTTCTAAAAATATGGTTGGTTAGAGCTTGCCCGGGCATCCATCCATACAGTGTGAACCTGGGCTCTGACACCCCCAGGGAGCTGCACAAAAGCCACTGCTTTGCGCGGCGGAGTTGAGGGGTAAGCAGCACTGAAGGGGAGCTTTTCTGGGAAAAAGAACACTTGGCAAAGTAAGCTAAAGCAGCAGGCGGCAGCCTCTCTCCAGGACCTCTGGGCTGTTCTGTAGCCCTCGGGAGGCAGAGTTTGTGCTCAAGCCAGAGCCAGGAACATTGAGTTTTTCCACCGGAAAAATGTTGTCCTCTTTGCTGGATGGCAAAATCAATTTTTTTGGCATGGGGCTTTGAGGTTGGGCAATGGCATTTTATATCGCGTTTGCCATGTAAAATTTTATGTTGCCTTTGCCTTTTCGTTTGTACAAAGCAAAATGTTTTGTGCCCCTTTACAAAAGTCAATGCAGCTGCCTTTTTTAAATCACCTTAAAAACAAAGCAAAAAATAACTTGGAAGGTGTCTAAATGTCTTTACTTTTTGAAATTCCCTTCCTTATCTTTACCAAAATTAGAGAAAAATTTATTTGAACCCAAAGTGCATTTTTGATGACCAGGCTCTATACAGGAAAGCGGGAGTGATCCATTAAAGGGATTCAGATGGTAGGGTGAGGAGTGCCACATGAATAATGTTGACAGATGGGTCTTAAAGAGAGACACTACCTTCTAATATTTGAAGCAGAGCTTCAGTCCTTGAGTAATGTGATCAAATACGTCTTTTCCCAGCATCTTTGTACCCATAAGGAGGAGACATCCCCCGGATGGTGAAGTGTTCTCCCAAGTGCCGCTCAGTTTTAACATAAAGGAGTCCCTACTAATGTTTTGGGCGGAGGGGAGGAGAGTTAGCATTGTTCTGGCTATCATGAGCTAAGAACATTAGCCAGGTGGGGCTTGGAAACAAAGATAATGTCTTTTATTAGACAAACTGTTACAGCTGGGAAAAGTAAAAATGTTTTCTGACACAAACACTGTCCTCTACTGAAATGAAAAAAGCCAGTTTCAAAGTGAAATGAACTGGGAACAATTGCTCTGAGTTTAACTTTCTGTGTTGATGGTTAGGCTGTTTGAGAGAGAAGGTAAGAAGTAAGGAGTAAGGGAGGATTTTAGTACCAAGAAAGGCGGCTAAGGAAAGAGAAGGAGGAGGAGGAAGGAGTTATCACTTGTAGAGCATGGAGGGGCTAAGGATTGACTGTGCTGAGCTGTAATATTCTCTGAAATCACAGGGGTAGAGCTGCCTGTAAAGGAACCACATTCTTTTGTCTTACAAGAAACTACTGARTTTTATAGTTATTTAGTTTGTTTTTTAAAAACAGGCTTGGATTTCTTTTTATTCTATTTTCTGCCTTCCCTCCTCTTTCCTTTCACCTCTGTCATACCTTTCAACTATGGCAGGATGAACGATGCCTACGCATTCTCCCCTGTTTTTAGAAAAGTTCTCTTCCCCTCCCACCTCTTTCCTACYTGCATCTCTTAAAAAATACTCCATCCTCAGAAAAGGTGTTGGCACAAGGGAGAAGCTTGGAAGAAAGAAAGAGAGAAAGAAAGAAAGAACATTTTAAAATGAAATTTCTTTGAATTTTTTTTTTTAACAGCTGGAAAAATGTTTAATCAAAAAAGCTGGTTTTAAGAGCTAAGTTAATGCTGCTACAGTAGTAGGAGTAGGGGTGAAAGAGAAGCACATGCATGTTTATAGCCACGTATGTGCATAATGACCGTGCGTCTTGCAGCTGACTCGTTGCCATGTTCCAGCACAGATCATGCACATTTGGGGGTAGTATCTTAACTCACCTTTCTTCTGGGGGCTGTTCTTTTACTGGTAGGTGAAATAACAATTGTATTACTTAAAGCACACATTAAATTTTCCCCTCAAACTACCTAATCTGTTCAAATGTCAGTAGTCTCCCCTAGTCCCTCGCTGCTGCAGAGCTGACCCCGGCAGGTGGGAGCCTCAGGCCGCCCCTGCCGCGGAGCAAAGCCCCATGCTGGTGCGGCTGCAGCACCGGGGGGGCACGTCTTCACGCCCCGTGCACGTATGCACACATGCATGCACGCACGCTGCCATCGCTCGCCTTCCCTCTTGGCAGAGGAAATGGATTCATGTATCAGGTGCATCACGCCGCGAGCATCCTTGCTCTGGTTTTGTGTATATAGTCTGTCTTGTTGAATGGGTACTTTATAATTTTAAGTAAGGAGGTCTGTTAACTGGTAAGATGCTCTTTAGGAGGGATTCATGTACTCCATCACTCTTGAAGAAGAGAGTACTGCTTAGTGTCAATAAGAGTGACAATATACTTTTTTTCAGATTTGTGCTGCTCAGCTAATTGTTTAAAGAAGAATAAATCTAAACTAGAAGACTTCATCGATGGATGCAGACTTTAGCATGTACCTATTCTCTTTGGGCATGTTAGTTATGCTTTTGTCCTTATTATTTAAGGATTTAAATAAGGAGAAGACAAATGAGTTTGGAACTTCCTATGAGACTTTGCTATTTTTAACTTTGGTTCTTGGCTCTGCCACAGATGTCTTATGTGACCTTGATCGAATTGCTTAACACCTCTGAAATGGGTTACTCTGTGTAAATTAGTGGTAATASATTTCTCTCTACTTTCACTTGCAGTTTCCATTTTAAGTGGATGGGAAGTGTCAACTGCTTACTTTGGTTCTATATTTTCCTCATGAGCAGTGCTTAGCGTAATGTGACCTGACTTCAGCTGAAGCCTTTGGTAGTCTTATACTACGATTAAGACCGAGGACTGGGCAGTTCAGTTTAAATGATGTAGTAAATGATGAGTGCTTGAAAACCTGATATGAGTGACAACCGCATTTTAATTCTCTTGGAGAAAGTTTTTTTTTAATGCATGCCTGCCTTAATAAAAAGTTGTAAATTCATGCTTCTACTTAAGCTGGAGCAGTCTGCAGGTTCAAAGTGCCAAATTTCTAAGAGGCTGTTATCAACCACGGTCTTTCTGATCTAGCCAAAATAAGACAGAAAATCTCAGGAGGAATCTCCCTTCCATGAAATTTGTGGACCAGTTTTTCAGCCTCTGAGAGTTTATGGGAAACCACATACCTATCAATAATTATTATCTCTGAGACTTTTTTATGTAACTGTAGAAATCCACAGTGCCCCATTGGCTATTACAGGGTCCTTCTTGGGTCATTTGTTGAGTTGTGAAATCAATTTTGTCTCACCTGTTTATATTAGTGGAAAAAACTTCTTCGAAACCTCCACTTCTGTTTCTACACAATAGCATTGCAGACTTGTTTGATTTCCTCAGTTGCTCTATAGTGAAGATCTCAAAGATCAATTTGATACATGGAGTTAGAGATGGGACGGGTAGGATTTGAGTAAAGATGTAGAATTCTTGGCTTGTAACAGTTCAAAAACTGTCTGGCCTTGAAGCTGCAATATGTTTTGCAATCAAAATTAAGGCTGAAAAGCCATCTTCGGGAAAATGGAGATAGTTGCCTCCATATATTGCTTTTCATAAGCAGATTGAGGTTGATGTTATCTTCCTCTGTTCCCATGGACCTTCCTTAGTTTATGGGATTAGACTTCTGTCTCAGGCACCCTATTTCTTCTCCTTCATCTGCTATTGATTTAATCAACAGCAACAAAAAAGCCACAATTTCTTTCTTATTTTTATATCCTAAGGAAAGCCCTTAGGAAGTCACTAATGTTCCTACTTCTCCCCGAGAAGGGGACCACCCTGAGACATTTAAGATCCTCTTTGATTGGAGGAATTAAAGATCAACATTTGTCAGGAATACGTGGATATCTGCGTCTCTGCTTTGGTGTAGGGGAACTAAGTGACCTCTCAAGACTCCTTCCAGTTCAATTTTCTGTCCTCCCTATATAGCATTGCAATATGTCTAGAAAGAGCAGAAGAGATCCTGCATATATATATATATATATATATATCCCATTATTGTGCTCTTTTTTCAATAACACTGGAAAGGTCAGATTTGAAGGCAAAATCCCCATGCAACCTTTAACTACCATGTTGCTGTTGACACATTAATCTTCTATATTTTTTTAAAGATCACAACAAAGCAAAAAGCAGCAGAATAAAAGCTGGTGTACGGCAGTTGCATGAGGAAACTCAGACAGATGTTTCACCAAGAACAGAAATTTGAGCTCTTGCACAGCAGAGAGAGAAACAGAGTCTTACCATGCAGAAATGCTTCATAGGAAGGAAATGTGTATTTCTGCTTGGGATCACCTGGAAGTACATGGAACCACTGAAGCAGGGATAACAGGCTTGGGTCAATAAGCATAAAGCCAAACATGCAGCAGAACAAATGCATACAGATTCTTGTATGCATACAAAGCAAAAGTTTCTCTACTTCCCACCAGTGCTATATGTTATAATATTTCTTCAGATGGTATAGCTGGGTGTCACTGCATCAGGCGCTTCAAAATAGATTGTCCCCATCTGCTTTTTCATCTCAGGGACTAAAGCTAACCTCAGAATCCTCACATCTCTTTTTCTAGTTTCAAATGAAAAATAATATTTGACATTAACTATCATGGTAAGTTGCTACCTACAGAGGCGATGGATTTCTTAAATAAATGTAGAAGTCCAGTCATTTATTAAAAAAACACAAAACACTCCGGCTAACTTGAATAAACATTGATCATCTATTAAGAACGACACATCTAGCTGCTGCTTTGGGTSTGGATCAGCATCATCATTTATTAACATTTTGAAATAGCACTGCGGAATGGATGATGCTCAAATCTGTACCTGAAAAATCCACAAAAATCTTCCTGCAGAGAACTTCAGAGGTGAGGAAAGCAGAAACAGAAAGGATGCATAGCTATCAGACAAGACTTATGCAGTAAGTTCAACACCTCATTTTACATTTATATGCATTTTGTATAAATCAAAGGTCACATTTTAAGTCTATGTTAAATCATCCAATAGCTCTTTTCAAAATGTCAGCAATTCATTGCACAAATTAACCAAATAATAGTTAATCAATTGTAAATGGCATGCAGATTCTCATGTAAACTTTGGGGAAATTGTTAACCTCAGCTAAATGTAGATATTTTTCATGGAAAGTCACTTCATACACTTGCCTTTGTTGATTTAGACTGGGCAAAGCTCTAATATAAATCATTTCAGAACTGTGGATTATACTGAAAAGTCATATTTGGTCTTATTAACATAACTGTATTCTTTCTAGTTCTAGCCAATAGTTCCTTGCTGCATAAACCAGATCCATGTCACTGGTTTAGAGAATAAATTGGGTCAAACCTTGTAAAATAAAATATTTGTGTAATTACCATAACCCTGGATTTTTCACCATTTCCTGTAGGATGGAGAATGGCATGTAAGGAGTTGTGTGGGTTCTCTGGTTCTGTCAAAATATAGCCCTTGAGCTCTTAGCAAGACCAGCTCTCCTCTCATTTGCACTGAGATTAAGAGTTTTGTGAACTGCCCCCCTTTCCTTCTTCCCTTTCTTGTTCCGGCATGTCAGCTCCCTTCTCCTTCGTTTTCCCACCACATCGGCTTTGTCTAGGCTGCTTCCATTTCATTTGCAGTCAATTTTCTTCATAGCCTGTTCTCCTCTTCCCACTCAGCCCCTTCCCTCCTTTATTTTCTTCCCTGTTATTTCTCCTGTTGATGTTGCATCTCACTCACTCTCCTTTTAAATGTCTTTGCCTTTTCCTGCAGAGGCTCGTTCAGGACTGCAGCTTCTTTGTCGGTAATTTCCCTCTTTCCCTGCCTCTTTTAGGCAGCCTAGGTCACCGCTCCAGGGCTCTTCCACCAGCATGGCATTTCTGCCTGGCTTTGGGACCAGCCCTGCTGCTGGGGGCTTCGTGGGGGGCTCTGGAGCTCCTGCCCCAAGTCACACCATCCTGCAAATGCTCTCCCAGGGGAACCAAAGCAGCAACCCACTCCGGGAATCAGAGGTAGAGCAGTTTCAGCCCAGGGCTGGSGATACATGTAAAAGGAAACCCGGCTGCTGGCGGCCACAGGGGAGTGGGACAAAGGTTGGATGAGAAGTACAGTGTTAAGCCATCCTTATCCAAGGACCTCATCCCATTTATTTTCCCATTACTGGATTTTTATGAGGGACAAAACAGACTTCGGAGTATGCTTGTAAGTCACTTATAACTGGGAACACACATTATTTTCTGGTGCGATGGCAGTGCAGCGTGGCATCCCCTTGACACGCTCGTTCCCTCTTGTCTGACATTTTCTGCTCAGCCATGCCGACTCTCCTCACATCTTCCTCCCCTTTTCAGCTCTGCCCAGCGCTTTGCATCTCCACTTCTCAATGGCAAGCCTATTTCTGATCATGTTGAGGAAAACTTCCTTGCCCTCCGGTGGGTGTTGGAGTCAATATCTTTCCAGTTCATTTTTCCTGCCACTCTTGTGCCCCATTGCTGCGCTCTGAACCTCTGCTGTGCTTTAGACTTGCCACTTCTTACCTCTAATTTGTGGTCATTAGTTAGTCATGGAAGCACTTTTATTTCAGTCCCTGATTCTGTGATATAAGTAGTCAGGATCAAAGTATTTGCTGGTGTACATTATCCATGCTTTCTAGCACTTGAGGTACTAATCATGTCTTCCTGTTGATTGTGGGAATTTACAGCATGCTACAAGCATTGCACTACTGCATACAACTAAATAAATAGAGTACGTTCTGGCTCGGCTCTGGCTGGTTGTGTTTCGTGCCCSTTCCCTCTCCCTGGTTCGCTCTGCCCTTGGATCGGGCCCCGTTCCCCTCTGTAGAGCCCTGGGGAGGGACACGCGGTGGGGCCGGGGCTGGCGTCCCAAGCCAAGCCCTTCCCTCAGGCCCTCTGGGTGCTGGGAGGCACGGTGCCCAGCTGGGGATATTCAGGTGACTGTGTTTGAGGTACACACCTTGCAGTGGGGATCACTTCACTTCTGTAACAGCATTTTGGAGTGGCAGACATTAGCAAAAGTAGAAGCCTGGGAGTGGGTGCAACGATGCTCCCGTGGGGCTGCATGCCATCCGCTCCAGGCCACCATGGGACGGACAGAAAGTTTGTCTTAGTTGTATGCCAGGCAGTGCTGCCAACTCAGAAAACCTTTATTATAAGAATGGTGTGTTTAGAGACCATTTGTCTTCCCGAAGGCAGGTTCACATTGACCAAGGCAATCCTAAGAGATGTCTGGCCTGTTCAGCTTCAGACCTTTTACATCCTCTCCAGGCAACCTGCTCCAGTGCCTCTGTGTCACTAATGTCCTCCTTTTTGCTAAAGTCTGAATCTGTTCCTTCTTGTCCCTGTGCTGCCGACAGGGAGTAGTATTTCTTCTCCGGAGGAACCTTTTGTATATTTGAAAATCGTCACGTTTTCCCTCAGCTGCTGCTGGACTAATCAACCTCAGTTCTTTCATCTGCCCACACAGGTGATGCTGTTGGACCTCTGACTGTTGTCACTGCTCTCCTCTTACTTCTACCCCCTTTAATCTCAAAGTACAGCACCCAGACCTGGGCAYGGTACTCCAGCTGGACTCTTGCCGAAGCAGAGCACACTAGTTAAAGAGGTATCAGAGTATTCCTTGTATGTGCACTGCCATATATCCAGCCTTGCATGTTTGTAATTTAGAATCCCTTGGTCCTCTTCTGAAGGACTGCTGCACACTCATTTGCTCTCTGTCTCTCACATAGGCAGCGGGTTATTCATACGCTAAGGTGGTGCTTTACTTTTGTCCCTCCTGAATTGCATCCTACCTGTGTCAGAGGAGCTTTCCGTTCTGGCAAGATCACTTTGCCTTATCATCCTGCCCTCCAGATTGTTTGTGGATACTCTACAGTTGGGATATTCTGCAAATAAGTGTACTGTCTCCCACCATGCAAAGTATTTATGCAAATGGTGAATTGACACTAAAGTACTGAACGTCTGTTTCAATGTCTTGTTCAGTGTGATACATTTCCAATAAACTAGTTCCTTGGGATTGTAAAGATGATGCAAACAGTATTGTATTAGATGTATAAACCATTAGGTGTATGACTGAGTTGGTTCTTCAATAACTAAAAATAATTTGTCCATAAGCTTTTTGCCTGCTGTGCCACTGTGGCATAGAAAAGTGGTTCAGTAATGCCTGGCATCTCGCTAGGATTGTGCTGAAGAATTAAAAATTAATTTCTTGATGTAAGCTTACCATCTTTTTTACGGTCTCTGCTTGTCATTATACAAAATTTTAGATCTGTTATCAGCTACTTCATCTTCAAACTTTTTCATAGAACAGCTGAATATGTCCCCTCCAGACAGTCTGCACAATGTAGGAACAATTTATATTTCACTTATCAGACTTAACCATCCACTTGCCTGAAATCTACTATATTTAAATCCTATGGATTAATTTCAAGTAATTAAAGTTGCTTAAGCCTTGATAGAAATTGGTACTGGACGTGTGTCTACCCTGCAAAATAGAGTCAAATGCAGAAACAAATGAGTTAAGCTGGTGCCTCTGCATAATGTAGCTTAGATATATTATATCAGGAACTGCCTCCAGTTGTGGTGCTAGTGTGTTCTCCAGTGGCGTGGGCATCCTTGCCCAGCGTCCCCGCTGAACACTGTAAGCTGCCTTAGTGGGTCCATACCTCCACGGGAAAGCCCAAGAGCAAAAGCCCCTCCAGCCTCACTACCTTCTACTCTGTGGTTGGTGGGAAAGTACCCTAAACTGCTGTTATGAATATTTGCTTTCACTATGGCATTTGCTACAGAGGTAGAGCACTGTGGGTATGTTTTTCTAGCTTTTAATATTTGTAAAAAATCATGCGTGTGAGGTAGTTATGTTGGTGATATGCTGGTAACTACCTGCAGAGATAAAGCTGAAAGCAATATAAATCATTAATATATTCCTCCTGTTGAATGTCTCTTACTTAGCATTAGGTCTCATTAAAATCAATAGAAGGAATACAGAACAAAAGGACATATGTTTRCTGAATTTAGCCCTTAGATAATTGTGTCAAATAGGTCATGCTAGTTAGGAATTGATTTAAAACAATTTTATTTCAATAATGCCAGCTGTCACTAAGTGCTGCTGTCAGGGATTGTCTTTCAGTTTGCTTTTCTTTATAGGCGAGCAAGTCTCGACCCTTAAAATACCAGTGTGCTAGCTCTGGGGTGTACCACCAAGGTCTGTGCAGGTTTATGGGGATGTGGGTACTTTGCATGTTAAGAACAGAAACTGGAAAAGATAATTTAGCTATCAATAGTTGTACAAGTTTGCTGTCTTTAATTAAAGAGTCAGATAAAGCTTTATATCTGACTTTATATCACTGGACTACCTGAGGGCCTTCTAAATGGATTGCAGCTATTGAGCTCCAGATATGCACCAAAATTAGTAGATAACTTAGACGTCTAGTGGATAGCAAAGATCACCTTGCAGGATTCAGTCTCTGACTGGGATAACATTTTTGTATAAAGAAAGGTAGGTAATAATTTGGGAAACGTAGGGACAGTGACAGCATGCTGGAAAAGCTTTCCTTAAGCCTCAGAGCAACCCCTAGAGATACTCAGACTGATTCAATCATCACAGAAAGATTATTTAATCTACCATGAACTTGGGTTTTAATTTTTTAAAGCTAAGTAATTTTCTATTTATTTTGAAAGGAAAGCAGGGGAAGCAGAAAACAAGTGTGCCTGTAAAGAAAGCTGTCATTTCTGGGGACTTAATGTGGTGACATCTTTCTGGCAAGAGAAGCATCTGTCAAACGCATGTGAAACTTGATCCTTGTGCTTTCTCTTTCCTCTCGAAAGAGAGAACCACATAATTTTGTTGTTCTGGTGGAGATGCAGTTCATGGGTGTGCACAATGTTTGTTAAAAATGAATGGCAGCCTCCTCAACACCTCCAAGCGTGAAATCCTGTGGAAGGATTTGCAGGATGCAGATGTTCTCCCCATCCCTCTGCCCTGGCCCGCGGAGGACTGATATCCAGCTTCTGCCTCCTGAGCAGGCCATTAATCTGACATGCAATCTGATTGAGTGAAACAGGGGAAATCCCTGTTGGATAACAAAATGCTAGATTAGCAGTTAGGAAGCCTTGTGATTAGAGAGATTAACTGCTAAAGACATCATTCTTTCAGATGTAAAGCCTCCATTTTCATTTAGAGCTGGTGGTCCAACTACTGCACCAGCAATTAGAAACTGTAAACGTGCTGACCTGCAAAAGGGTGATTGAAGCTTAAGATTACTTTGGTAGCAGTATTTTTTGCTGTTTGCTTGTTAGGCAACCCATTTTTCTTTCTCTGGACATTCAAGGCTTTGTCTTCTCAAAAGATGCTGTTGTCTTTGAAGAAAAGGGAATTCGGTGCTGGATACAACAAGGAGCAAAAGTCCCTCTCCTTGGCTTCATCATTTCATTAGGTATGGGACAAGAGTTTTTAAGGAAGGATGTGGCTGTAAAGATCAAAGGGTTCCACACAATTTTCTGAGCTGCCTGCTGGAAATCTACCACTGAATGTTAAAGGTTACAGTAGTCTCCTCTAGTGGCACTTGCAAAAGCTATAATTTAAAAAAATAATTGTTGAAATATGATACATGCTTTAATAGGCACCATTAAATTAGTTGGCTAGTTTGATTCAGCATAGACATGATATTTGGTTTTTGCTTTGAGATAGCAAGCAGGAGCTTTAGAAAACATACCATAAATATTTTTGCAAACATTTCTGCATCTTCATCCAAGTGCCAGGTGAGAGTTCAGCACTCTACTGCTCTAAGCACAGGTGCATAAAACCTGAAAATGTGGTAACTACCAAATGAAAGGGAAATATTAATATTTTGTAGAAACCTGAACTGAAAGCTTTTGGGGATACCTGTGTTTATACCAAGTTCCCTTTTTCTACAGAATAAAGATGATTTAAAAAAATGAAAATGGGGAATGCAGAACAGGAAAAAAAAACTTCATAAAGGATGTATTAAGGATACATTTACAGGCAGCATTAAATGTGATTTCTCATGTTTCTCCCTTTCCAGGGTCATGATAGGTAAGTAAATAGAATTAAGTTAAATCACACTCAGAGGTGTCATTTTGGGGTAAAAAGGAAAAAAACCACAACAACCTTGATATAAGCAGCTGCTTTTGAATATTCTGCTAGGACCTAACTGTATCTTTGGGCTTCTAAATTCTTTAAACTACAGAAACTTCTGCTAGATAGATAGCCTTCTGTGGATCACTCCCACTGAAACCAAGACATCTTTTCCCCTACACAGACAGGAAGAGTTAAGGGTTCATGTGGTATGACTAAAGCACTCTGGACATCACTCGGAGCAGTTTCTCTAGTCAGTATTTTCAGCAGCATGGTGCTGCGTGCATGAGTAAAAGCCTGTGGGGAGAAGTTTCAACTCCATCTGTGGATAATTCATTAAAAATTTTCCACTGTCACTGCTTGGGAACTAAGGAGCTCACGACCAGCTTGCCGGAGCAAAGCTTTACAAGTCTTTATCATCTCCATTGCCATCCTGCAACAAACAGGAACAAGTCTCCCCGTACATGGCTTTTCTCCCTCTAGTTGTGCTAGTTTGCCACATCCCCTCACACGGTTAAAACATCATCCACAGTGTTCTCACCTGGTCCTGCCTTGCTGGTTTTTGAGATCAGAATAGTTCCTTAGTGTTGTCSTTTCCAGGAAGAGATGGTAGGCAGCTCTAGGATGGAAATCTATATTTGTTCTTAGGATATCCTTAGAAATCACTTGAAAACATCTTAACACTTTTGCAGCAGGGTTGGTTTTTCTCACAATTTTCAGAAACCATGGAATACTTTTGCTGCAGGAATGTGCTTTTCAGCAGAAAACTAAGCACCAAAACCACAAAAAAACCCAGACATGGCAGATTTGCATGCCAATGCTTKGTAGAAAACCCAATGCTGGGGGAGAAAAAAAAAATCTAGGCCTCTCACAATGTCTCCTTTACTATATATTTTATAACTAGCAGAGTCTGATGTCAGTTGTGGGCAGAACCCAAAGGAGATAAAATGGGTCAACGGATGAGTAATTGGGTTATCTGAACCAATTACTGCTCTGAATGATGACTCACCAGGCTGGAGCTCATCTGGAAGTTGGCAATAGTGTAGACCCAGTAACCTTGTAAGTGTTCCTTAACCTATCCCTCTGCAAATCTCTGTAGCATCCCAGCTTTTAGCACTTCACCCATCCCTGTAATTCTCCTTGTTTTCAAGGTGAAGAGTCCTCCCTGCTGTAAGTGTTCTGGGGCTACTAATAACAAAATCCCCATTTCTGTAACAGATGCTCAAGTGCACTTGTAGGTGGAGGTGCTACAGAAGCAGGACTGTCACGGCAGCCTCCCCCCACCCTGTTTGGCTGCCCAGGTGTGTGCCGGCAGCTTCCAGCACAACATTGCTCTAAAATATGAGAAACTGCCACAATCAAACCTACTCTTGTCCCTCTCTGTTGAATTTTGTCCCCCATCTATCAGTCCAGGTTGTGCCCCGAGGATACGTAAACCTGCATGAAGAGAGGCAYAGCTGCCCTGGTCTGGCAGAGAGGTGAAACAAGGAGTTTCACCTCGCCAGCAATTCCCAGCAGCCCTTCCCCGGAGTCCCTGGGAGCACTTGGAGCTTTCACCTACTTCTTGATGGTCTGCTCAGTAGGACACCCAAGAGGGTACAACATGCACCTCTAGCAACACAAAGCCCTGTAAGATCTGCCTTTTGGTGGTGGTGGTGGGAGACACGCTGTGCACTGAAGAAGGTTGGTTGCAGACTGGGGGAGTCCCTGTGGGCAAGGCCAGCCCTGTCCTCGCTCCTAGGAGGGAAGGAGTTGGGGGATTGCCTGGGGATGGAAAAGTGGTTTGCAGACATACAGCTTTCCCCAAACCCCAACAGCACAGCAAACCAGGGTGGAAGGGGGGAGCTTGGTAGCTGGCCATGCTTGTCTGGGGGTGAACATGTTCCCCCCTCAGGGGCTTAGGATGGGGGAACCAGAAAGGACACCAGCAGTCATTTACTTTCCAGCTGCAGTYTGTATAAAGCTGGCTTGCTGATTACATTTCCCCAAAGTGGGTAAGTTTTCTGGGTGCCATTCCCTTGGAGGGCCTCTGTATTGAGCTGCACTAAGGGAGGGAGAGCTCCAGGCTTCGTGGGAGTCCAGCTCCTGGAAAACATATCCAAGCTCCCCTTTGCTTTTGAAAGCCTTGGCTAAAGATGTGTACCGCATCACGCAGGCAGGTCTGCCTGAAGCAAAAAACCTAGCAGCTTCCAAACAGCACCTTATCTGAAGCCACTGGGGAGTTGAGAAGTGTTATGGGCTGCTGCACACTTATGCATTTCAGAGGGGATGAGCGCAGCGTTATCTGGGTCAGGTGTTTCTGTAATTGTGGTTCATTAGAATAAGCACAGCGTTGGGTGGCTGGCACCTGTGTGACGCTGGGCTGGCATCAGTGCTCTCAGCTGTGATAAGAAACATACGGCTGTACTGGTTGGTTCCAGAATTTTTCCTCCTTTTGTAGTCTCTTTGCAATGTATTTGTTGGCCTCTGCAGCACTGAAGGTGTTGTCACAAGCAGCCGCTAAGTGAGCCAGGGGCACGATCAGTGTGATGAGTTTTATCCATCCTCCCCGAGCAGGATTGCCCACGCGCTCCCGGCGGTGCATGGCTGCCACAGGGACCCACACAGCCGCGGGCTGTGCTGACAGAGCCTCTCTTACCCAGGGAACCATTTCTCCTCCACYGAGACGCAAGGGAAGGACCAAGGATATTTAGTCCTTACTGAGGTTATCTGTGGTTTGCATATTATTCACAATCAGGCTGGAAATCCAGCCTCTCCCCAGACCTTGGCTTGTGRGAGGCTGCTCCGTGCCACTGGCTCTGAGCCCGCACGTGGGTCTGGGCCATACATACACACCATAAATGGGTTGCCCGAATGTAGGTTGTATCTCCTGGGCTGTGAGACTCCTATCAAAAGCTAGAAATGCAAGGGAGAGCTTCATGTCTTAACACTAATAGCTGTATAACATTTGCGCTAACGATAACAGAGTTTGGATTTGGGGGAGGTGACAAGAGGCGAACAGGAGTGTGGCTTGAGTCAGAATTCATCAGCAAGCAAACACATATGCATCTTCATCAATCGATGGGGCTAAAATAAAATTGCGGTCGTTTGACAGCTGTAAGTGATGTATCTCTAAATAGTGGCAGTTCTGATCACTGAGAAATCCTGACTCCTGCAAGCTTGACAGAGAGTAATTAAGGGAACAGCTCAGCAGTCGATAAATGCCCCACGGGATTACAGGTTCACAGCAGACCCACGAGCTGCAGTCCTTTGACAAAGGCCCCAAAAGGTGGTAAGCTGATCCTCATTTGTTCTGCAGTAGCTTATCAATCATGTTATCAGGCTGGGCCGTGAGCACACAGCTTAAACTGTCGCGTACATATTTCCAATATTCCTTCTTTTCCACTCAGCCTGCTTTCCCACTTTCTCAAGAAAGTTAAGGGATGTTAAATAATCTTTACTAAACCCACAGACTGGTGGTGGGTAGCTGTAAAGGAAAGATCACCCGGCCTAAAACAAGGCCATTTCTGGAATGAAACATTAAAGCCGTTCAACAGCATCCGTCAATACTGTATTTCTTTTTTATAAACAATGAAGATGCATGCCTACTGCTGCCAAGATAGAGATCTAATGAGGACATTGGCTTTCCTAATGGATAATCTCTAATCAGGCTTYTCCGCTACCGCATGCTGCCACGCAGGAAAAAAGGCAGGAAAATAATATTTGTTGGGATACAGTGAAAAGGTCACAGTAATCATATCTGCTACTACGTCGATATGTAAGACGCCCTGTACTTGTCCCTCCTCCCTCAAGACAAAGTAGCTTTCTCAGTCATGGAGTGAATTTACAAGTAGCATCCAAAGCTAAGGAAAACATTTCTAGTGACACAGCTTGGTTTGCAGGAGGGAAGGTGCTTTACAAAAGGATTTGGTACAGAAAATATGAAGAGTAGCATGGCTGTGAATATAGCAGACACAGTGGACTGTACCTGCGCGGATGTGTGGAGCTGGGACCTGTCCAAGCGGCGTACGAGGAGCCTCGCTGGCAACCTAAGCACATTTGGAGAAGGGTAGAAAAGGTCACAGCTCTGAATCAGGACAGCACCTGGCTGAATCCTTAAATACCAGTGGGATTTAAATGCATTCCTAGGCATTTTCCTTAGCTACAATTTTAGCTAGCTGAAATATAAAATATTCTGTTGAATCAAGGTAGGAGACAAGGTGGTTTTAAGCTCCCCGTAGGTCTGTAAGTGCTCCGATCTGTGCTCATGGCCAATGCCGGGGGGCATGGGGACACCCCAGGAGCCCAGGAAATGATCCCCGCGGGGCAGCGGGTCACTGCTGGCSTGAGGCAGGAGCAAGCACTGGGAGCCGGTGTCCTTTGGACTCCTTTGTAGTCTCATTTTAATCCTTTCCATAGTTTCTTAAAAGGAGGCCAATTAGCTTGAGAGTCACAGGCCACCAGAGCCATGCCGTACTGCTGATTTTATACACACACACATATATATATATAGTGGCTGACAAAGAAAATCTTGTCTGTGGGGGACAGGTCAGACTGATAGGGTAACCTGTCTCTGGATCATTAAAAATGTCARGGGAGGAAGCAGAACAATGGGTTAGGCTAGTGGTCTGTGGCTGCTTGGAGGTTTTAGGGAGCCCACGTTTCATGGGGTAGTTCACACCTCAAATCCACCCAGTCTTTGGAGAAAATTTATATTGGGAGTGTATATTTGGGGGGTTTTATAACCAGTTACCAAGCTGCATTCTTGGAGCTAGCAGGGAAGGGCAAAGCCACACATCATGATGTGCTGCTTCATGAAATCATAGTGGGTTAGTTAGCTCCTTTGCAGCAATTATAGTTTGTTAAGCTGCCGTCCGAGTTTAACACAGAAACTTCCTGATATGCTGTGACTCTTTCAAGCTACTAAAAACAAAAAAAGGAAATCAAAGAAGAACCAAATATGCTTTATTTATTGTTTCCCCACTGTCACATATTTCTTCCCAGACAGGAAAGAGAGCTTCATTTTTTCCCCAGCACCTTTTTATAAGTGGTAGACCACTAATACTGATGGGAAAGTTGAAATGTAAAAAGTAACCAAACAAAGTACTGTCTCTTAGTTTCAGAAAAACATTAGTAGATTTTTTAAAAATTGAACTTGGAATTCTTTAACCTCAAGGTCTAAGCCACAGAAGATTGTTCCTTTAAAAAAAAAAAAAAAAGGCTTGATCATAAATCTTTTATCACTTTGAACTTACTCATTTAAAAGGATCTTAGCTGAAGGCTGTGGATGGCAGAGCAATAGAGTTACACAGRCTGAAAAATAATAACCTGCTTTTCAATCATGGTATTAGAACGGTGCTGCTGGTCTGAATGGCCTGTTTGTAACCTGATGATGACATAAATAAATGAAACTACCTTGGGAAGTATGAAAACACCTTTTTATAAGATCCTCTATGAGCTCTCACGGCCAGGGGCTGGTTTTCTTAATTATTTCTTATCAGCCCAACGTGTCATTGCAGTATGTAGCAGACTAAACTTCCCAAAAGCAAGCACTGATTTCAGAACTTTCTACTGTAGTCGCTTTGAAAGAGACCCTTCTCCTTCCTTCCCAGAGGCTGACTGCTCTGAACCTCCTGAGAGAAACTCCTGGAGGATAGACACAGTCGACGAGAAATGCTGGAAAACAGCAATAATAACTCCTATCTCCAAAGGAAGGAAAAGAAGAATCCAGGGAGKTTTTTGCTGGCCAGCTTAAATTCAGTTGCCTGGCAAACATTTGCATGAAATAACTCTTTTGTAAGTAATTGGTAGGAAATGCGCAAGAGTTAATATGAATCTGTCAAAACCAGGTCTTGTTAAACCTGATGAATTTTCTTCTTTAACAGCTTAACGGGCCCTGTGGGTGAGGGAAGAGGTCTTTAATAAGCCTTTGATCCTGTCCTGCATGACATTTTCATAAACAAGTAGGGCAATAGGCCAGATAACATATACTGTATGTACGGTAGCTGAAAGTGCTATTAACTGTCCTATTAACTCTCAGATCTTCACTGTCAAAATTAGGGGGATCTACAGGGGTCTGTCCACCATCTGGGTCTCCTTTTTGGATGGCTTTTAGTGAGTACGTTTGCTAAATTTGAAGGTACCACCAAGCTGGTTCAGGCAACCAGCATGGCTGGGGACAAACTGATCTTGACAAACTGGAGAAACAGTTCGGAAAAAAAAAAAAACACCACTAAAATGTACAATTTCATACGGCCACGGCCCTAAACTCAGGCTGAAATTATCACCGCCTATCATGGAGGGGTCACCCACGTTACCCAATTCAGGCAAGGATATCTCCTCACAAGGTGTGTGAGCAGAAATATGGCCTTTGAGACACAAGAAGACATTTTTCTGCCCAACTCACCATGGGTGGAAAAGCAGATCTAGTTTTGGGCATTGTGTTTTGAGAAGGATATGGAGTAACCACAGAGAGCCTCGGGGAAAGCTGTGGTAATGGTGAGAGGTTTAGAAAACTTGACCCTCATGAAAAGGTTAAATGAACAGAGGTGTCTTCTGGTCTATAATAATACAGAAATGTATGAAGCAGGGCTTTTGTAAGCTATACTGTTCATTGCATATTGACCTTGCCACGCAGCACAGCGTAAAAGCTCACAGGGGGCTGCAGGGAGCGGTGGTGTGAAGTGAAGGTGGAGGAGAGATTTCTCCACTCAAAGGCTTTCACATTTCTTTCTCCTTTTGCAGAGGAAATGGCCATGGATACAAGGCAAAGGTAATCAATGGTAAGCAGTAAGTTCCCTGGGGGAATATAAGAAGGACAATAAAATTCAACACTTCACTGGAGCACCCGGGTAATAAATGTCACGACACGCTGAAGCAAATGCTGTTGATATGACTCAGGCTCACCCGGCTCCATGTACTGTGCAGAAAAGCAATCGGTGGCTCCAGTCCTTTGGTTCTAATTTTCCAGCCTTGCCTTAGGATTAGAGGTGGTCATAGTGGTGGGATTGCCCTGGACGGACCAGGTCTATATATATAACCTGGCATGTAGGAAGGCAGGGGTACAGCTCCCAGCTGCGGGGCGCAAGGGACGCCCATCTCCTACACACAACCTCGTCCCTTGAAGCGTGGCTGTGCCTGCATTTCACCCGTTCCTTTCGCAGGCATCCTCAGAGCTAACCAGCTGGCACCAGTAAAAGCCCCAGGAACAACAGAATTAATCACAGAGACAACACATCAACAAATATAAATGTGCCTCACCTCACTGCAACATAAAGGAACAGTTTTTTGGGGGAGAGATGGGGGACCTGCTGCCATAATGCATCACTGTTCTTCAGACAGAGGTTTCTTCAGAAAAAAAGACTTAATCCCTCCTTCACTGTTAAAACACTTTGCTGGTGTCCCCAGCAGTCGCAAGAAAAGGTTTCAATTCCAGAGCACTGGCTGTATTCCTGTCAGATGTTGTTATCTTTGTGGTCAAGATTTRTTATAAATTGAATATTCTTGGCTTTAATTTCTAAGGGATTTTCATTTTGAAGTCAAGAATTGTTTTATTGGTATCAGGAGCTGGAGGATACGGCAGTGTGATGATGTCAGTGTTGCTTTCCCCTGWTCACTGATCATTACTTTTGTGATTTTGGTTTTTCTTTTTGAACATCTAGCACCTGGAGCCATGGCATTACCTAATAATTGTGTTTTAAAARAAATGAAAAAGAGAAAAGATAAGGAAAAACAAGTTTCTCACAGAAAAGAACCTGAAGAGTGTTCCTTACAATATCAGAGGAAGCAAAAATAACTCATTGTTGGACACCTTTGTATTTAAGACATTTTTGTATTGTTTGTGAGTTAATTGTCATTGTTTATGAGTTAATTATATGAATTTTTACTTCGGTTGTCTGGGTGCTGGTTTCTAAACAGCTGTGCTCAGCGGAACTGCAATCTTTTCTTCAAAAGGAAAAAGAAGTTCCACTCCCAGATTATTGGAAAAAAGAACCCTGTCTCTCATTTTTTTATTTATTTAGAAAGCACATACAGCGATGGGGAGGGGAAGAGAGATGCAAAACAGGTGAGCATACAAATCCATCTCAAMAGAAATAGTGAGACATTTCCAGATGATTAGTAGTACATCAGTCTATGTGAGCATTTAAACTGTTGTACCTCTAGATTAAAAAAAGAAACCACAGAGAATTTCTGAAGAACAAGGTAAATGTCTATATTTCAGAAATCCCACCACAATCAACTTGTAGGCAGCATCGTTTTTGTTTTGTTTTTTTGTTCCTGGTATTTCCTCAAAGGGGTCTCTCTTGCTCATGCTATGGTTTCTTTCCTCAGTGTCCGCCTCTGGTGACAAGTAAGGATACTTGTGAATGAAGATTTCCCCTTCGTTCTCGACCTTTTCTTTAACTTCTTCTGATGCTTGAGCGAAATTCCAAGCTCCTCCATTATCGCATTGAAAGAAAGACACTGGTGGAAGACGGAAATGGCATTAAACACTTCTCATCSAAGGCAGAGTTCGACCACACCCTTTGCACAAACGGCGGCTTTTAGAAGCAAGGACCTCAGCTCTTACTGGCGGGCTCAGAAAGCTGCTCTGCTGAGCTCTGCCAGCTTTGAACAAGCCCCTAAGGTATAACAGGTGAGCCTGCATAAGTCATGTTTTTTGCTTAACTTGGCTTCCACTGAATTTAACTTTGGCTTAACTRAAGTGGATTATGAATGTTTCTGAAATCCTACACAGATGCATTTGCAATGTTTTGGTGGCTTCATATCATAAAACTTACCCTTTTTCAGTAGGTAAATTTCCTCCTGACCTTAAAAGACAAAAGATCATCTTTTTTAAATCACATGTACCTTAGCCACAAAAAGTGGGTACACTAGAGAAAACAAAGAACACCATTTTTGAAGATTTCTTTGTGGTTTACTTATTTTCCCCTCACGAAATTAACTAACATTTCTAAAATATCGCACAGTCCTCAATCATCTTCTTTCTTTGGAAAGGATCTTTTTCAAATATTGTGTGTTGAAGAAAAGAGAAAATTATCACAAGAATAAGGTAGCTGAATAGTTTAGAAAGAAAGCAGAAATCTTTTTTCTTCCCACCATCACAACATTAACAAAGACATTGCGGGTAAGTGGAAACATCCTTTAAAATCTACAGCTGGCATAATTACATGTAACACAAAAAAAACCTGCAAAGAGGCTTTAAGTGGAAGTATCTAGCAATGCAAAAAAATTGTTCCATGCAAATATATGTAGATTATTTATACACAAAATGAAGTGATGGTAGAGGTGTGAAACAAAGCTTTAACCACCTTACCTTCATCAAGTTGAATAAATACTTCCTACCAAACCCTTTCTAGAACTGCAGAACTGACCAGCTTTAAAACAACTGGTTAAAACTACAGTTCTTGCAAAATGGCAGCGACAGCATACAGACATGGTTCTCTGCATCAAATACAAATTCCCTTCTAGAGTGATACCAATGCAAGGTAATCAGTGTTCAGTTCTTAACCAGTAATAATCCAAAAGTGACCTCAGTTATACAGGGCTATAAAAAGTAAAACCAGATATATTATTGGAAGAGGAGAAAACCCAAGCTTTCCTGGTAGCCACCTATTCCAGAGGAATGTTTTCAAATGCAAAAGAGCGTATGAGGGTAATCTGGATCAAGGTTAAATCATTTGTTTAAGGTAACAACGGAATCCCAGAGAAGTGAATTCCACACACTGTGCTTCTTCCTCTCCCGTATAAACCYGCTGTATAACATGTGTAACCCTGGTTCTGCAAATAAGCTCAAGACGTCAGTGCATCAGCATTTGTGTGTATTTTAAATGTGTATGATCTTGCGTATGCCATCATGTCCTCTTGTGGGATGGGCTGCACACAGACTAAGATCCCATAGCATGTTAAATTTATAGTTTAATATGCTCTTTCTTTAAGATGCTTAATTTTTGCTCATCTAAAATTCTTAAGTATACATAAACTAAACTGCTATTAATTCATTCCAGACCCAGAATGTAATAGACATAGGCCGGGGCAGTGTACTGCTTTTTTTTTTTTCAAATTACTGTCTGGTAATAGCCAGGAATTTGCTGGTACAATTATAATTTAAATATCTCCTTTGACACTGTAATATAGGAATTCCAGTGTTACTGGAGTTAGAGTCAAAGGTGTCTGCTGCAACCCCATGCCCTCTGGAAGCAGYGGGTGAAGCAGGTATCATCCCAATACAGACACTACTTCTGTATTGCTTCAGGCATTTTTAGAGAGTAGCACCACTTATTTCCAAACTAATAATAATGTATGCTTTAATTATCCATAACTTAGCACGGGTAATTTCYCTCTACTATCTTAGTGTTAATTGAGCTTTCAAAATCTCGATTACAAAGTGATTCCAGAACTCCATGGCAAATAAGGAAAGGATCATATTAACCACTTGTAGGATTGATCAGGTTTATTTTTATTTTCTTTCCCTGTTGTACTTACTAACCTGTATGTTGCACGTGTATTTAGTAATAGACATCAGTCTCTGCAATGTGCATACAGAGATGATTTCTGCAGATGAAATAGTACATTTTACTGCCTTGTTAATAGGCTTGTATTTTCATTTTCCAAACTGAATCATACTATTCAGACTATGCAATTATAATAATGTCCTTTAATTTCATGTCAACAAAATAGACCCATGAAGATCATTTTACATCTGCAGATAGATATTTAAAACATATTGCTGACATTAAGTATGTGAGGTTTTTAATATTTGACTACATGATTTGTGAAGTGCCCAACTGGTTCCACTTCCAACTGAATTTTAATATAGATATTATCCGAAAGACTTCAAGATATTCTTAGGAATGGCTTTGATGTTCAGGTCTTGTCTCTAGGAATTAAACTTTTGCCTAATTGTTCATCAATAGCAGTTACGTCTAAAACTGAATATAAAAACATTACTGTTCTTGTCAACGACCTTTTCTGTAAACTGATAATGTTGGTCCACCCAGCGAAGTATGGAAGTAGGCCACTCAAAATCTGAAAGGGCTCTGCCTTATCGAGATTCTTTCCTATCCTGGCAGTGCAAGGCCCCCGTGGATTGATTACCCACGAGGGAGGTTGAAACACACACATTCAACACATGGGAATGGGCTTGGCCATCCTGTGGAGACAGTGGGTTGGGAGAGGGACAGGAGGAGGGTTTACAGTGATAACTTCCTGGGTCTTACACCTCGCAGCTCCTACTCCTGRTTTTGTAAAAACACAAAAGCAGTTTTACTTTTACAGTTGCGTTATGCTTAGTTTCAAGGGACTTAAAACACCATTGGCATGAGTTTGTCAACCTGAAGCAATGAATTAAATGTAGATTTAAGACCCTGCAGAGGTATTCCAATGGTTATGGACATAACTATGACTCTGATCAATTTTGTGCATATTCCTGTCTGAGATCCTACCACCTTTGAGAAAGTCAGTTGGAGGTAGCAGAGCATTACAAACGTGGGAGACACAGGGCTTTCCCTGCCCCTCTGCCTTCACACAGAGCTTCAGATGGTCTAAAGGAGCAATCTGAGATGATACTTTAAACTTTCAGGGGTTTGGTTACTCATTCAGAACGGCAGTTACACGTGAACTTTCTTTTGAGCCCCAGGAAGCATAGCTCAAAACCCTATTTATCTCCAATCTTGTGCATGCAATCAGGAAACTGAACAGATGTCTGAAGACTGGAATTGCCCTGAACTTTTCAAGCAGTAGAAAACTGTGGTACAGAGAGAGTACAAACTCAGCCAGAATGCTGTAGGATTTACAGGAAAATCACAGGCAGGAAACACWTGCAGTGAGGACTCCCAAGATGGCCCTCTGAACAGCATCAGGTCTGCAGCATAATTACAGTAGCCTTTAAAAAGGGGATGGTGACATTAAAATTCCATTTAAAAGGGTAATATACTGTTCTTTTAGTCTCATATTYGGATAACCAGACAGAAAGGGTTTCTTTAAAAAGCTGGTTTTTTTACACACTGTTAAGTCCACTTCTGAGGTCTTGCCGAGAATGAGAGCAGAGTAGGCACAGAGCAATACATTTAACAACAGAGTAATAAGTTTAACATTTTGCTTTTAGTCAGCTTGACTTTCTCATTCTAGCAGTGTCAAAATGCTACAGGACATGGCATGTGAGGCTAAAAGGAAATGTCATCCTTTAAAAACAGAATAGATTTTGCTCTCCTTGTGATGTGAGACTTTCTCTTTGCCCTTTTGTCATTTCAGCAGGCTATAAAACCTTGGTCATTAAGCTCCCAAATCCTTCCTTACACTCCCATACAGAAGACTGTTAAGCTTTAGGATAATTATAGATTCAGAATTTAAAAAATAACATAAAATAAAGTAGAAACAAGACTGAAAAAAACCAAATCTGTAGTCAGGCTTTATCGATCTGCTCCTTATGCTGCTGGGCTACCACTGGGGACAAGACTTTTCAATTGCATTTTATTAACACCTTGCAAAAACAAACAAACAAACAAAMAAAAAAATCCAGTGCACTGTGTTGGAGAACTGAGAACTATGAAAATCAAAGGATGTGGGCCAGATTTTATTCTGGAAGAACATCTGACCAGCTCAGGTACAGAGTAGGAAATGCAGAAGTCAGGGTTTTTCTTCTGCAGTGCCCTCATCACTGTGAAGAACCCATAGCTGGGACACTGACATATGTCTTCTGCTGAAAGAAAAGTGATTTTATTGTGCCTAGTGCACCAAAGGCAAAATATCCAAAATAGTTTCTCCTAGTGAGCAAACTGCTGTTGTGGCACATTAAGAATCTGTTTGAGTATTCTGTCACTGATGGCTAATTGCATGAGGAGATCACTAAATTAAGTCTTTTAAACTGTCAGAGTCTACTGAACAGTGATTGTCAAAACAGTATGACAATAATCCATGGATAATTTTAACTCTCCCTCAGTTACATAAACTGTTCCTCAGTTTCCTGTTTACAAGAAATAATCAATAAAACTACTTGCTGGTCTCACAAACCATCTAAACATGAAATGGGACGGGTCAGTGAAGGCATAGATGGCCACAGTCATGTTTGGAGGTGGGGTTATGGCCTGAAAATGGCCAGCTCAAGCTGACTGATGTTCATTGAAGAGGCTGAATTTGCAGACCTGACAACTCCAGAAGAAATTCTATTTTGCAAGAACCTCACTGACACAGGGGATTTCTTCCTTCTCCCCCTTCTCCTTCTCCTTTGTTTCTGAAGAGCTAAAGTTGTGAAGCTTCAAGGCTTCGATCCGAGAGAGATGGCATAAACACACGATACCATGGCAGTACTTTGAGGAAATATCAGTCTAGTTGGGGAAAGCGTTATTGCTGTGCTTGGTCTAGATCCGCGGTGCAGGCGTGTTGTTAACCCACCCTCAGCCTGGTTCTTTGAAACGGTGATCATATTGCCTTCATTCCCCTCATTCTTCTCTTGTCTCGTCCTTTCTCCCTCCTTCYTCCTGCACCTTTGCCTAGTTGGATTGCAGACTCTTTGATGAGGGCAGGAACTGCCACTAAATAAAGGTAGGAACACTGACCCCAGCCAAATCAACCTGGCAATGGCTTGGGACTAGCTCACTCATGGACCCTTTACTTTCAACGGTAGGTAGCTTCTGTGTGTCAAAGCATATGGCATTTTTTGCAAATACTTATTAATTTGAATATTTTTGGGAGTTCTGAGTAAAATGCAGCAACAACAAAAGAAAAATTAGTATACAATGACATAGGAGTATGCTTATAGCCTTTTTTCTCCCAAAATAGCTCTGGCTATGCTTTACTGGTACCACGGTGCCAGAACTGACGGAGTATGTTGTGGCTCACCCGTCACAGGCAGAGTCACTGGCTCTGTGCTGATTGCACAGCAAGGTCCCCGCGCTGACACACACCTGAGAAAGGATCAGGTTTGATTATCGGGCCCTGGATGCAGGTGCAAGGCTGCAAGTTAGGAAGATGCAATGGTACSATCTGTATTTGTGAACAGAGTATTTTTTGTGGCCAAATTTCAAAGTATAGCGGTCATAGAAGCTTAGAGCACTGATAAGCRGAAAATCTTTGAATGGTTTAACACTTCTTGAAGCTTGTTATGTCTGTGCAGGAGTCCTCCCAGGTGCCATGCACTTCATGGGAGATGCTATGGGCTATGCCTTCCTCAAGCCTTGCTGTTAACCTGAAGGCACCTGCCTTTTCCTAGAGCCACAGCAAACTTTGCAAAAACTGCCTTTACAAGCATAGATTCGGTAGCACTCGGGTGGCATGCCAGCTCTTCGCTGCCTCAGCTGCTGGCCTAGCTGTTAAGAGCAAGTAAGGCTTTTTAATAACTCTTTTTGTAGCTAGGCATGAAGCTCTGTTAGGGAAAGGGGGAGCTGCTTTGTAATTCCCACAGGCAAGCTGAAGTCCATGAGGTTGTCTGTGGGGACAGCTAGACACAGGGAAATGATGACTGTTACTAACACTGTGACTGTTTCCTTGACAGATATGAAAATGTTTACCCAAAAAGTGACAGAAAATTTCTGGAACCTGCATTCATCTAAAAAGTGATTAGAAAACTGGTTGAAGCTGCAACCCAGAGGATTTCTTGT
The DNA here is from genome assembly GCA_030449065.1 of Oceanodroma leucorhoa. Classification (NCBI taxonomy): domain Eukaryota; kingdom Metazoa; phylum Chordata; class Aves; order Procellariiformes; genus Oceanodroma; species Oceanodroma leucorhoa. The sequence goes on along the minus strand of JASVER010000012.1, from coordinate 5,643,820 downwards.
GTAGAGCAGTGATGGAGATAAACACATTAAGAATTTTCCTTCTCCTCTGAGAGTTGAGAGAAGCTGTATTTAATTAGTTTTAAGTCTCTTCYACTGGGAAACTGTAAACAAAAGTGCTTTCTTAAATCACGGATACAGAAGACCTAACTCAGGTCTTTGCTGGTAAGAAGGCTCATTTTATGAAGAACCAAAGCTTTCAAGGCCCTATTCAAACAAGTTAAAATGCCATTTTGAGCAAGACAATTTCTTGCAGCGTCTGGAGCGGAGCATAAACACGTACATGGATGAGCACTGACAGAGAAGAATTGATATAGCCTAGCTATGAGCAGTACGTCTTTGCCACAAAAAATACTTAAGCCTACTGCCAGCATCAGTAATGCTGACCAAAAATTGTAACATGTATAGAAGGAAAACACGGGTCACTGTATGATCTGGCTTTTCTCAGGACCAGGTATGAGAGAAACAATTCAAGAGGAGAGCGGAGCTTCGCCTCAGCACTTCGGCGATTGAGTGTGAAGGCATCCACTCGAACAAGTTTTCTAATTGCAGTAGAGTCCAGAAATGRCCCCTCAATAAAACAGATCATTAACTTGTTTGATGAGGGGGAACTGCAGTGGGCAAGAAAACATAAAGTAGGTGTGAGGGGTGGGAAATGAATTGGTGAAACTGGTGGTACACTGGGGTATAATGAAATACAGATAAAAGGTAATCAGGTTTTGAAAACATGGTGGTTTGCCACAGTTCATGACATCCTCTGAACTGGCATTTCTATACATTTTGTGTACCTCAAGTTGTTGTCATRCGTTTTTTGGTGGCAACAACAGATCCAGTCCATTGTCTCCTGCCCTGTCAGTCCCCAGACTAGCTGAGGACTAGAGGAAATCAAACTATTATCCTACCAGGGTATAAAAAGCATCYAGTACCAACCTCCCACACAAAAGTTCCTTGTGCATTTCAATATGCAAAGCAATGCCAAGGCTTTACTGTTTGATATAAATTGATATTCTGATTTTGCCATAAAAGAGTTTTCTACCTTACAGAGCCTTAGAATAGTGAACATCATTAATTGCTCAAGCCAAGTCAATGGAGTTATTCTGTGAAAGGAATGTACTGGGGGTGCCTGAGGGTGCTTTTGTTGAATATGTTCTTAAACGTTAATGATTACATGGCATAAAATTTAACTGATAGATATGATTTTGTGCTATGATAGTTACTTGAAGGCTTTGGCTAATGAATTTTAAATCAATGAATTAAAATTCATTAAATAGTGACACCGGGAATAAGATATGCCAGCTAAAAATCTCTGGCTGGTTATAATAGGGGTTCASAAAGTTAATGGAGCCCTGCAGGTTATTTTCTGAGGTTTATAAAGAACTGCCTGGCCCACTTGCTGAATGCTTCAGCAGAGACCAAGCGAAATATTTCTCCATGCTTTTAGTAATGAGACTGCCATTGGTTTACTCAGGTTTGGTAGGAGATGAAAAGGAGGTAAATAATTTTTCTTACCTGAAAAAGGTGAATTACCCCATGAAATGACAAGATGACAATTGTACATAGAGATTGTGATAATTCTTAAAATCTACTACTGTCTATTGCACTCACTCTTCACTGTAGGTGTAATTACTTTCTGTGATATGCATTTAAACTGCCCAAATTTCCAGGACTTTGACAATTTGCATTAGATAAGCTTATCTCCTGCTGAAGCAAGAGGCACTTTGAAGTCATTAACTATGTGTTGGTGAGTACAACTTTTGCCATTATGTGCACTGTTTARGTTTAATGCTTTCCATCAGACACACCTTTTTTCTTTCCTGACTATACAGTGTGAATTGAGGGCTGTGTTCGAATCCCTCGCTCCTCTCGGATTAACTTGCCACAGTCTAACTCCGTAGACAAGGTGGTGCCAGAGGTGGAGTTGGACGGATGGGTTTGCTTACACTGTAGTCCATAAAAGAAACAAAAGGCCTTGCATGCAAGAAAAGAAAAATGGASAAAATAAATAAATGAAAGAAGTAAAATTAAAAACAAACATGAGAATGAGATTCAAAAGCTATTTAAATCAAAAAAGATTCTATTTATGGAAACAGAAAAGTCATAAATTGTATTCAACTCATGCTTTGAATTAGCTTAGTGATAATATACACTGTATAGCATTTTCCATCTAAGCTTCTTACATCACCAGAATAAAAATAAAACAAACTGGGAGAAAYCTGAAAGTAACACTGGAATCGCTAGTATTCTATTTTCTGTCAAATTACTTCTGGAAAAGAAGTATGCTGTTGCCACATTAACCCACTTAAAGATTTTAATTATTAAGAGACTACCTATAATAAGCAACACATTGCTGTGAAACAGTAGTATAGTTTCAGAAATGTTTATGTATATATGTATCCCTGAATACTATGTTATTCACCCAACATATTGCTAAGTAAATTAACATTCCCTCATGACGTAAAGCTTTAGGTCTACTTTAATTATGACTTCAGGAACGCATTGCCTTTCTCAGACTCCTGAAGAGTTTCCAGGCTATTCTGCACCATATTAGCATTTATACTAAATATTTTAATTAGTAGCAACTGATCTCCAAAACATATTTGAATGAAAGATCTTGTGAGACATGGGTGGAACAAAGGTATCAATACATTCTTTATGCATTTTGTGCTAAAACTGTTCTAYGGCATTAAAGTACTAATCAGAAAGCTGCAATATGTGCAAAAGACATTCATCCTTTATCTCTGACATTCCAAAACAGGGACACTGATTAATATGGCCTGCAAAATTGCTCCACATGATCTGTGCCTGTTGTTCGTAGACAGTGCCATTGCCTTTAATGAGGGATTGCTCAGGCACATGTGGAGACGTCTGCATGGTCAGGAGCTGCCCTCTCCTGCAGGATGCTGTGAGGACCAAGTCCACTGATGTTGGAGTTAGGTGTCATGGACCCAAAATAACACCAAGTGCCATTTGGAAAATGTAGATGCATGGTAGGATTCAGCTCACTCCCTTTCAGCTATCTGAACAGCAGGCATGTAGCCTTAGCTTACAGTGATCCCTTACTGGCAGCAAGGAGATACAGGTGATTTATCCTATCCAAAATCAGATGTTGTCCTCTCGAGGCCCTCAGCCCTGGCTGCTTGTTTTTAATCCAGTGTCAATCCCTCTCACGTCCCAGCACCACTGCTGTATGGAGTGTAAACTGCACCACTGAGACAGAGTTCAAAACCTTCTCCTTCTCCTCCCACTCATCCCTGCTGCCTTCGTTAAGGTTATTTTTCTCAACAGTCATTTCTGGCATTTATGTCATCAGCCTTGCAGGATTACACCTTGGATGAAGAGGATGAATTGCCCGTGGAAGAGCTCCTGTCTTTCCCACCTAAAAACGCACTTCGAAGTGGATGCCTCATGTCTAGAAACCTGAAGTTAGGTGATATGAACCTGCCTCTTGGTGACTGCATCAGGGGCCACCGATCCTGCAGTGCAATGTAACCCTTGTCCCTATGCTAAGTCCTGTTGAAGTGTAGAGGATCAGGGCAGCTATAGCAGTTGAGCCAAACAGGGCCACATCCGAGTCTAGGACTTGGCCAGAACCAAACCTGCACTAGGGAAGGCAACCAGAGTAAGAGGTTCAAGAACAGACTCTGAGTTGCTGCTCATGCCTTGTTTCTTTTACAGTGGCTGGTGGTTCGGTAARCAGGTGTTTACACTCTATTTTAATGATTGATTCTATCTCACAAACTGCTGTAATACTCAAGGTGTGATTTATACATAGCACTTCCTTTGTTTTCCCTCTGCCCTTTTAAATTGCTCATTACGCTTCAGTGGAGCTATAACCAGAATTTCTTTGGCTCCGTAATCTTACTTTACTGTGGCATCCATCACCTTTCAGTAGGTCTCCCTGCTTTGAAGTGCATACTTCAGCACAGTGTGTAAACCCCTGGCTGTGATAAAAATGCTTTCTAGAGCAAAAGAAAAATTACACTTGGGGATTTGGAAGTACATTCCTGTTGTTACTCAAAGGGCTCATGCTAATGCCATATAAAAAAAAAAATCCAGTTGTGTTTTATTCATTTCCAACGTAATTTATACTTGAAGTCTTAAAGATCAAGCAGAAACTGTTTGAGAAACTAATTGCTCTTGTTCTGCACTGCCATGCTAAGCAGCCCTAATTGGACTGTGGGTGAGGTACTTCCCTGTTCTTATTAATAAATTATTTGTCTTTAGTGCCAGAAATGCATGGTGAGAGTTCAGCAATACAAAATCTGCACTCCAGCAAAGAGATTTATAATGCAGCCACCTCCACATCCACAAACCTCAGCCTCCCAGAAACATAAGCAAGCTGGAAATGGATGACTCACCTGCTCAATATCGCTGTTTTTCCTTGATTTATATATAAATTCACCAATGGCTACAAACACCGAAAGAACAAGCCCAGCAGCGAGCACTATGAAGATGCCCCCAATATTCTCCACCCCGAGAGCACTGGCTTCTTTGCTGTCCTCCTCGGGGCAGCCGTTGCCTCGCCACCACTTTTCCTTCATCATGTGCAGCTTTCCCTCCTCCTGGAGCTGGAGGATGGCGATGGTGATCTTGTCTCTGTAAGGAGACCCTGCAAGGTGAGAGCAAGACCCGTCAGTGCTGGCTGCAGCAAAATGAAGGCAGGGAGGGAGCAAGCTGCTGCTATCTGAAGCAAAAGTTCTCCCTTATCAAAGATTGATTATTCCAGCCAGAAAGTCTTGGTTTCTCTTCATCTGGAAGGGGGAAGAGGACTATCTGTTGGTGGCTGCCCTGGGGACTGGAAAGCAGAAGGCTCCTTTGGTGCAGTTATTTGTTTGAGAATTCATTATAATTTCTAGGGTCTCCTACTGAGGTTTATTTAAGCCTTGGCAGTGGGTTTTCTTGCTAAGTAATTCCTCCATTTCATGTTTGAATATTACTTTGAGCATCCTTTGAGACTTTCCGCTTTGCATCTCTTCTATTTACTTCAACATCTGTTTATTTTTCCTGCTGCATATAAGATGAGTAGCTGTCTAAGAAAAGCCCGCAGTCAGACAGGTACATTCTCTTCTCATTTATACCTGCATAAACCCACAACTCCACTTCAGCTACCTTACAGCTTATAAGGACACAAGGCAGCTGGGTCTTTTTTTCTGTGACTTGCAACAATATTGGCACTGCAAGCTGAAAATAGCAACTATTTCATGCTTTTTATTCACAGGCCAAYGGCTTGCTAAATGATGTGTCTTCAGGCTCAGCAGCATTAATGGGCCTGTACAGTATCTGGCAAATAGCGGGGTCACGTTGGACAGTTCAATCTGTTTAGGTTTGCCTCTCACGCACTCTGCTCTGGCTCTCCGTCTTCCAAAATCTCTGCTGCCTGTTAAGTCCCTTCAGCCAACTTGTGCTCTTGCAGAAGCACAAGTMTGAAGCCCCACTTCTGGAGCAGCGCCTAGTTAAAAGAAGTTGCTACCAGTTATCTTTTTGCATGTTGCCAGAAGCTGAAGTTATCAACAATAATAGCAGCAATCCTGTTATTAATTATAATAGACAAGTGGAAGTTGGTTTTGTCGTTGTGAGAGAGACTTTTCTTTATGGGGCAAGGGTTTCATGATAGCAAGCAGGAGAGGGTTACAAGAAAGGCTGTTTGGCTCTAAAGCCATATATATGCCCCCAAATCCTGCCATGTTGGACTTCCTACAGTTGGAAGCATTTAGTGTCTGCTCTGAAATACAGTGTCGCCAGTCCTTTGTCCACGTAGCTAACTACCATTCATCCTTTCCTCTCCTTTAGCACATTAATAAGACTATTTTCTTAAGCTGTAATTTCACCAAAAGTCACATTTTGCTGCAAATTAAAGCATTTGCAATTCTCAATCCGATCAAGGTAAACAAACTTTTCAGGCAGAACCTGTGCCRAAATTTCAGAGATAGTGTGGTACACATAGACACGGACACTTAAGAAAAATCTCACTAGGCACCACTTTTGTGTCTTTATGCATCTAAATAGCCTTGGAAATTTGGCCTCACAGCTTCAGTTTTCTTTCTTATATTGCCATGCAGGCCATTATTAAAAATAATTGTACCATGAATACAAGTCCCCCTCTCTGCTTTCCATTTCCTTTAGCCCACAGCATTGTCTGTGGAGAATCASTGTGAAAAACATTGCAGTTCTTCATTTGTTGCGCCAACACTCAGCTATTTTTCAGTGTATCTTACTGCCAGCTCTAGGACATGCTGCGACCACAGATGCCAAGAGACATGTGTCAGATTATACAAAGCCCATCTGGGATGCCAGCAATCAGCAGCCACTGCTTGAGGTAGCCAGCTTTGAAAGGAAAATACGCCTGCTGTAAGAATAGATGATTTGTCTGCATGCTATTAAAGAACCAAAAATAAGCACAACAGAAAACAAAACAGAAACACCTTCAAAACTGTCTTTACACAGACAAGTGAATTATTACCACTGAAAACAGCAGTTTCTCTCGGAAGAAAGAGCAGAATTATTTCTRTCTTAGGAGAGGTTTGTCGCCCTGATAGCTGGAGTCTGTTAGATTGTAGGACTCATCTATTTTCCCTTGTCTGAAAGAACATAGCTGTTAGGTAAAGTGAAGCGGCCTGAGTCACAACGCAGGATTTGTGGGGATGTTCATTCTTTCTTGTGATGTTTATGTTGCCAGCAGGATTATCGCAATTCATCTTGAGGGTAGCAGGTACATCTATTTTCTACACGTGCTTCTAAAGTTTGTCAAGTGTGCCTGGAGTGTTGGATTGCTGTGTTTTATTGGTGAGTACTAAAACCACACACTAATCCATCTCAACACCTCTTTGAATATTCAGCATATCGTTTATGGCCTCTGAGCTATTAACAACCTACCTCTCAGGCCAAGAAATGCATCTATCTATTTTCTTAGCAGTCTTTCAAGTAACTGGCAATAGCTTTGGTGTTAGAATTACTAGCATCAGCACTGGCAGTAATGCTGGAATTAATACCTGTCCTGACATCTGTAATAATGTTGCTTTCTTCAACCGGATTCCTCCCAGGGTGACATTTTGCATAGGTTTTGCTTAGAGGTGCCTTTGCTACAGCAGTACTTCCAGAGTGCTTTAAGTTCACCACCAACCGTCGTTGCAGATTTTTCATTAGTAATGGTCTTTGCCAAGAATCTGATGAAAGCCCTCCTCTCTGTGACCCATCAGCTCCGTAATAAACATAAATGGAGGTGGTTGTTGGTATGCCTAAATCCCCTTTATCCTAACTCAGCACAAGGAAGTAGGAGGACACCTTATATCTGCAGTTTTTCACTTGCAGAAGATGCTGATAAAACAGTACATTTCCTGGATTCATAGAACTTTTAAAAATTTTCCTTCCTGTTTCTTTGGGAGCCAAATAGTAACGATATTCAGCTCATTCACTGGAAATTTTGGAGTGTGAGGCATACTTTTGCTGCTGCAATCCCTAGCCATGTGGTTGTGTATTCTCCTGAAGGAACGAATACAGACCAGTTAAGACTTGCTGAAACTTTGGTGTTAAGGGTCACAGACAAGTTTTCTTTTTTTTTTCCCATACAGCTTCTGCAATCAATAGTCTTGAATGCTATGAGAAAAATAACAGAGCCTTTGGGGTCCATCTGAGTAGTGGAAAGATCTCCACGGCTTATCTTGTTTATGAAATCAATCGTTTAAGAATTTAAGATGCCTGATGGCACTGAAGTATTCCACAGTGCTTGGAGATATCTATTCCCCTGAATTTTGCTGGTTTTCCTTAAGAAAAAAATTAAGGCACATTTATCATACAAGAAACATCTTATAAATATATTTCACAGCTGTATTTCCAATGGATGCACTCTCTCTGAGGGTTACCATCTGTTCCAATTATTCCTTCATTGTTCTTGGTTTAAAGTGTGGCAGCTTTATAACTGCAGTGAAACTCTTGCCGTACATTTGTCTTTATTCAGGATTTTAGCTTTTGTATCATTTTCCTCAGGGTGAGAAGGCTGTTCTCAYATAGCCAGTGGAAAAATATACTTAAAGTATTATCTATATGACAATCTGTCTAAGGTACTCAGTAGCATAAAGGATCACAGTTCAAAGTGCAGTGGTGTTTCTGCCTTATTTGTATCTGGTCTACCGAGAAACTGATGGACCAAATACTTCACCTGTTATATCTGTGTAAACTGATATTGCCTTGAATAATTCCCCTGAAGACAATAAAATTGCATAGCTATTAACTGAGTGTGGCATGGTAAATACATATGTGCGCAGTATGGGGAAGTATATTATACAGGAAAAAGATGTGGTTGCCTAGTGCCGATTATTCACAAGAACACMGTACAAAAATCTGACACTCTTTTTAATTCTCTACAGCTAGAAAATCTTGAAAAGGACACCTGATATGCTAAAAAAGGTCTACTGGAAAGAGTTCGCAGAGATGGGGAGTCTTAAGACTCTGCTTAGCTCAAAACGCTGAAATCCCTGATGCAGATGCAGAATGCTGCAATTGCTTCTCGCTGTTCTTATGTGTTGCTTTGAGGCCATGAAATAGATCAGAAATTAATCTCCTTTCATGCAGCTTTCTTTGAGATGCATACATTGGACATAACATGTATCCTGCCCACTTCCGTTTTCCCAGAGACGCTACCTGATTTCTCAAACTAAACTGAATTTCAGCAGAGTGACTTGCACCTCGAGCAGCACAGAGGATACCCAGTTTGTTACGAATGGGATGCTCCAGAAGGCAAGCAGGTCACTCGACCTCGTTCTGCAGATGTAGCCTGCACTGCTATATTCCCTCTTGCTTGCAGAGACAGCTTGCAGATGAGCAGGGCAAGAGTAGTTTTTTTGCCTAAAAGGAGGCTCCTAGGGTCTGTTTCGATGAGAAAGGTTTCTAAAAGACTACGACATGATTTAAATGGCCACCTAAACTTCTGAAAGGGTCATTGCTGGCTGTCCTCCACGTCACCTGTGCTGGAAAGCATCTTACCAATAGGGGTTCCCACGCCGTAGCCTTTTGAATCAATGAGCCCCCCGATCTGGGTGAGGTTGCAGTTTCTCTGAGTCACGTACTCTATGCTGGTTGACTCCATTAGCAGCGCATAGTCTGTTGTGAGCACACGCTGGATTCCCTCGTCGTTGTTCTTCACCAGCGCTGTCTGCTGCCTGCTGCTCATGAATGCCCACATCTTCTCATATGTTGATATTTTGGATTTCTAAGGAGGGAAAACAAGGGCACAGTATCACATCAGCACCCAAATTACACTTGTAAAATATTCCTTAGCCTTTTGTTGTGATCGATGCCAATACCATATCTTGAATGAAAGAGAATCGGTAGCAGGGTTTTTCTTCCCACAACCTTTCTCTCTTACTGTGTTTTGTGCTGAGGAATCTCTTTTTTCACTTCCTTTGCTGTGCCAGGAACTTCATTACTGGCACGACTGTGAAGTGCTTTGAAGTTTTTTGGGCTAATGCTCTTATATGGATTATAGCACATAACCCAGCTAAATTAGTACAGCTGGATACTGTTGCACTCAGAAGCAGTGCTTCTGCCTGTCAGGGCAAACACACTGATGATGAATAAAGTAGTGGTTCTTTTGTATTGATATCACTTGGCTAGAAGCCATGTACTTCAAGGATAAAGCTTGAGAAACAAACCCAAAGTGTCTTCTAAGCAAACTTCTGCTTTCTGCTTTCCATTGCAATCAGACTTAAGGACTTCATCCTTCTCCCACTGAAGTTAAGGGGGAGTTTTCCAGAAGGAGTGTGTACGTGTCCTGTGTCAATGCCCAGCTGCAGAGGGAAGAGGGATGCCAGAAGCCCCAGCCACCTCCGTACAGTGTTGAACATCCCTTCCTCCCTGCTCCTTTCCCCGTGCTGCAGGAGCCCGCGAGGGACCCAGGCACCCTGCAGGGAAAGGCAGTGCCTTTCCTTCAAGTGCCCACACAGTACTAACATGACCTTTCTCTTCCTTGTATGCTCTCAAACAACATCATTGAGCACACAGTGTCGCTTTTGGATTAAATATCAAGGTAGACCTACAGACAGCTGGACCATTAGAAACTGTCAACAGAAACGATTTTGTCTCAAGATGGCAAAGCCAACCATTGCCAGACTACTCTGTGCTGCAGCCTAGCATGAGCCAGACACACACAAACCAACTTTTTAATGTAAATATGAGTTGAAGGTCCTCCACACACTTACGKTTCCCCAGTTCTGGGGCAGTATATCCTCACTTCCTTCATGGGCCTTATCTTTGGTTTATAGCCATCATAGCCGACTTTAGACTCATTGTTTGGACACCGTATGTGCTTATTAAACACCAGTGTCTGAGGGATTCCTGTGAGAAGTTGATTTTCTGGTTCTTTGAGCTTTAAATGTTAATATGCTTAACCTGTAAATTGAATACCTGTGAATGTCACCTAAATTCCACCTAAGTTTGGTAAGCCACAGGATACCACTAAACTTTGAAGATGGTTAAGTGGCTCTTTACTAGTAGAAACCATTTTTACTGCTCAGTTGGGAATATTTTTTTTAAATTTATGATAAGTTTATTCAGTAGATTGAGTCTGATGATACTGAATTTACTGGGAGGATGCATTCCTTATTCAGATGAATTTGAAAGAAAGATCTTAGCTTCTCGACTTGCCAACTCCCATTTTTTTCAGGATAGATCATATGCCAAATTCTGGTCTTTGAATTTTCATTGATTTCAGTGGAAACGTCTGCATATCACAAGGTAGGAGCTGGCAAGAGTTGCAACATGAGATTAAGATCTATTATCACAGAGGGGCAAGAAAACAATGGAAGATTTATAGACGTGTTGGAAACAGAGCAGGAAAGCAGTCTGGAGAGATATGTGTGCGTCACGATTTGTGGATGTGAAACATCTTGCCTTCAGTTGGACCTTTCCCAAATTTGGACATGCACACAGATGGTGAATGCTACCTGAGATCCTGCTGGCTCACCTGCCCAGAACCCCATCCCTCGCTGGAGCAATCCTTAACTATCTAGGCCCTGTTTTCTGGGTATTTTCATCTGGTATGGTTATATCTGGGATCTGTGTACAGGGAAGAAGCTGACTCCGAGGTTCCTTCAAAGCCAGAACTACATTTTTTCCCACCAATAATTTCACTTGCTTTTGTTTTCATTCCCCTCACTACCTGGCTAGAAGGCATAGTCACTGCAGAAACTTTCTTGAAATTTTCKTGAAGCTATTGCCTCTTTTTCTGGGGACACTATTACAACAGGGATACTAGTGTAAGGCATTCAAAATTACTGGAAAAAACACAACTGTTAGTATATGCATTATAAACAAGATTAAATAAAAAGTGATGTAAGTTTGAATAAATGCAAATGGAGTTTTCAGAAAAGTAGTGGAAGTAACTTGCTTTTCTTGCATGGTTCCCAACCTGCATCCCATCCAGTAGGTACATCTTGTGGGCGCTCACAAGGCAGGTGCAGGACAACCAGGGGATCTGGCCCAGCCAKCATGGGTTCATGAAGGGCAGGTCCTGCTTGACCAACCYGATCTCCTTCTATGACAAGGTGACCAGCCTAGTGGATGAAGGGAAGGCTGTGGATGCGGTCTACCTGGACTTCAGTAAGGCCTTTGACACTGTCTCCCACAGCATTCTCCTAGAGAAGCTGGCAGCTCTTGGCTTAGAYGGGTGTACTCTTTGCTGGGTAAAAAACTGGCTGGAYGGCYRAGCCCAGAGAGTTGTSGTGAACRGAGTTAAATCCGGTTGGCGGCCGGTCACRAGCGGTGTTCCCCAGGGCTCAGTTTTGGGGCCGGTCTTGTTTAATATCTTTATCAGTGACCTGGATGAGGGGATCGAGTGCACCCTCAGTAAGTTTGCAGATGACACCAAGTTGGGTGGGAGTGTTGATCTGCCTGAGGGTAGGAAGGCTCTGCAGAGGGATCTGGACAGGCTGGATCGATGGGCTAAGSCCAATTGTATGAGGTTCAACAATGCCAAGTGCCAGGTCCTGCACTTGGGTCACAACAACCCCAGGCAACGCTACAGGCTTGGGGAAGAGTGKCTGGAAAGCTGACCAGCAGAAAAGGACCTGGGGGTGCTGGTTGAYAGCCGGCTGAACATGAGCCGGCAATGTGCCCAGGTGGCCAGGAAGGCCAACGGCATCCTGGCCTGTATCAGAAACAGTGTGGCCAGCAGGAGTAGGGAGGTGATCGTACCCCTGTACTCGGCACTGGTGAGGCCGCACGTCGAATACTGTGTTCAGTTTTGGGCCCCTCACTACAAGAAGGGCGTTGAGGTGCTGGAGCATGTCCAGAAAAGGGCAATGAAGCTGGTGAAGGGTCTGGAGAACAGGTCTTATGAGGAGTGGCTGAGGGAACTGGGGTTGTTTAGTCTGGAGAAAAGGAGGCTGAGGGGAGACCTTATCACTCTCTACAAATACCTGAAAGGAGGTTGTAGCGAGGACGGTGCATGCAGCTAGCGATAGGACAAGAGGAAATGGCCTCAAGTTGCGCCAGGGGAGGTTTAGATTGGATATTAGGAAAAATTTCTTCACTGGAAGGGTTGTCAAGCATTGGAACAGGCTGCCCAGGGAAGTGGTGGAGTCACCATCCCTGGAGGTATTTAAGAGACGTGTGGATGTGGTGCTTTGGGACATGGTTTAGTGGGCATGGTGGTGTTGAGTTGACGGTTGGACTTGATGATCTTAGAGGTCMTTTCCAACCTTAATGATTCTATGATTCTATGATTCTATGATTGTGTAATACTGTCTTTCAGGGGCTTCCTGCTGATACTTTAAGCACAAAGTCCTAAATCAAAGTTCTCAAGAGTTTGCTTTTTGCCAGGATCTTTTTCTGCACTTGATTTCTTCAGAAATCCTTTTGCCACGTGTGTCTCTTATAGTACTGAAAATCAGACTCATCTGGTCTTTGCATCTTGTGTCCTACATGACAGGCACTCTCTTGTTCCTCTCTCCTCCATAGCGAGGAATGCCTGGAGTGTCATGGTTTTGCTTTAAAAAATGTTGGTCTGAAAGAGTCTGCTGTTTCTTTTGGCATTTCTTGGTTTAAGTACTGGGCATAGCCCTTAGATAAATCAAATCTTGCAACACAGGAAGCACTTGAATTAATGACCCTTCCTTAGTGCAACCCAGCCCTATGCTACACTCCTGCAGGACATTTTTACTGCTGTTGCACCTGGTCGTGCTGATTCCTCCTTTCCCTTTCCCTGTCCCATCACATCAGCACTCCCAGGTGGCAGGACTGTCTCTGCAGCACAGGCTGCCCATCGTGAAAAGCACCTTTCACCCCAGCTCAGCTCCTCCAGCCCTCAAATCGCAGGGGCATTTTTGGGGGGTGCCCCTGGGCATTGGAGTGCTCCCAGAGTCCGTCACGGCATGGGGCAGCCCGGGAAAAACTGTCCAGGCCAGGTCAGGACTTCACAGTCCCCCAGAAAGAGGCAGAGTTACTTCAGGTGTCTTCTCTAGAACCATTATGGCAAAGGTGTTTTTTCTTAAACTATACCGTAATGCACGTGCAGTGCGGGAACGGGAGTAACTGCTGCCCAGAAACCTTTACTCCTGCCTTCACCTAATTCCCAGGTCTCTCACTGGTGTGTGTRTGTATGTGTGTGTGTGCTTACTTAGAGCAACAATTATATGCAGTATATTACAGTCCAAGGGAGGCAAAGTCATGCCCTCACAGAGCACGCAGTCTCCTTTTGCATACATAAGTATCTATCGTATTTATTGTACAGAGACCTACTCTGTGATTATTTTTTTTAAGTTTGGGACGGTATAAAGAAATCCTAATCTTGTGAGGATCTTGAAGGGCTTCTGTAATAAATATAATAACACCTTTTATATAACACTCTGCGTGTCTCACTGGTTTACAAGTGTCATAAATTGTATTTTTCATGCATCTTTCACTATGTCACCTTCACTCTGCCAGAGAATCCATCTTCATTCTGTACAAAMACTAGTGTCCTTTCACTTGTGTTTGTGTACACGTGTATTTCAGGCACAAGTAAGCTAGCATGTATAACATAAATATTTAATCACCTTGTCTGAAACTTTTTTTTAAAAGCTTACATTCTTTTAAGCCTACAAATTTTAACCTCAGGAATTAATGATGCAAAAAAAATCAGCGTAAAGCTGGAAACAGCTCCAGAAATTTGTTCTGGACTTCTCATGCTGAAATGAAGAGGCTATTTCCTCTGAAAAACCATGGAAGCAACAGGTTTTGAAGATTTCTCTCTGACACTGAATGTGACTTCAGAATAGCAATGACAGTGACTGGGCAGTGAAGAGCTCTTAGACCAAGGGAGTTTGCCAGAGTCCTCCAGAAGGCAGCATAGGCTGCTTCCTACTGCCTTATATTCCTGATGAGAGTCCAGTACTTGCCTTACACGGTTTCCAGGAATATCTCCACATGGGTTTCCCAGCATACCTTAATGGGAATGTCCGCTCATCATTTCAAGAACTGGCTATAATGAGGCTCTTAAAAATGTTGTAGTTTGTGCATTTCTTTCAGCACAGAAACATTTCTATTCAGCCACGGGAGAGCCATTACAAGGGCAGTTCACCCTTGACAGCTCCATCAGGGATAGCCTACCATCAGATCTATTACATGACTGAAACACCCTTCATGAACATGACCCAAATACTTTAGCCACGATCCTTTTTGACCATCTGTGTGGAAGCACTTTGCCTCATGTGGAAGCAGAAGAGTTTGTGGTTAAAGTTTAGGCTGGAGCAGCAGGGGCTTGGGATCTCATCACTGGGGGCTGAAGCTGCTCACTCCTGTACATACGTGTGGCATGAGTKTTATTTTGCCCCACATGCTGTTTCTCCATGGTGCCTCATCCTCTTCAAAGGCATATTTGACTATCTATAAACACCATTCCTAGATGCTACAGTGAAAAGCATAATAGCAGTTCATTCAGTGYTTAACTTCCCTGCTGAGACTACCGATGAAGCTGCTAATTAATTCTAATTGTCACAGGATTTTTGTGCGTATATCCTATATTTATAGCTTGTTGGCTTTTACGTTGACATTTTATGAGATTAACCCATTTTGTATGTAATTAATATTAATAGTGCAAAAAAAAAGGAAAAATTGCAGTTATCTACAAAGCAATTAGCCACAGAAAATAATCTTTTACTTACAGATGTGTTCAYGTGTGTATGTGGCCTGTATATTAATAGTCTGTGTAATATTCACCATGGACCATTTTAAAAAAGGGACAAACAACCTTGCATTTTGACTGCCTGCAGTATCTTTCCAGTGCAAATGTGACCTTCAGAAGTGATCTTAGCCAAGTAGCTGTAAGAAGCCAAGATCCCGTCCTGAGAAACAACCTGGAGTGGAATGTCCATACCCTGGTTCCCTTCAGATTCTCCCATCAAAGGCATGGGTTTGCCCCTCACAGCAGTACAGCATCAGATTGTTTCTCCACATGTCTCAGGGGAAAATCTCCCATCTTTTACTTCAATATTGCTGAAGAATCCGCTATGGATTTGGGCAAATGATGTATTTACCTATTACGCTAATCCTTTCAAGTGTTGTGATTCCACCTCACCCTTTATCACTGGAGGGCCATGAGTCAGTTCGACTGTAAAGAGCTGGCTGATGCCGTCTTACCTTGAAGAAGGTCATTGTGGATCCATCTCTAACAGCCCCGTACTCTATCCTGGTTTGCTTTGCCAAATCGTCTGCTGAATCAATGGGGGATTCCATCCTCTCCACGGTCAGGAAGGCAGCCAGGTTGGCAGTATAGGATGAAATTATGATTAAGGTGAAAAACCACCATATTCCTCCAACTATTCTGGTGGAAAGAGCTTTGGGCATCAGCTCTGATCCTGTTACAATATCATCAAAAAAATGATATTAAAATGATGCTGAAAGATGCCTTTCCTGATACCACAGACTGTTTTTAGGCACAGAATGCTTTTATGAGCTGTAGTATGATAAAATGATTTAAACAATAATCTCACAGATGCACAGCTAACATTTATAATGGTAACACACTATGAAGGGGATGTATGCCATGATACATGACAAATGGAGTTATCCTTGGGTCTAAGCCCCATTACATCTTTGAGCTAATGCTCATTGTGATATTAACCCTACATCCCCAGCAAGCTATATTAGTATTTTTGTCTGTTTCCTGAATCCCTTTTTGCCGGTATCCTGTAACTAATTTTTTAATCAGAGATCTTTAGCAGAATGTTATTCTCCTTACAAGCTACCTGGCAGAAATACTTTACAAGAGAAACCTGCCCTGTGCATTCTATCGACATACCTAAGCAGAAACAGGGCAATCAATGTGGTTCCAGTGAACTCATCGGCCTGTGTGAACCTGAGCTCAAAATCCAGAACATGTCTTACTACAAACGTGTGGTTTGCATTTGAAAACTCAGAGGGTGAATTGAYGTATCCTTTGGATCTACAGGGCAATGCAAAGTTTTGGACAGTGTATTTAACACTCATCATTGCTGAAAAGGTTTTAGCAGATCTGCCTACATGTCACATCGACAAATATCAGAGTGATCTGCCATTGTCATAAAACCCCACAGAACAGCACGGGTGGGTGCTAGATGCACTGAAAATGGCTTCTAAACAGCTCAGACAAACTGTATTTAAGCCACGCAGATACTCATATTTCTAAGCATTCTGATGCAAGTTTTGTGCTGTTTTTTCCAGAGGYGTCCCCACTGAACTTAGCTCATTATGTGGGATTCAAGGATCTGGTTCAGCAAAGCACTTAGACAGCCACTTGAAGACTTTTGACTTCGAAGTTAAGCCTATGCCTAATTATTTTGTTCATGAAGGATGGACTTAAGACAGTACTTAAGTGTCTGTGAATGGAGATCTCAGCACGTAAAGCTTTTGATGTGACAAACATATTTCTATTACTGGAAAAATGTGTTGACATATTATCTCTCCCCAGCTATTTAATGATTTCTATCAGAAGTTTAAACATGTTACAGAGAATATTTTCAGACTTCACAAAAACTCTGAATGTGACTTTTGGGGCAAAGATCAAAAGGCTAAAAATTTTCCAAACAACCAGCAAACAGATTTAACTTAGCTTTGTAAACACACAGACATGTCTCTTAAAGGTCAAAGCTAAGCAYAGCCCAAGGGTTTGAGTAGGTTGACAGAACTGCCAAACTGCGAGAGCAGATGCTCTGCCAGTGCAGCCCTGTGCAGCCCTGGTCTGCACTGATTTCAAATTAAGCCAGCAGTCTAAAAGCAAAAACTCTCACTTGAAATTTTCAAGTCCAAATGTACCCGTTTCAAGAGCTTAGCTCCATCTGGGTTTATATTTCTGGTTTATATTTGTACTTTCTTCGTTTTCAGATTAGATTTTTTTTCAACACAAGGAAATCTTTTCCTTTTTTATATTGTTGCTCTCAGAAAAAGTGTGTGTTTATTTCTAAGCTGGGGTTGACCTGCAAAAGCTGGCTTCTAGGAGTGCTGATTCAGATCACCCTGAAGGTATTACTTTTTTTAAGTTTAGAAAACTATACAAATACAATTTCTACACTTGGACCCTGATGTGATATCTAGCTCTGACATATACATCCCGGTAATGCATAATAGCCAGATACCTTGCAGATATCTTAACAAGCAACCATGAAACCTGCCAGCACAGCCTTAGGGTGGCACAAGAGAGCAGGCGGAGAAGCCCTGTGTGCTGAATTTGTGGGTTGAGATGCCAAACCTCCTGTGATTTTCTCTAGCAAAAAGTCGTTTGTGAAAAAGCAGCAGAATACATTCAGGTCAGTTAAGCTCGAGACGCCAGAGTCTATTAATTATGCAGTGAGCTACGGTTTTACTTTTGGGAGGTGCTGAGCACACTCTGCYCCCAGCTGAACCAAGCAGGCCCAGCATCTCTTTTGATCACTCCCATGATTATTTCAATGTTTACCTTTTTGAGGGCCTTGATTCCAGCGAAAAGCATTAATATCTGCTCCACGCTCACTGACTTCGCCCTAAGAGCTCTCCTTAATGGGATAGTCCTGGTGTGACCCATCGCCTGGCTGAACTGGGGCTATGACAGATAGCTTGCCTTTCTGAAAGTGATGGTTTCTCTGAATGGATTGGATGAAATGTGCCCTGTTTGGATGCTTTCAGAGTATGCATAACACATCTGAGACTTTCAAGGGGAAAACAGGGGAAGTAACGTCTAAATAAAAACGTTGCGAGGAAGACTCGGGGTCAGAGACAATACTTGCTGAAGTCTCTCTAGTGCCTTTTTATGGCAGACATGACAGCCAATCCTGATCCAGACTTTGCTCACGCTCTGTAGAAAAGAGAAAGTCTGATCATCACATTTTAAAATTTAATAACAAGTGGCTTCCAATCAAGCGTAACAAGCAGCTGCTGCCAACAAGAAAGAGCGTAACGCTAGATGCAGAGTTTCACAACCATTCACATCATGTTCAAGCTCTTCACATTAACAATGATGCACTTACAATCACACGCACCACAAGTTTGTACATGGAAACATTTGTGTTGCCTTACAAATGTTTTTTCTTTCTTTCTTTTTTTTTTCTTTCTTTCTTTTTTTCTTTCTTTCTTTCTTTCTTTCTTACTTTCTTTCTTTCTTTCTTTCTTTCTTTCTTTTGTTTCATTTTTAATCTTCTTGAAAGACAAGCAGAGTCTGGTTGGGGCTGACTGTCATGTACCCAAGGTAGTGGTAACGAGCAGACACTGCATCCCACAGTTTGCTGTGGATGATGGTAAACTCCAAAAAAGGCAGTACATCGAAACACAAAATCCTGGGGCACTTTCACACACAGGGCAATCACAGTTATATACACACACCTGCCTGATACTGTAAAACCTCAGCCTGTGTTTTACTGATAAATTGGAAGGAAAACAAAACAAAAAAGCGAAACAGAACAGCTCTTCCTTCATCCAACCTCTTTCAAAGTAATTTCTATGAGGAAGTTCTATATCCTGTCAATACATTAGTGCACCAATAAAAGCAAGTGCATCTTAGGTACAATACAAACTTTATTCTCTATCATATCTAGGAAAAAATCCTCATGTTTTTTTTACTGCTACTCATGTCTGTTAAAGAGGGAAGAATAAACGGTACCTGGATGAATGCAGAGATGGTTTTATATTTCTTACTTAAATGTTTAGGAATTTAATACCAAGATACTGCTGAGCTTTCCTCTGGATTGCCTCTTTGGTTGTTGTCGTGGGGTGGGGTTTTTTGTTCAGCTTTGATTCAACTTGAAATGTTTGTCAGAAAATATTTTCATTCGTTTCAGTGGACCCCAGTTTTGGTGAATAGTGGTTTAATTGGAAACCTTAGAACATACACGACACAAACAATTGTGTTTAGTACACATATCTGTTTGACTTCCCATATGGAGTAAGCTTCACTGCCCTTCCTTGTCAACTGAGTAAAATGTCATCTGTTTCCAAAATCATCAGCAACAGGGACTTGTGACTGGGTTAAGTTAATGCTTCTAGGGTTGGATGCATTTACAGAAGGATGGGACTCATACCTGCAGAAAAGCCATAAAAAAAAAGGTTTGGTTTTGGTTTTAAGCAAAGTGTTTGACAAGTGCCAATAAACTTAACAACCCTTCCAAAGAAAGAGCATCTTTTTTTTGTTTGGCAGTTAAAACAGTTTTTCTAGCATAGCTAGGGCTGTTACTGTTTCCGTTGGGATGGAGCCCAACATTTTCCTGTTGCCAAATCTCTTATACCAATAAACTGAACTTCAGCATGAAGCATTTCATATCCGTCTTGTGATTATTTTACATTTCAGCTCCAGAAAATCCCGTGTGGCCCTGTCTGCTTCCCTTTCTCTCAGATGCTTCCCCTCCTTCCTCCTGCTGCAGCCCTATTCTGGGTTTCACAGGTTCCTCTCCTCTGCCTGCTCCCGGTTGCAGTCGCACTTCATTTTCTTCCTTTCTTCTATAGCTTAGTTTCTGAGATCAGGTT
The DNA here is from genome assembly GCA_030449065.1 of Oceanodroma leucorhoa. Taxonomy (NCBI): domain Eukaryota; kingdom Metazoa; phylum Chordata; class Aves; order Procellariiformes; genus Oceanodroma; species Oceanodroma leucorhoa. Next base: position 5,623,885 of record JASVER010000012.1, on the reverse strand, counting down.
TTACAGTATATGTTGTATTTACAGAGGGTGGAGTTTACCAGCACAGAAGCCCTTGAGCAGACTGTGGGACGTGTGCGATAACGAAGTGTAACCGGTGTACCTTGCTGCATGAGAGCTCCAACTCCAAACCAGAAACTATTTAGTAAAGTAAAATTGTTTTCCACCACATCTGAGTCTGGGTTGCACGGGTGGGGGTTATACCATTCATATGGTGTAAACCTGTGGCAGTTAACAGAAACAATCTGTAAACATCAAATAGAGTACACACAGCGGCAGCAAACCTGCTGAACAACGCACAAAGTGAGGAGATTAATGAAGGAAACAAGAAAAAGAAAACCTCAGCTGAAAGGCTGTCCGCAGGGTGTCTCGCAGCTGCCTCGTGCAAGCTGTGGAGCAGCACTGCAATGCCAGGAGCCGTTTTCACAGTCCCAGATCTGGCACAGGGCTACTCCCTTACTCCTTCTGCTCCTCCCTTACTCCTCTTAGAGCCCTCAAGGGTGAGACTGCTGCAATGCCCCACGGCTTCCCTGCCTGCACTGCTGACAGACAGAYAGATAGACATTTGCAGGGGCAGGGGACAACTGGAAGCCACATAGCTGCTCCTTGGTAAAGCGTTTAGAAAATAATGAAGGAGTAGCAGCCCTTTAAAGGCAACCATCGTTAGGTGCCTGTAGCTGAGATGCTGGATGCTGAACGTGCTCTGAGGCTGCCGAGGCAGTGGAAAAAAAGGCTGCTGATCATTTGAAGGCCTTCGGGAGCGACTGCAGTGCCTGAAAGCCATAGAGCCATGTGGTTGGCATTGCAGGGAAGGAATTACAGAGAGGATTGCCTTTAACAGAAGAACTTTGCTCTATTCCCTGTGCACCGTCCTGCAACTGCAAACCATGCCCCTTCTGCTCTGCACGACACTTGGCAGAGTTATGTTAAGGACTGTTTCTCCCCAGGGTACCTTGCCTGCTGTTGCTTCCCACTGCTGCATGGCTTGCTGCATACTTTCTCATTATGTTTATGAATATAGCTTTAATTAACAATGTCATGCCAATACATTTTAATTACTGTTTCAACAATATAATTAAGTGTTGAATTTATGCACGGTTGCAAGCAGAGTGCCTTCCTTGGCTGAAGTAGTGAACTCTGATAGTCATGAACCCACTAACTGAAAAAGTATGTAGCTTAGGATGCCATTAGCTGCACAATATTAACATTACTAGCACGATAGTGTTAAAAATCATAATAAAAGACGCAGGTTTCAGGTTCAAAGTACAACAGTTCTGCATACACCAGTTAAAAGAAAAGCAATCACCAAGTTATACGTTTCAAATTTGTGCTAGAATAATGGAACCAGCTGTTGTGTAGTAACAAAATTGTTCCTAACTCAGTTTGTGCACACATGGGGAAACACATCCTTAACAAGAGACCCAGAATTATGACCCGTACGTTGCCTGAGCTGCCAACCGCCATAGAAGTGAAGAGGTCCGTGCTGAGCATTCACCCACAGGGTCCTAGAGTGTAAACATGGGACAGTAAGAAGACGTACAAATAACTCTGCCTGACCTGACTGGGAAGCTCAAGGCTGGGATATTGCATCATTTCAGGCAACAACCACGTTCAGTAGGTTGGACACAAATGTCTCCATCACCAAAAGAGCAAAAAGACGGTTTCTAGAAAGTGGCAATGAAATACTGGCAGCAAAACTCTTTCTGCCAGACTGGAAAGATTTTTGTAGCACTGGGTGTATATTTTAATGTGTTACTAGGGTATATAATTCTTTTTCACCTTGAAACAAAAGCTGATTTTCTTCTTGTGTTTCTATTGCTGTGCTGAGCTCTAAGAAGAGGCTGGCTTACAATTCTGCTCTATTTCACTGCTCAGGCCTTCTGTTTTCCTGGCTGTTTTCCCCTGGTTTTCTCCATCTTCGGACCTTCAGCAGTAGCTGTGCTGAGGTTTCTGATAAAGATGAGGTGCTCAAGGTCTCTAAGCACCTTTTTATATAGGCTCTGTGTGACTTTATTTGCCACTGATGGTTACCTCAGCTACCTATCTCTACCGTGATTGACATCAACAGCACAGCTGATATGGCATTCGCAGTAAAGGGAAATTTTGGCAGAAAAYGCCTTGTTCATTCACTGCCAGTGTACTTAAGAAAAGAGCTTTGTCAGTCTGCAACCCTTTGCAGTGATAAATACTTCAGTGTTTGAGTTTAAAAATTAATATAACAATGACAGGGCTACATAAGGCTCAAAGACAAATAGGAAATTATTCATCTGCTGAAAAGTCTGATGAAATAACAGGAAGATTATCCCGGTGTACGAAAATTATTCCCAAGTATTTGTCTTCCATGAACTGATGTCAAAATACTGTTAACCATTTAATTTACTGTGGCAGTGTTAAGAAGTGGATGCTTCCTGAGGTTCTTAAAACAAATCTAACCCATATTTGCCAAAATACTTGGCAAARCTTACAGAAATCTTGACATATTTGGAGACGTGAACAGGTCTAGGTATGGACTGTAAGAATGGCTTAGCTTCTTGGAGTAAATTAAAATTCATAAAGTCTGAAGTAAATTAAGATGATGTGAACACAGTTTTGTGTACTTCAGCCTATATAGTCACGATCTAAATCGGCACTGGCTTTAGGCATCAGTTCAAAAAAAGTATTTATGTCAGAAAAAATTCAAACATTCAGAAAATTATATTAACTGTTTTGCTGAATTATTGTGTTCTTCTCCTCTTTTTCTAAAATAGGTGGATTATGAGAATGATATGCAAACTTGATATATTTGTTACAAGTCATGTTTTGTGCTGTGTGTTATGAATGTGGGCAGGTCTATACCTCTAATGATGTTTAAGCCTTTTAGCTAATTTTAGCCACATTTGACAAATAGGTAGAGACCTTAGAGTTTATTATGCTCCTGCAAGTGTTGTGAAACATTGCAGTAGCAGCCCCACCAGGAGAGAAGCTGCAGGATGAGCTCACAACTTGTGACGTATCAGTTAATCCACATGGGAAAGATCGCCTATAAATCCTTCAGCTGCAGGGAAAGCAAACACACAGACAAACAAACTTCAACTGGCGATCACAATCCACCATGAGACACAAATCTAGTGAAATCAGGCTTCATTAGTTATGCTGCTCCTGGAACTACTGCTTTTCAAAAAGATTTCAGAAACAAAGCATAACACAGTTACACAGGGCGAACCTATGGATTTACCCAAAGGCTACACTGTGATTTGGAGCAGTATCAGTGCCATCGGTGGAATTTTAGCTTTTTTGATCATGGGGAGGTTTACACGGCACTGCGCCTGCTGGCAGCGGATGGAGTTCAGCTGTCTCAAAGGGGGAAAAGGACTCTCGCCCGTGAGTTGGCGGGGCTCATCTAGAGGTCTTTAAACTAGGTTCGAAGGGGGAAGGGGATAAAACCAGGCTCGCTAGAGATGAGCCTTAGGGTCGCATGTCGATGTTGGGGGTGAGATCGATAGCCCAGCTCAAATGCATCTAAACCAATGCACGCAGCATGGGCAGCAAACAAAAGGAGCTGAAGCCATTGTGCGGCAGGATAGCTATGACTTAGTCGCCATCACAGAAACATGGTGGGATGACTCTCATGACTGGAGTGCTGCGATGGATGGCTATAAGCTCTTCAGATGGGACAGGCGAGGAAGGAGAGGCGGTGGCGTGGCTCTGTATGTTAGGGAGTGTTTCGATTGTACAGAGCTCAATGATTGCGATGATCAGGTCAAGTGCTTATGGGAAAGGATGAGGGAGAAGGCTGACAAGGCAGATATCCTGCTGGGAGTCTGTTATAGACCACCAACCAGGATGAAGAGGCAAATGAAGCGGCTGGCAGAAGTCTCACGATCGCTAGCCCTTGTCCTCGTGGGGGACTTCAACTTACCCAGCGTCTGCTGGAAATACAACACAGCAGAGAGGAAAGAGTCTAGGAGGTTCCTGGAACCCATCTACAGGAAGGGCCAGAAGGAGGACCTGGGGAACGACAGGCCTGTCAACCTGACCTCAGTACCGGGGAACGTTATGGAGCGGTTAATTTTGAGGGCGCTCACAAGGCAGGTGCAGGACAACCAGGGGATCAGGCCCAGCCAGCATGGGTTCATGAAGGGCAGGTCCTGCTTGACCAACCTGATCTCCTTCTATGACAAGGTGACCAGCCTAGTGGATGAAGGGAAGGCTGTGGATGTGGTCTACCTGGACTTCAGTAAGGCCTTTGACACTRTCTCCCACAGCATTCTCCTAGAGAAGCTGGCAGCTCTTGGCTTAGAYGGGTGTACTCTTTGCTGGGTAAAAAACTGGCTGGAYGGCYRAGCCCAGAGAGTTGTSGTGAACRGAGTTAAATCCGGTTGGCGGCCGGTCACRAGCGGTGTTCCCCAGGGCTCAGTTTTGGGGCCAGTCTTGTTTAATACCTTTATCAATGATCTGGATGAGGGGGTTGAGTGCTCCCTCAGTAAGTTTGCAGACGACACCAAGTTGGGTGGGAGTGTTGATCTGCCTGAGGGTAGGAAGGCTCTGCAGAGGGATCTGGACAGGCTGGATTGATGGGTCGAGGCCAACTGTATGAGGTTCAACAAGGCCAAGTGCCAGGTCCTGCACTTGGGTCACAACAACCCCAGGCAACGCTACAGGCTTGGGGAAGAGTGTCTGGAAAGCTGACCAGCAGAAAAGGACCTGGGGGTGCTGGTTGACAGCCAGCTGAACATGAGCCGGCAGTGTGCCCGGGTGGCCAAGAAGGCCAGCAGCATCTTGGCCTGTATCAGAAACAGTGTGGCCAGCAGGAGTAGGGAGGTGATCGTGCCCCTGTACTCGGCACTGGTGAGGCCGCACGTCGAATACTGTGTTCAGTTTTGGGCCCCTCACTACAAGAAGGACATTGAGGTGCTGGAACGTGTCCAGAAAAGGGCAATGAAGCTGGTGAAGCGTCTGGAGAACAAGTCTTACGAGGAGTGGCTGAGGGAGCTGGGGTTGTTCAGCCTGGAGAAAAGGAGGCTGAGGAGACTTTATCTCTCTCTACAACTACCTGAAAGGAGGTTGTAGCGAGGTGGGTGTCAGTCTCTTCTTCCAAGTAACTAGTGATAGGACAAGAGGAAATGGCCTCAAGTTGTGCCAGAGCCTCAAGTTAGATTGGACATTAGGAAAAATTTCTTCACTGAAAGGGTTGTCAAGCATTGGAACAGGCTTCCCAGGGAAGTGGTGGAGTCACCATCACTGGAGATGTTAAAAAAACATGTAGATGTGGCACTTCGGGACATGGTTTAATGGGCATGGTGGCATTGGGTTGGCAGTTGGAACTTGGTGTTCTTAGAGGTCTTTTCCAACCTGAATGATGCTATGATTCTATGAATATTTAACAGCCAAGAAAGAAAAGCAAACAAGTTTCACAGTGTGACCACTGTGTGTTTCCCTTTGGTTTGCTCCTGGCCACTCATCTGCGTGTAGGCAGCTCTGCGAGCAGACAGAGGACCCTGATGCTTATTTATTCTTGCAAACTTGATGCTATTATTTTAAAAAAACAGAAGCATCGAGGATAACTCAGGCTTTGTTTTCCCTTCAGCCTGTTCTGAGGTGGAGCGGACTGTGGGATGTTTTTAGTCTTGGCACACAACTGCAGAAAAGTCAATCTGTCACAGTCGAGCAGGTTTAATATTAGTCATGAATGAGATCATGATTTGCGTACAGTAAGAGTTATTACTTATGGTACAGTGAGCCACTGCAAGAGCTTGTGGGAAGTCATGACTGATTGTATACAGTCCCATAGCTGCCAGGGATGGATAAACTCTTTCTTTTACCTAGGGCCAACACTAATAAGTTAACCCATCACCTCCCCTCCTCTAATTCCCTCCTCCTTCTTCACATTCTCAGCAATTTAAAAGAAAAAGCAAATCCTACAAATTTCTGTACTTTGGTACCAGTTTAGAAACATGCAAACAAACAAAGCATTCACACAGGTCGTCCACCCGAAACAAGGGTTGTTCAGTGGATCATGGAGAAATGCATGTCCGAGGCCAGTCACTCTCAGCAGAACTGCTCGTGTGAATAAAGGTTTTGCAGGGCTGTGTGTTTTGATTAAAGAAAACAGTGAATTGGAGGAAAAGCAGCAAGAGCTTAATTTGACCTGGCTCATACAGAAGTGGACGTCAGGCACAATGTGCTATATTATCAGAATTAATGATTCAGATTACAATTATTTTATGACCTTTGAATGAGGTATATATACGTATACATTGGAATATATATATTATTACTGACTTATTAAAGTTGAATGCCATCATTTGCAATAAAAACTACAGCATTTCTGTTACTTGTGCTGTGATGTGAATGTGTGGACTTCCAATGATACATCACTTCAGTTCTTATATTTCATAGTACTGTCCTGGTTTTGGCTGGGGTGTTTTCTCAGGCTATTTTCCGTATACTTTATTAATGTGGAATATATTGTTGTATATGCAAAACAATACATAACAGAAGTGGGGAACGGTTTAAATAAGGATCCTCAGTAAAAAGAACTAAAACATGAATCTCTGTGAAGCACTAATAAAAATATTTGTGTTTCAAATTATAAAAAGGAAAAAATGAAGGATAGGATGAGATCAAATAAACAGAGTTGGAAATGAAATTCCAAGCTCACTATCTGAATAAAAGAATAATAACTATGCCAGTTCAGAGTCCACGTTTATTCAGGAGTATAGAAAAAATAATGCCTCAAATGACCAATTTCCTCTGACAAGTTTCTAAATTCATTTTCTTTCATGCTTGGTTTGCTCTTGTTCAAAGCCCTAGAGCTACTGACTGTGGTCCATGGTCTCTGAGGCCACGATAAGTAGCTTGTATTCAGTTTGCGGAACCATATCAGCTGTCTAGAGTTTTTAAGGTAAAGTTCAATGATAAGGGTATAGAGTGCTCTGCTGGCCCTCTGGAGATGTGACTGTGGTCCACTGGTCCAGAAACTTTGTGGCACACCTGCCTTTGAGAACATCATGAGCTTTGGCCTCATTTGGAAAAATGGTGTGTATGTGCTTATTTCCTGCTGATTTTGAATAAGGACATCACTGGGAGCCTGCCACTGACAGGCAGGGTGCACCTCAGGACAGACCTGGGAGAGAGCCTTGGGTATACATCACCTTGCAGATTGTCCCCTGAGGTTCCCAGTCAAATTATCTTGTATTTTCAAGGGGAAATTAGCTGAGCTAATTAACAGCCTTCAGGAAAAATATGTTCACATCCTCTTTCTTACCTTTTAACTGTATGCACTGTTAGTGGAAAAAGAGAAGTGCTTACATGCAAGTAATATAAACTGCTTTTCAACATGTAGTCTGCTGAGGTGTTGTGTACTGACAAAGAAAGGCTGACACATTGCATGGGATATTTCTCTCCATTCAGCCCTTAAGGAAAGAAAAATCTCATCACATTGCAATATATAAAAGTGATAGCAGTGTTGATGTGAAAATACCAAGAGACTTTCTAGAACATTATGTTTTAGGACTGGATAAAACCCTTAGGATAGTATTATACTGTATCTACTTTGCAGAGCCCATGCAACACCTATAGGAGGAGAGGTAGTTAATGTGGATGCATCTAAAACTACGTCTTTGGCTTACCTTGCAATGACAAAGAGGACACAACTGACTCCAAGACAGGCTAGGAGAACATACATCCAAATATCAGGAGAAAGAGGGTTTAAAAAGGAGAAAACACCAGGGTTTGTCCCATTGGGCTTCCGGTACAAGATACTGATTCCCAGTGTCATGAAGGGCTTGGAAAAATCAATTACTTTCTCTCTTACATAGGTAATAGTGAGAGGAGCAACGGCCAGATCAGCTTTCTGAAAACACAAATGGGAAAATACTCATTCTTTTTCATGTTCAGCAAACGCATTACTATTCCTTCAATTTTTTCCCCGAAGTATTAAAAACTAAACCAAATTTGACTATAAATCTGAAGTGTGCACCAAAATTTGACATTGCTAGGGTATTGTTTGGTACATGATAATCTGCTTCCTCTTTTTGCAGGCAGAGGGATAGTTGTGACTTGCATGTGAGTAGGAGAGGTATGACCAGGGACGTGGGGCAACAGGGCAGACTGCGAGCGAGGACTGCCAGAGCATCTGGGCAGGGACTATGTCCACAGATCAGAGGCTGCTGCAGGGCAGAGGTGAGCTGGAAGCTCAGCCTTTGCCATTGGAGTTTGTAGCCAAGGAGTGGGCAGGACCTGTGCTAGCTCAGTGCCCGCTGCCCCACTGCAGAGGCAGTTACCCCCAACACCCGCAAACTGTTGGTTCAGACGTACTGACATGACTTCCTACTCTGACAAATGGCAATAAAGACAGACCAGTGGCTCTAAAAAAATTAAAACTAAAGCAAACATTTCATTTGGGCTGGCTTCATATAAAATACCACAGGCGAAAGTAGAATAAAGAGAGAAGGATTCAATCTTACATGATCTATGAGTTCTTTGACCATCCCATTCCATTCTCCTTTGTCATTCTGGGCTCCATATTTACCATCAGAAACTAGTTTGACCTCATAGATGAAGCCTAAAATATTTGACAGCTCCTTCAGTAAGTCCAGGCAATAACCCTCGAATCTGTCATTTCCATACAAGGGCTTGTCAGACTTCTTGTACATAACATAGGGATCTTCCTGTAGAAAAAGACAGTAGACATGTAGCAATAAAAATGAGGTTTGTTTCAGATTATATCAGTTTCTCTAAATTATGTTAATATTTTATAAATGGATTGCAATTAGATGGAAACCAGTAATTTACCGTGTCCATTAAAAGCTGTTTTAGGTGTGTTAACAAATTGACTGAATCAATTAGTGATAAGCATAAGGGCCCTAATTTTCAGTGGAACAGACCATTCATAGCTCCCAGGAGCTTTAATTAAAGTAGTGCTTAGCAGCTCCAAAATCAGACCCAAGATCTGTACTCTACATTGTCCCACCCTAAGGGAAAGGAAGGGATATTGAAGGAGAGAGAAGCATAAATAACAGAAAAAGAATCATAAGGGGAACCTAAATTTTTATATTCTATGAGAAATAAATCTTTGTTGAAAAAAATCTTCAAAGGTACCAAACAGCTGTGAGTTGAGCAGGTATTCACATGAGAGCAGGTATTCGCATGAGGGAATGGAGAACACTCTCTCAATGGCGCAATGTCCAGATGGCAATTGGTGGTGTCCTGCAGGGGTCCGTATTGGGACTGGCGCTATTTAATATCTTCATCAATGACATTGACAGTGGGATCGAGTGCACCCTCAGCAAGTTTGCAGATGACACCAAGCTGAATGGTGCGGTCGACACACCTGAGGGACGGGATGCCATCCAAAGGGACCTGGACAAGCTGGAGAAGTGTGCCTGTGTGAACCTCATGAGGTTCAAGAAGGCCAAGTGCAAGGTCCTGCACCTGGGTCGGGGCAACCCCCGGTATCAATACAGGCTGGGGGATGAAGGGATTGAGAGCAGCCCTGCCGAGAAGGATTTGGGGGTACTGGTGGACGAAAAGCTGGACATGAGCCGACAATGTGTGCTCGCAGCCCAGAAGGCCAACCGTACCCTGGGCTGCATCAGAAGCAGCGTGGGCAGCAGGTTGAGGGAGGTGATTCTGCCCCCCTGCTCTGCTCTGGTGAGATCCCACCCGCAGTACTGCGTCCAGCTCTGGAGCCCTCAGCACAATACAGACATGGACCTGTTGGGGCGGGTCCAGAGGACCCGGGTCCACAAAAATGATCAGAGGGATGGAACGCCTCTCCTATGAAGAAAGACTGAGAGAGTTGGGGTTGTTCAGCCTGGAGAAGAGAAGGCTGCGGGGAGACCTTATTGCGGCCTTTCAGTACTTAAAGGGGGCTTATAAGAAAGATGGCGGCAGACATTTTAGCAGGGCCTGTTGCGACAGGACAAGGGAGAATGGTTTTAAACTAAAAGAGGCTACATTTAGACTAGATACAAGGAAGAATTTTTTTTACAATGAGGTGGTGAAACACTGGAAGAGGTTGCCCAGAGAGGTGGTAGATGCCCCATCCCTGGAAACGTTCAAGGTCAGGCTGGACGGGGCTCTGAGCAACCTGATCTAGTTGAAGATGTCCCTGCCCAAGGCAGGGGGGTGGGGCTAGATGACCTTTGAAAGACCCTTCCAACCCAAACTATTCTATGATTCTATGATTCTAACAGCATAGGTAGATTGCAAAGTACCTTGTTGCTTTTCTTTTTAAAGGATTTTAGATAGAAGAAGATCAGGGCAAGCAGGTTTCTGCAGTTTAATGTGGCAAAAGACCTCTGGCAACAGAAAAGGAGTGTAGAGCGAGCCTTTGAGCTCTTTTCCTCCTCCTGAGGAATTAGGCAGAATAATTGAAAAGAGAGGCATTACTGGCTGGGGAGAAAGCATGAGGCAGAACAGCTTGTGAATACCCAGTTGCATGTTTTCCATTTATCATAGTAAGGACATACTTCGGTCTGTCTATCCATTGTTTCCTACTTTCTGTGCTATTCATCTCATTTTCAGTAAAAAGGAAGGCTGTATAAGCACTGACTACAATGCTGAGTATTTGGGTGTGTTAATTCTTCTGGGAAGAAAAGTATGCAGGGTTCGTCTCCGAAATATTGAAGTAAACTAAGCAGTTTTGGAGGTGGAGGTTTCTGAGAGTCTTTCATTGGCAGCGGGGTATTTTTGAATCAATCTTGTGGATAGATGAATGTGTATGTCAATTCTGAGTCTAAATAAAAAAAATTTCTTGAAAACAGTTTAACAAAACATTGTCTAGTGTGGTGGCAAACAGCCGTGGAGTGCAGGGCAGAGGTGGCAAAGGTGGCCGCGGACAGCCCCACAACCCGCCATCAGCAATGCCTGCATCCTATAGCGCAGCTGGTGGTGGCACCCCCGCCCAGCAAGACTTACCAAAATGGTGGTGACGATAAGCGTCCGGTTAGCCAAGGAATCCGTGATGTTGGTCGATCGGTCCTTGTTGCTGTCCGTCATGTTAAGGCCACTGTATGAGTTCCAAACCCCAATCTGCACAGAAGAGAGTGGATGAGCAGCTGCCCGGCCGCAGCAAGTCGAAACATTTCCCTAAATGCTCACCGCCTAGGAAGAGTGCACTGGCTCTAGTCACCACAGAAAGAGACACCAGCAGCACAAAATGCTAGAGGAGGGAAACAGCTGTGGGTCTGACTAAGGCAGCAACATCAAATGGCTGATTTAGAAAACACAGGGAACATACCGTCCTTTCAAAAGCAGGTGGAAATGAATAAGCTGTAAGAGTATAAGGCATGTCAATACAGTGGTGTATTAGCCAATTTGCTACAAAAGTGGAACATGTTGACTTTGTTTCCTGCTAAAAAATGTCAAATGTCTATTTTTATGATTTTTTTTTTAGTTTTTGTAAATGGTAGAGTTGAAACATATGGCAAGACCTCCCTCTTCCAATACAACAGATGATTAAAAGCTTGAATAAATATGTTGAAGCAGATTGATGTATGCACTGGCCTTTTGCTTCTGCCTTCAGCAGGCTTAGCAAAGATTATTCTGTCATTTCTTGACTACTATATATGACAGAGCTAGCAAGGTGATACCATTTCACCCACTGATCAGTATTTGCTCAGTAAATATAAGTGGTCAAAGGCAAATTCCTTTCTAGCCCCAGAGATAGTGAAGAATTGAAGTATTTGATGCCCAATCCAAAGCCTCAAGGGAAGGATCTTCATGATTTCACTGGATTTGGATCTATGCCTTGTGAGGGCAGAAATTATAACTATGTTGATTTATTCAGATAAATATTTACTTAACATAAACCCAGTCTGAAAGCATCTTCAGGTTTTTTTTTTTCCTTTAGATTTACATACACAGCGTGGCTGAGGGCTGATGTGAGAAAACTCCAGGCAAGGGGCTGGCTCAGGCAGTTTGGTTTGTATTGAACATTTGTGGAGAGCGCCAGACAGATTGCTGGGGGGTCTGACATCAGCCATCCACAGAGCCCTTCACATCATCGTGCCGCTCTGCCAGCATGTTTCAGCTCTACCCGGGAGGGATCCGCTTTCAGATCCTCTCTACTGGGATTGCCAGTGAAGCTGCCAAGTAAGTCTAAGACAAAACCCACTGACTTCTCCTGTGTACTGAAGGTCTCTATCTGCTGTCAGATGCTCAGTCATTTCAGACCCAGGCTGGACTCTTTTTCTTTGGTTGTTAACTGAGGCAGAGATGGTGTCACCTTTGTACCAAACCCAGCAGATTAGTTTGTGCCTGCTGAGTGTGGATTTGGGGTAATAACTGTATAATTTCAAACAAACTTCATGTTTGTGTCCCTGGGTGCCATTGCTTTCGCCTTTCACAAACCTTTTTTCCAAAGTATGCTTAATGGGGATAGTCATGGCATTTTTTTAAAACTATTTTTTCAAGCATTTATCAATCATTCCCTTTGTTTCCAAAACTAGATCAGGTTGTGAAACTGATCTGGAAAGTACACACGAAATAAAATGTTGGATATTATGATATCCTGTGCCAGGAATGTAGTAAATAACCAGTGTCCTTGAATTTGCACCAAGGTGACTGAGTTAATCAAAAAGCAGTTCTGCTCATCGTTACCAACTTGATATGCTTTTATCGGCTGGCAGCAGGGAAGAGGAGAACAACTATGAAGAACATGGAGTGACACAGTCACAGTCCATACAAAATACACCAGGAAACCACTCTACATCTGGTTAAAAGAATGACACCACAGGTCAACCTTGATTAGAGTGATGGAGGAGGTCGGAGGGGCACTGGAAGAATGAGGCCAAGGTAGTACATCACTATGGTGAATCTGGGGGATTTATTGCAGTTTAGTGACAAGTTTGAGAGGTGTCATATGCCCTTCTCAGCAAGACTGTGCTCTGAACCAATTGTAATTTGGTTTAAATCAATTCAGCATAACATGAAATGCCTAGAGTCAAAAGCAAGATTGGTTCAATAGCGTTCTGCATGTCAGGTAGGATGATCTATTCACCACTAATGAGGGAAACGGGGGCCTTTGTGCCTTAGCCTGATTCACTGAAGATTAAAACAAGGTCATTAAGTATGTGCTTTATAAGAACATGAAAAAAGTGCTATAGGATGTTTTGCACTGGTCTACCCTGTAGCATTAAAATCCTTCTCAAAACAGCACAAAACCAAAACCTTTTTTAACTGTATATGTGCGAGGGGTGGGAAATAATAAGATCTGTGTGAAATACATACAAAATATAATTCTAAGTGTTACAAGAAATTTTTATCTTGTGACTCCAGAACACTTTAAACATTGTAAATGCAGTTGTTGGCTTCTTCTTACAGCATGGCAACCATGGGTTGTACCTCCAGTGGAGAGCAGCATATGGAGCAGGTCTCTGACTCCCACTTCGGTGCCTTATCCACCAGGCAGAGGCACCTCACGTTAAAAGAGGGCTGAGACTCCTGGGGTAATTTAGATCTTTTATAAGCAAGCTTTGTTCTAATTTCCATGTGTTAGTGAATGACAGCATCCACTTAATCATCTATATTATTTTCTGTAAGGAGCTAATAACACACTCATCAAGATTTTGAGTCAACAAGGCTTGAACGGTATGTATTTTGTGGGAGGCAAAAAAAACCCCAACCGTGCATATCAAAGCGGTCCTTGCTGCTGATGCTAATACACATTTGAAATGGTGCAAATTTTCGACTCATGGTGAATCTTAGGTGAATCAGGAATGATAACAGCTGAGAAAAGGACTGCTTTTGCTGCAGCCAGGAACCTCTGCTCTAAGAGGAGAAAAGCACAGCTCCCAACAAATAAAATAATAATTAAAAAAAAAGATTTTGGTGAAAAATGTGAATTCTGCCAAGATATTTTTACTATTTGGAGTTAACAGTGTCTCAACTTGGGATGAAACTTACTCTACCGTAAAAATTCATACTCTCGTATAGATTGTTGTCTCTAAACTGCAATATGAGAGTCACTATCAAAACCCAAAGGTTGAGTCTGAAAACCCAGCCCAAAGGTTTTTTGCATCACCCATCTGTGTACAAACCTTCTTCCACACTTTATATAAATGTTTAGAAACCTTGCCAGCAGCCTTGGTACAGAGAAAAATAAACAGAGTGCATTATTAAAAATGGAAAGAGAACCAGTCTGGAGAGCTGTGTGGGAGCAATTACATTTAAAGTCTCAATTAACCCATCAGCAATTACCATCCGGAGTCAAGCCAGTGTATGCAGAGCAAGCGACAACGCTGTCTCTGGCTGACACGAGCTGGTGGTGTTACCTGTGTTAGGGATTTTTGGACTCCCACAGCAGCAGCCTCCTAGGCGGCGGTGGAGGGAGCCCTGCGGTGCCCATCGGGAGCCCACGTTTGCTGGCTGAGGGTTGGAGCAAGGCCATCTCCCCTCCCTCCGGGGCCCCCCAAGTCCCCCTCGGCCTCCAGCATGCCCCGACTGGTGGTGGCAGGGTTCAGGTGCCAGCGCCAGCACCGTCCGGCTAGTGTGAAACATGGCCAAAAGCGTCCATGGCTTTGGGCTCCTTCCTATGGTCTCTGCAAGTCAAGGAGCTCTCCCTGCCCTACACCTCTGCATCTTCAGGAGAATTTGTAAGTGGTAAAGTAAGGAAAACAAGATCTTTTCACATGGATTTTTTTTTCAGAGGCATGCTTCCCGGAGTGTCCTGAAGGAATGTGAATTTTATTTGTCTTTTGTTTGAATGCAAAACTTGTTTCATGTAGAACTTTCGGTTTTCAAACAAAGATGCTATAACTCACATAGTCCCCTGTAGTCTCACCATTTCAGCACAATTTATGATAAGCAGTTAGGGATGTTAGGGAAAAAGAACCAATCTAATCTCAAAGAATTTTTAACATCTGAACTCTTGTTGAGGTTATTACTCAAGCACCTTCCTTCCTCTCTCCCTCATGTCATGTTTATTAAAAGCAGTAAGATAAGTGTAAGATAATGTAAGATGTAAGATAAGTCTAGGTTTCATCTATATATATGTATTTATCACACCAAGTTACAGAAGCAAGAACTGAAGATAACGTGCACTTAAAATAATTACTTCCATTCAGATGATTATTGCCAGTCCCAAATTCCTATCCCATACCTCAAAATGCAAGGTATGCATTGTAAAATAATAAAATAATCTTAGTAGCTCTGCTTTAACTTTGACTTAAGTAATCTTGAGAATAGTGATTTGTACCCCAAGCACAGGAGATTCAAGCTGAGGAGAATGGACTTTCCTACACTCCTGTCACATTAGCTTTTTGTCATTGTTTTACAAAAGATCTGGTTACCTTTTCTGTTCCTTCTTCCTTGAGACTAATAATGTCCAAATCAAAATCCTTCCGTAAGCCGTCTGTTTTGTTGAAGGTTATGCGCCCTGTCAAGCCATCCCACCGTGCCTGTGTGAATACAAAAACACTCTTCCCTGTAACAGTTAGTAGGAACTACTCTGAAGCCATAACAAATATTGCATTTTAAATTAACCGTAGCATTGAATCACTTCCAAATTTTTAAATGTATGTGGCTTTGTTACTTTGATAAAAAAAACTTTCTTCAACTTTTTCTTATTTAGTTTCTCTTCAGTATGTTTTGTGTTTTACGATCAGGCACAAGTTTTTGATCGTTTATATATATTGATTTACATATGTCTAGTACTGTATATAAAAAGATACACTGAAGCGAGAGAAAGAGAGACTAAAATATGGATTACACATGCCCGAAGACAGGGCAGATTTGCACTGCGTAAGAATTCATTAAGAAATTAAAAAAGGAGTCTGCTTTGTCCAAGCTTTGGGTCTGAAACTTGGAGTACGCCAGCCTAAATCCACCAGCCTTGCTGGAGTGATCCTCTTTACCCCAGCCCAGGACCTTTCAAGCTCTCTATGATGAATGGGTAACAAGTGGCAATCGATACTGAATGGGAGTCCCCAGAAGGTCCTTAATGAAGTAAGGTAGCTAACCATCCCAAACCACCAAAGCTTTCTCAACACTTCAGTTGTGCATTTCCTAGTCTCGTGTGATAGACACTGAATCTGCTACTCAGGGCCCAGAAATCCAGATTTTTCCAGGAAGAGATAAACAAAAGAAGGGCCTTTGTCATTCTTGCTTGATTTCTTGGACAGGTTGTGGTTAAATGTCCCGCACCAGCACTGGACTCCTAATGTTCTGGGCTTTGCTGAATTGTTTCACTAACCCCTACTCAGTTTGCACCCCCAAGGAAGAAGACACAAGTTCCCAAGTAAGCAAACAAGGTGTATCATTCCTAATAGGAGCACAGCCAGTGCCTGTGCTCACAGGTGTTGATGGCATGATGATGATGGCTCTAAAAGCAGGCTTTCAGGGAAAAATTCACCCAGTCAGAGAGACCTAATAAAAACTTTGTAGTGTAAGGTACACACAAGTCTTACATACGTCTTGCATATGATCAGGTTTGGTCCAGACAGCATTTTACTGTTCTATCATAATTAAGTGAAATCACATTTTCCTTGTTTTAAACATTAACGTCAGGAGTAAGTTAAAGTGGTGGACTTTGTACATCAGTCTGTATAGCCATGATGATTCTCCGTGCTGGGGAACGCTTCTTCAGTGCAGCAGGATCAATGACCAGAACTAACTTCCTCCACAATTTCAGTTTTCTGTATCTTGTAAGCTTCCCAGCAAGCTCACTTTCTTTTAAATGAGATCTATCTGTCTCTCATATAGCTCCCATTTTGTCCTCAGAGCTGAAGCTTATCTATAAAAGAAAGTATTTGATGGATTTCAAACTGCAGATGATTTTTATAATCTATTTTTGGGAGCTCCCACTTTAGATTAAATTCTTCAAAGATACAAGAAAGGCTGATGATAAATGATGGCATAGTTTCTTCATGTGTGTCAGCCATATAATTCTTAAATTACAAGCTTTTCTACTGTGCATTGTTATTTGATTCATTTAATTTGTTGCAGACAGAGGACACAAGGAAAGCTGCATTAAAAATCAGCAGACTTACAGAATGGTGTCTCCCCTTCCTGTTAAATCTAAATTCTAGCTCTGAATCTGCAGGATTTAATCTCAGATGCTGGGGTGTTATCACCATGTGTCTCAGACAAACCTGGTGCATCTAGAATTTTGTGGAAATATAGCAGGATTTTGAAGCATGCTTAAGTAAAATAAGAATGGCAAAACACAAATGCAACATACTTGCTATGAGACTTTCCATCTTAATGATGTGGGAATGTACGAAAATCTCAGCTGTAAACAGTGAAACACTTGTGGGTTTGTATGCTGATATATTTAAGATAGCAGGAGGGGACACGTATGAATGCATTTCATCATATAATATCTCTTTTCCAGTCTGTCTTTTTATTACTCTGACATGATCCCCATCTCTTATTCATAAAGATGGAACATTTTTTAAAATATGATCTTTAGAGATCAATTCCTCCTCAGAGGGCAATTTGCTTCTGTGAAATGCTCACATTTATTGATTACATATCAGATGCTCTGCTAATGTGATATGATCTTGAATAAAGGAACCAATATGTTATTTTTGGAAATGGTATCAGGAGCATACACCTCCATTCTTGTAAAAAAGATTTATATGGTGAAATGCTAGCTCACTTTTGAAAATAGGCATTGGTGCTTCTACACCCACACTAAAAAAAAAAGAAAGGAAAAGATGTTACAAGCTGCGTAGGTGTATGCTTAATTTTCAAGGTAACAGAGAAGTGCATATAGCCTTTGTCTAACTTAAGTCAAGTCCTACTTAGACCATCAAATAATGACCCAAGTGTGACTTAAATTATAAACAGGAGACAGGGAGTGTTTCTCAGAAGAGTTAAACTTAAATGTTGAACGGGTTTTTTTGACCCTAACTGTGAGGCACAAGCTTCAAATACCATTTGAATTCTAAATTTAATTTCTGATTTTTATTTTATTTTATTTTATTTATTCTAAAAAAAAAAGAAAACATTTGGGTTTGAGTCCAGTGAGCATAATTTTATTTCTGACTTCAAGACAGCWGTGGTGCCTGTGTGTGCAGCACATCTAGACAGACAGGTGATGTTTCTTTCCTGATCAGAAACAAAAGTTTTCCTTAAGAAACAACGGGAAGGATGAGCTAGGAAGCTACGGTCCATCCCAGGCCTTCCGAAGCCTATGGCAAAACTTCCAAGCTTTTAATACAATTTGAGTCCTAAAGCACAACTGCCTGCTGCATGCAAGGAAAGTGAAATGTATCGTTGCTCCAAAATCATAGCTGCATACCACCACTTCTAGGTGCCTGTCAGGTAAATCAAGGATGTGAGTGCCTATTAGGCACCATGTTCAGGCAAACAGACTAGACAGCAGTTGCACAGTTCTCAAATGTAATTAATGAACAGAAACGAAGCAGAACTTTCTGAATAGTCAGAAACCACATGACTGCTTAACACAGCAATGAGATYTCATGTTTTTATACGCAAGATTTATAGCAATTTTAATGTTTCTAGTGACACTCCATGTTAAATATTACAGGATATAATAAAAGTTGAATTGGAACCTAATCATGTAATTCATCAAAAGAAATTGCTTTTTTGCACTCTGTCCTTGCTTTAATATTAGAGGAACTAAGGGCACAATTTGAAACTCTTAGGGAGATTATGTATTTTCGATTTTGTTTGTATAATTTTGAGTAGAGCTTGCCACTTAATTAAAAAATGTGATTTTCAGTGGCTTCTGTTTGTAGCGTCCCTTGCTTGTCTTAGATCTCATTTATGCAAGGTTGCAGGCTGCCTCTGACAACAGAACCATGAGGAAATGCTGTTCTTTTGGGAGTTTGGTTTGCAGCAATAGGGCAATGCAGTGTTCGTCTGGGGTTCAAAATAAGGTCTCACACTCTTCAGTACCGTGTTTTATCAGATTATTATTCCTGTTTCTAAGTTGCAAACATTTGATGACTTTCTCCTGTTTGTTAAACAAAATGGGGAATTAACCCAATATGTTGGTTTCAACTAGTAATTGAGAAGGAAACCATACAGGACCTGCAGATACTTGGACCCTTTCTTACTAAGCATTGAAAAGGTAGTGAATAGAACAGATTACAGATAAGTCTTCAGTCATCTCTGAAGGCTGTCACATACCTGACGTGGCAAAAATGTCCAAAGCAACTTAATTAAAACCAGGAAACTTTCTATTTTTACTACTTTAAAAAATTGAGATTGTGGATAAACTACAAACTGAAATCTGAGGTTAAATATTCAAATTACTATATTGGTTTCCATATAAATATATTGATGGAAAATTACAACAACTGGAAAATGAAGCTGACTCAKCTTCTAAAAGCAAACACTCCAGAAGATTGCTATCAATTCACACTACCATCATACGATCTTTATATGAATTTCCACTCTATCATCTTGAATCAGTTACTACAGCAGCCTTAGTTTCAGCCAAAGCCAATTAACAGTTCAATCACAGAATCAATTAGTTCAGCTACTACTAGACTTACTAAGGTAAAACAACAGGTACATTTCATATTCTGTTTCTTTTGTCTCCACCAGACCTCACTTATATATCCAGGTTTTTTTAGCAAGATGTAACTAGATCAAGAAATCATAATGCACAGTGTATACAATGCATTGACTGAATAAATATTGAGCTTTATGATATAGCCTCAATGGGATATAGTCAATTTTGTAGCTAGTGTGCACTACTGCACACAAAAGTGTCAACCTTTCTCAGAAAAACTGATTGCATTTTTATTATGTATTTGTTTTTTCTTGCTCAATATAAGTTTATCCAAATATTTTAGTTAAACATTTATCTGCCTATGGCGTATTTTCTCTTTCTGAGTCCAGTGTTACAGAGACAGATACTGGATTGTTGTGTTTCAGATAGAAAACTTTAAACTTTTCAAGGTCCTTTCTGAAGTGTTCAAAGTGCCCTGACAATACAAAAATGCAAAGGCATAATATTATTTTAACTTTTTAAACTATTATGTTTAATAATGTTTCATAATGTGCAGACATTTCCGCTCATCTATTAATATTCCACTTATTTCAAGCCAGGGTCGTGGGTTCGTGCCCCACGTTGGGCGCCAAAAGGACTGTCGTGGTTTAAGCCCAGCCGGCAACTAAGCCCCACCCAGCCGCTCGCTCACTCCCGCCCGGTGAGTTGGGGGAGAGAATCAGAAGGGTAAAAGTGAGAGAACTCGTGGGTTGAGATAACGACAGTTTAATAGGGAAAGCAAAAGTCGTGCACGCAAGCAAAGCAAAACAAGGAATTCATTCACTACTTCCCATGGGCAGGCAGGTGTTCAGCCATCCCCAGGAAAGMAGGGCTCCATCACGCGTAACGGTGACTTGGGAAGACAAACGCCATCACTCCGAACGTCCCCCCCTTCCTTCTACTTCCCCCAGCCTTATATGCTGAGCATGACGTCATATGGTATGGAATACTCCAATGGCCAGCTGGGCTAGCTGTCCCAGCTACGCTCCCTCCCAGCCTCTTGTGCACCTGGCAGAGCATGGCAAGCTGAAAAGTCCTTGAGTAGTAGACTGCCTAGCAACAACTAAAAGCACTAGTGTGTTATCAACATTCTTCTTATACTAAATCCAAAACATAGCACTATACCAACTACTAGAAAAAAAATTAATTCTATCCCAGCCAAAACCAGGACATTTCCCCACTCCAAAATTTGCTTCTTGACTACAAAATCAGATATCTGAAAAATTTATAAAACATAGGCATACCTAAACCTACTGTGGCCACATGGTCAGAATACCACAGATCACTTTTCTACAACAAAATCTTCCAACACCGTAAATAACAATACCACTATATACTCACCAAAATGGTAATGACCAAGGAAAAGTTTACTTTAATTTTCCTTTGGTTTTCTTTCCTTTTGGAAGAGAAAGCTCCTGCTTTATTYGAATTGCAGAGACAGTTGATAGATTTAAGTGCTAGTGATATTGCTTCTAGTTACAGTGGAAATAATAATGTGCTCTGAGCTACACATCAACTTATCAGCTCTTACAATTAATCCTCTTATTAAAAGAGATCCTCAAGGATTATGGAATATAGTGAGTTAGTGTATGACTTTTCCATTATCCTTGTTGAAATCTAGTGTAACAGATGTAATAAAAAGAATTTCAACATTCACCATTACAGAGTTTTATCTACCCCACTGAAAATCATGCTGCTTCATAGTCTCTTTACTCGGAAGAGGTCCAGGACTGGAATGGAAAAGGGGAGGTGTGGGGGAGGCTTGTTCTTAGGAAGGGGTTTAGGCAGCTGTTATAAGACTGAGCATACGCCTGCCTTGAAACAAGAGGGAGAAATGGTGGGTAAATAGAGAAGGGGATTTCTTAGGAAAGTCACAGGCTGTTTTGTGAGCCACTCAAGAGCACTCATTTCCAGAGCAGTGGTTGAGCTTAATGACTTTCAGGGGTAGTCATGTGAAAGGTTTTTGGTGTGACAAATTTGACAAATGAACTCTGAACACTTGAGGATGACGGCTTAGGTGGATTCATTTCAGAGCATATGTTTGAAAAGCCTTTGAGTTCCTTTAAAGCTTATACCTACCAGATTGCTTTATACCAATGCCAGAGATGAGGGAGTGGGCGTGAAGAATCAGAAGGGAAGGTCAAACTTCTGAAGAATCAGAAGGGAAGGCCAGTTATTCTTCCTAGTAAGGGCAGAGTCTGTCTTACCATGCACGAACATGACTGTCACTGAAGTGTCTGGGTGGAATTACTGTTGACTATGAACTTGGAAACCATAACTTTACACTACTGTGTTAATGGGGATTGGGATCCCCATTAACAGATATTGCTTGTATAGGTGAGAACGTATGTAGAGAAACCCTGTTCCACACAGCTAACAGACTAAATACACTAACTAGACAAAAGCCATCATCCATCTTTTACAGAGCGGAGATACAGCATTTCCAGCTTCAGGACTTCACCTAGATTTTAGATCCTGCTGCTTTTGTTATGGAGTGATGTGGTAGATACAAGCATGGATGATGAACAGCCTGATCATGTCAGCAAGTTGGAAGTGCCTACCAGGTGATGACCAGTTTTGCCTTATCAGGTAACCACAGCAGGGGTTTTGGCACTGTCCTGAAGTGATTTGCTCATAGTTGCACAGTCTGTGGCAGAGCCAGGAGCCAAAGCCAAACCTCCGGCATTCCCACCCATCATCTTGAGTGGGAAACGTTCTCCCCAGCTGAGCTGTTGTCCTATTACAGCGACATTGACCCATTGAACAGCAGGGGTGACAAGGAGCCTGTGGGAGCTTCATGTGGTGCAAATCACTGTGTCATTTCCACCTGAGATAATGGGACCCAAGTGCTAGCAAATCTGTGAATGAGGGAGTAGGAGTTTGTGTGGTTGAGGAACAGATTGTTTCAATGAGAGTACACGGCTCCAAAACCTAAACCATCTGCATTTAACAGTTATCTTGTAAGATCTTTGGAGCAAAGACTGTGCACAGTGAACAGCTCAATGGTGATGTGACTAGGGCTCCTGGGAGCATTTCCAGAACAAATAAGTATCATCCAGTTTAGGCCATGCACTAACACTTAAATCAAAATATCAGTGTGGAGTAAATGATGAGCACTTTTAGTAGGCCAGGACATGTAAAATATGTTCTGAAAAAAGGTTTTGTGTAGCAAGTATCAAAATATCCTCCATATATTCAGATAAAATCACTTTATAGTAATTCTCGTTCATTTTTTATGAACAAATGTACTTTCTAGGTAATATTTAAGAAAGTAAAAATCGAATGGAAGAAAATATCTACAATCTTTTTGTCAGATTTCTTGTTATGATTTTAGATATCACAGTATCAGAACCTTGCAAGTAGTTTTTTATCAATTCAATATGCATTGATTCTTAGTATGCAAGTTCTAGGACCATTATTTTGTAACCTGTGCATAGATCATTCCATAAATTAAGTGATTTTCCRCTTGAAATCAGATTTCAGAATAGGAATCCCTATTGGCATTAACCTCAGCCATATATTATCTTCTTGGAAAGCTGACCTTTATTTCCTAATAAATCATCATGGAATGCAAGTCTAGCAGTTGTTTTGTTTGCTCTTTTAATTAAGAGTTTTCAGTTCAAAGAAACAGACAGTAATAGGCTTATATCAGAAATGCATCCATTACTTCATGGAAAAGAAGTAAGTTTTTAAAAAGTAAAGCAAAGAAAAATGTTTGTTTTAATGAGACTGGATCAAATCCTAATATCAAACTATCTGCTGAGAGAAGTCCTACCAAAGTAAATAATTGTTTTTCTTTGAATTAACTAAATATTGCAGCATCAGAGCCCAGAGAATAACTGCAGCCAGTATCTATAGATGTTGTAATTGACTCCACACTAAAACACAATGACAAAGATGCAGCASAAGAGATGCTATTTTATGTTTTGGAACTGAAATATTGTCATCTTTCCCCAGTCACCTGCATAGAGATTTCTGGGCAGCAGCACGACTGGGTGACTGACACGCAGATCGTTCCTCAGACAGCAGGGGAGATGGTGAGTTCTTGGGCCTTCTGATATCCAGAGTCTTGTACTGCTCACTTCTTTTTTTGTTCCACTCTAGATTTTTAGTCCCATGAAAATATTCTTACATGTTGACTTTGGTAGTAATAAAAGACCATGAAACAAAATAAATCTTTTGTTCTCTTACAAGATGTTTTGTGCTCCTTTCTTTGGAAATGCTGCCAATTTTAACCAAAAAAATAATGATTCATATCTCCCCAGATGGATTGCTTTCCCTTCTGTCTTATTTTAAATTCGTACTTTTCCTCTAATGAAAAATCTTCGGTTCATTCTTCTTCCAATGATGTTCTATGTTTGATTTAGATTTAGTCAGTTATTATCAAGAATCCCCTGAAACTTACATCCTGTGATTTGCTACCAGTTAATCAAGACTTTGTGCGTTCCCGTCCCTTTCTCAAAATGTTAGTCAGCTCATCAAATTTGGACAAAATCAATCTGGATGTAGTCGTGCCATCATCAACTCATTAGTTCTGTCTTCTGTTCCCTGCACCGGAGCTTCCCAGGAAATCTAGCAGTTCTGAGGATGGTTGCTTGCTCCCTCTGTGCCAAGAGAAAAACAAACTAGCAGGATCTCACCTTCACCAGTTGATCAGAATGAGAGAGTAGGAACCTGCCATCCATCTAAAGTGCTGGGTAAACGTCAAGTAGTTCAGAGATTTAAAGGATATAAACTTTCAAACATTTTCGTGCTGAAAAAAATATCTGAGAGCTGCAAAACAGCACTAAAGATGTGAGAAAACAGAGAAATCTACTACTTTCTTATTGTAGATCAACCAGGTCTAGAATAAGTGTGTATATAGCAGGTCTAGAATAAGTGTGTATATAGCAGATACCTCAGGACAGACAGGAGTTTCTAAATCGTTTGTACACTCTCAGCACAGGTGAGGTAGACATACAGCTGGTTTTGGAGGCAAGTATGGGCTAGCAAGTGACTAATGCACTGAATCATCTTCACTCAAGAATTATTCCAAATAAGTTGAGCCAGAGGCTTGAAAGGTATACAGTCGTGATAGTCCCTGTATGACCAAGTCCACCCATCTTGTTGCTTTCTATGGTCATTAGTCTACATGAAGAAGTGGTTCAGCTCAAAGGATTGTCAAGCCTTTTTTCCTGTGGTGTAGGTCTTCCCAGCTCTTTTTGTCGTGACTGGAAATTATAACGCCTCCCTGTTTCTCAGTCTTCCTAATTATGTTGATGGAGAGGCCTCTTTCTCTCCAGAGCAAGGCTATTATTTGCTTAAATGCCTTGAGTTTGGAAAAAAAGATTCCAGGAATTACATTCTTCTGTACACAGGATAAGGTTTTTTTTTTTTTCTTCTCTTTTTGTAAAGAAGAAACATGAAATAAAAACATTTATAGCCAGTGTAACCAGAACACAGAGTACCACACTCTGAATTATCATCATGGTTTCAAAAAGCAGGCAAAATAACAACCTAAGATAATAAAGATTGCCTTTTGCATAATTTCATTTCTTGAYGCTGAGTCAGTTGCTGTCCTCTTGTACAAGGAAGGACTGGATACGTCTTTTTTTTTTTGATTAATTTTCCTCTTGAAACAGTGTCATCCATAGACCAGAGTCACACAGTGCTAGATGCTTAAAAAACTGTAGAATGCATTCAACATTTACAGTACTCTTCCTGTATACAAATAAGCTAAATTAAGGTCTCATTTTAAATCTTTAACAATGAAAAATGATGTAAGAATTTAAGCAGGCTTCTTTGGGTACTTAATTTTATTGATCCTTGTCTTTGTTGCAGGCCAGAGACGTTCTATGAGCCATATGACTTGTTACTTGTAGAAACGAGAATCAGCTAGCAGAGAGCTGGAAAACCCTTTATAAATTTTAAGGGAAAAGTTTCTTGAGCTTGAAGGCATTTGAACGAGGTTGGCTTTCCAGTCTAACTGGGACATCTTCACTCAGAAGAATTATTACAAATAAGTTGAGACAGAGGCTTGAAAGTTTTACGGACATGGTAGTGCCTGAATGACCAAGTCCACTTACCTTGTTTCTTTCTGTGGTCATTACATTAACCTACACAAAGAATTGGTTCAGCTCAGAAGATTCTTGAAGGCTTTTAATGTCACTCCACGAAAGGAAGGCTGTACTCAATTACTCAATGCAGAATCTAGGTGGATTGCTCTCACTCCTGGTCTCTACTAGCTAGAAGTGCTTGAAATGTATCTTGTCAAAAACACAACATAAACTGAAATGTAGATGAAAATGCTTCAAATTTCTTTTAATCTTTGAGACTTGTGTGTGTGATTCTGTTTGAGGGGATTTAATAAAGCCACTCAAGATAAAGTCTGCATCTCTATCTTCTGAAATAATTCTCTATGCAGAGTTGTTCTTTTAATTGTTACCAGATTTGAGTGAGGGGAGCTCACATTGGTTTAGATGATAATTGAGTAACAGACAATCATTTTTTGGGGGCTTATCTCATGCTTTAAAGGAGACATGACCAGGGAATTTAATCATTCGATTATAAACACCTGTTTCATATTGACACATTTTCCTTTTAGGAAAGGTGGAATCAACCTTTCTCTCCCTATTCCCTCTCTGAAGAAAGACAATGACCTCCTTTTTCTTTCTGGGCATGGGTAAGGTGTACTCCCTGCAAATGCTTCCATAAGAGCTAAAAGATTAAAATATCATTTAGATATGAATGACATTAGGTCACTGAGAGCCAAAAGCTTCTGACAAGGATTTACTTTTCATTAAAAAGATCTTAATGAGCTATTGTAGAAGAGTCTTGATCCCAGACAGTGTATTTTATGTAATATCCTCCTTTGTGGGAACTAGCTGATGACCCCTCTGACCTCAAAGCCGTCCCCAGGGCTGGGGGCCTTTGGTCAGGCTTGCTTTTCTCTGCAAATTTCCAAATGCTTCCTACAATCAGCATTGGCTTATGAGATCTTTAGAGCATAGAAGATTACTCTTTTTGTTGCTGTAATTGATTATTCTGTAGCCTCAGACATTTTTGCTATCGCTTTTCTCCTATAGTCTTGCTGATTACACTTCAAGTCTTGGTCATTAAGAAAAATAGGCAGTGGATCTGCTACTGCTGTTACCTGGTGCACTTACCTGAAGTCCTAAGGTCGAGATAGGAGTATTCTCACATTAAACTAGCCATCTTTTGTTTCATGTACTCTGAAAATTCAGAAACTGTCTCCAGTGCACATGTGTTCAGATCAGCATGAATCAAAAGGCAATATTTTGCCCTAGGATGTCCACTTTCCAGTTGCTTTCACGAAGAAGCTAACTCGTGTGTACCTGAGGACCAGATATGACCTGAACCTTGACTTCCCAACAGGACAGTGACGAGCTGAAAAAAATTAATTTGCCATCTGCTGAATGAAGAGAGAAGCAGTTTGTGAGCTGCTATACAAGTCAGAGGCTTTCCACCTTAACCTCTGCTCATGTCCAGGTGGGTTCTGAGGTTGTTTCTATTACCATCAGCCTGGCATTTTACAGCACTGGCCCATAAAGCAAATGAGATGACTGCAGTTCTTATCACCACTAAAATAAAATGCAAAAGCCCACCACGGAGCCATTGAAGTACTTGCTAAGCTCTAGCACCTGCAGGACTCATTGCAGGTAACCTCTTTGACAGTTGTTTATTTAGACTGTACTACAGAATATTTGTGTTCAGACCAGTCTGTAAAATGCCTTCACAGACTGTCAGTACCATACCACAAAATAATAAAATTAAATTGTATTTATGTGGACCCAAACTATCATTCTGCATGCTTGACTTTTTTTCTCCATACCTATTCACTTGATTCCTAATTTATAAAGTTCATCTTTCCTTGTTGAGCAAACCAGATCCTAACATGAACTAGGGAGGTCCAAATGTATTTGCTATTTAGACTCCAACACCTGTTATAGCCTTTACGGGAAATGTAATACTGTCTTATTAAACCTTATTCTCTACTTTTAACAACCACCTTTTTTGCTACAACACAAACAGGAAGATAAGACTCTTGGAGTATTTAAATCGGTGTTTTACTGACCATGAAAGACACTATCTGCAAAACGATCAGTAATTGGCTCACACATCTCACTCCATGCAAGATAAGCTAGCTGCACATGATAAATGTGAACTGTATAACTGTTTAAGCTTTGAATTGGATCTGCTGAGATACGTCTGGTACTCTTGGTCAAAGTGCTTGTTCTGGCTTAGGATTCAGGACCCTTATGCTATATACTTATCATCACCCAAAATAAGTAGGTCACCACTGTAGAATTATGTAGGTGCGTTCATTGATACAAAGTCTTTTACTAACTTTCAGTTTCATTATAATTATTCTTAAAATGCACCAGAAATTGTATGAGTAGCAATGCTACCTCATTTAGTTTGAGGTTGAGAAGTAAAAGAGCAAAGGTTTCCACTTAGATCAAATCAGAAGGGGAGGAGTTCATCTTTATTACAGACACTTCTGAGACAATTTTCTCCTGTCTTTTACTGTTCCTGCTACAGTCTTCCCACCTCCTCCCAAGTGGGGGAGCTGGATGCAGCATGGCTGATGTCAGTGTGCGAGAAATAATCTTTACCAGTGCTGCTTCCCTGACTCTTCTGGGTGTTCCCATGATCGCGTTGCAGTGAGGAAAGTATCTCAAAGCTTCCTTAATTCTTAAGTCAGGTCCCTGAGTACTGGGGTAACTCTTGTCTTTTCCTTATACTTTCAAAGAGAGAAGCTTACCAGGAAACCTTAAAATTCATAAAACATCCTGTGTGGAGAGAACTGTTTCAGTAACTTTCAATGCTTTCTGTGTAGGTGAATCAACATGTCATATATTGCCTATGGCAATTCTAAAAAATTTACTTGGAAAGGTTTGGAGAAGGTGATGACAGCTCTTCTACATGTTCTGTAACCACCACATGTCTTGTCTTTCAGTTTGTTCCTACTATATTTCTGGATTCAGGTGTATGACCTGATGTGCTGCCACCACTTACCTTGTACCTCAGCCTACAAGTCCTGTTCCACCTACACAAGTGCTAATGAATGTGGCTTTGACAGGAATCACACTGTCATGGACAAGAACTGGGGGAAAAGATTAAGTATTTATAGGACACTCCACATAATTTCCAATTTTCATTTCCACACTCTTCCCTAAAGGAAAAGTTTCCATTTGAAATTCATAATAAAAACTGAATTTTTGGAAGAGTGAAGGCATTTCAGCTAAAATGTGTGTTTTTTAAAACATCTGTGGATCAAGCTAGCTCAGTGATGGATTCTTATAAGACAGTGCATGACTTCATGAAGCAATTTACTTCTTTAGAAATACTGGCTGCAATATTTTCTGGATATTGATTACTGATCAAAGAATCTGCAAAACAATTGGAATTAAGTGCTGAAACAAAGACACAACTACAGACTCACTTTTCTTTCAATTTCTAGAATGGCTGTTGTTTGTTATCTCAAATTTTTAGAAATCATAAACATCCATAATAAACATTAACCGAGCAAAAATCTGTGAAGTCTTAATGGTGTGTTAGTCTGAGATTTTGTCACACCTAAGGTCTAGCAGTTTCTTTTTTTGAAAGACCAGATAAAGTGTCCACCAGAATACAAGCCACAACCTTGTGTCTGTGAATCAACATTTCTCTGCTAGGTAGGTAAGGAAGTGTTGGATATCCGAGTGCCAGAAACCAGAGCATAGCATATGACAAAGAGCAGGGAGCAACAACACAAGCCAGTGAGGTGAAGAAGAAAGGAAGGATTATGCTGACCATAAGCAGATGGTCTACACTTGCCTCTTTTATCAGATTCATAAATCTGGGTCCAAAACGCCACGGCTTGTGTCTGTGGCACTGCAGGGAGCTGACAGTCATTTGGGAGGCACGCTGGGAGGCCACTGCTACCATGTAAACAGCATCGTACATCAGAGCTGCTTCAGTCTGCGTGAAAAAACAGAAAGGCTTTATTTAATGTACATCTTTGTGCCCGGTCCCTGCTCTTCTCTGCTGAGAACTGTTTCCCTGGGCTGCTGTTGTGGAAAAGGCCACTACTGGGCTCTCCGTGGAAATCTGAGGTGTAACAAAATCCATTTTTTTGCAGCTTATATTAATTTCAGAGTATTTTCAGGTGAGCATTGGGAAGAAAACTACATTGGGTAGCTATAGGAAGAGAGAGGATGGTGCGTCCAGCACAAGGAGTGCATGGATAGCTCTGTGGCACGAAGAGGAGTTTTAAGAAGCCTCAGGTGATACAGCAGCCCAGGTCCCATTCTCCAGGCGTGTCTTAGGGCCAAGCACTTTGCAGTACTCAATCTTCTATAGTTTCCTATTTGCCAAAGACTCTCAGCACCCCCAGGTGTGTCATTCCAAAGCACCATGCAGGTGCTCAAGCCAATCTCCGCCCAGCCTGCAGGTTGGCATGGCATGGTAGCATGGCATGGGGGCATGTGGGAGGGCTGCCCACGTGGGGCCCGTACTAGTTCCCCATCACTGCTCTTCTCATGGCACTTGTAGGATTGCTTTCTTCTCCATGGGGTAGGCAGGCCCTACTTTCCAGGGAAATCAATCCCACCAAGCACCTGGTAGGTATCCCACCGGMCAGGTATCTACTGTCTCTAAGTGTCTACTGCCCTCAAGGATCTTGGCTTTTGGTACAAATGTATAAAATGGCCCCACCGAGATTTGTCTAGGGCTGTTCCCCTGCCATACCTCCCATGCTGTCTTAGAGAGAGGTGAACTGTCCTATTGAGGTGTGTTTTTTGGTGATTAAGTTGGACTTACACATCTACCTTCTAGTTGTCTAAGACAGGACAGATAGCCCTTAGATACTTAAATATTACTAAAATTACTGGATGCTGTTTGTGAATCGGTGTTTCTTTTGAGAATGGGTTTATCGGTTTAAAAGCATGCCCAGTAAGCCTCAAACTAAGATCTGTGGCTTTGGCACACCTGTCACCCTTTATCACTGGGAAGTTTTAGAAAAATCTCTCCTTCACCTGCATTGTGCTTCAGTGGTCTCATGTGTGAGGTGGGAATGGCCATGCTTCACTTAATGCACAGGGATGGTGTAAAAATGAAGTGTTTACTTTTCTTGTAAAGCTACTGAATAATTAAGCAGGGGCCTTAAAAAAAAAGTACCAACTCTGCAGATGAGAAACTGGATCATTTATACGAACTGCAAAGCTAATCCATTTTTTATGCCTTTCCCATGCAATTCCTTTGGGAAATTAATAGATTTGATTCTTTGCCTGTTTCATTTACCTAAGTAAATTACAACAGCCTCAGTCTTATCAACATTGGAGGTTTTTGCTGGCAATCACATGTGATCTGAATTTATCAACTAATCTTAATATACTGCAGATGAAGAATCGCTTTTGACACGCTAGTCAGGATCTGCCCAAAACAATGCTTTCACAATCAGAGCAAATTGAAAACATTATAAATAGTGAGGCAAGCAGGAGGAGACAGTAACAGCTGTTCTCAGTGTCAAGTGTCTTAAAACAGATAGTTGTTCCAAGAGGACCCAGAGACTAAAGGCCTGATCCAAAATCCCTCAAAATCAATGGAAAGATTCCCATCAATGTCAATGGACTTCAGATTGATTTTTACATTAGACTGGGGACGTGTCCATTCAGGATTGAATTTTACTTGATCACTGGAGTCTCAGTCTGCCTGTGTCCCAGGCCTAGAGACTCTGGAGATACTTGGTGAAAATGCTTCAGTGCACCTCACTTTGCACTCCTGTCTGGGACCCCTGATGCTTTTACTTGGTAATATGGTGCATCCCACAGTGTTTGCATGTTGGCAGCATTGCCAGACTTGGCTGTTTGAATCTCGTGCTTGTGTAACCTGTTACTCATCCATCCTGCGGTGCAGCACCTGGGAGGTTATATTACCTCCTTTAGCCTTTTATTTCTCCMCTCACTGTTGTTCTGTTTTAGGGCTTGGGGTTGCATGAAGGAACAAAAGGTCACCTCATTTTCTGAAGCAAACTGCCTTATATTAATGTCTGTACTTGTGCATAAGAAGAAAGGGACTAAGAGATAKTCCTGGAACTTGTTTTTCTGATTTTTGTATTCTATTTAAATTATTGCAAAGAAACCCAAAGATCTCCTTGAACAACTATGCCTCTGCGTGCAGTTTGGGCATAAAGTGCGACACGAACTCAAAACTGTCTTGGTCATGCCCTGTTGACTTCCCACAAGCTGACATCAGGGCAAACAATATAGCATGAACCAGAAGGGAGAAATCCTGAGTTAACAATAGGACATGTAATCCTGATCTTCTTAGACTGTGCAGCTTGTCATAGCCTTATTGTCTAATGAAATATAGCAGTATTGCAGCTCTCCATCAAACTGAATAAGCAGAACTTGCTATGAATATTTAAATGATCACAGCCAACTAGGAAGACGCTTTCCTTGGTGCTCATGCTGTTTCAGAGCATCAAGGACACAAAGAGATTACAGAGGTGCAAAGGAGAGGATAAGAGTCAGAGACAAGAAAGAGAGCATAAGAGTCTAGTAAAAACTTTGTTTTTCCTAGTTTTACAGTTGGGTGAATGCAGGTGAATAGCTATGTGTGAATAGCTACCCTTGCAGGTCTTGT
The DNA here is from genome assembly GCA_030449065.1 of Oceanodroma leucorhoa. Taxonomy (NCBI): domain Eukaryota; kingdom Metazoa; phylum Chordata; class Aves; order Procellariiformes; genus Oceanodroma; species Oceanodroma leucorhoa. The sequence goes on along the minus strand of JASVER010000012.1, from coordinate 5,591,811 downwards.
GTATTCACATTAGAAGTTCCCAGGGACAGCTTTTTCCCCTACTTTTCATATGAGTGAGCACAATGGCACTGCCCAAACAAGCAACATCTTTTTGAAATGCTAGAGATAGATAGCACACATAAYGCATTTCTCTTCAGGATGTTAGGAAGTTTCAAAATTTTCCCTGCAATCATCTGCAATAAAGTCTATTTCATATCACTTCGAACTCTACTCAGTACATAAGATATATTATCCTATATTGCAAAAAGATGGCAACCCTTCACCCCGCAAAACTGAATGGAGTCACGCTGTCCACGTAATTGTTCCTACTCTTTCCTTTACTTTTTAGGGGAATGACTGGGAGGAAATCCTAATTTCCTGGCTTGATGATACCTTTCATTTATCTTTAAATTATATCTTAAAAGCCAGAGTTTCTGTAGATGATGGAAATGAAGAGAAAGGGCACTTTTCCAATTTAAAAATGCTATTACCTGTCCACACGTACAGTATCTTTCCCTGCAGATTATAAATYGTATACCTGCTCTGAAAGTTTTTATCTCCTGTTATGTTCTTCACTCCATCCAGAACATTATTAGAGAAATGAGGTATCAGTATATACATTTGACAACAATAAGATCAATGGTGTTAGCTGGCACCGTAATGGAGAATTGTCACTCATCTCTAGAGCTGCCTGGCAGTGGTTTTTCACACAGATGAGTACAACATTGGTTCACAGGGCTAATGCACTTTTGGGTAGAAGCAAGTAAAAGGAAGTCTGTTTGGGGGATGCTGCTTCAAYATTTGCGTTGTGAAATAAAGCAGTAATGGAATCAGTCCACATCCGCTAGAACAGCATTGCGAAGCGCGCTGTAGATGCCACTGCATCATTGTGGTTGTTCGCTTACCGTCATCATGCCGTCGAGGAGGCCAGTCTCTGGTTTCGGTGGCGCCTGTAGACGCTCCATTGACCATTTCTCAATGACCGACGAAACTTGCGGGTTGTCGATGTTGAGCAGGCGAAACCCTGTCATATTTACTCCGCTGTATCTGTAGGGTTCCAGGTCTAATGCAAATAGATCCTAAATCACCATTAAGAAAACAAACAAAACCAGATGTAGTGTTTTTAAAGCAAAATGTTCGGAAGGTACAATTAGGCCAAAATTATGTTTGATTTTCAATCCAAARCTCAAGTGCTGGGGTTTTTTCCCTGTGAACACTCTGCTTGCCCTCAAAGCCTAGTCATGACCGCTTCAGTTATAAATCTGAATAAACCAAAGCTGTGTGAAATTTATGACAAACCACATATCTGCTTTGTTAGAATGTAAAAATCAGTTCCCCACAACAACACTATTTTGCAACCAACCTTCACAGCAGTATCTAATTTTAATTTACAGTGGTCCTCTAACAGTGTTACAGCTCTGACAAACCAACATGAGGAATTAGCCGGCCAATGTCAAGCTTATTTCTCAACTTGGGGAAGGAAAATTCCAAGAGATGTCAAAAGCAATACACTTTTACTACTTATGAATCCCATTTTTCTCCTGCCTTGTCTCCTTCAGGTGACTTGCTGCCAGTATGTCTAATGGACGTGTCAGGCCAGTGCACAGTAAGTTCGTGCGCTTCAGTGCTCGGCGTTTACAGGGCAGGAAAAGAATAGATATTCTATGTGATATAATTGTGTGGCACACTCCACATCTGTATTTATCAGGCAGTGGAAATATGATAACTGCTTTTCAAAGCCTGAAGGCTGTTTTTCAAAACAACTTTTTGCTGATCCTGGCAGGCCAGTAAAATGACAAATGCGTTGGTCATGGTTTAATACCACAGTAACCATCAAAATGTCAACATTTACAATACCACAACGCTGAGATACCACCAGCACTGCTTACTGCTCTATACAATCTCATGCATATTGTTGATGGTGGTTACCATTTTATGTTAGATTCACTGCTATTGTATAAAACTGTAAGTTCCACAGTAAATCCTAAATTTTCACATTTTCCTTCATGTTGAAATGTGCTCAAAGAGAACTATTTCAAGCTACTATTTCAAGTTCCAAACAGCTAGATAGTCTTTTCTGACTAATGAATTGACTATTGGATTCAAAATTATTTTTCACTTTGACATAAAATTTTATACGGAAAGGAAATAAAGAATAAGCTGATGCACATGAACAGATATATTCCAGCCCTCTAGGATTGTTCTAGCAATATGGGTTCTTTCCTGTTTTTCTAGTCTACAATGCAAATGGATCTTCAGCATGGATTGAGTTATATTTATATATCGCATATAAGTTAAAATATAGGAAAAATGTGCTGAAATAAGTATTTATACATTTGTACCATAGAAGAAAATGTAGGGTTTTTCTTTTACTGTAAGATTTCCGAAGTGACTTTATACATATGTGATTTTGTGTTTTTATAACTAAATTAAACATTTTAGCCATGAACCGCACCACCTGTGGTGCTTGCCCTCAGCTCCACTGCAAAGCCATTCATTCATTATTTTGTTTTATTCTGATCCACMTGTACCGATGGCACCTCCTTAAATGCAATACTGCAATTAATTTTTATTGTTTTAAAGTGTTAGCCAGCCCCACAGATGATACTGTAAAACAGCTTCCTTACAAAATTGTGACTCCTGATATTACTAAGGAGTGTTAGTACTAATTCTCCAGGGGTTTCCTTAAATAATGGCAACAAAGATCTCCTAGAAAAAAGTGCAAATTTTTAGTTGTCTGTTCTGCAACAGAGAAAATTCACGCCCAAATCTTTAGTGTTCCTTACCAGTGTTGTAAAAAAGTAGTGGTAATATTCGGTCATCATTCCCATGGAGAGAATCTGTTGAAAGAGGTTGAAAGGTGAATGTACTTTACACTGGATGCTTCCAGTGTACTGCACTGTCTTCTGAAAAGCATGGATTAATCTGGAACAATACGTTACAGGTTATGAAAACTTGATTACAATAAATCTTACATTTTTCTTCAGGAGCAAAAAATATCATATTGTATTTAAATTATGTTTTTATCACCTCTGCTCAGGAAAGAGATTAAAGATTGCAAAAYTTCTAGGACAAGAAAAATGGCTAGCGATAACGAGGAGCTGATTTTTTAGAAGAGAAATTCTTTAGTCTGCAGTTTAGAAGTGTTACAAAGTAATTTACTGTCAGACAACGGAATTTGTAGGGAAAAGTGCTTAGGTGCATTTTTTTTAAATTCTGCGTTACTATGTGAGAACAAGATACTCGGTGAATGTTCACTGATGTAAACCAGAAAAACAAAAAGAAAAAAGCTTCTATAAATGCCTTTTGTTCCACCTGGGGGATGCAGGTCCGCAGGAGGTTGTCAAAACAATCGGTGGGAAAGGATTTCTGGTCTGGTTTAATTTTCCAGACCTTTTGAAGGTCTGCGAGGTAAGGATGGCATTTAAAGGCATACTGACAGGCCACCTCAGGCAGAAGAGGAGGAAGTTTTTCTTCCCAGTCCTCATGTTGCAGGAAACTTTGAGAGGGATGTTTTTTGTTCCCTCAGCCCCTCTCCAAAAATCATTGGCAATGCTTACATAAAACATCCCTGATGGTGCATAACAGGATGCTCTACTGTTTCAGCCCAGCTTCACCTACGTTTGYTGCTGTCTCCATGCACTCTATTACCATGATGCAAGCATTTTGCCCTCTCTGGGATCTTGTGAAGAGGAGGAGGAATTATGAACTAGGAAAGTACTGAAGAATTCATTATCATGACAGTAACACAGACAAAAATTAAATGTTATTCATTGATCACAGCAATGTAAGTATCTGCTATTAATAGTATTTTAGGACACTTTTAGCAGTGCCTGAATAGCTGTTTGAAAGACAGGGGAAAACAGTGTGATTTGGCTTGCCAAAATTCTCTTTCATGGCAAAAGCCTCTGAAAATCAGTTATGTGATTGTGTATGGCAATTCCTCACATAAAAAAAAGGAAAGAACCTAAACTTTCTAAGGTGCAGTAGATAATAAAAACAGCTCAGTGTTAATCACAAACAACCGATCCATTTCCAGCCATTAAAAATCAAGCCAGAAGGCAAGTATTTTATTGAAATGTTCCACTGAATTTACATGTCAAAATTGCCTTTTTTATTTCTTATTTTAACAATACTCCTCTATTCCATTTCTTAGAGTTATTTTATTACCTGTAGAAATGAGCAATCTAGCAATCCTGGAGACTGATGTTCCTTCCTATTTATGCACAGAAAATTATATATGGTAGCACCAATTGAAACTTTTGCATGCTGTGTTTCCCAGCTGACCTGGGTGGACTCAGTTCTGCTCCCTGGAGCTGCTGGATTTCTGCGTCTAAGGTCCCTGGTATGGGAAGGAGGTGCCAGTCTGGATTTTTATGATGCAGGTCTCTTTTGAGCTGAAACTGTATTGAAATAACCCAATTGCTTCATAAGGGGTACAGACCAGCTGCTAGGTTATACAAATGTGGTTTGAGCCCAGGTAATATTCTGTGTGCCTAAATTTATTTGGTCCTCTGCAGGAAGTTTGCAGTTAGTCCATGGTGTTACATTAGTATGAAAGCAAGTTCATACTAATAAATGTACATAGGGGGATACAAATACCCAGATTTAAATTATTGATTCATTACAGTTTTAATTCTAGCTTGAGATAGAAGAGCTGACATCAAGTCATTGCACTTCTGTCATCAGAAGATATAAACTGCAATCTGCCTGCGTGGAAATAGTAAGACAATGGAGAACCAGGACAATGCTAAGCCATATAATGCTTTAAAATACAACTTTACATTAACTAGACAGATACGTTAACTAGAATGATTACAAAGTGTGTAGCCTGGATGTTTGGGAAGCATTACCTAGCTTGTGCTGTTGCAGCTACACTGCTACTGGGTAACCAGCTAGTTAATCCAAGGTAGCTCAGTTATTGCTTTCCTCACAAATCSAAGGGTAGTAGCCTGAGAGGAGAGTTTGCCTCCTGAATGCATTTTTGATTAAAACTTTTTATGAGAATATTGATTCCCAAGTAATGCGCTATAAACAGAGCTGGCAGGACACACACGTACCTGTGAATAATAATGGTTTGAAAAGTCATGCTAGAGGATTGTCTTTGAAAAAAAACCAGAACCAAACCCCCTGAAAACCAAAGGCAATTGCACGTAAAAAGCAAGGTTCAGCCAGCAATGTTATCTGCCATAACCAAGACACAGGTTCACGATGGCAATTGCTGGAAGGGTGCCATGGATTTGCCAAGGACCCTGCACCCAAGGGCTCCATGAAAGACGCTCGCTGAAATTCTTCCAAAAAAAGTACTTCAGCAGCCCAGGAAAGCTTAATCAACATGTCACTTTTGTATTTTCTATATTAATGATGACTCAATTAAGATATGAAGATACAGACAGCTGGAAAGGAGCTTGTAAGTGGCATGCACATGTTAATAATGTCCTTGTCTGGTTAAGGAATAAGAATTGATGTTGGATCTGTCCCAGGCTGGGCCCTGATCTGCCACTGAGCTCTGCCCTCTCACTTAGCATTAGTCATAAGAAAGCCTTAACTGGTTGTCCTCCCCTCTAACAGTCAGTCATTAAGGATGATAATTAGTTAACAGTTATATAGCACTTAGACATTACTGTGACACTGAGTTAGATCTGTAGATTGACCTAAATATGATGCTTTTTTATTCATAGATCGTAAAGACTTTGTAGTAATAACTTACTTATGTTTTAGGGTAACATGGTCGCTAAGTAAAATTCCCAATGAATGAYGATTTACTGAGAGTACCAAATGCCCACTCTGGTGGATGGTATTAGGAAAACAGGAGCTGAAGACAAGTTAAAGCAAAAGCAAGTGGAATGCTGAGTATCATGCTGGAGACCCCAAAGCATTAATGACTCCCAAGCCTTAATGACTTGGATGCTCCTATTAGTGTAAATGGGAGAGTTGCAAGGACTCATCTGCTGCTGTGTGTTTGCAACAGAGCAGATACAGGGAAAGCAGCTTCTAGGAACTACCAGGAGCAAGACAATAATAAAAGCATATTAGGAGCAAAGACTCCTTTCAGGCTGGGACACCTCTGAAGTACCTTGCAAAGCAGCTGCACAGGCTCTTACCACAGAGCAAGWGTCCTCCCCGCTAGAGAAAATGAGCACAGCAGCCCAGAAGAGAGAAGGGAAGGCAACAAGATTGGTTTATGTATATATAGGTGCCCATAACAAACTGGAATGAGATTTCATTACACATTCCTATTTACTTAACTTTGCATGTAATTATTTAAATAATTATGCATCTGATATAAATGTCCTATTTAAATAATAACAGATTTTACTTAATGTAGAACTTAAATGAATGTAAACTAGTGAAACCAGGCTAAAATATTCTTGTTTTTCTTGTAGATCTCCTACCCATCCTACCCTGTATAAAATCTGTTCTTAAGCAAAACTCAGATATGGTTGGATTATGGATCACCTTGGCAAATAAGATAATGAGACTTCCATCTCCAATTATCCATTTCAGATCAGAAGTTTGGGCCTTGTCTTTTGCAGACCTGTACTTTTAGCTGTGGGTCATGAACTGCAATGTGAATCTGAAGAAGTATCAGTGGTCAAATTATATATGGCAAGCTGACCGAAAGTGGATAAAAATATTCTCTCTTATGTCTGTAAATCTCTTTGGGTGCCCTGTTCCTGGCTTGCATCATATCCCAGCTCCAACCTGCATTTGTTCATCTTGTAAAAAAATCACCGCCTCATTTAGAGCTAGTGTCAGTCTTCCTTCAAGGCAGAATGAAACCAGAATTACGGTGAAGCATATTAGCGGGAACTGCATCATATACTTTGCTTGCTTTCACTTTGCATTTTCCTCACTCATGCTATTATTTAATTTCATGACCATTAAATGAATGCATTTCATTATCCAATTAATTAGTACCACCACTGTTTTCTAAGATCAGCAAGATACGCCATAATGAGTAAAAGCCCCTCTGCCTCCTTGCCTCTCAAAGTGTTCAATATGAAAGGTTTATATTGTGCTTAGAGTGCTTCCCTGGACTCTATGTAGACAGCTTTACTTGGACATGACTTAACTCACTGGAAATCTGCATCCCACTCAGTCACAGCAGATGTCCAGCTGGAGTGGTATAGAGTTCCTCCAACATGGACATGACCCATGTCAAGAAACAAGATATATTCTGTAAATACTTCACTAATGTTGGAGTCCAGCTGGAAGCAAGGGCCATACCAATAGGGCAGGACAAATGTGTTGGCCCAGGGTCCCAGTCAACTGTGGTTGGCTCCTTCTGCTTCCTGAAGAGATCCCAGGGAGCTAGGACAGCAGCATTACCTTCAAACTCCAGCATGGACATCATCTCGCAGTACCAAGACTGAAAGCACTCTTGAAAGTCTGCTTGTTTGAAAGTCTGAAAGTTTGAAAGTTTGAAAGTCTGCTTGCATTTGCACCACCCAGTGAATCTTCCAAGGAAGCAAAGAACTACATGTGCAAGATGTAGCATGGATGGCACTGCACTGACTTTATGTAACTAGTTTAGCTTTCATCTAGACAGCACAGTCAACAAGAACAGAGAAGCAGAGGTCTCAGCATAGTGCAGCTATGATGTTACACAGCAAGGATCCCAAAAGACTGTACTCTGATTTATAGCCCGTGCTGCTGTATCTTCAAATCCCAGAATAAAGCTTCCCAGGCAATGGCAACATTTACTTCTACAGAGACCCACATTTAGATTTGGGAACTGAAGCGCACTGCCAAATTTCAGAATGAATTACCCCTGCCACACCGTTTCTGTGCCCATGGTCTTTACTGATGTCTTAACCCGTGCATGCCCTAGGGTCCAATGCTTTCGCCATCTGATGCCATTCAGCAGTAACCAGGTGGCCAGAAGAGGATGTGCCTCCATCAACAACCCCTTTAGAAAATCAATAAGAGAGAGGAGAACCAGTGAGGTGGTTGGGGGGCATTGGGGGGGATCTGGGGGGATCTGCCACTGGTTTTTCTCCAGCGGCAGTGAGAACAGAGCTAATCCCGYCTTTTCTTAGCAGAGAGTGGGCTTCAGCTTACCTGCCAAGTTACTAGAAGGAGCATACTCAGGAACTGAAGTTTTATATTCTCACATTTATTATTGTACCTGGAATATATACCATGGTGACACTTAGTTTTCATACTTCTGTAGGAACTGAATTAATTATTTTGCTCTTTGTCTGTTACATAGAGAAAGTGAACATAGAACTCTTTATAAAATGCTCTGTGACTGTCCTAAACTTGATTAAATATACAGTACATCTAATAAAATTTGTTTTAGAGTTATGGAGGAAGGAGTAGATGAAAGCCTGCTAGCAACATAATTTATGAGAGACAAGTTTGCCTAGCAGTAAAATCTATGTCAACTATTGGTGTGTTAGAAGAATAAATTGAAGGTTAACCATAACAACTTAACCTCTTTAACTGAGTTCCTCATACAAAAAGGCAATATCAGACTAAATACACTATGTGCAGGATATATTGGAAGATTCGTGCATAAAACAGATTGCAATTTGCAATAACTAGATTTAACTGGCTTGTAGGATTGCTTACCTAGTGTAGACAGAGCACCAAATCTCTGCCCACAAAATATTTCAGGTAAACATGGTAACCACCAGATTTTTCCTTAAGAAAGTGTTTCCAACTTCCTTATGTAAGGGACTCAGTCCTGCTGGTCTTTGGCAAGTTTGGAGGGTGCCTTATTATCTCGCACTCTTTCAGGGATACCTATTTTTAGGCTTGGAAAGGAGAGAGACCCTTGGAGCAGAGCAGGACAGGCAATGCTGAAGCCAAACAGGAAGGTTCCTATGGAGCTTAAGCAGATCCTGAGCGGGACTTTGGAGATCACAATTTTACCCTAAAAAGCCACAGCTGCACTTGGCTCCTGCTTTTGGCTTCTAATTCTCTACTAGATCTCGCTCCTTGTCAGATGATTTGTTCAGCCTTCATGAGCTTTAAAGCTCCAGCAGCCAAGATTTTCAGGTCTACTATAGGAGTGACAGACCAGCTGCAACTTTTTCCATCAGCTCTGCTGGTGTGGTACATCTTGTTTGAAAACCCTGCTGGCATAACCTCCCGATTCAAGTAATTTCAGAATATCCTGATCCCTGTGGAGTGGGTCACTTTGGGCAGCAGAGCTGCTGATTTGGGTGGTTACCAGGTACAGGCAACAGAGCTGGAAAACTCCCTTAGCCGCTGTGCGCCAGTCGCATGAGGTTACCAACCCTCATGGGGGAATATGGAGAGAAAATTCAAAGTGACTATTGGAAAAGGCAGCAATTAATAATCACAATTTCCTCTTGTTCCTTCCAGATCTTGGTGACGAGAGGGCCAGGCCTCATTAAGCTGGTCGGGGAATGTGAAAGCCTGGGTTTTCTGCAGCATGTCAGAGAGAAGGGGAAATACGTGAGTTTAGGGAATAGGTTGTTCAGCTGTGTGCAGGCTTTTTATTTTGTTTAAATTAGGTTATTGATTCGCCTGTTCTTGTTGTGCACGAGGAAGAAGTGCAGCTCAATGGTATTTTAGTTGAAGATATAAATAAGCAAAAGATAGTCTCGTTTAAGAGAAGAAATCTGTCTTTTGGGCTGTTTTGTAAACAAAAGGTTGAAGAAGGCAAGTGAAGAGGTCACCTCCCCTGGTCCCACAGCCTGGTAATGCGACTGGGTCAGGTAACTCCACACTCCCAAACACAGCTCCATATGCCAAATCTTTCAGGACATAATTCTGGATGTGCTAATCCTTTCACTCCCAGAAAGAGCTTTTGGGCATCCCTTGCCCTCCCCTCCTGGGAAACAAGCCGTGCCACAGCYGGTGCCCCCTGACTACTGGCACGAGTGGCCCCTGCTTGCAGAGCCATTGCTGCTGCTGCCAGCCCTGGTGGCACGGGCACCGCTGGAAGCAGCACAGCAGCTTTTCTGCCCTGCCTGTGCCTTCAGCTGGGAGGTAGGCTGGCAGCAGAAATACTGCTGGCGGTGCGCCTCACTGCCCCCCAGCAGGGAAACCCGGCCGAAGCAGGTGAGAGGTGGCCTTTTGCCTCTTTCCCAGGACAGGCAAGGCTTGAAGGAGGTAAGGGATGCTGCCCGCCTGTGGTGGGGGATTGTCCAAAGGAGATGGAGCAGATCCTGGTGCAGAGGGGGCACCTGGGGGCTTGGAGGGGGCGGAGATGTAGACCCTTGCGAAAAACTTTTGCAGAGAAAGCTGTGCAGGCTTGGAGGGTGAATAGGACACAAGAACCGAGCATAAGCAATGGTGGGTATGTCCCTGTGTGCCCCCGTTGCATTTTTAATCTGTAAAATACCCACTGCAACCCAACCCGCTACAAATCTCCACTTCCTTTATTTATTTTCTCCTGCATGGGCTACTGAACATCTACTACATTATTGTAAATACAGTAGCAGACAAGAAATTGTTGCTTTGGGGACAGATTTAGGTGACTGCTTGCTCTGATTCCTACTCCTATTAGAAATCTTGTATAATCTAACAATGATACGTATTTTTCCCGTAATATCTACTGGATCATTTACAAAGTCAAAAATATTCTCTACTAGTATTGCAGAATTTTCTTAAAATAATTTCTATAGCATTCTCTTTAATATCTTCTTTTCATTCAGTGTAAAATTATATAGGGGTTTGTGTGTGCAGTGATGAGAATGTGAACCATGGTACTTCATGTAGTTCACCTACAATCAGGTGAGTCCCATGTGAATTCAGAGCCCTCCACACCTTCACATTTCACAGCTGCCTTTGACAGTGAGGAACTTCAACACCTGAGTTACTGCTGCTAGCATCTAGATTCAGCCACAGAACTATCTCATATAAAAGCCATTTTCCCTTTCTTTCTAGCCTATATTTATGTTGCTTCCTTTCCCGCAGCTCTGACCCACAGGTGTACCTCTCTTAATTTTCCTGTCTTCTCCCACACTGCCATTCACCATCCTTCTCTGAGTTCTTAAGAGARCATTATCTGTATCTGCAGCCTGTCAGTTGTCTCCCTGATCCATTTCCCACACAAACTGTTCTGCCACTTTGCCCTGTCTTAGTGCATCTTTTAGCGCTTCCTCTTCTTCTTTTGACACTAAGGTTATTTTTTTTTCATACTCAGCCTGGTATATTTGAAGATTTGTGCCTCCTGCAGTGTGCCAGACATCTGTACTTTCTTCTTGCAGATCCTTGAAAATGTGTGTTGTCAGTTTAACTCTTCCCCCACAAATCTCATTTTGGAGCAGCTTGTTCCTGCTGTCATGTTTTAATGCTTTTGGACAGCCCTCCAGGGAGCAGAGTGAGGGGACAGCAGCTCTCCTGTCCACCCCCCTACCCAATTAATGCCACTTGCTACAGTGTGCTCCCCATTACGTGAGAGAGCAGCTGCGTGATCACRCACCCTGCCCTTGCTCTTCCCTCACGTTCCCAACATCATGCTTGCATCTGGCCCTGCTGTAGCTTAAATATATAACTTGCTCCGAGAAAATCCTAAGATTTAGTACAGGCCAACTTTCCAGACAGCAGTAAATCTAACTCTACTAGCTCATGRAAACTTGTGTGCTACTCTCAGCTGTAGTGCATCTGATTTAGGACGCCATCCTGCAAGTCTGTATTCACAGGACCAAGATTCTCCAATCTGGAGAGGATGGTTGCAGGCTCTGCAGACTAATGCAACCAGTAAGCTGTCTTACTTACTTTGATACAGAATGGTATGCTGCATAACTTAAATATTTCAGCAAAACATTCTGGGATAGAAGCATAGGTTTTAACCTTTATGGGACAGCCCATATCTGTGCATTTAGATCAGTGAAACCTCTCTGGTGGTCTTCTGGGATCAGTGTTTCCCATCAGACTGATTGACAGTAAAAACAGCAGCCCCTCATACCTACAATTGCAGCAAAAAGGGAAATGACATTCACAATGTATTACTTGCTTGGAATTATTGTCTATAGGTCAATGAATTGCAGGAGCCAGTGCTTTAGATTTTGATTGTCTAGAAATATATAGCAAGTGGCAACAGTAAATTCTAATTTACACCACTCTGTGTGCCCCTGGTAACGTCCCAGCCCATTAACATCAGGCTTTGTGGTGTTTGTCCTTGCCTTGTGGGCTGTCCAACYCTCACACTTAGGTCAGGGCTATGTCAATCCTTGCACAATAGCCTCTCTTCCTGTTTTAAAGCATACATTTTTCTTCTGACACTGTCTCCGTTCCACCTTTTTGCTGTACCAGGGTTTAAAATGTAATGAGGTAGTGCCAGCAGACGAAATCTTGCTTTGTTACAGGGACATGAATGCAGAGTTACGCTCTTGTCTGCAGTGGATTAATGCCCTGTTGTTACTGTAGTCAGYACTGAGCCTGATGTGCAGCCTCTGTGAAGGCAATAGCTCAATGTGAGCCACTCCCTAAGCACTCCAAAATGGGCTTTTTCGGTTTTTGTGGGGAAGACATAAAAACTCTATTCATTAAACCAGGGCAAGCTAAAATAAATGCAACAATCTCCCTCGTCAAGCAGAACCTAAAGGATTAAAAAGAAATGCATATTTCCTTCTGTGGGATATCTATGGGCTTCTCTTCAGACATCAATACTGCTGCTGGTCCTTATGGCTCTGTGAAGCCCTGAAGTCTTGTGGAGTGCTCAGATGCTGCTGCACGTTCTGTAACAACTTCTGTCCCTGGTATTAACAAGCCTATGCCCTAATTKGTAAATGCATTCAGTTTTAGTGTTTCCCAGAAAATGAAAACCAGAGAGGCTGAAAACTTTCAGGRTACAAAATGAATGTCGTGCGTTTTCACCCCCTTCCTCTTACTTGCTTAAGGATTTCTGCTGCCGTTTCATGCGAGCAATCAAATATCACGTAGAACTCCTTGCCCTTCTTCATCTCCTTGAGTAAAGGCCTGGCATCTTTATTCCCAGAGGGCAGTTGGCGGATTTTGATTTTAATGTTGTATCTAGAAGGGGCTTTGATGAGCTCTTGCAGGCGAATTAGACCTGAAAAATGATATGCAATTACACAACAAACCATTCTGTGCAAAGAGTATTTATTGTCACTTAAACAGGGTTTTTTATCAGTCCCAACATATTTCACATACCCAAAGGGTAGTTGTTAGCTTCATATTTGCCAGCCTCCTAACTAATACTGTTATAGTTTTCCTTTTCATAGTTATACTTGGCTCCAACATTTAAATATTCTGAAATGTATTTTTAATTGGTTGACTATAGGATATGTTTGTATTGATGTTATATTGATACAGTTTATTGCAAAAAAGATATAATGCTTCTTCTTTGGCAGCTAATTATTATTTCAATATTAAACAACAAGAACATAGAATTGATGAAACCTTCTTACTAACTTTCCTGCCAATGTCAAGCRTGAGCAGGTGAGTGGAGATAGAGGGAGAAAAATGTTCAATGGCCAGCACCTCCATTGCGGCTCACTTAGAAGCCAGTGGTTAGCCTGAGTGGCACTTACCAATAACTATTCTTAATAGCCATCCATATGGCTTTCATCATCCTCATTTCAGCATACACTGCAATACCCCAGAGGAGGAGCCTTAAATTTTTCTTATCACCAGTTTAGAGACAAAAAGCCTGAAGGCATAGTGACTTGCGTAAAGTCACTCAGCAAGCCTGAGATCTTATAAAGAACTGAAATATTTTGAGGTCCAGCTCTATGTCTGTAAACACACATGATTTCTAAGACTATATCTTCAGCTGGTACAGATTTACATGGCTTATTTGAAGTCAGTGGAGTTCAACCAGTTGAAGATTTGTCCAAGTATTTAAACGCAGTGCAATTCTGCTAGCTAATTCAGCACTCCTGTGTAATTTGTACTGCCTCCAAAACCTAAGTAAGATAGTTAAGAGTTCTCTGAGGTGTGTGATTACAGTCTCTTTCTCATTATCCATGAATGTAATTTACCCACAAAAAACTCGTGATCTCCTGCTGAGTGAAAGTAAAAGGCTGTCTTAAAGATATGCATAAAGAGAGAGAGAATACAGGCAAGAAGCACTTCTTGAACAAAAACCAAAAGAATTATTAATATGAAAAAACTCATCACTCTCTTGCTGGGAGTGGGTATATATTTGTCTTGTGCGTGAATGTCCTTGGTCGAATGTCCAATGGTACATATAAGGCAAGATGAAGCATCCCTATTTCTTCTGAGGTTAGCAAGTGATTGCTATGTTGAGGACTGTTGGCTTTCACTCAAGCACTGGCAATGTGTTTTGAAAAAACTAATCTTTCCCTCCGCCTGCAATGCTGGGTCTGTTCTTTGCAGGTTTTCAAGTATCAACAATCAATATGGAATATTAAGCATTATGAGTATTCAAATGTAAATTACCGCACACGCTGTGAGATCGGAGCCTGGCCGGAAGCCAGCCTGTGTAAATATGAAACAATTTGAGCTCATTATTATGAGAATGGGGCACATGCTTCCAATGCCGACTAACAAGTACGGGAGTTTATGTAATCTAGCTGTAAAGCTGTAGCTTGGTTGTACCATGCACTCAAGTGTTCAGCCTTTGACTGCAGTGTCTTTGCCACTATAACAAATGGCGACTCAGAGGGGAAACTGAGATTTGGGAGGAAAAGTCCAGCACGCAGGGAATCTTGCATCTTACCCACAGCCTCAGACTGAGTACTGTTGTTCCTCTTTCCGGCAACGGAAAGTAAAGTGCAAGTGTGGTGAAAAGCAGAAGAAAAGGATTTGCCCACCCACCTCCATCTCCTTTTTGGGGGAAGGAAATGCTGTGTGCCTTAAAATATCTGCTTCAGTCACATTAGACTTGGACCTTGCACTTCCCATCACTTCCTACTGCCACATGAAGTGAAGGTAAAGCCTAGCTAGTTATAGTGTACTGAAGAAATCAAAGAAGCAGTGAAAAGAACTGCAGTTATTTTTCTGGAGGACCAGGCAAAAGCCTGAATCAACTGACTGCCAGCATAATTAATAGCATGGGGCACTAACCATCAGTGCTCTCCTTCCTCTTCCTCCTGCTCAACAAATCCAAACCCTTGGACATGATACCACCAAGTCTTGATTTGGGACAAATCTTAACTGTGAAGTGCTTAGTCTGACTCCTGGAGGGAGTGGCGAAGGCCTGGGCAAGTGCAGTGCTTAGGGCAGTCACTTTTCTCTCGCTTGGTGAGACCATCTGGACTTCGGCCTGCAACAGGCAGGAGGCATCACGGGTTGCCCATGAGGTGGGGAAGGAACCCAAGAGGACCATGAGGTCCCAGCGGCCAATCTGGGAAGGGTTAGAAGTGACATATCCTGGGCATTGGCCCCCTCTCTGGAAAGTGGATGATGTGACCTGAACAGTGACGCAGGACTGGGCTGGAGCAGAAACTTGGGTAGAAGGTGTTGTGGAGTCCAGCCAGGTGGAAGCTGTGGTGGCTGAGCGTGAACTGTGAAGGGCCTGGAGAGAGTGTTARCCAGTACTATTGAGAAGAAAGGTTCAATTTAGGGCTTCAAAACAAAATCTGTAAGGATGGAAACCAGACTTGTTTCACTAACTTTCTTGGTTTACTGTCTGTATTCTGCTGCCTTTTACCCAGACACCTAAGCACTTTCCCCTTTTCCTTTGGAAACAGGGTTGTGAATTTTCTGTATTGTCAAGGAAGTGTCTTGTGGTCTCAAACCTTGATGGATGCAGTAAGCTTTGGGGTTGGATTTTCAAATTCAACTAGTGGTTTGATCAAGAGAAATGGTTTTCTCTGACACAAGTAAAATGTTAAAATATGTGAAAGTCTGAATATTTCATGTAATTTCAAGATGTCTARAACTACTGCAAGTTCTATGTGACGTATTTATGAGTTCAAACATGCCTAACATAAACACAATGTTCCAACAGGCAAATAATCATACCCGTTGGCAGTAAGCATGGTAGTGTGTGTCAGTAGAAAGTGTTTACCTCCCCATTTCCCTTTTTTTTTTTTAACTAAAAAAATGTATATGCAATTCAGCCAGACTTAAAATTGAAGAAATGCTTTTACTGCTTTGGGAGAAAGTACTTCTTTTTATTAGAAAATTTATTAGAGTTAGCAAAGTTAGATGTCTCTTGTAACCTCAAGTAGAAAGAAAGCAAATTCWGTAAGAACTCAAATTCTGCCCTGTGCAAACTCATTGAACTGATATGACAAAAAGATTTGGTTCCCCTGAGCCTTAAACAAATACTGAGAGAGCAGGCTAACAAGTGGGGAAAGTCAGGGATTMTTACAGCAGATTAGGAATTTGATGTAGTTGCCCTTCTCAGCACCTGTTAGGTTAAAATTATAGAATTCAGGGAAGAGAGACCAAAAGCAGAATCAAACCTGCACTGCAGGCAGTGTTACTCCTTTTGTTTGAATTGTTGATAACTGAGACAAACTCATGTGTCTGTTACAGATCAATGTGCCAAATAACAAAGAGCAAAAGTGGGATATTGGAAGGAATCTACTACAAACCACTAAATTAAACCAGAGAACAGTATGTCTACCCAGTTCTAGCATGTGGAAAGATAAACCATAATTTATGGTACCTAAGTTTGGGAAATGCATGCTCAATGTATCATGCAGTCTACTACAAGGCTTCTTTAGATCATGTTTAAACTTCAGGAGACAATTCTTTGCCTTACACTCGATACAAAATAACTCTTTTTTAACACCATGATGAAAAATAAAGAGGAATTAATAATCAGAATGAAGACTGATTATGGCCTGGGGACTCTGAACATAACATGGAYTATGCTTAATATGGAAAAAAGGAGCACAGTCTCTTCCTGAAAAATAAATAAGTTTGTTTAGGAGTCTTATTTTTCCCTATCGTTGGAAAGCTACAGACATTAATGAGTGGGATGAGAATTTCAGAAGGAGAAAACTATGAAGCGTTTAAAGAAATATTTACTCTATAGCCAGAAGCCATTAATTTACTATCAAGAAAGRTTACTTTGGCTGCAAGTCCATCTTTCAATGGCACAGTAAGGACAGCAATTAGAAATAAAAATCAGCTGTAGTGTGCTTTCTTATTCTTATTTATATTGAAGTCTAAGAGACAAGAGGGTAAAAATCTGATCAGCTCAACTAAGGAAACATGAAGAAATCTTGCAAATSTATGTTAGGAACAAAATACAAGCTTTATAACTGCTGTAGGTCCCTTTGGAGAAGACAGTAAAGTTGTTGAACATGATGCATTTGGTACCATTTAACATGGTACTTGATAAGAAGTAGGATGAGTAAGTGCTTCCTATTCCAAACGTAATTTTTAGCACAATTTTTTGCAGRTTTTCTAGACTTAGTTATATAAAATTTGCTTATCACTGGCAGTCCTACAGAGTCCACTCAGTAGATTACTAACACTCAACAACTAATGAGATAAATATTGGAACCTTGAATAAATTCTAGAAGATTGGAAAAACTGCTTCGTCAATATCAGAAAGGGTATGAGAGATAACATAGAACTGCTTACCCCAATGTAAGCACTGGATAAGCTAAGAGCAAAGCTGATACGGTGGTAAAATGCTGAAAAATGAAAACTTGGGACTATAATTAAGAGAGATGTTAAGCTGTCAAGGGACAATAGCTCTGTATCACACCACGTGCCTTTGTTTGGTGTTACAAGTTTTGTTGACACGAGTAGCTTCCTAGGTGTAAAGCCCTTGCCCCCGGGACGTGTCCATCTTCATATATCATACAACCTGCTCATGAAAAATGTGGGACTATAAAATAATCATTTGCCAGATCTCAAAAAGCAGATGTCAATGAGAAAGCCTCAGTGGAGGTCTGTGAAGGCTGGTGCTAAGCTGTTCAGACATTTGTAGTGCTCTTGTCTCTGTATGCACTCCAAGATCATTGACTGGAAAAAAGTTATGGCTGAAAAACATTTGGATGTCAAAAACTGGCAGCATGGTAAATAGTGTTTGAGATAAGAAGTATAGGCACAAGTGATTTGGATCATTTAGAAACATGAGCTCACTCAGATGAATTAGTTTTTTCAACATTGCTCAGTCCAGACTCATAACTGCATTTCCGCTGATGGATGTGTCCATGCAGCAGTGAAAACCGTAACTACAGGAGGTGGACAACTACAGCTTGGCARACTGGCACAGTATGTGGCCTCTGTGCTGGAGCTGGACGTGATGGCACGTGGGCTTGGAGCAGTGCTTTAGTGTGAAGGATGAAAACAGGATTTTCCATACTTGAAAATAGACTCTTAACCTGAAGCAGGGCTAACCTCAACCTGAATAATCTGGGTATGGATCATTGGAAGTTCACTGTTACAGCTATGAGTTCATTGTTTGTTTAGGAATGAAGCTGCTCTTCACATACAATTAGTCTCTAAGAAAAAAGTAGGTTAACATATTTTTTCTCCTTGTGGTCTCATGAGAGATGAGAAATAAAAAGAGCTTGAGCTAAATGGTGTCACTCTAACCCAAAATCCGAAGACTATTTATATTGATCAAAGTTGACCYGTTTACTTTCCTGACTCCAAGTTAATAAGATGATTGATGATTAATTTACTTTGTAAATATCTCTGCAAAAGAAGTCTCTTTAATAGCAGTCATTTTTGTAACTGAACACGTACACAGCACTTAGTGTTTTGGAATGCTAATTTGATAACAGGATAGGTTGAAAAAGACCTCTGCTTGTTTATCCATGAGTATATTTTGGCATACAGTGCTAGGAGTCCAGCAGAAATCCTGCTGGGCTAGACCATCGTAATGGAAATGCAAGTAGAGCACTGCAGTAAGCCCAGCCTGACTTGTCCTTTCTTTTCTACCTCCAGCCCTCTGGTGTACTCTCTGAGTCCAAGGTGAGCAGAACATTGGCACTGAGATYTGCCTCTTGGATCCAGGAAGAAAGATGCTTCTTTTGTGCTGTCAACAAYGCAGAAATTTATACAACATTTTTAGCTTTAAATTGAGGTTTGGGGTTTTTTTAGCAGAATTCTGTCTTTCAGATATGTTTTTACAACATGATTTTAAAAGGCATGATTTTTTTTTTGCACACTCCCTTTAAAGGCTTAGGCAGATGCCTGAGCTCTTTGTTTTAYGCCATTATCAAAGAATCGGTTTAAATGTTACCTGCACATCTGTAGATCTCTAGAAGGTGCTATGACTACTGTGTGCCCYATGGGGAGGAATGATCTTCTCTAAGTTAAGAGTCCCAGGCTGGAAATATTTACACGAATTGCAACTTTCCAATTCAGTCTTCKATACCCAGCTGACAACTGGGTTGACTGTTTCTGAGACAGTTTCAAGGAACAAGGTAGTCTCTACGTTAAAAATTCTGCAGCTTGAACTTTTGGGTTGTAGATGCATCTCTTTTAAGAGCAACTCCCTCATGGAGAAGGGGAATCCCTAATCAGCCCCACAGTAGAATATTTATCAGTTTGAAGCTGTGTTATTGGTCCACAAATAGGAAGCAAAATGTGATTGAGTATTCAGAATCCAGGAGCTACCTCTTGGTGACTTCTTAAGGTCTGCTGAAGTGAACAGCTTTCCAAAAGCCACAGCAGCAGAAGGGTAGCTGCACCTTACAAGGTGCTTTTCTTCTATATTCTGGGGAAAACTGCTGTAAGTATGCCAAACTGAACTATCACAGGCACTATCTCTCACAGAATTTATTCATATGTGTACATTAATAGAAGTACATGACCTGCAAGGTACTAGTACTACTTACTTGTGCTGTCTTCATATACTACTGTTACTATTTTCCAGTTGTAGTACAGTACGAGATCCAAAACTGCTCTGCTGATGGCTGCATAGTCTGGATAGAGGTTGATATAAAATGCATCTTTGTTATCCACTGTAGGGTGCTTCCATCGGGTCTGAATATGTGGGACTTCAAGTGCATTGCAAATGGACTGCACTGCACTGACAGAGGAGCTGTGGGAAGGTCCGAACAGAGCAGCTACACCAAGAGCGAGCTGGTCACATGCTGAGGGGGAGAGGAAGGGAGAGGAAGAAGCTGTTAGTTGACAAAAGCAAGTAACTTGTATGATGTTTACTGAGATAATTTATTCTCCATCTATCCCCATTATTTCAAAGTGAGAATGGGTAACCATRTTGCTCCCAAACCCATTGAGAGATTTGCAAATGGTTCTTGAAAATGGCTTTATTGATTAGCATCATATCCTAGAACCTGTTTGCTGCAAATAAAAACCAAAACAACTTCTCCACTCATTACCTTCAGATCACRTTGATTCCTAAATTGCCTTTCTCAAAATGGCATTATCCTGGGGAAACCAGGAGCTTTCTGGCTATGGGCTTGCCAAAGGGACGTCACATGAATTAAGTTTCATGGCAGCATGTCAGGAAATATGTTCATGGAGTCACAACAGACACTATATGGATTCCCTCCGTGACTGGCAAGCTTCTACCAATGTGAGTTGCTTTAATTTCAGGCTACTGAAGGAATATAAACAGTAAAGGGCACTATGATTCATGGCACTCCATAATCTGTGTTTGCAAAACAGGCAGTAAAGCCTAAAGCTCTCAGTAAAGAAACAGGGAAATAAAGAATCAACACACACTGACATTTTAATGCCTTTCCAAATCAGTCAAATGCTAGTATCAACAAAGGTTTCTTTCTCCTTGTGCCTATATCTCAGCCAAAAGAATCCCTCCCGTAGGTGTCTTCTCATTTTTCTTTGCCTCCCATGACTTTTCAGGCTAACAGACAGAAGATGAAGTRATATTAATTATTTTTTTCCATTAGTAAAATTTACTGCAAATGTTTCTAATAAGGTTTATTGACTGGGACAAAGCCCTGCACTGAGTTGCAATGCTGTACTCTTTGTAAGGTAGCTCTTTGTGGGAAATTTAGAGATTACTGTGATTGGGTGAAATACTAAGTACACAAACATCTACAATGAGCTGAGATTTTTTGAAGTAATATTTAGCTCTCTGATAGTAATAGAATATGACAGAAAATCAATTATTTTCTGTTTTCAGTCTATAAATGAGTGTTTTACAGACAGCATAAAATGCACAGGCTTTCAAGGTTTAATTCAGAAGCCTTCCTAAAGGATCACAGGTTTTAATGTGCAAATTGCATGAATAATATCAATAATTCACGATGAGGAGAAATTACTACTGTCTGCATGGATTCCTTGCATGTAGATTTACAAAAATATTTATAATGAACTCCTTCCTACAGGTTAAATGGAAAAGGTACTTTCACAATAGTCACAGAAGAGATTCTCACTTTACAGGGAATCTAAAATCCTGACTCAATCTAGATTATATGGATTATAAACCCAGCATCTTTGATTTTTGATAGCATATAGTTCCAGCATATATCTGATACTTGGAAAAGAATGAAATAAACACAACTTAAAGCAATTTTCAATGATGTTCTTTGAAAGTGTACTCCTTTTGTTCAACCTTTAGTAAGAAACTAAAGTACCATGAGGAGAATTTAGTAACTTAGATGTYTGAAAGGTGACAGCTCACCAATATTATAGCATGATTCGTGATGTAAAGCATGTTTATTTTCCAATCTTCATTTGCCTTATAGCAGACACATCTTTTGCCTTACAGCAAACATATCCTGTTCCATTTACAGTGACAGATGTTATACTGAAYTGCAAAGCACATCTGCAAAGTCTTAGCGACTTATGGGTCTTTCTCCAGACTCGTTTGTGTGAGATTGTGTGCACACAACATAATTCCAGGAACTAGATTGCTGTACATAAAATTTTATCAAACTTCAAGGTTGCCTCCTAGAGGTGAAGGAATACATGGTGCCTAAGGAGAGTTGTGACATTTTTCCCCTTTCTGTTTTGGTCTGCAAGTAAATTAATGCAAGTAAGTTGGACCATAATTTTCCCTCTGAGAAAAATAAAAGAATAGGCAAAAAACTTCCAAACTTGTCCACTCCAATTCTTATAGTTTTTTATAACAGAGAAATTTACTTCTGTCTCTAAGCCACTGACACGTTAATATTTCATGACAGGGGGACTACTGGCCTCTGTTCTTTAAAGTACAACAGAAATAATTTATTATGAGTAATGGATATCTGTGTGTGTGTGCTAATTATGGGTTGTGACATCCCACTGTGCTCCCTGTTAGTCTGTGATCATTTTCTGCAGAATTCCAGGTGGCAAATCTATTTTTTGGAAACAAAAATGGGTTGGAATTGTCACCTTCCATCTGGGGCTCTTAGCAYGTAGACAGGATGTAGGTGTTTTATCAGAAACTAGATGACAAGTCCAAGTCCAGCTTGATTCTTAGTTCAAATAACTTTGAAAAATGAATTTTACGTTGCCATTCATATACACGTGTTACAATCRGAGCAAAAAAGGAGACCAGGCTGGGGAAAGGTAGTATAGAACATATATGTTACTGACACAGTAATTGAGATAATTACCTCTTCTTGAGGCTTCAAAACTATCAAAAAGGTTAATTCTCTGGATGTCATAGGTTAATGTGGTATTAGGCATCAGTGTTCTGTTTCTATTAATGTTGGTGACTGCAAACTTGAAAGCCAATTCTTCAATATTAACAGGTTCATTTTCCACAGTTTCGAATATCCCTCCTGTTGAAACAGAGATAAATGAGAAGTATTATTCACCTCTTCATCACTGTACATAAAAAGAGAAAAATAAATTATGAGCAATAATAATCTGAGTGTTCATAAAGGAAAACAGTTAAAATCGCTGTTAAAAGCACTACAGCAAAAGCATATGGGATCATTAGTTTTTATCTACAATGTCACTGTAGGTTAACTCAATATTATGAATGTTGCTTAGACAAACATCTGTGAAAGATGATGCATGTTTATTATTCAGGCTTTTCAAAGTAAAATTTTTAAATGCTTGTGAAAACTTCTATCGAGTTTCTAACTATTGAAAGTAGTGATATTCATAGGTCTTGTTTCCCCTGCTCCAATCTAATCTATGTTTGGAGATGAAACTTGGATGTGTTGGAGATGTTTTCTGAAGTGTTTCTGCAAATCTTGGCAGTACAAGGTCCACATTCAGAAGAGGCTTTGGAGCTTGAGTAGAAATGGAC
The DNA here is from genome assembly GCA_030449065.1 of Oceanodroma leucorhoa. Lineage (NCBI taxonomy): Eukaryota > Metazoa > Chordata > Aves > Procellariiformes > Oceanodroma > Oceanodroma leucorhoa. The sequence goes on along the minus strand of JASVER010000012.1, from coordinate 5,568,830 downwards.
TGAAAGTTTCCACCCAAGGTCTGTGTCTTAGTAGGGATTTGATTTTTTACAAACCTTAGGCAATGTTGTTGGTCGTTTCTCAGTTTGCTCAGGGACAGGTGAATATTTTTACTTTTTCAAAGTTTGTTGCTGAATGAACTGAGCTTGTTGATATAGAACATAGCCAAGCCACATGCTGCTCCCACAGAAGATTTCGCCTCTGTGCCAAAATGTTGAGTGATGTCTCCAGTGGTGTAGTGTCTACTAGTACCATCATGGCACTGGTTTAAAAGTCTTCTTGCAAGGACCATGCTGGATCTAGCACAATCGCTCTCAACTTCCTATCATTCCTCTAGACTCTTCTTCCAACATCTGTTTTGAACTATTTGAACCAAGAGGTGTCCCAACCCATTCAGTGCAATTCCAGCTGGGCAACTGCTCTTTGAGTGCTGTTCAATTTGTCAGAATTTATTTTCTACCTTTAAAACTGAAATTTTATATACTYCTTGCTCCTTTTTAAAACAAATGAGGTGAGTCTGAGCTTTTCTTTAACCTGGAAGCAAGTTTTCCCAAAGAGGACCTGTAAAAAACCAATCTGAATTTTGGAAGCATGATGAACTTCTGTGGCATATATTCTGAGATGGGGAAGGTGGCTGTGTTTCAAGTCAACAGGCTGTCCCACTTATACTGGGATGTCTACTCCTTCTAGCCTCTAGAGACTTTATTATGCCAACAACACATTCAGGCTGTCTAGGAGCACTGGGATTTGATGAATGCATAACAAACACAGCTAATTTGAAAAAAAATAGCTCCTTTAAACAGCAATCTCCAGCTTCAGTACTTGATTTTGCAAGTATAATTTAGTCATTTAGTGCAAGTCACTAGAGAATACTTTGGATTTCTCAGTTACATATTTTCGCATTTCCCAATGTGAAATTTGAGCCCTAGATATTGCTTTATATTTTCTGAGCATCAGAATATATTCAGCTAATGCACTGCAATCTCTTGCAATTTTGATGTCACCAATGTAGGAATAGTGCAGTCATTAGCTGACAATCAGGAAATGGAAACACAGTGGAATTAAAACCTGTTTTGAATTTTAACTCAGCAACGAAAACACTGGAGGCTGTCAAACCCAAGTTGGCAATGTAATCTCTAGCCACTCTTGAATATGCAGCATTATATTATCTCTCAAACTCATGTATAACAATACCTTAACRTGACTTAAGCAATTTGCCAACTTAAGCAATTTTTTTGTTTGCTATATGATTTCTCATTTACTATATGCATGTATCAGAACCTAAAAGACTGTCTGATTTTTTTTTCTCTCCCTCATAAAACATACAAGTGATTACAGGAGACCATGACACACAGAAATAGCTGGAAAAATTTAAGAGCTGGTTTTGGAATGAAATTTAAAACCTCACGTGGAATGCTAAGAGTCMGCAGGATTTTCCAGATTTGCAAACTACAGGATCACCAGAAGGAAAAAAATCTAAAGCATGTTCTTTCAGATCTTATAATTCCCCATCCCAGTGATGATACCAACAAGTTTACTACTTTTCTGGTTAAAYAAAATTTGCTTTCCCTCCTTTCACCTGAGGAAGACAAGTATTTTCAGTATAGCTAATGCCAGCTTGGTCTTGGGCCAGCAAGATTCAACTGCTATGTTTTGCTTGGACTCATACTAGAATTAGCAGAACATTGTTTCAAAAGGCAAGGTGGATGCCACTCAGTATAATGGATAGCTTGAGATAACTATTTAATAAGACAGGGTGACGACCATGTCTCCCCACTTCCAAKAGGATGAGTCTCTTATAATTTGATCTTGGCAAAAATCTTCTCCATCTTCGAAACAATTATTGTGCTGTGCCTTTATTACTTTCTACTTTTTTTTTCTT
>JASVER010000012.1:5477073-5566065 GCA_030449065.1 Oceanodroma leucorhoa | reverse complement strand
CTCCCACCCAACTTGGTGTCATGCGCGAACTTACTGAGGGTGCACTCGATCCCCTCATCCAGATCATTGATAAAGACATTGATTCAACCACCTTTGAGGTAACCTTCATACCTATACATACACAAGCACTTTCTCATTCTAAGACTAGAACTTTTTCCAGACCTCTAATCAGTTGCCTATTTAATGGAGATTAATTTTAATTGATGCATATCCATGAACTATTTATACTTCATTGGCAGAATTTTGCAGATTTTTTGCTTGGTCCCCTTTACAAAAGAGTAGAAGCTCACTGGGCACAGGGAAGGACTGGAGGGAAAGGAGGAGTGATGGAAAGAGTGAAATCTTTGCATTAATGTGTTTCCTAAGCAAACTAATCAAAACTGCATATGCACTATCAGATGCACTTCAAACGTATTCAGATAGGTCTCTCTGAAAGTCAGCTGTATAACCAATRTGTTGGTACCCCTTCAACATATTTTCCAGGTTCCTTTTGTACACGTTAACATAGCAGTAAAGCACTTACAGAGAGSTTTAGTTACATGATTTAATTTGCTGGTGAGATACTCCAGATTGGTCTGAGTAAGAACAGGACAGATCGTCAAGAGGTCTATAATTTTACAAAGGAAATTTCATTCAGCTAAACTGGTGATGCTGAATAGGGTGCCATTTAGAGTCTCTGAAAGCTAGTGCTCCCCCTACCCACTAGGATGGGGAAGTTCTGAGACCACAAAAGTAATTATTCCAATTCAGTATATGTTTACTTGACTGAATGTTCTCCTGATTAAACCCTAAAGCAAGCACAAAGAGTGGTGCCCTGCTGCCCATGAACAAAGTCCATGAGATAGTTTATGGAGGAAATCGTTGCTTACTGTGAGTGAGGTTTGGGATAGYTGCATTGTGAAAAGCTTGAACTGCTACCTATTTGAGCTTGATTTTTCTGTTGAGAACTATGTGTGTAAAAAAAGAGTTGAATCAGTCTATAGATTTGCATCACAAATGAGCCAGCAGATAAAATGTAGCTGTTTCATGCTATAGTGTTTTCATCCATGTATCCTTAATGAAATCTAGCAATTTAGTAAATAGTTTCTCTTCTCCCGTGTTCTGCTGATGACTGACAGTCAAGCTCAGAATTTATTGTAAGGTCCAGGTTAAAAGAGAAATAGCAGAGTAAGTGACAAGTTTGATGAAGAACTAGTTTGTCAGATGATTCATTTAAATAAAGTAATTACTGTACAACATTTTAAAAACAAATTAACCACAGGATTCTACAAGGGAAGGAAAAAATATCGATGTTGACTCAAGATATAAATGATGCTCCAAAAATGAGGCTATTATTGCTAAGCACAAAAACAAGCACTGGCTTTCAAGGTAGGCTGCTGGTATCACATAYGTGGGACAAAGCTTAAATTTTTGAGTCCTCCCTTTCACCTCCCTCCCCTCCTCCCCTATTACTCAGCCAGATAGTGAATCCGCTGCAGCAGCTTTGACTGACCAAAGACTGCTTAGTCCTGGTCAGGGGCAGACCTGACGTTTCTTCTGCACAGGCGCTATGTCTGCTCCCATGATGAKTGGGATTGTCCACCTGAGTCAGCAGGAAGCTGCCTACCTGAAACCAGGTGAGTRCCAGAGCTATAGGGGTTGCTCTGCTTCACATGGATGTCAACAGCCCCCAGAGGCTGTCTCACCAGGTACAGCTGAGGAGCAATGCCAGACGTAGGTTACTTGATCCTATTGCATGGAGGGAGTAACTCTCCGCCAGCCACATGTGAGGACATGAGTAGGAGAACCCAGCATTCATGTTCACTTAACTGATAATCCTGCTTCAGCGCACATGTGTGAGGCAACCTTTCACTTTCAGCATTTACTTTATAAAGTGATGTCTGTGAGGAAAAAAGCTGTATCTGCCCCTACTTTGAATTTAGCTGTAGAAAGTAAGAGGAAAAAGACTACTTGGCTAATGTTGCTCTGACAGAAATGAGAGCTGAGCCACATGAGTGAGTGCTCTTCAGAGAATAGCAAGGCATGCGAGTCAAACTGACAAATATGACAAAGCATCAGCCCTGTGCATCCTCTGAAGATAAAAAAATCTACAGCAAGTAAAATGTCAAAAATATAAAAGCACACCTCAGTAGTCATACCTGAAAAAGCAGCTCCAGTCCTTCTGAGCGAGCAAATGTTTCCATTTAAAGGGGTCATCATGGACTGAGAGAGTTTTAGAAAAGGTCATGGCTGAATCAATTTCCATACCTCTCAATGGGTCTCAATGTTTCGCTTCAAGACAAGGCACAGCGCAAAAGCTAGTTATTGGAAAAATTCTCTATCCCTGTTTTAAAACCAGTCATAAACAGCAAYAGATAAAAATTGTTGACCTTTCTGATGGCAGTTATCGACCTGTCTCCCTGGGCTTCTTTGGTCAGGTTTCCTCAATGCAAAATACCTCACTAACATTATTTGAGTCCCAATACAGCAGATGTAGTATATTTTTTTAGCTGCATATATATAGAATTGACTGAGTAGCCTTGAAGGAATTTCTGTGATTTCAGTCAGTGGTATCACTTCGATGCTTTCAAAGTAAAATGCTAACTTTTCAAAATACTTTTAAAAACTRTATCCTGCTTGCAGAGAGATTTTCCTTAACTACTCCACAGCAAACATAAGAACAGCATCTTACTGCATTGGGGGTTGTTTTGCTATTTGTTACTCTCTATTAAAATACTACAGAAAGCCAGATGAAATGGAGATAGGCTTACAGAGAAAGACAGTACTGACAGCCTGCAAAACAGAGGTGTGAAAATGCCATGCTTTTTTAGGATGGTCTATATTTTCTTCTGACACCTAAAGGAGACTGAAAGAGAAAAAATGTATTCTGCTCTTAAGCCAGCCTGAGACCCAGTGGTCACCAYGGACATGCCAAAAAAGCAATTGTTTTTCATATGTAGATCTTGCTCTGGGACATTCTCGTGTTCATTAGCTTGGTGGATAAATATCATATTGCCCAATTAAATCTGTTAAAAGTCTCTCCAGCTCACTGGTGGCTGTGTGAGGYAGCTCTATGGCAGGTCGTGTCCATGCTTACACACTGGACCAGCAGTCAACCTTCCTCTCATGCCAGGATTCCACTATGTATCAGCTATTGAACTGTCCTCCAGCCATTTTTAAGTAATATTCTTTATTACTAACATAATTCTCTCTACTCTTTCAACAGTGGAAAATGCTGGCAGTGTAAGGAAGTCATTTGCTTGTATTGTTAAAATAGAGAAAAGTGTTGCTGAATTCTAGATACAGTATTCAAGGACCATAAGTCAAGCCACCAGATACAGAGATTTAAAAGATGTATCACCAGGGYTTTTATTTGCTGCCAGATTTTCATCTCTCAGCATACCATCTCATTCCTACAGCCAGCAGTACCAGCAACCTAAAGACRATAGATTAGCTATTCATATATGCATATGACTCCAGGAGTAGTCATATCAATACTAACACCAAGTATTTTGATATTCTGACAGAAATTAGAGTTAGAAACAGGAGGTGTTAAAAAAACCGAAAGCTGTATGTTGTTTACATTCTTATTCAGGTTCTACACTTCAGAAGAATGCTGTTTGAAAACAAACATGCTGACCAAGCACTAAAAAACATTTGCAATATTAAAACATACAAACTAAGAAGGATGGTAGAGGAAAAATATAGTTAAGATTAACAACTAAGATTTTCCCCGTAAAGACACAGGTATTTTTCCCTTTACTAGAGAAAAAGGGGACTTTCTATGGTTTACAGTTCTTTCCAGCTAAGGATAAAACCCTATTTCTACATGGCTGATGTCCAGGTTTCCTTTCCTTGCTCAAAGGATATCCCAGTTTCACAGCCTGAGCATAAGAYGTGCACCTTCTCAACCTCCTGGGAAGGTGTTTGTTGCACAGGATGACACATTGAATAAGCAATGTGGAAGCATGGGGCCTGCTGGATGTCATTGCTCCATCCCTGAAGCTTTGAGCTACTGAAGGCTTTCAAAGGCAATCCAGTGCTASGACATGCAGGTGATTTGCTAGCAGGATTTCCAGAAACATCTGACCATTTATCTTCTGGAGGGATTTATGCTCTGAGAAGCCTCCCTGCCTTTCCACAGCACCATCTGAACACCAGGAGGTCCATGAGACCTCATTAAAACCCACCTGTCAGTCACTGAAGAGAAATGAGAGCTAAAATCCTAATCACTGTGCAGCTATGTGCACAGGTTTCCCGAAAGATAAGCTGTTGCTGATGCCAGGTTAATGTAGGAGATTCATAAAACCAAATTAGTATGCAGTTTGCCCTTGCTCTCTGTCGATATAGATATGGGCTCACAGTGCTCTGCTGCCAGGATGGCCATGGACTCACACGCACTTCTGAAGCTCAGTGGGGCTGGCAGAGTGGTAGGGGTAGACCTGCTGGCTCAAAAAGGAACAGGGCAGAGYGAAACAGTGCTTATAAAGATCTTTTTCTCCAGATAATGTCCGCCTACAGAGTTAAAGAGCGTGCCACTTGGAGTGAAAGCACTTGCTACTGGAAACCCCCTCCAAGCATTTTTTTCCATCCTTGCCTCTTACCAGAGGACATATTCTCCTGTGCCACAAGGCGTCTGACTGAGAGCCAGTGCAAGTGCACTCATTACAGAGCTAATTCTGGGCATTCATCTTACAGGAAAAGAATAGTCAAATGCATTATTGCTTAGAGGCTTACCTCTAGCAGACAGTTTAACAGTATCTTTAAAGTTAGCTCACTGACTGTGTAAGATTAGTCCAGAAATTGGCTATTACCTCTAATTTACACATGACTTATAAACTACTCTGTCACGTGTGTGTGTGTATCAAAAAAAACCCCAAAAGTTTCTCAGGAAGAATCATTAATGATCACAATCCTGTAACAAACAGTAATTGCATTTTACATTTACAAATCCAGACCGAAGTGGGTTTACTCCCCTAGGTTTTCATGGAATTAGATGCATGGGGTTTGTATTTGGCTCACAGAATGCAAACTGAACACATTAGCATTCTTTGCACGGGTGAATTTAGCCTTGCAACAGGGACCTCTGAGTTAGGCAGCTATTATCATCCTCATTTTACAGACAGTGAAACTGAGAGCTTGAGCGACTTTCCTACCATCACTCCCTCTTCAATCTGTTCAAAAGCTGTTTTGGAAACCCTCCATACATTGTGCTCTGTTTCAGCCTATTCCCGCCCTTTTTCAAGCCCCTGTCCTTACCTCGGCATTCACAATCTTTGCATTCACCCAGCCTGGTTCCTGTCCAGCATGCCTTTGCTTTCATTCCTCATTGCTATACCCTGCCAAATGTTACTGCCATTTCATTACCTATGCCAGATCCTGGGTCTGGACCATTTTCCCTCTGTAACTCATCATCCATCTGTGGGATCCTCCTTTTAGGATGTACTTCAAACAAAACTAGAAGCACATACCCTTGCCCTTTCTACATTTTACCCTCATTGTTTTCAGCCATCCTAATCTAAAATAAAAGAAGAGATGGTGGACACAGAAAGGCAAATATCTCGCTCTGGTGCTCACCTGGATTTCCTGCCTCCCTTATCCCCAGCTCTGCAATTATTTGCTCTGCAGTCTCTGTAGATTGCAAGCTTCTCCAGACTACAAGATATTTGCAGCTAAACAGAATAATTTGGAGCAGGGCTGGCTTTGGGGGGTTGGGGTGATGGTTATATTTTCCTTTCCATGACTGCGTGGTAGGACTGGGAAGCTGAAACCTGGGACAGGCTCATGACTTGACAAAGAAAGACGGAAGGGGTGCAACCCGAGTRTTGAATTCAGCAAATGTGAGGATTGGTTTTTTAAGAAGATCTGTTTATAGAAAGGTCACTGACTATTTGACAAATTGAGTATCTCCTAGGTTCAAAACTGCACACCTGAAATCCACCTCTAGGCACGTGTTTAGGATGTGATTGTATTCCAGTCACTTTTGTGAAGATTTTGCTCTCAGCTTTAACAAGAGGTGAGGTACGGTTTGTCAGGCTTTGCAGTCTGATTGAAAATTTGCTTGATTTAGACTGAACTCTCACAGGGACTCAGCCTTTCTGTTATTTTCATGCAACATGGTTAGTGCTTAATTACACAGTGATGAAACTGGTAGAAATCACATTTTGGTTTCAGCCCTCGTGCAGACAGGTGCGAGGTCTGCAACTGCCAAAGAGCTGCAACCCTTTATACCAGGTCTGAATACATAATTCACAGCAAACAAGACCTAGTTAAAGATTGAGATGAAGAGCACAAAAGAGGGAAAAGATCTTAAACAGAAAATGTTAAAGCATTTCTCTATCATCTGAAACATTCTCTATGAGAGACATATCGGCACTCTTGCAAGGTACYGCATTCAGCGATGCTTTTATCCTTTGGAAAGCAGAGGGATAAAAATACGTATGTGTGTATGTACATACAAMAAAAAGTTGAGCTTATTAAGATACAAAGATCTGCCTTTTCCAATGGGATTTATTTCAGTTCAGCTTGTGAGTTTGGATATATTTCTCAAAGGCCCAATTGACATGATTCATGTTATAGAATTTCTAAGTAATGAACTTTTTCTTTTTTTAAGAGGGAAAAAAATGGTTGACCTGATTTAGGTATCTCTTGCAATACAGTGGCAGTACTAGCCAGAAATTAAAAGATCATTTTAGAGGTGCAAACTCTCTATCTGAAAGAAATTTAAAAAAACTATTGTCTTGTTGCCTTTATTTAATGTTTTCACATGATGCAGAGGCTAGTCAGGAGGTACTGAAAATGCAGGATAATACATATGTTATTTATATTTTTYGCTGTTCTTCCCGCCACATAACCATACCTGCTTGGGCAAACTAGCTATCCAGGCATTGCAGCATTAATTTCAAACAAGACAAAAACAGGAGAGGGAGAAAATTGGTTCTAATTACYCAGTTACACATGCAACATTGGGTCCCATCAGATGCTATTTCTGGCCATGCAGCAAGGAGTAGGGAATAAGAATTGTTTCCTTTCTCTTCTTGGAGCTAGAATTAGGCAGATGAGCCTTGCAGAGACCAGGGTTAGATTTTGTGTGAGATATTTTCCCCAGGGCACTGGCTAAAGCAGCATACACAGAGTTTTGGCACCCTGCTTTCCCTCTGCCCACTCGTATGATCTGGTCCACTTTGCAGAGCATGGCTTGTATGCTGTTCTTTGCAGAAGTACATGGCAGATCAAGCCTCCACCTTCAACAGAACCACATTTGAATCAGGACGTGTGGTACGAACAGAGCTTCTCTCTTCAGAGCTCCCCAGTAACCCAGTGAAACCGGGCAGTGCTGTCGCGAGATGGACTCCCTGCGGCACAGCGAGGAAGCCCTCACCCAGCGCAACTCCTTGCCAAGTGCTTCAGGCAAACGTTTGGGCTCAGCGTGAGCACTGCCAAAATGCTCGTAAGGATAGTTAGGAGTACAAAGTAATAAAGCCATTTTTTCAGCTAACGAGATGATCTTCGTGAGTGTGTTTGTTAACCATGCATTGGCTGCAGCTATGTGGCTGGATCCACGCATAGCCCCCTGCCTTTTGCTGTAATCCTCCTGCTTTGTAATGTGTGGCAAAAACGTTCCAGGATCCTGAAGAAACAGTGGTTTCATTCCCTTTTTTATGGCTCCCAGCAACAAAGTAACAGGCTTTTAAACTTCCCTCCCCATAATTTTGTTCAGGGGAAACAGGACTTTACTGAAGGAGGTAAATGTTTCTACTGATTTCAATCGGTTTTGATCAAATTCTCTCACGGCTGAGCATTTCTCCCATCATGCTGTAACAACTTAAATAGTCCCACTGGAAGAGAAACTTACTTATTTTCTGGTGTCTTTTTAAGTCTTTCAGAGCACTACTTCACGGATACATTTTTCCTACATATCTGTCTGAGTCAGAGGATTTCCCTCTGAGACATCCCGACACCTTGACATATTAATTGCTGATCACGTGCTGGACTACAAGGTGCTTCTGAAAACAGAAAGGGATGGAAAGGCAACACGAAAGTAGAGAGGAAGGAACAATCACAGAAAAAAATACAATGTTTATATTAAGGAATAAAGGAAGGGGGAAAGAATTTCACAGAAATAAAAAGTAGATGAGAATGGAAAGAAAGCTGGTTGAATGACGACTGAAAGAATGATGGCATTGAGCTGCGGAACTTGCTGGAAGCTTTATTTACTGATTTTATCTGGTTCCATCTCAAAAGTATTAGATTGCTTAAAAAATATAGTAAGATTTGTTGCAGATACAAAGTAATTGTACCTTACGTTTGAGGAAACCTTGAACCAAACATAGCAATAAAGACCCTATCTAGAAGGATAACAAGGGAAATTGAATTCACAGAGGTTTCACCACCTGCTTTTACGTAGGCACCTGGTTAAAACAGGAGGTATATCTATGCAAAAAGTGCTTTACCACCTTCCTTTGCAGCAGTTACAAGATATTACACTTTCCAGAAAGTAGCAATCAATACAGTATGTGCAGCCATTTTACTTTTTTATCTGCACTATGACAGCAGATGACCCATAGAAAGATGTATAGATTCATTCGACTGAAGTCCTGAAAAGGTTACTCTAGCTGGAGAGCAGTCCTGAGGTGTGAGACTATAGTCTTGCTATAAAGCAATTGTGAGTTTGCATATGCAGTGAAACTACTTCAGGATTAGCCATTTTTCTCAAGCTATTAGACAGAAATAGAGAGACATTTCACAATCCTAGACTATACTTTGATATGTGCGTTATTCGGTAAACAGCATTTTTAGGCATAAACATCAGGGTTATATCTTTAAAAATTATATACTTCTTATTTTCATGAGTGCCCATTAAGCACTATTATCTGTAAGATGCTTAGGAACATAAGGTCTTTATTAAAGCTGAAGAAATCTGAGCTTATCTTGAAAAAGCATGGATAAACTCAGATCACAGACTATCCAAAAGTACATCCTTTGCAGAAAGGAGGTGGTGGTGGAGGGACATTAAAGTTAGTAGGGGGGACATTTTACACTCTAACTTTAGTCAATCGCTCTTTTCTTTCTGAAATCCAGCTGTTGTAATTCCCCTAAAGGCAGTGCTACCTATCAATCCAGAAATGATTGACATGGGGGATGTCAAGAAGCCCACAGCTAGCAAGCTACAGCAGAGATCTTCATTTGTAAATTACTACGGACGCTTTGCATTTTTGAACATGCAAAAAATAGTATCCTAATCAAGAGTTTAAACATTAAGGATACAAACATTACATTAGCTTTTGCTGTCACACACTGTGCATGAAGTAGAAGTGAATTTTTACCTTGCTTTCCTTCTAATACGCAAAAACTCTTTAAAGTAGACTCTTCTCACTCTGGAGGAAAGGCTTGAAATAATTCAGTGAAAATGGAGAGCACTTTACACATTACAGTCACCACCCTTTCCTTCTCCCATGGTGGCTGAATCTCCCCCAGGGCTCCTCATTAACCCTGCCGAAGTCTCGGCTCACGGCTGGAGCCTCTGGTCTCACTGTTACAGGCAGTAAATGCAGTCAGTGGGGTAGGACCAGCCAGAAAACAAGAAACCTGCTTCAGTTCTGGTGTCTGGAGGGGAAAATTAGACCTCTTGTACCATTTTTTTTGTCTGTTATGGCAATATGAGAGCCTTGTGTAGCACAGGGCAGCCAATAAACCAGGGGCTAGGACAGTGGCTGGAGATATGTGCCCCCTCTCTCCAGCCTCACTGGGAAATGCCAGTCTATACCCCAAAAAAACTTTGTCAACAAAATGGTGACAGTATGGATCTGTTTCTGTGAAAAGCATGATAAAAATTTTCCTGACCAATTTGAGCCCAGGACCTGTGTGGTCTTCCAATGCCTCTGCATGAGGCAACATGTCCTGTACTCTTAACACCAAGCAACTGAATCAGAAATCTTCCTGATTCAGCTTCAAAAGTACACCATAGACAACACTTGGGAACTTCTTGGCACCTTCCTCTCTTGTCCACACCTCTAAGTCTGGGAGACACAGGCCCCCAGCACAGCACGGAGGAAGGGATCAGTGTAGGGAAGCTGTTATTCCCCACTTCTCCTCCCCCAGCACCGTCTCTCTCTTGCACCTTCTCCCCGTGCAGCCTCAGCCTTGCTGCCTTTTTTCTTTTCAGGTCTGTTCAGCTTCATTTAGATGCAAACTGAGTTTGGCCCAACAGCTATTTAAATACGGCTGTTACTGAAATAGACCATTGAGCCAGCTGTGCTCCAGTCCTCATCAGACTGCAATGACGGCATTTCTTGTAACATCTCAGCAAAGGGGAGCATCAGCTATGTTTTATAGCTATTAGATAAAGGTGGATGCTCAGAACCCAGAAGACGTGCATTAATAAAACATAGCCAGCTTGACATATTGCTTGCTGAGCTTGTCTTGGCTTACAGGGGAACTATGTAACATGTCTATTAGGAAAAGATTATTCTGTGGAAGAAGCCTTTGAGCTCCTCTGACAAAAAAAACCTAAGGACCGGCACCCCACATAGCCCCTCTGTGAATAGAGTATGTTCATGCTGCAGGTAACCTAGTGGAAGATTTTCCCAAGCCTCTTTTACTGCTCTTGTGTACTGCTGAGCCTGTTGCAATGTGACAGAAAGACTTGCAGACTTCTAGAAAGAGTGACAAAGTACAGGTAAGAGTGCCACAAGCCACTCAGACCACGTCAGGTATGTAATTAAGAAAGTATAAACCTGAAGTTTAAACACAGAAACTTAAAAAAGATGTAAGTGATTGAATTGATTTTCATTAAAATAAATAACCCCCCCTTCCCCTTAATCTTTTATTGGTATAGAGGAAGGATATAAAACCAAATGTTACCAGGTTTCCCACTGGATCAATTGTTTTGATTCTCCTGAAACTCCAAGCACACCATTGGGATGGGGTACTTCACTGATAATTCCTCTCCACGGTTTGTGAGATGCAAGGAAATCAGCAGATTCTGCTCAGGATTTACCTATTATTCTTTAAACTTTAGAGAAATATCTTTTCTTCCTTCCTGCTGGATTATTCTGTCCCTCCCTTACTAGCGTTAACATAGTTTCATCCTTAAATCCTCAAGTATCAAAAAGGAACACATAGAAAAAGAGCTGACATTTTTCTAAACAGGGTATTATTTATATTGCAGCCTCAGCATAGCAGGTGCTTTAAAGAAAAATACCAGGATACATTTTCAGTCCTGGAAAGTATAATGTCTAAGTAGGCTCATCTAGGATTATGCTTTTAAGGGTGGAGGTTGCAGATTTTACAGCTGATCCACTCTTACAAGTAATGTTTAATCAGCACCTGCACTTTGAATTGCCATATTTCTTTATAATAATGATGGTTGACTCTTGAAAAGACACTTAGTTGAGGTGCCTGCAATTTAAAGCTTTCTTGGTAATGATCAATCTGGAACATTTCTATTCCTCAATCTTCTGAGGGCCATTTGTGTCTGAAAAAGTAACTTATTCACATCTACATTTGCAAATGTTAAAGTAACAAGTGTAAACAGAATGCATCTGCACCTAATCACAACTTTACATGAAGTGTTAAGTCATGCAACTTCAATAGAAATTTGGAATGGGAACACAAACAACTAGAGGAACACTGTTTTCTTGTAATGCTTCCCTCCCCCTCCCTCCAAAAGGAACATATATTCTTCAAAAACCCATATTCTAGCAAGACTGATTTGAAAATACTTAGAATGTGCAGAGGAAACCGAGACTTCCCAGCAGTGCTAAATCATCTGATGGAGAAGCATATGGTGTTGAAATTCCTATGCATAATGGGGTCTAAATTAAAGACCCTTAACTCCAGAAATTTTTGCTTTGGGGGAACTTTCCAGGTTGTACTACTTTTCTTAGTGCTGAATATCCCTAAAGGTTCTTTGGAACCAAACTTTTTATTTGTACCGTGAATCTGAGGACTTGAGAGGCTCCTACACAAATCAGTCACGAAACCTGTAAAAGTAGTATCTTTTAGGTAAGGCACTTTCATGCTGTGTAGGCAAATTTCAGGATACCTGAGCCAGCAATGTTATAACCAGATAAAACCCAAACATGAAATGTTTAACATTTGTTAAACCTGGTGCGTACATAGAAATGTCTTTCACCAGCAATCATACTCAGACTGAGGCATTCCAGTGCTGGGACTTGCTACCCAATTCTCAGGGATGAATTCAGTATAAAACTGAGTAGAAAAGCCTATAGTAACTGCATGTATTCTTCTTTGTTTCTTCTCCAGAGTGTTTTTGCAGACAGCACTTTTTTCTGTGTTCCAAGAGCTACATGCAACAGATGTGATTTGTCTGAATGGGGTCTGTGAAATACTCATAAAATTCTTAAAAACAAAACAAAACCCTCAAATGTGCATACATCTCTGCTTATCAGCAAGTGTTATGGTAGCATGACTGTACACAATGATCCTTGGATTTTTACTGCAAAGCCTAGGTAGTCTGTTCTTGCATTAATAGATTTCAGTAGCAGTGATTTGGCTGAAACAACATGAAGATGTGCAAAGTGTGCTGGCCACTATCTGTTTCCTGTGCAAAGATGTCATATGTATGCAAAATTTATGTTCTTGAAAAGATTTGCTTGTTATGTGCAATGAGTATGTTAGCAGTTGTGCACACTTGCACAATGCACGCTTAGAATTGTGCTGCACTGAAAATATACTTTTAGATTTTAGATCTCTCTGGCTGTTTCATCCAACACTCTGTCTCTGCAGGACTATTTTCTTCCTTTTTTAATTTTTTCTTTTTCCTGATCTAGCTTTACCTGTTATAGGCAATCAATGTGATTGAGTCTTTCTATTGACTTCTCTGAGCCATGGATCAAGCCCCAATTTTGCAAGAAAAATTCTTATAGGATGTGGTACGGCATTAGATACTCCATCTCCTCATGGCTAAACACTCAAACAGCTTCAGTGGGAACAGCTTCATCAGGAGTTACTAATGCTAGTTAGAGATGTTAGTTATTATAGATGTTTTTTAAAAAGGGGGCAGGAAAATTTGGTTGTGGCAAATTTTACAAATGGGTTAAAACTGTGGCATAATATTAAATGAAAAAGAAATAAAAAATAAAAGAAAGGAAAAGACAATTCTCTGAAAAACTGGATACATCTCTGGGCTCCAGGAGATGAATATCTGAGTTACTAAATCATTCCTCAGATTTTTAAAATATAAAAGCTGAGGCTACTAGGTATATCTGTTATGTGGAGGTTTTTTAGCCTCATAGCTTCATTGTCAGAAATTTTGATCAAAAGTCCATAAAATAACCTCGTCATGAAAAGGAAACTGTAATTACTTAGTACGGTGAGTAAAGTATGGCTTGAAACCCATTACATAGCCATAATTTCAATGTATTATCGTCAATCAGGAGAGAAAAAATTAAGTTTCAAAATAAAATTAAAACTTCAGCTCAGAAGAGACAAGATTTATTTTCCTTGCTCAGTGACTCACTTTTCCTTTCTGCGTGTAAGACTTCCGATACATTGTGTTACTTTGAATTTTCTTGACATTTTCTACATTTGAACAGGCTTACATTTTTTGGAAGCTCTATATAAGTCTGTTTCAAAGTGACACCAAGGCTAGTCTTCCCCTGAAAATCAAATAGAGCTTGAATTGAGCTCCTCATGTCGACACATTTGAAAACCTCAGGGTGGATTACCATAACAAGAGGATGGAGATTGTTTGAGGTTGCTGAAGCTGTTGCGTTTTGTGGCTGTTGAAACTGGAGAAACAGACCTGTCTGAACGACTTCACCAGTTCTCGTTAAGCATGAACTGCAGCTCTGAAAGAAATATTGGACTAAGGTTTTCAGATGCCCAATGTCACTTCTGAGGGGAATGCGGCAGAGCTTGAGGAAAGCAGGGTATAAAACAGGGGCTGACTAAAGGGGCTTCTGAAGTGGGGCATCCTTGTCCTGCAGAATATCATATAAACTCTTTAGATTCAGACAGGCACTTGTAGGAAGAAACAGACTATTTCTCTCAGAGTATGTGATTCTTGTCCCCCTGCTGTGAAAGCAACTTCTTCCCCTTTATTCAATAAAATCAGTATTTAACCCCATATGCACATTCTTTAGTATTATAATGTTGGTTTCAGTAACTGAAGAAATAAGCTATTACAGCGAAACCCTGCCATTTAAACACTTGCTGAATGGTGCAGATGTGGCAAAGTGGCTGCTCGGGTTTACTGTCTTGACACGTCCTTTCTCTCCTTTATGTTTTGCTTAGTTATTTTGTGCCTACAAAATGCTGGTGTCTGCTGGGCATGGCTCTTATCTCAGTATCACTGAAGTTTCTCAGGCTACCTCTAGTCACCGTTCCAGATGACTTACTTCCAACATACACTAAAGATAACAAGTGAACCGGGCTGGTTGATTGTTGTATTAAAAGATGCATTTAGTGCAGGAAGCATAGCGATCATAGAGATGTCTCTGGTTATTATTTTCCCTAACATGCAAACCTGGAACGTCACCAATGCACGTGCCACCTGGGGATGGACAAGCCTCCAAAGACCTGGGTGCCCATAGATTAGCAAAAGTTTCTAATGACATGAGTCACATAGACAGAGAGAGGGTTGGGGATTTTTCCCAAGGATGTGACACTTGACAGCGTGCTGTACGATTTTAAAAAACAGAGACAACATTAAAGACCATAAGCCAGAACGCTACTCCTTGACAGGTTGTCATTTATTCAAATCTACCCCGAGTGCCTTTCTGAAAGACGTGCTACAGTCACATAGAAGTTAATGGGCTCAGTTTTGAGGTAAGGGGATGAAATTCTGCTGCTTGTTTATGACAGAAGATAGGTGTGGATCCTCTAATAATTCTGCCTGGCCTGAAACTTTATGAAATTCTAAAGGCAGTAATAAATTATACCAGAGAGCTCGAACAAGATGGGAGATGGTCCTATGTGGCAGGAAAGCTTTCTTTCACAGTTATATATGTCACAACAAACTGGGTAACAGAATTAAGTGCATGTGTGGTTTTTGCTTGGTGACAAAACAAGCATTGCTCTAACTATATATGTTTTCTGTGAGATACTGAACATTGAAAAATGATCAAATTAACAACCGCAATACATTTTCTATGTAAATTAAATGCTGTGTAGATGACACTTCTAGTGATTATAGCTCTCTACGTGACATATGTTTAATGATTTAGATTGGCTCCTGTTGAGAGGGATTTAATTTAAGGCACTTATGGCATTGGGCTCAAATTATTTGCAAGAGTTGATTGAAGCTTATGTTTTACCCTGCAGCTTGTGTTCAGCTAAGGATCATCCACTGAGTACATTTCATTTATCTCTTGCAGGATCTAAACTGCGGGCTTTTGTCACAGTTTTCTCTCTCCATACATATTGTTTAATCAGTTTCCAGCACAATCAGCCATTGTTGTAAAATCAGATGTGAGAATAAAATTGCTGAATTCTTGTATCTGATTTTTTATTTAGTTAAGTGTTAGGTCTGCAATTTTTAAGGCCTCCCCATCTATTTCTCTTGGCAACAGGTTTTGGATGTCTAGTTCCAATTAAAAGTAGCAAGAACTGGTCATCCAGCCCCTTATGAAGCTTTTAAAGTCTCCACTTTTCTATCTATCTGTGCCATTGATCGCCAAGGAACTGCTGATTGTAGGAACCTGTGGATTCAGAAGTGTCACCATCAAATCTGGTAGTAATTAAACTTAATCTGAGGTATGCAGCTACCACTAACCTTCCCTGTGCATTGTGATATTATCTCCCCATGCTGATAAACTCCACTAATCAGTGTTTTGCAGCCATACACTCTCCATAAAACATCTGCAGATGCACATGCACATCTCCTGCTGGAATGACATGGGAGTTGAGTGCATAGCTTTCACTGAAGTTGTTTGAGTGTGAAAGTGTGATTTTGATCCAAAATGTGAAGGTCTTCCATTAACTTCTTTGGCCTTTGGATTGGCCCCTCAGCACTCACTGGTCTGGCCCTTATTAACAGTAATGATTGTTAAATCCAGGGGGATGGTGGGGAATACAGAGTGCAGATGAGAGCAAATAATCAAAATGAATGTGTAATTTCCCTGTAGCACAATGCCAGCTGGCTTGGAAAAGACTGAGGGCAACTGAAGCAATGGTTATTTCATTATTGTTTGAAAACTGGATGGCTGATGATGCTCTCAGATTAGTCAGGTAGTTGGCTATTCTGCTCTGGTTTCTAGGAGCTCTGTGAAGGAGTGGGTTAGTCTTCTAGGACTCTATTAGTACAGGCCCTCCAAATATCCAAAGGGGAGTGTGGGTGCTTGCGCATGTTAATTAGTCCCTTAATTCCTTGGGGGAAAAAAATCCAGCTGTTGGCTGCTTATATTCAAAGAACCTGGTAGCGCTTGTGGTAGGGTGATGGCATTGGGGGACAGTGCAACACAGAAACTCAAACTGCTGCACTGCGTAGTCTTGACCAAATAATGACCACGAAGCTTGGAGAACTTTGCATCTAAATCACATTGTTTGTGCCAATGACTCTTTTGCTTATAAAACCCAACCCCCTACAGAGAAGACTTGCACTCCTTACTAGCCTAGAAACATTCTGAAAACACTCTTTTTCCTCAGGGGGAAGTGAGACAGCTCAAGCCCTGTGCATCATACAAACAGGTAGTGTGCAGGACTGGCACTAGCCCACCGCAGAGAACTGCAATTCTCCTCGCCAGAGCCATCACTGCAATCTGAGTCCATGTACCAATAAATGCTTCGACTCAGAACTAGGATGTCACCTCAGCTGACTTGAAGCTAATTATACATGTCTTCTGGGTATTTTACATTTCTTGCAGGCATTGGAGGTAGGTGTGGCTAAAGCAGATGTAAAATATAGGTTGAAAGCTCCGTGAAACCCTAACAGAAAACCTGTGGTTTAAAAGAGTATTAAATAGAATTAGCTAAATGCGTTTGAGAGGAGACCAAACACTAAGCATTTTTAAGAAAAAAAGTTAGAGTAGTTTGCACACATTGCATGTGAAATTTCATGCTTTTCAGTGTGTGGATATCTTGTAAACCTTCATTTTGATTTTTCTTTGCTCCTTAATGATTATTACATTTCCCTTTCACAAAATATGGAGTATTTCCTGGGACGCACCTTTGACTTTATATTCACTGTAGCAAATACAATCTTTGAAATATTAAATTGTTTCAGACAGTTAAACTACAGCCTATAGTTTTATGGTATTGACTACCAACTAAAAGAAAGGCAAGTTATTGTATTATGGCACCTCCTGGATAGTCGCTGGCGGAAGCGTTCCTTCTGGGGAGTTTGGAGGCACCTCTTTAGGTGATGCTCTGCTCAGTCCTGGTCCTGGAAAAGTGATTTGTAATTCTAGGGATAGCCACTGACTTTCAATGCGCATCAAGAAAAGGGGAGTCTCAGGAAATAATACTGGAAATTGGTATAACTGAAGTGTCAATTGCATATAAATAGTGAGTTTATAATAAATTACTCCACTAAAATAAAAATATATCTTTCTCAGATCATTTTGCTGAATACATAAACCATAATCACACTAGCCTCCAGAATATTATTAAAAGTTTATGCAAATTAGAAACACTGGATCCAAAATCCAGCTCCCTAAAATCAACCAAACCCCAAACATGGACAAGAGGTTCGGGGTGGGATGTGGGTATGAAAATCTGAATCTTACTGTTCCCATTCATACTAGAGTTCTGACTTTTGACTTTCCTAAAAGTAGAGTTTGGCTACGTCAGCATAGATGCAGAATGAAAAGAAGATATAAAGCCATGGTTCTAACTCTTCTTTTACAAAAATTAATTTTTTTAATCATTTCCCCAGATTGCTATATGAAAAAATTCCTGCCATGTCAGGAATTCAGTTGCATTGCTTGTTCTTTCAGATAGCACATGCATTGTCCATAATAATGGCATATTCTACTTTTTAAGCTCTGCCTTCATATGGTTAATCCTACCAGAAATAGTACCAGTTGATCCTGACAGGATTTCAACATGCAGTTTTAGCGAGCCAAGAAGTGATTTCTTAAATTTGTCCTTTGTGAACTCTGACAGATTGTTTTTCTCTATTGTGGCTAAATTTTTGTTGTATACATTATCTTGTGAGTGGAGGTAGACTGAAGGTTTGAATTCTAGAAAAGGCAGTAAAAATGTATTATTAGGCATTTAGAATTCATTTTTATTCAATAAAGCTTCAGCAGTAAGCTGAATAAGCTTATTAATGTAAGAAATTGATGTTGGTCCTTGCTACAGTTCATTCAATGTGTAAGAATTTGCAAAAATGAAAAGCAGGAGAAAATAGAAGAAAATTGAAAAGAAAAAGACCACCAAAAATTTTCTGACTGAGAAATTTCTGTTTCCGTAATATTTGGTTTATTTTTTTCAAGTGTTATCTGGTTAGCTTATTGGAGCATATTTGGATTTTTTCAAAGGTGTGTATATCTTTAAAATCTTCTGTGGTAACTAAACACTTTTTAAATAGCAAATGAGCCCAGATAGCATGTATTCAAGAAGTCTGGGGGGGGAAAACAGCAGAAAAGCAAACTAGCTGAGCTGCTAACAAAATATGCAGTTTCTCATTAGTGTAGGAATCATTACCAGAGGATTCAGAGGTAGCAAACATTGTTGTACCAGTTTTTAGAAAAAGGTGCTTGGGACTGATGTTGAGAATTACTGGCAAATTCGCTACCTGGAAGATCGATTGAAAGGATAAATTACAATACGGAATTTATAAAATGGCTGATGAAAGTAACCCGAGTTATACATATTTATTGATTAATTTAAAAATTAAACTAATTACATTAACTCTTTCTATCCAGAAAGGGCACCTCAAAGCTACTGTGAATAATTCCTTGAAAATATTGTTGCAGCATGCAGCAAAAGTCAAAAAAGCAAATAGTGTTAAGAGTTTTAGAGAAGCAATACACGCCAGAATGGCAACACTCTCATGGCACAAATTCACGCCATGGCCCCTGTCTTTTTAGATCAAGAAAAACAACGACAGATCCTTCTGGCTGCCGTGCTATCTAAAGCCCAACTTTGTGCATCGTTACCAGGGAGCAACCCTATTTTGACTTGGAGCAGCAGGGGCCAGCCCTGCAGCCTGCTTGGCACCACGCGCTGCCCTCCCCCAGGATGCCCGCTCCAGCTGCCCGGGGGAGACCCAGAACGACAGCAGCAGCACTTCGGCTCCTTAGCGGGGACGCTCGCTTCCCTCAGCGGGGAGTTTTGCAGCCTTGTATTTCAGGACACCAGCTCCAGCCTAACAGCTTTCCTGTTGTCCATATGCAGAAGACACAGGAAGCACCTGGTGTCACTGTGCTCGCCGGTACATGCACCTGGCCATCGCCAGAGGTGTGCGGCGTGCTTGGCCTCCATGCAGCGAGCCCTGCTCTTGGCAACAAGAAAACATAGAATCGTAGAATCACAGAAAGGTTTGGGTTGGAAGGGACCTTAAAGATCATCTAGTTCCAATCCCCCTGCCATGGACAGGGACACCTTCCACTAGACCAGGTTGCTCAAAGTTCCATCCAACCTGGTCTTGAACACTTCCAGGGATGGGGCATCCACAACTTCCCTGGACAACCTGTTCCAGTGCCTCACCACCCTCACAGTAAATAATTTCTTCTTAATATCTAATCTAAATCTACTGTCTTTCAGTTTAAAACCATTACCCCTCATCCTATCACTACATGCTCTTCTAAAAAGTCCCTCCTCATCTTTCCTGTAGGCCCCTTTAGCTACAGGAAGGCCGCTATAAGGTCTCCCCAGAGCCTTCTCTTCTCCAGGTTAAACATCCCCAATTGTCTCAGCCTGTCCTCACAGGAGAGGTGCTCCAGGCCCATGATCATCTTTGTGGCCCTCCTCTGGACCCACTCGAGCAGGTCCACGTCCTTCTTATGCTGGGGGCCCCAGAGCTGGACGCAGTACTGCAGGTGGGGTCTCATGAGAGCAGAGCAGAGGGGGAGAATCACCTCCCTCGACCTGCTGGCCACATTTCTTTTGATGCAACCCAGAATATGGTTGGTTTTCTGGGCTGCAAGCGCACATTGCTGGCTCATATTCAGTTTTTCATCCGCCAATACTCCCAAATGAAATTTTTTCCTTATTTGGCAAAAAGTCCCTGCACACACTTGTCAAACAGACCTGGAAATTGATAACAAACTCTCGCTTGGCTTTGAGAATCAGGATCTTACTATGTTGGAGGTTGCTTTTATTCTGCCTCATATCCCTGCCGTTGGAGGAAGATGCAGGTGGGGGGAACCAGGGAAGCGCACGTGGCTGTGCTTGGCATGACACTGGCTCCAGCTCTGTATCGTGTGTCAGCCTCAGGGGGCTGCGGTAACTTCTGCCAGCTGGTGACAGCCGGGAGCAGGTTGTCTGCCAGCTGTGGATGCGCTGCAGGGGCACCTCCTACCGCCATGCCTTCTGCCAAAGGCAGCAGGAAAGGGAAAAAAGAAAAAAAAAAAGGGAAAAAGGAAGAGGAAGAGGAAGAGGAAGAGGGGAAAAGAAAACAAAAAGGGGAAAAGGGTGGTGAAAGGGTTTACGATGAGGGTGGTGAAACACCTTGCCCAGAGCGGTGGTAGATGCCCCATCCCCGGAAACATTCAAGGTCAGGCTGGGCGGGGCTCTGGGCAACCTGATCTAGTTGAAGATGTCCCTGCCCATGGCAGGGGGGTTGGACTAGATGACCTTTAAAGGTCCCTTCCAACCCAAACTATTTTATGATTCTATGAAAAGGAGAATGAAAAGGAAAAGGAAAAGGAAGAGGAAGAAGAAAAGGAAAAAGAAAAAAGGAAAAAAGGAAAAAAGAAAAAAGGAAAAAAGAAAAAAGAAAAGCAAAGGGAAAAGGAGCGGCATTGCAACTCACTGCATTAGCTATAGGCCAGCTGGGCTCCCAGCTAAAACACTTGGATGGGTTTCCCTCTAGAGCAATGAGCAAGGAGGATGCAGCATGTCAGGGGACAAGGTGTCCTCAGGAGTCTTCTCCTCCTGAGGAGGACAAAGCTGCACGATCCCTCTTTCCCATTTTTGTGTGTAAATGGGTCGCACTTGAGCTGCCTAAGAGTTCTTCTTATTACTGCAGATGCCTCCTCTTGAAAGCCATGTGTGGAGTCCACATGTTTAATCATGTCCATCTCATCAGGATGTGAGAAAAGCTAATTCTCCTTGCCTAATGTGGCAAATGCTTTATTTCAGCAGTGATCTCTTAATATTTCTGTGTGAACCCTATGAATGAACAGCTTCCTTGTTTAAGGCATTTTCTGGCAACCAAAAAAAATCAGAAATTAATCTCTTTCTCGGAAAGCCCCTTGTAATGTTTGTAAATGTTTTAGCATGGAGGTTGTGCATTTTTTACAAAACCATGTAAAAATTAATTGCATTATGTTTTTGTCTTGGAATGAATCTTGCCATATGCCCTACATAAAGCCAAATGAATTTAGGAAATGGTGACATGAATTTTACCTAAATTTCTCTATTATTACATTCATCAAATTCAAAATTAAATGCACAAAAGCAATATAAACACATGTTAATTCATTTTTTTCTCTTTTTTTCACTGAAAATGGAGAGATGTGAAAACTATCTGAAAAAGGATGGGATACTCTTCTCACATTATCAAATTTAATTCTTAGTAAGACAAGACAGACGACATATTTATAAATTACTTGCAGAATAAGCCTGAATCACACTTTACACAGCAGTCATAGTTGAAGTCCTGGCTCATAGAGTTTTTGTTATTGACATCAAAATAAGTAAAAATTTCATACGTGGTTTCTGAAGAAATGTTTCCTTTGTCTCTCATTATGCTAAGTCTCGTACGTCTAAGCTTATGCACATGACTGCTCCTACTGAGCTCAATGGGACTGAAGTTAAAACTAAGCCAGTGCATACTTCTTTGCATGGTAGGTGTTACAGAGCTAAAATATTCTCATCTTGGTAGAAGAGATTTTATGCAGATCCATGCACAGCATGGGTGTCCAAACCTTGGAAGTTATATGTATTTTTTTCTAGATAGAAGGACAGTTTTCTCACTTTTTTCAGGTCTGTGCCTGAGAAAATCTTTATAAAGGGCTATTACAAGGGCCTGATGAGGCTCCCAGTTTAATGGAAATAACAATCTACCTTAAAAACTGAGCACTCAGAAAGTTAGACCTAACTACAGTCTCACTGCAAGAGATGATACTTTGCAGAGCACTGACTGTAGACTCGAGATTAGGAAGGATATTGATAAAGAAAACAATTACTTTGTTCTAAACAGAAAAAGAGAACCTGAAAGAGACAAGAAGTTTGGAGTTACTGTACTGTAGGTATCTCAAATGAAGACAATAACTGAGCAAAAAGGGTTGCAAATACATCTGAAAACATGGTGATAGGTTTGATCGAAGACAGTCCTCTTTGACATGCATGTGAAATTCAATTTACTCTCTACACTTTGCCCAGAGTCTCAGTTTTGGGTCACTGCTGTCTGGCAGAAAATGCCAGAAGCTGGACATTTGCTCAGTTGTTTTTTTCCATGTTTAAATTATAGCAAAGCTTTTAGTATTATAAGCAAATTTTTTTATTTTTGACTGTGCATGTTCTCTTGATGCCTCAATGATCAAAGAGCCCTTTTACAAGATAGGAACTCATTTCACTAAAGAAGGCAGCTGCTTTGACAGAAATTTACAGTCATCATTAAGATCTTTAAAAAGCAAACCCAAGTAGAGCACTAAGGAAGCAGGTTTACACCAAGGTAAACCATAGGGGGCTTTTAAGGGGTATGGCACCTTTCCGTGGATTCGCTGCGTTTCTTGCTGTGACTGCAGGGTAACACTGCTGGGAATGCAGGCAGGGGCTCAGTCTCCTCGAGGGTCTCATATTTTCCGTATGCATAATTTAACATTACAGCAGCATTATGGTTATTTGCCAGAAAAGGATTTTCCACGTTTCCCACCTTTTGAATATTGCTGATGCAGATTCACAGCAAAGAAGAAAATGACATGGAGAAACTGCTGTTTTGTCTTTTTATTCAAAACACAGCATGGCCTGGGTTTGCTTTGATGTCCTATTAGTGAGATTGTTTCCTCCCCTTACAACATTAAATTATATTATCAGCACTAGAAGAAAAACCAAACCACAACAAAACAAAGAGAGAAAGTACAGATAAGTCTGGATGAACTCCATTTTATGGAGGTATGAAACTGAGAAACACAGTAAAGGCCTGCTTCCTTAGCTCTGTTAGATTTTTGCTCTGTTTGCCACTCCGCAGAGGTGGCCAGGAGCTGGGCAGCATACCAGCTCTGGCTCTCTGGCTCCCGGCCGCAGCACATGCACACCAGCATGCATACCGGCTCGGCAGCACCCCGCCGACACGGCTCTGCTGCACCCGGTCCCAGAGCCCAGCTTTGTGGCATTAGCGCAGGCTTTGCGTGCTGAACTGTACTGCACCGTGGGGCACAAGTATGTCTTTATGTGATGATCCGAAGTCATGCAGGTGGATTTCCCTGACCCCTTGTTTTGAGTTTTTAATTAAAATGCCTTTCCCACCCTCCTTTTCTCGCCCCCGGTGCTTCCCTCTCCCAGCGCGTGCACATCTGCTTGGCTCAGAGGGCAGCATCTTGCATGGCATGCTTTTCTTAAGAAGAGCTGGTTACTCGTGTTCAGGCTTCCTACCCAAATAGTGAAGAAAGGTCACTCAATGGCCTGGAAAAGTAACTTAATGGCATTTCTGGCAGAAGCCTTCCTCTGTGCCTGATTTCCCACTCCTCAAACAGTCTTAAGAGCTAGAGAGGTCATTGCAGTTGGAAATGCCCCTGGGAGCTTCCCCTGCAAATACTGCATGGCAGGAGTGAGCAAAACACAGGAAGGCTCTGACAGCTCACCACAGGGCAATGGCCACCACGCGCCCCGGGGGCTCTTAAACCTCCTTCCTGGGGGGCTGCAGCCCCCTTTGCAGGCCACAAGCCTGCAGCTGAGGAAACAGGCAGCAGGGCATCGCCTGCTCCTGTTGCACCGACGGACTCTCTCCTTTCCAGAGAGACTTGTAAAGCTTCCCATCTGCTGGCAACGTAAGGGTCTGAAAAGCTCCTCAGCCGGTGTGGTGAAAATGGGCTATGTCTTGGAGGGCAGGGGAGTGCGTAGCACAGTTGGGGTTTAAAAGAGTACGCAAAATCCTTTACAAATGGAGATACAACTCCATGCAATTTACCACAATTTAAAACAAACAAGCAAACAAGCAAAACTAATCTCTTGGTGATGGGGCAACTGCAGACTGCTCACAGATGTAAAAAAAGGAGAAACCAGTCTGTGGGGCTGACCGCCAAACCATGACCATCTTGCTGATAGATTGCGCTGCATCCATTTTTCCTGCCCCTTCATCTGGTTTTACTGCTGCTAGTGTTGCTTTCAGAAATGCGCAGGACACAGAATACTGCAAGCGTTTGCAGTGGGTGAAGGATGAAGAAGCGCGGTCGTCCTCGGCCCTTACCCAGGGAGAGCTCTGCTGGTGCTCGGCTGGTGCCGCTTTAACCCCCTGTCTACCCTGCACCTAATGCAATACATGCTGTAACAAGGTACAGTAAATAGGTGTGAGCAATATGCTCCGTCGGTATAATTTCACACAGCCGTGCCGGTTCCACCACCATACCATTTGCTGTTATATCCTTTGCCCACGTCATATGAAACCAAGACTTTTTAGCTTCTCTCTGAGGGCAAGAAGACTTGAACAAGCCCTCTGTCCATCTGTCAGTCATTTCCATCTGCCCTGGCAAATACAGAGCAGCTTTCTCAAAGATAATTCCTCTCCTGTGAATTTCATCAGAGCAGCTGGCGGGGAAAGAGCAGCAGCCCTGCTGCAGGCAGGGCCAGGCAAGGCCAGGCAGGGCCAGGCAAGGCCAGTCACGGCCGGGCAGGGCCAGGGAAGGCCAGGCAGGGCAGGCAGGGCAGGCAGGGCCAGGCAAGACCAGGCAGGGCCAGGCAGGGCCAGGCAGAGCCAGACAGGGCCAGGGAAGGCCAGGCAGGGCAGGCAGGGCAGACAGGACCAGGTAGGGCCAGTCAGGCAGGCAGGTCAGGCAGGGCCAGGCAGGGCTAGGCAGGGCTAGGCAAGGGCAGGCAGGTCAGGCAGGGCCAGGCAAGGCCAGGAAGGTCAGGCATCAGGCAGGGCCAGGCAGGGCCAGTCAGGCAGGCAGGGCAGGCAGGGCCAGGCAAGGCCAGGCAGGCAGGCAGGCAGGGCGGGCGGACCTGAGCACCAGGAGCATGGGCAGGCAGAACTGGCAGGCCAGGTGCTGCCTGCCCTGGCTGAGGATGGCCGCCCATCTCCTGGCCCAGCCCAGCCCAGCTGGCTGGGGAGCCCTGCTGGAGCAGAGGATATTGAAGTGGGGAGTGAGGGAAAGGAAGGCTTTGAGAGAAATCTTCTGTGTGTCTGCAGATAACCAGGTTTCATTAGATAACCGGGTTTCAGAAACCTGCAGGAACCTGCAGATAGCCAGGTTTCTGCTCACGGGACAACGCCTGGGAGGACATCTACGAAAAGCACTTAGCGGTTCAGCACTGTGCCTGGGCGATGCTTTTTGCTCCTGTGGGCTGGTGGCAAAGCTCGGTTAGCAGCTCTGTGGCTCCATCCAAAATGATAAACACATTTTTGGTGTTTTCTTTTTCTCTTTTAAGGACCATTTTCTGCTCGTTTTCTTAATAACTCTTTGACATCACTGTTTTAATAAAATTATCTCACATTCTGAACCATTTGGATAATGAACTGAGTAATAGAGCTGTCAGCTCTCTGCTCCTCAGCTGACCAGCTGTCACACCAAGGACTGTCTTTTGCAATTGGTAGATGTTCGTTTTGATGTTTAATTCCCTTGTTTCATCAAAAGATTTTCTTTGAAAAGAGTATTTGAATCATGCATGTGTTGGAGATGGTTTCTTGTATCTAAATCATCTGCTAGAAGCAACTGGGGTTTCTTGATTAAAGATTTTTTTTTAAAGAAAGAAAGTTTTTCTTCATGTGGGGATTTTTGTTATGAAAGTGATTCCTTTGCATTATTCAGATCTGGTGATAATTAATTGCAAAATTTCCACTTCCAGAATAGTGCATTTTGTGCAAAATTTCCCATGTACTGAAATGGCTTAGAGACGCAGTGCACCACATGCCAAGGTCCCCTTGCCCCTTCCTGCGAGGATCTGTGGGTGGGATGAGGGCAGCAGGAGACCTTCCGTGTTTAGCAGATTTTAATAGGTAGTAGTGGCTGATTGCCACTGCTGTCCTATGATAACTGTCTTAGAGTATTTATTCCGCAAAAGGGCTAAAACCATTCAAAGTTTATAGATGAGAGGTGGGAGAAGGAATTTTTTTAAAAAAGTCACAGAAAAAGGCCTTAGACAATACTGTGGGAGAAGTTAACAGCATGCAGGAATCTGGCAACTATTCAACAGGCTTTGCTAAGGTAGACACAAAGTTTGATACTTTTATTTTCTTCTTATTTTTAAACATTAAAAGTCACTCTCAAGCTCCAGTAAGTACAGGGACATGCAGAAGGACAAGCTCTGCTCTATGGGAGGACATTTACAGCAGCAAATTGAACAGTTTCATGAAAATAGAATCATTTTCATGAAAACCTGTAGGTATGATTCTGAGGATTATATTGAAGTTAAAACTTGCTGCAAAGCAGCATTCAGAAATTCTCCTAAGATTGTTTTTGCATTCTCCTCCAGCAAACTGGGCAGAAAAGGAGGGAAAAATCACTCTCGCTTATGAGGAGCAGACCTCAGGCTCTGCTATAAATTTAAAACCATGTATTCTTAAGTGTTCCAGGATTTGCTAGTTGCTTATTCAACATCCAGCAGCATGCTTAAGAGAAGCATTTGAAACAAAGAGGAAATCAGTCGGTCAAGGCTTTGCATTGTTTCTATCTGGGACAATGGGATCCAATCTGAATCATCTTCAGGCAAAAAGGTGACGAGTCCTGCCACAGTCCTGCTGGCACCTTGCACCAGCTTCTCAGCCCATGTGGATGAGGTTCCACAAGGTTTGGGGCAGGCGGATGAAGGCCCAGCTCGTATCTGGTGGACCTAAGTGGCCCAGTGCTTAGCTGTCCTGTGGTGGCTGTGGGGACACAACAGCCACAGCTACCACTCTTGCCTGTGGGCTGGTACTGTGTATCTGTGAGAGAGGCATCCAACCTCCATCCTTGGTGGTTTTCAAGACCTGCCTGGAGAAAGCCCTGAGCAGCCTGGTCTGATCCCAGAGCTGGCCCTGCTTTGGGCAGGACATTGGACTGGAGAGCTCCCAAGGGCCCTTCCAGCCTGAATTATCCTACTGTCCTATGAACAGCTGGATAGCTTTTCTGGGACAGAAGGTAGCCAGCACAATTTGGGAAAGTGGCCTTTAGCTGAAATAATGTAGATGATGTTCCCTTCCAGTGTATTGCATAGGCTCTTCTCCCATTTTTGCAGGCGTACACATCCTTCTGCACCGCTTGGGTGGTTCAAAGCAAATACAGTGCTGGTTTGATTGATCTCTTAATACGAGAACATTTATACCAAACTTTGGTTGGTCTGTGCTGTGAATCTTGCTCTGCACTTCCCTGCAGTATCCAGCACCTCCTCTCCATGACTGGTAGCAAGGAGTAAACAGAAAGAGCAAAATAGTTTCTGCAGATTAGTTACTTGCAAATGTATTCTTCGAGGATCTATCTCAATGCACAGTTCAGTTCTGAAAAGGGAATATGTATTTTACATATTGTATTTATCCCATCTTTTTCTTTTGCATTGTGGCTGGCTTTTGATTTTCACAAAGGCTGGTATGCCCATTTATAATATCAGGTAGGATGTAGGAAAGTGGGCAGAACTGCAGTGACTCATTTACATTTACAGATTCAAATATTGACCTCCATATTTGTCTGTCCCAGCCATTTGCATTGCATTTTTGGAGAAAATCTGTGAGCTTTGCATCTAAGTGGATGTTGCCACCTTCACGGCATAATGAAGAAAAAATCTTTGGATTTCCTAGCTCCTGCTTGTGACAGTTAACTACAGATGGTAGAATTACCTGGCAGGTAATTCACTATAACACCTCTTGGAAGAGTGGTTGGTATTTGCCTCTAGCATATTATCTTTTCTCAGGAGACCCTTTTTTTGTTGTTCTGCACATGTCATACAGGTTACAGAAAATTGTGTCAAACAGCATAACATAGAAGACTTAACAGTTGCTTCTCTTTCAGGACAGCTAACAACAAAAATGTATCAAACCAAGATGGACAGCGCTGCCTTGTAGTGTCAAGCCCTTTAAACACTACACTGTAAAGCACTTAACTGCAAGTAATTCATGGTCTAGGCATGGATATTCTCACTATTTGACCAAATGCTTCTTTTCAGCTTGTGACTGGTGATCAGGAGCCATATGAGCCCTTGCCCTGGGTGTGATGAAGCGATCTGTGCTTTGATGCTGGTTTGAACATCAGCACACTGATGCCTCCCTGCCCTCCTCCCTGAGCATGGGGAGGAGGGCAGGGAGGCATTAGCTTCCTGGGAGTGGGGAAAGTAACCTGCTAGACCAGAGAGCAAATGAAAAGGTTATGAGTATTTCATGTGAGTTGTAGGCACTGCTCTGACTCGGAGGAGAGAAAGCAAGCAGCTCTGTGTGTGGAATCAGAGTCACTGGGTTTTGTTTCTGTAAGGATGAGGGTTGTGGCTGCTGAGATACAGACCGACTGTGCATGCAACTGCATGCATAAGGCAGGCTTGCCTTGCTGTGCCATGCAATGGTGAGATAAAAATCATGCTGTTGCTAAACTAAGCTTTTATAGCAACAAACTGTCCTGGATCAGCTCTGATGGTGCATCTGTATACTGCAGACAGCCTGCCCAAGCTCAGACTCCTTGTACGTGTTCAAGAAGCCTTCCAAGGTCTTATCCTCCTATCCTACATAAAACTATTCACAGCTAGTTCATGTCTATTCATGGCTAATTCCTCATTATGTATTTAAAGCATTGCCAGTACACACTAGTTTGTGCTACACTGAAGGGCCTACAGTTGCATGTAAATATTGATGACTGAAACTCATTATAATTAGACTCCTTAAAAATGCTGGGTAGTTGTCTGTCCTGGTACTGTGTGCATATGTGCAGAATTTTCTCTGTTATTAATAAGCCACTGTATCTGAAATCCCACCATATATGACTGACTGACAAGAGTAATGGCGAAACTGAAGCTGTATGTGCTCTCAAGGGAATAATTTTAGGCACAAAGCAGGAACTAACCTTCAATAATGTTTATGCATGTCATCCATTATTAAAATAGTTAAATGCTATGGATATCCAGTGCTAGAGAAAAGCGGGCTTAGGGGACTTGGTGTGGCTTTGATACAAACAGGAAAAAGCCCCTTTGCCTCTTTAGTGTTGAAATTGCTTTTACACCCTGACTAAGTTGGCCCATATTAACCAATATGCCAGATGGATATAGGAAATGCCTTAGATTTTATGATGCTTTACAACTTTCAAATGACCCAAACCCATTTGCTATAAATTATTCAAGATATTAAGGCCCCAATTTTCAGAATAAGCATCCAATTCTGTGCCTGCAAATAATTACAGGTACAGTTTATAGCAAATAGATGCAAGGGCATTTTTTAATATGTAGACCTCTGCCTACCTGATTATCCCACAAAAAGATGGCTATGTGCTATAAAATGTTCCCAGAGCAATCTGTCTCTGGCAAATTGCTTCCATGAAATTGGAGCCTGAGTTGAAGTTCTCTCAAAAAAAACAAAGTTAAAAAGTAATTATACTATTACTGTATATCTTTGCAGAACACAGCGTTAAAAATCTTAAAAATCTTTCTTTAAATATGTGCTTTATTGTTATCATCATTTCCCTGAGGTCTGCTGCACTGGCAAAATTATGGTCCATCACCTAAAAATGTCAGTGTGATGCCTTTGGTACACATAAGAAAGATAGATCTTCCTTAATGTTGTTATACAAACTATTTTCATGTTCCAGCATTTAGATTTATGAAGCAGAGTGTACAAGTATTATATACTTTTTTAAAAAAGTAGTAGACTTACAAAAAGTAAATAGGGCTACCATTAAGTAAAAAAAAAAAAAAAAAAAAAGAAAGGAATTATGATAAAGGAGGCAAAGCATCAGGGATTTTATAAGGCTTAACTTCTACTCTTCTCCATGGGCTTGAGACAGCTTACATCTAAGTATCGTATTAGGGTGAAGAGGTTATTTAGATTAATTCCGAATTTCTGTTTACACTGAGTCATTGCTAAAGCAGTGTGCCYTCTGGAAGCAGTGGACATGTGGGTGTGAGCAGCTGAACCGAGATGTTGCAGTCAGACTTTGGTATGTTGTGGAACAATTGATGAACTAATAAAGCTGAGAGTTTTATATATAAAAATCTGCAAATAATTTTTACTATCTATTACTATCTTAGTGTGCTACCTCTCCCTTCAACTACTTAGAAAAAGTGTGTGGTTTCTTGATCTTTGTTCCAGAAGCCCTTGGCTGCAATTCTGAGTTCTGGTAAGATTTCTAATGATTTTGTTGAGGAATTTTTTCCATCTAAAACTGGAAGTTAAATACCTGCTGCAAGAAAGAGTGCCTAATTCTACCCTGGCAGTCATGCACACACCTAGGCAGCACAGAGCCTGTGAACCTGGCGTATTCCTCTGAAATGCCATCTAAGTCAGTCTTACTGAAATATGTTCCTCTGTGCCAGTGAAAAAACATCAGTTTGACAGAGATTTTAACAGATGATAGCAGGTGGGGAAAGTCAGGGCTGGAAAAACACTTAGTGTGTCCAGTGGCCTGGAAAGTCTCATTCACTGGGAGAGTTAGGCTCCAGTGTCTTAGGCAGATGAAGCAGGGGCTCCAGCCTGGGTCTTCCCCCCACCCCAGTAAATACTCCTACTGATGCCAGTTTTGTCATAAAGTTTCACAAGGAAAGGTTTTGTCAAGAACATCTGACACAGAACATTTCAAGAGGAAATGGCCTCAAGTTGCGCCAGGGGAAGTTTAGATTGGATATTAGGAAAAATTTCTTCACCGAAAGGGTAGTCAGGCATTGGAACAGGCTGCCCAGGGAAGTGGTGGAGTCACCATCCCTGGAGGCGTTCAAAAAACGTGTGGATGTGGCGCTTCAGAACATGGTTTAGTGGGCATGGGTACTGGGTTGACGGTTGGACTCGATGACCTTAAAGGTCTTTTCCAACCTTAATGATTCTATGATTCTATGATTCCGTGATTCTATTTATCACTGCCCCCAGAGTTACGACCAGTTGGCAATTCAAGAAATGACAAGGTTAAGATTTCTTGATCATGACACATTGGACCAGGGCTATTCCCAGTTCTTCGAATCATTGATATGTCCTTTGTGTTTGGTTGGGTTTGGCAGTAGGTAAAGAATATTTCACAGCAGGCTGTATTTGTAACCTTAGATGGTCGCAGGTAAGTGCTTAGGGCAACCGGACCACCAGGCCTCCCACCCTATCTTATGGACCAAACACGTTTAGTGCCTGCAGCTGTGATTGTGTTGCTCACCTGGAAATGCCCATGTCTTGTTTCTGCATAGAAGGAGAGACAGTCTGCACCTCCTTCAAATCAGCAGTGTTTAATACGCAAGGAATATTCACGAAACTGAAATATGGAGCTAATGTTTTTTTTCCCTGCACTATGGAGCCACCATGTAGCTGGAAAAATGACTAGGGCAATTTGTCAGGGCTGTTAATTCTCTTGGAGAAAAATGAAAGGTGATTTTTAAAAATGTAAATTATGACAGTCTTAATCATTCAGGTGAGTAAGTATGCAGACAGTGAGTTACTAAAGTAGCAAGAGGATGCTTCCTAAGAAACAGTGAAGAGCAGAGATATTCCCTACACTAAGTGACGCATCATTCATTCAACTGTGGAAAAAGGTTCTCTGGTCAAAATCACCCTGTATTTTCTGACAGATCCCTTGTACTGATGTCTGCAAACTACCCATAATGACCAGGGCCCAGCTTTATGGACTAATTAACTTACAAAAGTAAGAACTTTATTTCTTGCTGAGCTTCCATTCTGAAACTTGGCCCCTGTCTTTGCTCTCAAATTGGGCGACTTTTTGTTTTTCCAGAGAAGATTGCAGCTACCATGAAATTTATTGCAAATATCATGGTACTGATGAGGAGATTGGAATATACATACACACAAGATTGCATAATGGCACATAACACAAATATACCATGCATTTTCTAGGATAAGTTATCACAGGGCAGGATTGAATGGATGGATTCTAATTGTAATCTCTGTTCGAAATATTGGAGTGGGAATTTGCTAACATTTTTCATCATGTCTTCCATGTGGTACTTCTAGACAGGAGAAACTTCTGGGAAACAGTTCTGAAATCAATAAAAAATGTGTGAAATAAGTAGGAATTCCATCCAGAAAGGAGAGGGAATTAATGTTTTATTCAAACTTTAAAAAAATCATTCTAAACCACAGGCTAAACTTTCTTCAAAGTTAAAGTTCCAGAAAGCTCGCACTGAACAAGAACATAAATGGAAAGGATGTATGGAAATATGCAAATATGGTGAAGGTTACAGTTCCTTCTGCAATGTTGCCTACTCTTGTGAGCAAGATAATAATGTGCCACTGTGGTCCAGAAGCACTGTTGCCATCTCTTGAAAGGATGAAGAAAATCTGGCTTCAGTAGGAGATGATTGACAGATAATGTCTTTAGGCTTTTTGACGGCTATGAACTCTGTCTCTCTGTAACTAATGAAGGTAAAAACTGACAGCCCCATAGAGGTGATATCGTCATACAAGCTTCTGTCATGGGGGAAAGCAGCTCTCATCCCAGAGTGTCCCAAAGTCAGCTCGTTAAATAGAAATTAATTCTCTCCTTTTAGCTGTTCTGAATTTAGGCTGGACAGAAGATGAGAAAAAGACAGGAGTTCTGCTAGGTGTATGTGAACCCTTGCTTTGAAATGCAATTTTTCACAAATTCATGTTGGATCTAATTTTGTACACTTTCACCCAAACCTCGCCCAAAGGCAGGCTGAGTTCTGAGTGCCCAAAGAAAGCAGGACCTGCCTCTCGGTACTGTAATGAGATGAAGCACCATAACAAGCAGCATGTCTTGAAACCTGACAGTTATTGACAACAAAAGCTATAAAGCACTCTAAAAAGAACAATACTGGGATAACCCAGCAAGCAGCACGTGGCAATCTCACAGAGGCAACTCATGAACTGTTGCACTTATTCACGTTCCRTTGGTCTGTGTAGTAGCAGGATACTCCATCAAATTTCTAAAGGTGATGAGAGTAAATCTGCATGAGACTGCCTCTGGAGGTGGTGGGAGAAAAGGGAATAGGACATAATCCCTAACTCCCCCAGAAGCAGGTGTGATTATAGCTTCAGAAGACAAGGTGAGGCCGAGGCAGTAGTCTGCCACAATTGCCTTGCAAAAATTGTAGCCACCCTTTTCTTGTGTAGTCTCTCTGACATGTCCTTCTGACTGCAGCTCCCATAATTTGAGCTCATTTCCAGCCTAACTGCCCATCAGGGTGGCCTCGGCAGCCTGGCTCCAGCACCAGACCTTCAGGCAAAGGGCACTGCAAGACTTGGGGCAGGGGAAAGAGGGAGGATACAGACAGGTAAAGGAACTTTTGCTTTCTTGATGTTCGGTTTAGCTCTGCCGACATTTGGGGACGGGAGGATGCCTTGCTGGCATCCTCAGCTGCAAATAGGGAAATTGCAGAAGTATTTATTAGCTGGTGTCCTGGTGGATGGACCTTGTGACAATGGGCAAGAAAAAGCTGAGGTGGCTGATGCTTTTCTTTGCCTCAGTTTTCAGTGGTAAGACCTGCCATCTCATCTCCCAGTTTCCTGAGCCTACGCAGAGTACGTGGGAGTGTAGCATTACCTTTGCAAGGGAAGAAGGAGTTAGGCATTGCTTAGGCCAACAGGGCATGCGTAAGTCCATGAGCCCAGATGGGCTGCGACTGAGGGTGCTAGGCAAGTTGGGCAATGTTATTGCAAGGCCTCTTTCTGTCATCCTTAAATGTCATGGTGGTTGGGAAGGTTTCTGGTGGATGAGAAGGTGCCAAATGTCATACCCATCTCCAAGAAGGTCAAGAAAGAAGATCTGGGTAACTACAAGCTGGTCAGCCTCACCTTAGCCCCTGGGAAGGTTATGGAGCAAATCTGTCTGGAAGCTGTTCCTAGCCTTGTGAGGGACAAGAAGGTGTTTGGGAACAGCCAAAAATAAACTCCTTCCCCTCTCCCCCCAGCACTGTCCCTGATGGAGTCCATACAAGGCAAAACAGCTGGTTGGAAGTATTGGGGAATGACACCCTTCAGGTTTCTAGGTGAAGACTTCCACATTTTTACTCTGTTAGATTGTGTCTATGGCCACAATATCCTTGTGGCAGGCATATGTCTTTCTGCAATGAGGCTGCTGCTCTATTTTCTGCATAGCCTTAGCATGCTGAGTGGAGGTGTTAGCTTTCTGCTGTGAAGGAGGGAAGGGGTAAGGCTTTTAACAGCGGGTTTTATTCTTGTGACTTCAGCCTTTCCCTGCAAAGGTCATAAAAGCATCTATAAAATATTTTATTTTTGCAAATACCCTAAAGCTGCCACATAATCATTGCCTGCTTTTTACTCCCTGACAGGGCAGCTGTTGTAATTATGGGAAAAGTACATGAAGAAAACTGGAATATTAACAAACAGTAAAATTCTAGTAACAAAAATTGAAGGAAATTGAAGCTTGTTGTTGTTGTTGTTCTAGCCATAGTGAAGATTCTGTCACGTAACTACAGTGCAACTGAGTAATACAGTTTTACATCAATGTCTAAATGCACAATAGTAATGACATTCTGCTCAGCACTTTCCACTATAACTAGTTATGCTGGTTATTTTCTCATAAACATTGCTCTTAGTCCCCTTTATCAAAGAGACGGTCCTATGCTAAAACCAAGCAAACCAACAGTGTCCTGGTTAGTTTTTTTTAGTTTGATACCCTCTTCCATTTTCCAGACATTCTTCAAACACACAGACATCCCTGTCCCAAGGAGGTAGCAATCCAGTAAACACCACTTACACCACCAGACTGTCAGTAGAGTACCAGTGTAAATGACGAAATGATAAATAAAATTTCTCCCCTAAACCACTTAAACCCTTGATTAATATTTACTGAAACATATCAGCAGTGACAAGCACAATGTTCAAGAGGGAGCAAGCCTTGCATGGAGAGGTCTCCACACCTGAATGTGGACATGTCCTAAAATCATGGAAAGATCATTCCAGGCAGAGCTGGGAGGACAACTGAAACGTAAGAGGGTGTCGTGGTTTAACCCCAGCCAGCACGTGTTCAAACGAACCGCCTGCCCCCCTCCCCCGCCCCCCGAAGGAACCGCCCCCAGTTTTTAAGCTGGGCATGATGTCACATGGTACAGAATACCCCATTGGCCAGCTGGGTCAACCACCCCAGCTATGCTCCCCCCCAGATCCCCCTGCACCTCGAAGGGCAGGGGAGGCTGTCGGTGTAAGCACCACCCAGCAACAACCAAAGCATCAATGGGCCATCAACATTCCTTTCATTACCAAACCCAAAACACAGCATCCCCTCCAGCTACAGGGAAGGGAGTTAACTCTGTCCCAGCCGGAACCAGGACAGAGGGAAAAGTTTCATCCGCTCTTACAGTATGTAAGGCCAACACCAAGTTTGTGTAAGCCACTTGAACAGAATGATACTCTGTGTCACTCCAGGAACTATACCACACAGTGTGACTGGTCACACTAACATCTCCTCATCCTGAACATAAGTGATAGAGGCTCATGTTTTTATAGAGAGAGGGATCAAATTAGTGCTAGTATATTTGACTGCATATTCTGCAGCTACTGGTCCATGTCCTGCTTTCATAGACAGAAGGAGAAAGTAAGAAAGATGTTGTCCTGTAGCCTATGGAGAAACGTTGGAATAAACGTGCTCCATCTGCCTTTACTGGGTAGTGCTCRTCATGGATCAAAGCGCACTTCCTTCAATTTACCCACGTAATGTACGTGGAAGAAAGTTTGCCTCACGAGTCTGAGAGAGATTCACACGTTAAAGTTTCACATATGACTTACAGTGTTATGAAGAGAAAGAAAAGACAAAAGTTCAGCGCTGGAATCTTGGAAGAGTTTGTGGATGCCACATCTCGAAAAACACTTGTGCCAACTTGTGCATGGCCCAAAATGTGCTGTTTAAGGCTACTGTGCTAGCTGTATTTAATGGGAGTTCTCTCTTCTACAAAATGTGGCAGGATTTTCTCTGTGTGTCTGCTTCCAGGCAGTAGATAATCTTGTCTGTGTAAGCCTCAAGGAGGTCAGAAGCTGATTTAACAGCCTTATCTTTCTGGAAAAGAAACCTTCTTCCCAAAGGTATAATATAACTGCTCACGTAGGTAATGAGCTATTGAACCTTTCCTGAGAAATCGTGAGTATGATCCTGCCTCGCCTTGCTGGAGCTGAAAATGGTTTCCAGCCACTGGCAGCCATAAAATCAGTTGAGTCGTAGCTGCAGCTTCTACACAATATATCATGAGATATTACTTTTCATTAGATAGTGAGCTTTTATGGGTCTCAGGCTGTCTCTTGGGTATGTTTAAGCAGTGACAATGTTCCTCTCCCATGCTGTGTGTT
The DNA here is from genome assembly GCA_030449065.1 of Oceanodroma leucorhoa. NCBI lineage: Eukaryota > Metazoa > Chordata > Aves > Procellariiformes > Oceanodroma > Oceanodroma leucorhoa. The sequence goes on along the minus strand of JASVER010000012.1, from coordinate 5,529,431 downwards.
TCCTGAGGTAACTGTTTTCCCTCTCTGTGTCTCCTTGCATAGCCCTGTTTCCCAGTTAAGCATCTTCAAAATGAAGTCCTCCTCAGGAAGAAGGCAGGAGGAAGGAGGAAGCCAAGTGTTTGCAGGAATTTAGTAGCTGACTTTAAGCAACGTCAGAAGCATCTCTTCCCTGTCCTTAGCATCACCAGGACTGGTGAAGCTGAATGTAGGTTCCTCTCAGACCTCTCCTCCTCTGATCTGCTTCTCGCTCTCCTTTGGTCTTCCTTCCATCCCGACACTTCTTTTTCAGTATCTACCAAAATAATATCTGAATCTGTGGTTGTTAGGTTTGTTTCCTTTCCCTTGGTGCTCTCATTCCTTTCTGCCAGTGTCGTGGTCCCTGTTTTCAAGACAAGCCATTTTGTTTCCTTCTGTGCAACAGTTTGTTCCTCATCCCTACTTTTATTCATTCTCCATGAGGAGTATTCTCACTTCTGTTCTTTTGCGCTGCACCAGTATTTACTTTCCTTGCCAATACTTTCCTTTCTAAATCACTTTATTCCCTTTTTGAGCCCATCCCAACCAATATTCATGAGCACTTTGAGTCTTACATTTTATTTTTTATTCTTGCATAAAACTGGGTTTTCTCTACTAAAAAGCCCATTTTCCCCAAAGGGGCTAATAACTGCCATGATCTTTTCTCTCAAACCCTTATTCAGCTACTTTGTTCCTCGTCTTGGTTTCTAACTCACGTCATCCTTCTGCTATCATCCTTTCCCTCTCACCTTTTATTTCACTTTCATCTCCTTCCCTTCACTTCTCCCCATGAACTACTTTTCCCCTTAAGTTTCTATTAGTCAGACATGCAACCAGTCTTATATTTTCTAACTAACTTAGTCCTTGTTGCAGTCCCACCTCTTTACCCCTCCTTTTTTCATGAGAACCCATTAATTTGTTCTCCTGTGCTGTCTCTTTCTTTCCTAGTACAGTTAGGTTTTGACATGGGTGAAGAGATCCTTATCACAGTATCCAAAAGCAGTAGATGCTTGAGACTAGATGATAGCCTAGAGACAAGAGATTTTATCTTTATTAGCATTTATCTCATCTTTCAGACCTTTCCTCCTCTGTCTTTATGACCTCCCCTCTAAATGGCCTCTGCACAGACAGCTGAAAATTGACTGTTTCAAATTAAGATAAACAAGTATTTCTGGAAATTCTGAATTCTCTGGGAAACGTTGATTCAAAACAGGGAAGTTATTTGTCCAAGGCATTGTGGCCACCCCTCTCATCATGCAATTTTCAGTGCCTAAGCAAGCCCTGCCCCTTGCTGCTTGTTTCCACTTGCAGACTGCCCTGTGCCCAGCACAGCTGGGTGTGCAGCCACATGGTGAGTCAGATAAGGGAACAGATCCAGCTGAAAAAAGTATTTCTTCAAACTGAGATCCTTCTGGACAAATCAGTTCCCCATCTGGTTCGGCATGGAGCCACACAAACAACTGTGCTGGAGCAATGAAGGGCTAGCCTGGGGGCAGGAGCAGTGTCTGTGGGTGAAGAGGGCACTCTGTGGTTCAGACTGGCTTCAGCAATATCTACCAGCGCGTGTGAAACCACAGCCCAACACAGAAAACAAAACTGCAGTAATCAGTTATTTTGTTCCCTACATCCATCAGTAATTGTCTCACTTACCGAGAAGCTTGTTTGATTTTGCTAGGTGACAAGGAAGCAAAGGCATTGATTTGCTCTCAGATTAAAACTAAATGACTTCTGGCCAATAAAGAAATCTCTTAGGCCAACTAGAAGGTACCTGGGATGGGAACTGCAGCACGGAGAGCATTGCAGCTAAATACCTGCTCCCATCACAGTATTCCTTCGGATGCTGGACTAACACAGTTTGGTATGAGCTGGTCATCAGAAGCTAAATGACTACATCTCTAACAATGCTGCCCTCAACCACTGTTTTTCATGCTTAATTGCCTCAGGCTTTCACATGAAGATGTAAAGATTATGTAAAAGGAATTCTGTGTTAAAACTGATAGCACTGAGAGATTTCAAAGATAATACAGGTTTCTTTGCTATCACCAATACATTGGGGTTTTTTAGAAATGTTTACTAATAATAACTTTAAAATTACTGCAGCACCACTATGCCCATGGTACACTTGCAGATATGTTGGTAGTTTTAGATCTTGTTTCTAGGGGCTTGTGTTAGATCTTGAAAATATAACCACAGCTGGAATCAGATGGCATTCTTATTTGATATGATTTTTAAAATCAACTACAGATATATATTCTAGCCTAAAAATAGATTTATAACCTTTAAGGAAAGCAAAGACAGTCTATGACAATCTAGTCTGGAACTGTGAATAAACAAACTGCCAGATTTCAAGGGGGCATAATTTCAGCTGCTGATGTAGACTGCTAGCTTCTAATTTAGCCATAGCTTAGTCAATATCAGACATAATTCCCTTGCTTAAAAAGTTATTAAAATTTTAATAAAACCAAGGAGATGCTAGGACAAAAGTATATTAAGATGGCATAAAAGTTGTGCATACATATCACTAAAGACAGACTAGATGTTAATTAGAATGACTTAATTGAATATTTCCAAATACGAACATTTTTAGGTTCATTTGGAATGCATTTTCAATTCGGAATACAGGAGGTTTCAACTGCTTAGTACCAATGGAAGTCTGAACCCCTGTAAAGTTGTTCTTCTACGTTACTGACATATAAATGTTAGGGGTATATATATATGAGTTGTTCTTCTGTGTTACATAGTACTTGTTTTGGTATGTTACTGGTACTGACACGAGACCTGCACCCAGCCGCAGCTCTGTGTAGCTTTCTTCGGTGAACGTGTGCAAGGTAGTCTGTACACTTTCAGTAACTGATGCAGAGTGAGCTGAAGCGGACAAGCTTATGTAGAAGCCAAGTGTTTAAGTTACTTATCAAAATTAAGATCAAAGAAAATTTTTCAGTCTTGCTGAGTTCGGGTTTAGGGATTTGGGGTTTCGTTTTGGGGGCGGGGGGTGAGGTTTGTGGGAGTTTTTTGCTTTCTTTTCATTCTCCATCTACCAAAGCAGGAAATTACCATGAGTTATGGTTCCTATCTGTTTTCTATCTAAACATAAGCTACCACTTTATAGATTCTGCAAACAGTCATTTATAGCTATGAGGTACACATGAGTAGTTGGAACCTGGTTTCTTTCATTTCCAAGTGGATTTAGCCTTCAACAAAATATCCTAGAATGTATTCAGCTCATTTTCTAAAAATTTGTTAGAGAATGTACTGTTCTTCTGTGAACAATCAAACTAAGATTTTCCCTTAAGCCCTTGAGTACCTATGTGCATATTGCTATTTTATTAGTTAATTTGCCAGTGTAGTAGTCAATATGCTCCTGGATTGCTTTGAGAGTGTGCAGAGTATTTGCACACTGTGCCTAATACATACATGTGAAGAATCTGTTCTGGTCTACCAGCACTGGGGTGTCCCATAAGCAGATATTATTCAGGGCAACTGTAGTTCGATAAGGCTTTTTGGTTAAACTCTACATCACATGTATATGTTTTCATAAATGTCTTTGAGTGTTTTTGCTTGTTGGTTCTTGTATAGCTCAAAAATAACATTAAGTTTTTCCAAGCAAAATAACAACCCTAAAAATATAAGCGCATTCACAATGTGTATGGTGAAATACCTCTTATTCACCCAGACCTACAAAAGGAAAAGAAATACATCGAGAAAGGTACAGTAAAGTCATTCAATGTTTGGATCAAGAAACTGTTGAAATTCAGATCACATTATTAGAGGCTCTGCCATGAGCAGCTTTTCACAGGTTTACATAAAGTGTGCTGGTGGGTCATAGGTAGGATGTGTACTACAGAACTACCTGCAGTTGACACCTTCCTTTGCCGACATGAGCAGAAGCGTCAAGGGCTCCACGAGTAGCGATGCTGAACTGTTCTGCTGCTGCAATCAGTCTTTGCAAAGTAAAATCCATGTATTTAAAGTTTTCTGTTATGAAATCAGTGGTAACCTAAATGGTTTCTGTTCGACTGTGCATATCCTTTGTAGAATAGATGCCCAAATGTAAGTATAAACTGTTTTGAGAGAGAAGGCCCGATTTTATTAGTAATAATGTGTTTCAAAAAAGATGAGCAGTTAGCCTGCAGTGAGACCCTTTGCAAACATGAACCAATGTCAAATGCTTCAGAAGAAAGTAGGGGAGTTTTAAAATGCAATTGACTATGAAAAATGTGGCTTCAGTATGGTTACAATGTTATATTATCCTACACATCCTCTGGTATAGCTGGAAACCATAGAACAACTACTGCAAGGAGAGAATCTAGTCCTAAGGAAGCTACTGGTGAAATACAGCATGTTTCTGACCCTCCTCCCTCACCGTGTTGATTACACATCTACCAGACTGGCAAACCCTGCAGCATCTTTGTTTTGTGACTTAACACTGGGATCGGGTCAATGGCACAATAAATTAAAAGGAATTTTATGCAACAGGATAAATGGGGACCTGGACTGGCCTTCCTCCTATTAATTATTTTAGACACCTTCTTTTCCTGCCTAATCTCTGTTTGCTGTTAAATTGCTTCAAGTATCTTCAGGCCTCATTCACGTGATGCTCATTCCGTCATCCGATGGGGAGTAACTCTCTCCCGGAGGGTACAGGCATCCCTATCACCACTGAGCTTATCCCCAGCTTCAGCAAAAGGAGGACAGTTTTATTTCCAATGACAACACCATTGATCCCCTCCAAGAAGAGACACTTCTGATTTGGCCTTTCACCTTTGTGGCCTGCCTCTCCTTTCTCTGGGTCCGTGGTGGTTGGCTCTGGATGCCTCCATGGAGGCTGACAGCAGCCCACCCGAGGGCCCTCCGGCTCTCCTCTCCTGTGACTGGGGCACGTGAAAGGGACCCGTCCAGCTCAGGGGTGAGATCTGGTTTTATTACAGGCAGTTATGCTGATAGCTTACAGATACTCTCGTGGTGATTAGTAGATTGTTAACAAGAGCAATCTAGAGAAGAGAAACAGAGGGCAGCTGTGCTGGCTCAAACCAAAGGGCAGGCTCTCCTGCTCTCTTGTCTTCAACAGTGGCAAACCATGGGTGCTTAGGAAAGAGCATGAGTATCAGGGAAGCATATAATAGTTTTTCCCTGAGTACTCGCTATCTGGGTGTCTGTAGCCCACTCAGCTCCAGAGCCAGAGGTGATGTCTGGGCATTTAGTAGGCTTCGCTGGATTATTTTACCAGGATTTTTCCAACGCCTTTTTGAACCTGTGAAAGACTCTTAGCTCCCTCAGTGCCCTGTGGCAAGGAGTTTCACAGATTAACTGCAAGTTGTGTGAGGAACCGCTTTACGTTGCTGTTGCAAATTTGGCCTTTGCTAGTTTCATTTCATGCCCCTTAGTCCTTGTATTCAGAAAGGCAAGGAAGCTCGTTCCTGATTCACCTTCTCCACCGCCTTGGTGATTTCACAGCCCTCTGTCTCAGCGTTACCATCTTTGCATACGGGCTCTATGCACTTTCCTGTCATGCTTCAAGCTATTTTTATTGCCCTCACCTGAACCTCCCCTATTCCTGAAAATACAAGCAATGCTTTCACAAATAACAGGCTGTCAGATTTTCAGATATGCCTCTCGATTAGTATGTGCATACATTCTACACATGCTAGGACCAAATGACCTTTGTAAATGCAGTTTGCCAATACAGTTGCTTGCGCATTCCCAATACCGCTCTCTGAATGTTATTTGGCTTTTTAATCCTGCTCTCAAGGGTTACCCATTTGGTGAGTTCCAGTCAAATAAATACTCAGCTGAGTCTGATCTCTGTGTGGCAAACAGGCAGAATACAAACAAACCAAAACCAAATCCCAGCAGTATTACAAACTTTTGAACTCCTACTTTTATAAGTACTATATACATATATGTATATATAGTCTGTACTTTGTGTTTTCTTGAACCTATTTTCCTTCAGTGAAGACTATGACTACTGTCAAAAATAGAAGGAACATTCTCAGTAAATCGCTTCTGCAGTTATCAAATGTCTCTGGATTCATTTCAGCATTTAATCACCCACAAAAGCTGTTTTTTGCCTCGTATGTTTCTGCATCCTTTAATCATGGAGGAATTAACTGCCAAATCCTGTCGGGGGTTTTTTGTTTGTTTTTTATTTTAAAGTATATTAATTTCATGTACTGAAACGATGAGTGATAGGGGTTTTTTTCTTTTTTTTGATGAAGCTACCCATAATTCTTCACCCTAAACGAAACTTAATTCTCATTCAGATTGGATAAACAGGATTGCCGTCCTTATCCCCTCATCCCCATATATCCTGTCTTCCCACATTCTGTGCCTCTGTTCAAAGAACTGCCACTGAAAGAAACTTTTGCTTCCTTCTAGCCCCCTCCATACTCACTTTTTAAAGAAGTAAGATTGCTGTTGGGGTCCTGTATACAGATAGATAGATAGACACAAAGAAACTTGCAGGTTTTTCAGGGATAGATTCAGTAGCGCTTTCCTCTGAAATGATCTTCTGCTATGGATTACCAGATAATGCACCTGGAACTACATTAGTTTGTTCAGGCTCATGATTTATCTGAAAATAATTTTCCAGTAATCTTATGTACACCATCTGGCTAAACATCCTGTTAGGAGCCAGCCGCTGAAAGGAGGAGGAAGTACTCTCTTCCCCCAAACCGTTGCTAAGCAGCTCAAGTAGTAACAACCACATCATTTATTTGGTCTGTGCGAACCTGGGTCCAGCAGGATCCCCTGGCCCCATCTGGGGCACGGACGTGCAGCTGGGGCTATCAAATAAGCAACAAGAAATATTTATTCCCCTCCCCTCCAATGGTCAAGCCAACCTACTTCTTCTTTTTTTTTTTTTGCTATAGCGGTTATTATTAGTGAGTGTGCATGAGCCCAGTTATCACAAAAGGGACCCTGTGCCTGTGACAGCACCAGTTTCGTGCTGCTTGACACCATCTCTCCCAAATGCACGGATTTTTAAGCTGTGCAGATGAATAGAGCCGGTCGTCGGACAGATGCAGCAGTGAAGCACGGAGGCCATCTGGGATCCTAAAAGCTGCTCTCCACCGAGCCTCGTCCAAACTCTGAGCTCGCACAGCTCAGAAGCACTGATCCCCGGTGTCACCTCCTGTGCCGCGTGGCTGGTGCAAGAAACCCCAGCCTGCCCTCAGCGCCGTGAGGGGGAAGGCAGGCAAAACTGGGGGCAGGGAAATGCACCCCTCGCTTTCTTCTGTGGGGCAGAAGAAATCCTTCCAAACAGCATCCTTTAAAACGCACTCAATATAACGAGGAAAATGAGTCCTACTTTAAGATGTATCAGCTAACTCAGCTGGGCTCCTTAGGCTTCAAACAGGAGCTCCCTGCTGACGGGGCAGGGTACGTTGTCTCTAAAACCAGTAAGTGTCAGGTTCCTCCTAAAATTAGATGTGGCCCCTGAGGCCAAATTTAAGGCTCCTTCTTACAGATGGGGTGTCTGTCTCTAAAGAGGCTGTTCCCACACATTCACAGGACCTCACTGCCTGCTTCAGGGCAGGCAAGTGTACCGGTGAACACGTGTAGACAGCATCCTACTTAAATTATTTTTGCCGAGATCTTACTCATTAATCTCTGGGATGCTGCAGGTGCATTTATTAACATAAGAGCCCCATGTTAAAATTCTGTGATCCTTTCTGACATATTAAACCATTTTTAATTCGTTCTCATCATCTCCAGCCTCTCTAGTAGACATTAGATAACTCTGGGGTCCTAAATAAGCTACAGTGACTTAGGCAGAAAGCAAGTGAGTTATTAATCTTATGCAAATGCCTGTTTAATTTTCAGGGATCCTGGCACCATTGTAAGTACTGGAAGTCATGCACTATAAAGAAAAAAGGTAATTTCCTGTTTGTTTAATTGATCTTCTGTAACTTTTCTCCTGGCTGGTAAAGCTAGGTAATGGAATTTGCAATGTAAAATCAGTATTAGAAGTGCCAGTATGACATTTGATTAATCCAGTCTATTTAGGCTTAATAATACACACTTGACTTATGTTCTGGAAGCAAAATTGCCTGCTATTTCCCCTCCTGCCTTTTAAATATATTTACGAATACCCCTAGCATTATGATACATGAACCTATTTCTTCATGCATTGTTATTAGGAAGTGATAATTCCCCCAAAYGTATGCTTCACCAGCAATAGGATGCTTTCTGTAAGATTTGTACCCGCAGGAAACTTTTGGTCTATGCAATGTCCAAAAATTCCTTTAAAGGACCGATGCCTTTCTCACTTCCCTACAGGTTGAGACGGGTCAGTTCTGGCCACCTCTTGAGTGGCAGATTTCCAGGGTAAACCCAGAAGGTGGTAATGACTCAGGAGCTGACATTGTTCTCACTCAGCGCTGAATTGATCTTCTGTAGCGCTAGTTCTTGGATAAAACAGAAAATAACCGTTCTTCTGACTGTTCAAGGAAAATAAAGGCCATTTGTCACTTTTCAGTGAAAGAGTATTACACCCAAAGCCGTGGCCAGCTCCAATTCATGGGAGAGGTTTTGTCTCCACCCACATCTTCCTGTGACATTTCTATTAGATACAGCAGCTTTTCTCTCTCCCTGGCCCAAGCCACTGTTAAAAATTCTTGTATATAATGACAGGTATTGCTTTAACTCAGCAATGAACACAGACGTTTCTTCTTACAAAGTGCTTTGGAGTGAAAACAACATTTTTAAAGTGAGGTACAACCATTGCAAGGCATGCACAAGTACTGTGTAAGATCTGGGTTACTTTATGGAAATCTTTTTTGTAATTGTGCTAAAGAAATTATTCTATTCCTGGTTTCATTTCATTTTACAATAATTGCTCTAACTTCTATTTCCATCACAGTAATATTTAGTGCAATCATATCCATTTAATTTGATCATTTATGTTCCACTGCAGTGATCAAAAAAGGCAGTCTACTCCTTCATGTTACCATTCATTACACCTTACTAAATCAGGCATCCAAATAAAAGCAATTATTGTAAACACACATGAAATGGTACATTTTGCACTGCAAAGTGTTAAGAAAATGCTCTTAAACCACACTATTTTCAAGTTAAAAATATTCCTTATGTTTTGTTTATACTTGTTCTGTGCTTCATAGCCTGGCTTTGGTTTGTAAGTCAAAACTGTAAGGAATACATAATATTAGTAAGCTTTAAAAAAAAATAAAGTGTTATACCATAACAGGTGTCAAAAGGGAGTTTATTTATATGGGTTGTATTTAAATGCTTCTCACTATACGTCTTTTGGGGCTAGGACTGCCTGCAAAGAACACCAAAACAAAACAAATACTGGCAGGGCAGATTTGAAACCAAACACCTTTTAAACAAACAAAAAAAATAGTCTGGAGCATTTTCAAGCACTTTTTACATAAAAGCAAAGTATCTTTGGTAACCTAGGATCTGACTGAAAGAAGAAGCGTTCGTTTATTTTCTTTTTAATGGGAGGTGTACAAGAATGAAGTGCAACTACTGAGAGCTGCTCCTGCGCGCGGAGATGCTGGGGCAGGCCGGGGGGAGGCAAGCCGAGACCCTGCCCTCGGGGGCAGAGCTGGGACCTGGCCCAGCGCCCTGCCYGAGGTGCAAGCTGCGGAGAGCCCGGGGAGAGCACTTGCCTTCCTCTTCTCTCAGCGGTGTCATGATTTATGAATCTACCCCAAATGTGAAAACACTAAAATGAACATTCTTCAAAACCATAGACCTGAACGTACCAACGATTTTGGCTTTTCTGAAACCTTGTTTTCCAGTGAGTCATCCTCCCTTCCGTTCCTCGTGACAAGCTTGTCTTTTGTCTGTAGCTCTTACAAAATGAACCTCCAGTTCTGTTTTATGCAATCAGTAGCCAGATGGTGACTGGACAAGAAGCAGCCTGATTTACCTCGGAGTGATACGGAACTTCCACAGCTGCTACTGAAAGGGAGCGTTCCCTTTTGAATGAAGAGCAGTTTCTGGGGTTCACAATAAAGTGGCAAAATTGCAGTAGACTRGTCTTTATGTAGAAATGTATTTTTTTAAGTGACTGTGCTCCTATGAGCAAGGAAAATGAAATCTTTGGATGCCTCTGTTAAGCTCTGTCCCCTAGAGAGAGTAAAATACTGGTGGGATTGCATTAGGTACTGGTGAGAGCTCACCACGAAGACAGCACACAATCCTCATCACCAATACATTCCAAAAAGGTGTGCAGAGATGCCCTGCCAGGATGCTCAGGAGGTGGAAAATCCATCTTCTGAGTGGAGAATAGATGAGAAAGGCTTGATCACAGAGCAAAATAAAGGCTGCAAAGGAACAAGGTTTCTCCTTCTAAAACCACTTTTTGGTGGCATGGAGGGGTCTGATATACAGGGAGTCAAAGGCTGAAGGACACAACCAGCAGCACATAGAGAAGTGGATATGAAGCAGTCATGAATAAATCAGACATTAAAGAATACAAGGTTCTGGAGCAGCTTCCCATCCTGACAGACTCTCTCTTGCCCACAAATTAAAAGACAAATTCTTAGAAGGGAGTGGGGAAACAAAACCTCTCTTCCCCCCACCCCCCTTCCCTAAGAAATGATACAGGTAAGATGGGGGTGAGGGAGAGAGGGAGCAGAAAGGAGTGACTGCTCAGGATTCCCAGCCATTCTTCAGGGGAAGAGAAKCTGCGTTTTTATGGTCTCATCATTCAGCTGGAAATGACAGGCAATGATTTCCAGGCTCTTGCCTCTCCTTTTGGTGACTGTTTAGAAACTGTTTGTGTTGGTTTGGGGGCATTTTATTATACAGAGAATAGGTATATTTGACAAGCCTTAAATATGAATTGCTGCTGTGCTGCATGAAATATCTGATAGCAGACACATTTTTAAACAGTGGTTTGCTGTGATGCCTCCGCTTGTTTCTGCTAAGAAGTTTTGTGCTTTCTAATTTGTTTATCACTATTATATCTTGTCTTGCCTGATGCATTCCATGGTATGTAAATGCAGCTTTCATTCTACAGTTAACAGTGTTGAGGATTTTAATAAATTGCCCTCCAATCATGCTGCATTTTCTTCCTGCGGCGTCTCCTCTTTTGCACACAGAAACAGTTATTCCCCGTTTTGTTTTGCAGTGAAAACCTACGGAAGGTGAACCTTAAAGCATCTTGCTCACGACCTCAGACCTGTCTTACATTGTTGCTGCACAAACAGAGAAGAATAAAGCCATTTTCTTTTTCTACATCCTAAATTCTGGATAACTGTACTGCCAAAGTATTGCGCCTATAACATTCTATTAAATTCATTTTACCAGCTTAATAGTCCTCCTTATGTAAATGCTGTACTCAGTCATTGAACACATTTTGATTCTCGAAAATGGCTCTCAGTATCCCTGCACTGCATTGCTTCAATTGAAATTGGAATGTTAGACTTTTTAAAGATTTTTCTTGGAAACAGAGGTATTTAATCTTATTCTAAGAAAGTAAATATTGGTTAATTGAAGCTTAAGCTTGCAAAAAGATTAGAGACATTTAATTAGTGAAAATTATATATCATGCTGTAATATAGTAAATTAGATTAGACAGGCTTTACACTTCAAATTACATTAATGACTGCATACATTTTCCTAATATTATAATCTTTAATCTTAGATCCCTTAAGATACTAATAATTCTCTAACCCATCACTGATTTTAACAACATCATTTAAAACTATAATCACTTCTAAAATTTTAAATTTCGCTTTAAGTTACAGGAAATAGCTATACACCAGGAAAAGACAAATTACATATAGTTCAGAATGTGAGATTTCACCTAAACTCTTGTATTAATAAAGTTCCTGTTTTGCATTCATGGTTAACTGGGACCAGGTGCAGTGGTTTCTTTCTTTGATTTAGCTTAAAAGAGGCTGCTTTCTTCAAATTCAGCTTATTCTCATCTGGAGATGGGCTTGGCAGACTCAGGTAGCAGTTAGTGCCATGTCATCATTTCACGTTCACAGAAAAAGCCTCCTTGAAAGAAGCTTGCAGTGGTAACAAACAAACAAATTAGGTGGAATAAGACTTCAGGCAGAAACTTTGTTCAAGTGATGGCAGAGCTTGCGATCGGCGCGTGGCCATCATTTTGAGGGTGGGATTTCTTCGTTCATGCCCAGAAAGGGTAGGGCTATTTGATTTGGATCGAGAGCCTTTGGTTCAGCGCTTAAAGCCCAGCCCATGTTGCGCAGGCTTAAAAGCTATTACTAACAGGTGACGCTGACCAGCCTCACCTACCTCTGAAAGCCAGATTCAGAGCTCTGACACTGACTGCCCTGATCTTAATTCTAAAGAGCAAGGTGGCCTAGAGGCATGCTGGGGAGCTTGCTTTGTTACGGTGGGCTGGGACTGCTCTGAAGAGTTGTGTTTTCAAGGCTAAAATACAATATTTTTTTTTTCCAAAGTGAATTACCTCATGTTTTACTTTAATCCATTTTGTCTATGTACAATGTATAAGAAGAGAGCCCCCGACACTGCGCACACAGCTTGGTCAGGAAACTGGAAAGGAAGATGTGGGATTGGGAAAATTCAGGAGGGGTAGGGGCCGCTGTGTGTTTGAGGGACATTTTGGTACAGGACGAATAGGAAGAAGGTGGTGAGAAATCTATTCTTCTAAGAGCAAAACCAAAGCATGAGAAGATTTCAAGGTGAAAAGCAAAACAAAGATGTAAATGTTTCAACCATTCTGATTTGTACAATTTCATCCCTCATGTGCAATGTTGTCACTCTGCTGTGCACGTGGAACCACAGAAAATTCCAAGTTTTAATTTTCACAATTATCTGCTAAAAAAAAGAAGACTGGGTAAGGTCCAGCAAGGGAGGTCTGTAGTCTTCCTGCTACGAGAAGATATGTAATGGCAAGAAGATATCACACAGCAATGGACAACATAAAATGTCCTATTCACGGCACATTATGTAATAGACCTCCTTAATGCTGTTGAACACAAAAACATTTAGTGCTTGGTTGCTTCATGCTTTATCTCCTCAAGTTACTCAAGGGAATTATGTCTTTATACTGTTCATTGCTGCCTTTACATGTCATTTTAATGCTAAACTTCTCAGTCATAATCGGAATTAGCCCTGTCCTTTAATGATTTAATTCAGAATGTCGGTCCTCCAATATGCCTGACTGCATGTTAAAATTAAACAGAAAATTGAATGCATCCATAGGAGACAAAATCAGATTTTCTTCTGTCTCATGGAATTCACAGAGGACAGTCAATAAGTAATCTGGAACTGAAAATGTTCATACTTTCAGATTTATTCCTCTTTCAGGGACATTTTCTTAATTGCACTAATTTGTCAAATGTATCTTCATTTTTACAAGAAGTTTCCGTTTCATACATTTGTTAAAAGAAAGATAATTGCAACTGGAAAGCAGCAAACTGAAAAGAACTTTAATTATGCATTATAATAACAAATGCGTTCTAGTTCAGGTGAGCCAGACCAATTATATATGATTAGTGAATGGAAACAATTGATGTTTCTGCATTTTCATTTGGGTCTGCTGACCTTTTATGGTGAATGTGTTACAATCTGTCTTCCCCTGGTGCTCAAGACAGAGCAAATATTTTAATTTATAGAGCCATTTGGAAAAATTATTTTAGTCTGATTAGAGACAAGTTTTACTGAACTTGATCGGTATTTACTCCATTCCCACAGAGGAGAAGAATGCTTCTTTTTAGCTCTTTTTAAATTGCACGTGGCCTCAATATGAGACACAGCCATCAGGCTATCACTGTCTTTTTTTCACACTATATTTTGCATCTCTCCATCAAAAAATGGACAAAAATAAATTGATATGCATGTTTAAATTCTACTTACAAATTAGATGAAGTTGAATAAACACAAGTGTTTACTAAAATTTAAAGCTGTTTAAGTGTTTACTAAAATTTAAAATTTTCAAAACTATGTTCAAGTCCAAACTTTGCCAGCATTTGGCTCTGAAGTGAAGATGACTAATACCTTACTGCTCCCACCGAGCCTCGAGGCTCCCCTGCACCAGGCACTGCACAATCCATGTGAGAGGAACCAMAGAATTTATAATCTAGTCGGAGAAAAAGTAGAAGGTATGGCACAGAGTGAAAACCCGAAGACCGTGGATATTACCAAAACCAAATGGTGTTTCAGTCAGCTTGGCATGGATGTTATTCTCCTGGGTGAGACACTGACCGGTGTCCAGTTCCACTGGACCTCATGGCCACAGAGTTGTAACTGGAGCTCCCCAAAACAGACGTTCAAAGTGACGTCATGTAATGGGATGGCAGCATTGCCAGCGTGAAGAACAACCAGCATAGCAGCATTGCCAGCCTGAAGAACTTACTGAGCATTTACCTTCCAGAAAATGTTTGAAAAGACAGAACAAAAAGTGCACTTTTTAAAAGGACACATAAGGTGATGAGGCATTCGATTTCCTATGGTAATGTTGACATAATGTAAGAAAAAGTAATTAGAACTCTTATTAAAAAGTAAGCTGCCTTTGATATAGCCTTCATTTTCCTCTGACTGTGACATGTGATTTCTGATGTTTACTTTTGCTTAGCGCTTCTGAATAGCTCTTTAATCTCACAGCTGAATCATTTGGGATGCTATGCTTCAGAATGGCTTCTTTAGTAGAGACATATAAAAGATGCAGCATGTAAATGTAAATCACCTCTAGTAACTCAACTGCTTATTTTACCGAAACCTTAGCTTAATAGAAATGTTGGTAAGAAAATTTGAATCAGCTTCAAATGGGCTGTAAATATGGACCAAAAACATGCAATTAATGTGTCCCACTTACTTCATATTATATTTTTCTTCTAAATATTTTCTTCCAAATATTTTCTTCCCTGTTGAAAGTTCACCAAGGCTTTGACAGTATAGCTGGGTCCTTTCCAGCATCAGCAGAAAAATATTCTGCAGCTAATGTAATATTCTATAACTCCATTACTTTCAGACTGTGCCTTTGGAGAAACCTATGCAAACTCCCTCAAATCTAATGAGGCTGTACATCACTGGATTCACTTTGAAGGTAATAGGGTTGCACAAAGTGACCTGAGGGCATAATTTGGCTACTTACAATGATGATGAGTGAGAGGAAAGAAACCCCCTTGAGACTCAGAATCCACAGAGAACCTGGAGGTTAGGACAGGAAAAAGCTGCTTTATTCTGGGTAAACCTGATACAGAATCAGGGGGGCACAATAAGTATGGATCCCTGCAGTGACTCTTCATCACATCTTTTTTGGGCAAAGCTTCATTTTGAACCTATTTACATTATCAGAGAATTAATGACATTTTAATTCATACTCAAATTAACTGCAATAATCTTTATTAAGGAAAGAACCCCTTGGCAGGGTGCCTTATCGCTCAAACTTAGGAGAAGGATGTGTGTGGAGGCACAGCAGAGATGTTCACACTATGAAATCATGTGGAAGAGACTATGAGCCTAAGAGCTTGACCATTTTTTCCAAGGAGTGTCAGGTAATCAAAGATACCACCTCTCCACAGCCTTCTGTGACACCAAATAAGCTGGGAAGAGGAGGGGATGAATGTAAGAAAAATCCTGTGGCTTCTTCCGGCCTTTTTCTCTTATATTCCTCAAGGGTGTTTGCACAGAAAAGTACCTTTTCATTCTAGACATCCTCAGTGTAATAACATTAAACATTACTCTCCCACTTGGAACTGATAAAATTATTTCCCCCATAATCAGCAAGTGCTGCATTTTATCATACGCAATTGTGAAGATAATGATTAATATTTTCGTAGTAGGAACTTCGGGATTTAACAGAGATTAAAGAGTAACTGCCCCCATGCATATTTCGCATTCACTTGCAACTAGAATTAATCAAAGCTGAATCATCTTCACAATTTTGCACTACAAAGTGAGGTTCATGTTAATTCTGCACACAGGAAAGTATGAAAAGAATCCAATGAGCATATGGCAGATGAATAGTAAGGAAAGGGAAACAGATTTGTGTAAATTACTTATTTATGGGCAGGGGTGGGGGGCTGGTTCTTTAAATGTCCCTTGACCAACTCTGCTGTCATTTTCCTTTCCTATTTAATGTTCCCCTTTCTGCCTTTACTTAACCTGAGGCAAACTAGTGGCAGCCACCTCCCCAGACAGTGATGGTCCCAGAAAAGCTAGTGGAGCTGATTTGCTCACTACCTCCAGGTGTATGCTCCTCAGAAAGCATACTAGGTGAGGACTATATACAACAGTGTACATCTTAACTCCCTTGAAAACACTATTTATCATTTTGTGGGCACCTTATCAATACTGCTTGCCATCTAGACACTGACTCCCATCAAGGTGTCTAGAGGTCACTCTGATGGCGTTTCTCCCTCAAAATCTGCTCGTGCAGGTATGCAACACKGCTCCCCCCAGCCCCCCTCCCCTTTTGACGTTCCCCAGTGTACATAGGTGGCACAATCTGGTGATCTGCGTCATTCTTTAGGAGACAGTTTGAGATGCTACGAACAGCTTTAATCCTGACTTAGCACCAGCTCCTCAAAAACTACTCCTCTAGCTCAGAGGTCCTGCACCATAATCTGGCATGTGAAGCACACTTATCCTCATTCAGTCTTTTTTATTAGTTTCCCATGAAAAGATTTTTTTCACTTAAACCAATCAAGTAGTTTGGGCAGTTCTGAAGGTCAGTCAAAGGTACAGGAAAAATCAGTATTTCCTTTATGTTGTATAAGTGCAAGCAGAGAAATGATTTCTGCCCTCAAAACTTGTAGCCTGACTAGGCAAAGGTGAATAACAAAACTAAATGACCAGCTTTTACAGAACATCTCAAATCTTAAGCAGTGCAACACTTTCTCTGAAAAAAACAGAACAATCCTTCCATTTCTTTTTCACTTACAGTGTACTTAATGCTATTCTCTGTATATTTGCTTGCTGAAATGGAAATCAGAGCCTAGTATTAAAAGCCCACTCTGTTGGCGTACTGGTTTGTGAGGAACTGAGGTAGGTAGCCACCCTGCCCAGGCTTTGCTTGAAGCTCACCTCCACACAGAGGGCCAGTGAAGGGCATATGCACATCTAAAATCCCATCAGGATCCTATTTTGAGGCTTCAGGTATTGTTGTGAACATGATTTCAAACAGCACAGGATGCACAAATGTGCCAGCTGCCTCCAAATCCGGGGGAGATAAAGCATCGTATCTTTAACATGCCCTAGAACTGGTGACATTTTAAGGGTGTGTGGAGTTTAATGCAAAGTAGTTCAGCAAGCTTAACAGATGTTAAATAGCATGCCCTATCTCCCAGAATAGATACAACCCTTTGTAAGATATAAATATTTGCTACAATGACAGAAAATTAATATCACTACCTTTACCCAGGAATTTCTTCAAATAGTTGTTACTTACCCATGCTCCTCATGTTCATGAGAATTTAATTTCAGAGGGGGAAGGCAGACGATGCACTATACCATGGGGACTGAGATGGAGACTCACATTTAAATCCTCTCACTAGTAGGCAGGATGTCAAGGGTTTGAGGCTAGCCATTCCTCAAAACTGCATGGCTGACAGTTTCTACTTACAAAAATCCCAGAACAGCTGGGGTTCCTGCCCAAGAAGTATTGGGATCCCAGATGAGGAATTTCCCTTGACAGAGGCCACAGTAGATCAGATGTGGCAGCATCCATGCCTATGAAAACTAGCGCAGCTCCAGGCTTGGAGCACTGTGCCTCTCTCTGCCATACCACTGTTTCTGATCCTCCTTCCCATCATCTCAGGGCGAGACAAGCTTTAACTTAGGCGAAAAACAGACACTAGTGTACGTTTCTTGCTATGCCTTCAGATGATCCAGCTACCCACTGGTGTAAATCAAAACAAATTATGACTACCCTAACTCCCGTGGCCAAAGTTGTAAACCTCGCAAGAATTTTATCTTGAAAAATGTTAACTGCACGTAGTCAGCAGTAGCAACTTCATTTCAAATTATTCTACCTGATACATTATACAAGAAGTTAGCTATTATCTAGCTGTGCACCAATAGTGATTATTTATTCGTTTGGAAATATATCTCATACCAGACTGAGAAGTACTGCTTTCCTCTGAGCCTGAACCTGCACAAAGAACATAATTTATGCATTCCAGAGAAAGCCTGCGCTGAATGTCCTTACAATCTGCTTAAAATTCATCACCTGAGCAGCATGAGTCTTGTCTGCTTGCGAAGACAAAACTAAAAATCAGATGAGGAATACTGCAGCAAAAGTTTAGTGTGTGTTAGTGTTTTACTTGTAAATTGAGATATTTTTCAGCTTTACTCTCTCAGCTATTTCAGATTCCATTGTGCTGCAGTTTGATATGGTAGATAATTCATCAGCCTGTATGTCTTTTATTATTATTACTATTACAAAAAATCTTGAGTTTAGGAGAAACAAAACAATAACTTTGCAATATTGTCACAACACACTGGGTTAGAACATAATAAACCTTGTTATTATGATCCTGGAATAGCAAGGAATCACTAAGCATGGTACACAAAAGCATTAATTCAGAAAAGTGAAGGTTTAAAAGAAAAGCCCATAGATAAAACAAAATTTCAAACTCAGAGAGACTCACAAAGTGCATTCAGCTGCAACTGAATCTTTTGGGTCAAAATCAGGATCTGTTCCCACTGCTTCCTAGTGAGAGACCAAGCTCTGGGTCCTTATGTTACGCCAATACGTAATGACTGTTTGGGAGACCACCTCTGAGGTGTAAATTGGCACAGCTCCACTAGCTTTTGATGCATGGTATTGATTTAAATGTGCTGACAATCTGATGGTCCTAAGTTTTATAATATATAAACATGCTTAGGTGAACTGAGGAAAGAACTTTTAGCTCATGAATTTTCTGTTTTGCTGCAGGCAGCAGACAGCAACCACCTACAGAGCCAACTGCACCTCTTCACTTTGGTAACCTCTTCAACCCCAGGAGGTCAGGGTGCTAGCACTTGCAGGATGGAGCTGAGAGGGTGTTTACTAGTTTATAATAAGTTTTCAGACTTGACATTTTAATAAGTTTTCAGACCCGACATTAGGAAGTATTTCTTTACCGAGAGGGTGGTCAAACACTGGAACAGGCTTCTGTGGTGGTGCATTCACACACCCTTTTTTCCTGGGCCACTTGTTGATCTGGGCCGCTTGTTGATCTCAGAAATTCCCATGAAACCTCGGCCTTGGTGCACTGAGTCTGGCAGTTGAGCGCTCCTTGACCGTATCAGAAACTCTGCATAGCTGAGGCTGGGAACGTACTCCTACTGCCTGGCCCAGATGTCAAGCAGAAGAACACTGAAACTTTGAGAATTTTTAGTAATTACCATCTGGGACTGTGGCCAGGATGGAAATTTACAGATGACTAAATCCAACCATCTTGCGAACCTATAAACGGTGGTCCTAAGTGAGGCCCTTTGTGCTCTCCTGGACCACAGTGGGCTGCACCCAGCATCTCCCTCTGACTGGGACACATCTCAGAGCTCGCGACCTCTCGAGTCTGCGATATTCGGAGGACCATTGCTGAAAGCTGACAATAGGACCTGGGCTGAACCCCTTCACTCCTCGAAGCTCAACCCTCGCCCGTTGAGAAAATGCAGAGATATTTTATGTGAATATTTCTTCATTGAACTTGAGGGGAATTTTTAACAGGTATACTTTCTGTGTATATATATATTATTTTTTTTTTTTCTGTCTGTGTGTATGTGTGGACTAATATTAACCATAATTAAGTCGTGATTATAGTAGACTCTACTAACCCTTATTTTGTAAATATTATATTAGTTAATATTAAGTGCTACTACAGTTTGTTAATGATTAGTTGATGATTAAGTGTTGCTAAACTGTGAATGAACCCTAGACTGCTACTAAACACATATAGTCCCTAAGATATAAACCTTTAGATGCTTTTTCTTTATGTGTGTCATCTGTGTAGTGAGTAACAGAGTGATTGAATTCTGTTAGGTCACACCTTTATAAATCTCTATTAAAATCACTTTCTGCTAATACCTTTGACGGTGATTCTTTAAGCGGCCTCTAAGCCACTCATTTGCAACAGCTTCCTAGAGAGGTGGTCGATGCCCCATGGCTGGCAGTGTTTAAGAGGCCTTTGGACGATGTCCTTAACAACATGCTTTAACTTTTGGTCAGCCCTGAAGTGGTCAGGTAGTTGGACTAGTGATCATTGTAGGTCCCTTCCAACTGAAATATTCTATTCTATTCTGTAATTTGGTAACACTAAATTACTCTGTTGAAGGGGTTTGGATCTTTGCTGGAGGTGGGGTTTTTTGACCTAGAGGAGAAACTCTCTACCAGATGAGCTTTTTGGGCTAAAAGGTCTCAACAGGGTAGCACAGAACTACGTTGCCCTTATTCTTCACTACGGCAATGCCTCTGAATGGCATTTCACTCATCCTAAACGATGAGCTTGCCACCCAAGCAGAAACACAATGAGCTGATGCAGTTGAATTTCCCGAACGTGTGAGGACGTCTCTGCCATGGAAGGCTGCCGGATAGCACTCCACCAAGCGTGCTGTCAGATATGAATTATGCATTGACACTTCACTCCCACATCATTATACCTTTCATCTGCTGTGTCTGCACAGATAGGATTGATTCACGCATCATACACTGTAACGTTCATAATGGGCGAAGGCTGGAAACGTTTGCATAGTGAGAAAAAAGAACATGAATAAGTACACATTTGGTATAACCTTATTAGTGATTGGTCCTCGAGTTTCTAATGGGGCATGAAATGCCATTAGAAAGCTTTTTGCTTTTATCAAAATATTCCCTATTTAAGCAGCAATTCAGAAGTAGGCACCGGGGGCCTGATGCAAACAGTCTACTTGCATATGGTCTAGCAGGAGCAAAACCCTCCCATGTTTTGAATTTTGAATATACTACTTTCCAGAACAATGTTTTATAACAGCCCTGCCAAACCTTCAGAATCATCATTTAAGACATCTTGCAATACAGAATGATCTCATCCATGCAGTAAATTAATCAGAACAGAAATGTTGCATATCAGCAGTGTCATTATGTGCCTGTAATACAGTGCGTTGTTTTTCAGAAAAGAATAGACACTGAAATATAATCTGCCCATTTTTTTTTGCCTCAGGATGTTACATCACTCAGCCTGTCTTCACTTCCACACTCAAGAGAGGATCCAAAATATGGATCAGGCATGCTGGCACAAACACCTGAATGAGATGTTAAATCAGGATTAATGATCACTTTTCCTCTATCAATACACCTAAAAGTGGAGCTGTCTGACAATCTGGTTAAAGAAACAGAAAGGTTTAAAAGGGACTTCCTACATAGAGGCGGGGGAAAAAGCAGCCTCTGTATGACGATATCAATCCATCATTGTTTAAGGATATAATTAATCAGTTTGGCCTGGACGCTGACCTTCACCTCTTCTATTCATTCCAGGATTGTGAGGAAAAAACAAACTGATTCTGGAAAGGGAATTTATATTCTGGATATACTCTGCCTGCAGAGACTTTCACTGGCACCAGGAAAGGATGCAAAGAGTAATTACCAACTCCTATCCCTCGGAGAATTGTCCGTGGAAACACAGTGATGATTGCACAGCAAGAGCTCAGATCCATACCCAGGTCCTTCTGAAGTATACCCAAGTGGTCACTTTTCACCTAACACAGTCACACGTAGTTTCAGAACAAAATTATTTTCATTTTTAAGTGTTCAAAAACTCTATTGGAGTTATGGGGCATAAAGATTTCTGTGGCCTTTTGGTTAGGCCTATAACACTCCAGGAAACGTTTCACCATTGTAGTGTTTGCATCTACTCAAAATTCCCCAGGTATTCAGCTTCCTAGAGTTCTGACTTTTACATTTCAATTCCATTCAGGTTGAAAGTGGCGCAGGATTAGCTCAGCTCATCAGGAACATCAGTTCAGGGTAGGTCACACATAATTACATTTTCATTAATTCTGCTAATTTGGAAACTGTTTTTTATTCTGTCTTATTATTAAGTATGATATAAAATCATGGATTGATTAACACAAAAAAATTCCTTATCTTGCCACAACAGCAAATAATACATTTTTTAGGTTAAATTTGTATTTTTTGGGTCAACAGAATTTTTGAGTACAGACAGATCTGATACTTGTACTTTTCAATTTTTGCACTTTTTATAGTAAACACAGGGTGAGAAAAAACACACCACATTGAGATGATAAGAACATAAGGAAGAGATTGAATTTGCGGCTTATTCATTTTTTTCATGTTCCTTAGAGAAAGGAATAAAAACAGATCAGAAGTACGTGCAAGAAAAATAATCTTTTGGTCACTATTTTCATTTTCCTTCAAAAATTTACAGAGCGGGTTTCCTGGGGTTTTTTTTTATATTTTTATATTTTATATTTCTGCCTGTAGACTCCACTAAACCAGATCAGAACAGCAAAGTGTCAGCTGAATTGGTAGATGCAGAAATAGGATTACATCAAGCAAGTGGAGAATTCACACCACTGCATTTCAGACATCTAAGTAAGGTGTTTCAATTAGGACTCTAATACAGTCAATGGAAAGAGGTAGGTACCTAAGTGGGTAACAGGGAAGTGTCTTATGGAGAAATGTCTCCATTGCCAATGTGTCCCTTGGGTTCCTAACCTAGGCACCACACTTAGGTGCCCAAAGTTAACTAGTGTGAATATTCCAGCTCTCTGAGGCACCTATCATGGCAAAATACCACAGGATAATACGATAAGGAATAGTTATAATAATTTTTAATTTTAACAATGTTTTCTGCAGCAGCCATCATTTAAAACAGAGGCAGTGGTGCTGTTGAATAAATGAATGATGCCTACCCAAAGGATTTAATTTTCAGTTCTGCCTTGCAGGTAGAGCTGGTCAAAACCATTCTATATTCAAAATAATATTTTTCCAGTGAGATGCAGCAGTGTAATCAAATCCCAGCTTGTCACAGGAAGATAGTGAGTTTGGTCCAAAAAAGGAACATTGGTGCGCTGTGACCCTCACATTTCTCGGAGAAATCGTGCAAGTGGTTTTGCTTTGCTGAGCCTGAGCCTGCAGGCATCCATCCACATTTCGGAGGCTGTCTGCCATGGATGCTCAGCCAGACAGTCCCTTCAAATGCATTTGGTGGGCAACGCATAGATATGCCCCTTGCCTTGCCAATAACGGCGTAACTATGGCCCATTTGAGGGGAAGCCCTGAGCACTATTTATTTCCTGCACCTTTGCTCCTGCCAGGGCACAGGGCTCAAAGCAACCTGGCGGCAAAAGTGCGCAGGGTCACCCTAAGGGTGACTTCTTATAGGATTAAGCACAATTCCCTGAATTTGGATCAGAAGAAATTCAGGAACGAGCAGAAGAGCCCATTTTGAAAGAAGTTTGTACCATGTAGGAAGACAGAATGAGCAGGCATCTTAGCTCTGCATAATTATTTCTTAGCTATAGTATTATTCCAATTTCCCCTGAATTAATAATACTACATCTCTGGGAAGAAAACTAAGAGATGTTTTATGTGTCTTCAGGTACTAATTTTCACTTTTTTGCAGGCATGCACCCTAGTATTGAAGAAAAGTCTGATTTCTCAGACGGGCTCTTTTTTTTATGTTAGATATTCATCTATATAATTATATTCTGGATTCAAGCTTTTTCCCAGTTGTTCACCAGCTCCGTACTGATAGCTAGTAAATGATAGAAAATATCTTTGGAAAAATGCTTTCCTCCACAATGAGAGGGTCTTCAGCCCGCCAAGACTTGCCTTTATGCACCGGCAAAGGATGGAGGTGGTGCACCCCCTCTCGCAGCTCAGTTCTCCTCCGGGTTATACCTGAGGGGTCGTTTGCACGAAGGGCAGTCCAGATTTGAGCTCTGCAGAGGCAGCTGGGCAGGGCAGGAAGACTGCAGCTGTAAGGCTTAGGGCGTCTTTTTCATCTCTACTGCTCTGCTCTGCATGGACTGTTTTGGCAGGTAAAGGAAATTTATTATCTATATCTCAAGCACTTAGCGCAGTGGTCAGAACTTTATTAAATGGCACTTGGAAGCCAACAGACTGAACAGAAACGGATCTGTAGCAGGGAGAATCAGGGAGCAGTACGATTGTACCGGAAGAAGTAAAATTCAGCAAAAATTGGAAAACGATCAAATGGATACAATAGCGAAGAAGAGATGGTATAATGAAAGTGTCATGATAGGTGAGGTAGAAGAAATAAAAGCAAAGAAGAGGAAAATACAGAAGTGAAGTTGGGAAAAGGATATTAAGTTCATTCTCTAAGCAGCACATCTAATTCTCATACAAAGGACAGTGCTACATTGATCAGAGAGCACCGTCTAAAAGCCAAGTGGTGTAATTAAATAACACTAAAAATCTACTGACTATCCCAAAGGAAAATTAATTCCTTAAAATAGATTGCACCTTTGGAAAGAACTGGACACACATCACAGGATATGTCAACGATGCCATTACCCCCACTGCTAGTTAAGCAAACTGCCAATTTTACAAAGACTTTGTGTCTGAGGAAAAGGAAAGATTAGGAAAATATGGCCAAACTTATAATGCAGTTCTCTGAGACAAACCAAAAATGGTATATAAATTGAGGATAAGAATATATTAAGTAACATTGTTTATATAAAATACCTTAGTGTCTAGGAGCGCTGAGGCAGGAAAAAGGGGAGCGCGCTACTGAGGTGGCTTTCATGTAGCTAGGAAGTTATCCAACTTGCTGCTACATATTTTCCCGAACAGTCTGGGCTCCTTGCATAGTCCTGCAGAGCAGCTCTCTTGGTGAAGACAACTGATATTTTCATGCAGTGTTGATAACTTCTCTCATGTCCTATTTATACATAGATATAATTTTGCAGAATATTCTACTTGGGTTTGCTGCCTACAAAGGGAAGCCTGAAGCTTTCATAATCTGAAATATGAGACTCACACAAAGGAAATCAAACAATTTGGGAGAATCTATTTATGGATCAGCTGGAGAGCTGCAAGCAGAAGCAGGATGCAGCCCCATAACCCCAAACAAAACTATGCAGTCCTTAGAAATCCCATCATGATGCCAAGGCCATTTAAATCCCAAATTAGACAGAAAATTTCAACTCCCACAGCAGCACATGTTTGGCAGCTTCAAACATAGCCACAAAATGTATTATTCCTGATAAATAAATAAATAAATCAATCAATTTCTTCATCCTACATTGCCATGTGTGTGAGCACGCCACAAACGTTCAACAGCTGTTATACAGCTGTGTCCCAAGAGTGTTGTGGTGGTAATCCACAAGATTACTTCATTGCTTTCGCTTTGAAAACACTTCCACAGGACTCACTCTTCCCACGTCAGACACGTCCTCTCCAGAGACGGTACAAGTGCAGTTGGCAGAGGAAACTCAGGGAAGAACCAACGTCCCTGAAGGGACTCAGGACATTGAAGGGCCCATTATGGCCAACTCAGCTTATTTCAGTTGAGATTTGGCTCTTCCAAATGTGAACAACTCTGTAAACCAAGAATGTTACCAGCCTCCCTTTCCTATGACACTCAGCTCAACAAAAAGAGAAGTAAAAAGATTCTTGTACCAGAGGCTGTTTACCCCCTGTTGAGTCTACTCCGAGGTTTGCTTGGAATGAAGTGTCTAACTTGCTGTGTATTTGAAAAGAAGTTGCATCCATTTTAAAAATGCCAGTCCTGTATAACAGTGTATGTATTCAAAAGGCAACAACAAAAAATAAACAAACACAGTAAAGAATAAACAGCTTAATTTTTGCTTGAACACCACATCTGTTTAGAAAAATCCGGACTCAAATATAAACACAAAACGCAATTTGAAGTAATTTTGCAATATTCGAGTTATTATTAAGTCAAATATATACCTATAACAAAAATTTCTTCAGAGAATTAAGTCTTATTTGCCACTTATAATAACCCTCAGCTTGGACAGGTACTGGTGGCACTCTTCATATTTCTTATGAGAGCAGTAGAAAAAATTACTCCAATTCCACACGGACAATATGCAGTTACTATTTTTTCATCAGGGTTGCACACCATTGATCATGACAAATGAATCCTGTCAAATTGCCTTTTTTCTCCATAAACGTCCTTTGTGATCAGTTTAGCTCTTGAGGCTGATCCAGTCTCTAGGAAAATGCCTCATCGGATCACGGTTATCCCCATCAGACAAAACTGTAGTTTATCCTTCAATTTCCTTTGATTCAGGAATCAAAAATATGAGGTATCGGATCAAATGGAAACTGAGCTATTAAAGACACTATTTATTCCTGTGTGAATAAAAAATGCAACAAACTCTGCTTTTAGCAGATGAATACCGCCATGGCAGAATATTTGTATTTATGCAAAAAAATGTTTTAATGTGAGGACAGTAGACTTATGTTCATCTCTAAGCACACACACAAAAAGGAAAAAAATCCACCCAGTAGGGTGAATTGTTGTAACCACACAGACATTGAGGCAGTTGACAACATGTCAGTTATTGACCCAACCTCGGTTGCCATTTTTCAGGAAAGTCACCATGTCCCACAGTTCCCCCTTATAAAGCGGGAATAAATAGTCATTCATGGCTCCTACAGGAACTTTTTAAAAATAGACAGCTAAGAGTGGGACACAGGCAGAGTTTGTTTTGGGATCCACTTCTTCCTTACCCCAGTCTCATGAACAGGGAAACAGTCACCAAATTACCTGATTCGCACACAACACTCGTGTGTGCCCATTCTCCTCTCCACTCCTCAGATCTTTTCTTTGAAAAATTACTAAACTTTAAAAATATGTGACATTTCAGTATTTAAAAATATGTCAGGCCAGGTGGTGACAAGCCATCCAGTGCAGGATTCACAAGAAGGATATTCTCTATAGGCTCACTAAATATTTTATTTGCTTGTTTGTTTTTTTATTCATTTATTTACTTACTATTTTGTTGCTCTATATATAGACAGGTTTTGGGGGGAAATGTGTTGTACATTGCAAAAGCACTGGTAGTCTGCTTCTGTCTGAAGTTTCTCATCTCATAGTTTCTCCACGACGGTCTTGTTTGTATACCAAGCAACTCCTGCACATCTTCCGAAACCTGAATGACTGTCACCTCATAAAAACCTTCATGCTTGTCACCACAAGATAGAATAAAAACAAAGCTGATAAGAAAAAAAAGGCGAAAAGAGCTTTATAGCTCACAGGATTGAAATATATAAATAGGGTTTTAATCTTCTAGGCATGAATAAAACTTCCAACTAGATCATATCTTCAGCTTTATGGCTAAACCAAAGCAAATAGATAGGGAGCAGCAAATGGCATGGCAGCAAATGGCACTTAAAGTAGACTTCCTGGGGCAATTAAGATCACATCACCTGGGGAAAAACTGCCCCTGTATTAACATTTCACTAGATTTTCTATATGTGAGAGTTCCCAGCTGTTTCTGAACTTATTTTAGGAAGGAAGCACAAAGTGTCCAAAACAGCATCTCACATTGTGACAAGAAAAAAAGGACAAAGAAGGATTTTTTTATAATACCCTAAATTTGAAAACCTATGGAAAGCCCCTTGGGCCAGTGGCATGAATGATGGCAAACAGACTGGTTTGTATTTTCCCTTCTCCCAAATGTTCCCTGTAGGAACAGGTTGGGGGAGAAATTAATTTGAAGTTGTATGGTGGCATGGATGCTCTAATATACTGCAATTGCCCTGACCTGTGGTTAACTCCCGAACAGCGGCTAAACCACAGGGCATGCTGGGCACCCATGTTCCTCCTGTTCAGCTGTGAATTCCCAAGAAATTTCCCATTTCAGAGGGGCTGAGTGTGACAACTCTGCACACCCTGAGGCAGTCTGATGTTGCATTCGCTTTAACAAGTGAGTTCATTCCCTTAGTCTATGGGACATTTACCCTTGTAAAATATCCATGAAATGTCCAGAAATGTCCACAAAATGAGTGAACTCAATGGACATGACTTTGGGCTCCATCTCTTATGGCAGTCACTCAGGACTTCTGGTGGACTTCTTGGACATCTTTCCAAGCACCTAGTTGGATATGCATYGTTATAGTTGAATATGGATCATTACAAATATCTTCATTACTCTGCAGCAACACATACCTGGAAAAACTCACTTTACCAGTACAAAATCTTGTTTTGTGTCTATTGATGTACCGAGGACAGAAAACTAGGAGACAGAAATATCTAGAAGTGCTTGACATTGGCCTAACCCTACTCCAACAAAGTCTGAGTTTTTACCATCAAGAATATTTGGTGCAAGCAAGACGAATTACAGCACTTTTGTAAATCCCACACTGAAAATACAAGTATTTGGTTACACTGCGCCTGGCAGAGTAGCTCCCTGAGTTATAATAAAACAAAGAATAACACCTGTTCTAAAGAAAAAGCTGAAAACAGTTGCTGCTGCAAGCAGAAGCCCATTTCATAGGGATGAGATACATAGCACAAATGGGAACAGAAGAGGGTGACAGTAATGTGGACTCAAATAACTAGACCACTGTTTTTTGTAGTGCTAAAATTAGATTACAAGTGTAAGATGCCAAGGGTACACCCTTTGCTCTCTCGATTTCATAGATAGCTTTCATCTTTTTGAATAAGACAACGGACTCAGCCCTTTGTGGTTGCTCATGACTGCCTCTGACTTGTATACACACACAGCTGCTGAACTTACAGAAAACCATCATTTTTATTCTTTGTGCGGTAAGCCATGTCTCTGTTTAAAACCCTACAAGACCATTTAGATCCTCCGTGTTTTACTTCCAGATCTGAACTCAGCGCCAGGGAAGCATCCTAGCCTTTCCAGACAAGACCAGAGAGCATGTCCCTGTGTCTTTTTTATACGGGTGCTTATCTCACTGTTGCATAAAATATGTATTAGAGTGTTATCTGTGGACAAATATAGCTAGYAAGATTCTAACTTTTCTTTCTTATAAAGTGACCAAAAACCTTCTATAGAATAGGCCAATTGAGAGAGCTCCAGAACATCGGGTGTTGAATAAAAGGTGGGAGGTGGATTTTAAAGGAAACTTTGTCTAGTGAGGGGGACAGCCTACTTTCAGAAAAGTTAACTTTATGTAGGATGGAAGGCCCGATATTATACCTGATGTTATAATTTACATATGGAAAATTACCCTTTCCTTTATATCGGTGCCTACACAGGAATCAATACCTATCTATAGATGTATCTCTAGAGGCTAACATCATAGGCTTTCTATATTAGAGAAGTTAAGCTTTGCTCTGTACAAGAAAGTGTCCTCCAGAGGCAAAGGGAGGAGTGCTATAAAAAGCACATTTGGGTGACCTTGGAGTGCCGTGTCAAAAAAATACAATGCCACAGCAGGGTTTTACAGGAGAAAGCTCACCTCCACAGGGCAGTTAGGGAAATGGGATGGCTTTTTTGGGAGATCAGAAGGTGCTGCTTCTCTCAGGGCATCCTTTTCTGACAATGGGAAGAGAGAGAGCAGAAGCAAAAGCACAGATGCACGCTCCAAGTTGTGAAATTTCTGCTACTGTTGTTTAACCTTGGAATTTTCCTCTCAAGACCAAAATTTCCCATTAGGATGCCTCCAGAGGGAAAAGTAATCGCCCTCCATTCTCTTAGCTGTTTCTTTCCTTTCCCCTCAACAAAACAGCACCTTGTTTAACCGCAACTAAGATTTGGATTTGACTGTTAATACTAAGGGGAATGAAGACTAGCTCACAGCTCAGGCGGCTCTGTCTTTGGGGATGGAGCGGCCAACAGATGGAACCGAGCAGACAAAATGTGATACAGATACAGAAAATAGCAAGAGGGATACAGGCAGAAGATTATCCTCTCCAGTTTATCCTCCAGTTCATTTGTATGGAAACATACAGATACTCAGTGAAATAGGAAAGCACCAAATTTGAAACAGATGAAAGAAAATGCTGTTTGATACAAAGAAAAATTAACTTGGGGAATGTGTTGCTACAAGGTGATACTGAGAACTGAGAGTTCAGTGGGATTCAAGAAAAGATGAGACACATAGGGAGTATGAGAACAGCTACAATTACATCAGATAAGACTAAATGCAGAATTGATGCATGTTAGTAATAGGTGAAACACCAGAGGGTAAGAAGCTGGGAAAGAGCTTTCTTGAGGGATATCTTTCCATAATTCTCCATTACAGGGTTTCTCATTTCTTCCTTTCAAACCTCTAACACTGGATACTGTCCGACACTGAAAACTGGAATGAAAAAGCTCCAGAGAATGCTTATATTGTAATTCCTCTGATTTATGTAACATTTTCTGGGAAGTGCCTGTTCTATAAAAACAAACAGTTTGACTGTGGAGCTGAAACTGCATATCAGTATTTACCTAGGTAAAATTAACCTTCTGTTTCTAAGCTGCTGACAACAGTGCATTTCATATGTGAATTGGGGACAGTATGCAGCCCCGTGTCCGTAATACGTTACCTCACTCTCCCACCAAAGACCTCAAAGAGCAATAGCACCCGTTTAAAGCTTGTATTCATTTACACTGACAGATTACAAAACACCTCTAGCTCACAGAGAGTAGGGAGAGCTCTCTAATAAATACACAAACTACCTTTAATTTAACATCTGTGTCTCCGAGTGGCATTCTAATATGGGGTTTGTGATCTGTGGACAGTAATGTCTAACTGCTCACTGGACTAGGCATAAAATGTGTCTGGCAATTTCACCATTTGGTGGATAAATACTTGTGGCTGGGCAAAAATAACACAACAGATTCCGACTCCAAGGGGAAGCCCATTTGCTGTGATTTATACACTTACTGCAGTGGATAAACACTAATGCCATCATGATTGCCCATTGTAAAGATCCTGTCATCTGTAGCAACCTGTCTTTTCCACTGGGGCCAACTGTTCTATCTGATGATAAGCAGTAAAGCTCTGGAAGGTGACTGTAAAAGTAACAGACTGTCAGTAGCAGTCAGAGTTGTCGTCGTTTTGTCACTGCCAGTTATTTGAATTTTTAAGACTTACAAAGCCAGGAAACTTGCTGCCTTTCTTACAATTTGGTCATTTTTTTTCTTATCCTGGCAGAAATACTGAGCATCTTTGAGTCTTAAATTAATATAAAGGTGTTCCTATTGAAAGAAAAATGAATAAATTCCTTATTCCCCATTAGCTGCAAATGCATTCTTATACTGTCTTGGTAGTTTTATATTCATGTGACTTGCTAGATGTCTGAGTTCACAATGCAGTGTTCTTTCAAGTTTAGGGCATAACGCAATATGCCAGGAAGTGTATTTGAGAATTTCATGACAGTTTTTGCAATAAATCCCGCATTCCATAATCTCTTAAGCATGTTGTATGCTGGAAAGTACTTGAGTTTAACTAGAAAACGTGCATAAACACAGTTCCACATACTTAAGATTATCATCAACCTGCCAATTTGCTCTTATCTAAGATTTTTTCATTCCATTTCCTTTTCTTTATCCTCCTTGTGTACCGGCGCTTGAGCTCATGATGACAGGAGACAGCAAGACAGCAGTAAAGAGCTATTGTAGCAGAACTCTAATCACTGAATCTCATAAAAATTATCACCTTTATAAGGCAAGCCTGCAGGCTTCAGAAGCAGCCTCCAGCTCCAATTTTTAGGGCTGCGAGGGCAGGGGAAAGGAGCACAGATTGAAAAATGGTGACAGGCAGGAATTTGGAGGATTATAACCTACCTTAATACGTCAGCAAAAGACTACAGCCAAACAGTACAGCACTGCTTCAGAAGGACTGCCGTTCCTGTTACCATATGTGGTCCACACATATAAGCTGTATCACCATATGCAGGTATCACTGTACAAATGTATCGTCTGCTTTCCTAATGTCTCCGTGTCCTTTCTGCATAATGTAGTGGTCTGAGTCACTGAGAAAACAACACCCAAGTCCCAGCTCCTTTTCTACCACTTTAGGTAGTAGAGGACATCATCTCCCCCAGTTGTTCTCTGCTGCCTTTGCGGGGTTTTTTTTTCTTCCTTCTAATTCAAACATAGATGTTTATGAAGCTACCTGTGGATACTCTGCATTGTAAAGAGCTTTTACAGTAAGATTAAAAATTCTCTCTTTGATTTTGTGCTTTACTTACCATCCGCAACATAACAGAGTGGCATAAATTTTGAGATGCGTGAAGGATGTAGATCACACTTTTTGAATAACAAACATCAGTATACTTCTGAATTTCCTATGCTCCTTGATTTATCGAAACATGTTTCCCTGTAATGAAGAGAAACCTGAACTACACTGATGGGCCTGATATTCCATGAATTGCTATCAAAGCTTTTCCCTTTGATGTCTGTCTACGTCCTGATTGCACAGTCTCCCAGGCTTGAAGGGAAGGAAAGATATTGTCGGCATAATGCTGTGTGGCTTGAATGGAACTAGCATAATAACATCTTAATCTGCTCTTGCCCCACAAATCTCCCCAGATCTAATCTTTTGCAAAAGCACAGGCTTCACGGCAAGAGCAGCCACACTTTGATTTCAATTACACATCTTCACAGAGTGTAGAATGGGGAAAACCTGTATTTTGGCTATCTATCTCAGATACAATCTAATTTGTGGGTTTGTCTGATTTCTTAAGCCAAAGAATTTAAGTCCCTTTTTTAGCAAGATTTTCTATGGAAATGAGGTTTTGCAAAATCATGCTATCTGCTCATCTATCTCACTCCTGTTAGCACCAATAATTAAACAACTGGCCACCTTTAGCCAAGTTTGACAAATGAGAGAGGTCTCAAAGTCATGCAATTCCTACAAATTTTGTGAGAACCAGTTTGAGGAATGTAGCAAATGGCCTCACCAAAGGAAAACCTCGGGTTACCTGCAGGTTTGGTCTGCTTGCTGTGTATCTCTTGGAAACAACAATACTGCCTCTTGCTGCTTGTCATTTGGGGATAGGCAAGAGGACTTTGGAGAAAGAGGAGAACCACAGGTGCTGCTGCGGGGAGGAGGTCAAGAGGGAACAAGAGAGGCAGCTGAGGTTACAGTAGCTGCAGGATGGGGAGAAGCAGAAGACAAGTCTGGGCTTCATTAGGTCAGCTGTTCAGCAAATTGGGTTTTGGGCCCTTTTATCTTCTTTCTTTCTTTCTTTCTTGCTTGCTTGCTTGCTTGCTTGCTTTCTTGCTTGCTTTCTTGCCTGCTTTCTTTCTTTCTTGCCTTTTCTTTCCTTTACTTGAAATATAAGCATTACTGTGTCTCAGAATAAATGCAGCATCATTATCCAGCAAAAGGGATCTACCAGTAATGTTTTCTTTTTTAGGATACAGTACAAACAAACTAAACAGACCCCAGTCCTCAGATGATATAAATCCATGTGGCTCTTTGGAGGTCAGGGAGCTCTTCAGATTATATCAGACCTCACCCAAAGTATTCCTCTGCATTTAGAGATCAATAATGTGGGAAAAAAATTAAAACTAATAACATTAAAATAAACTAAATTGTAATACTGTGGTTTATATGTTTGTGGATACAAAGGAGATTTTTAACTTTGTAGCATAGCATTCAGGGTCTTTTTACTTCATTTTGGCTCTCAGGTAGAAATATGCCAGGCTGCCTGCGGTTCTCCAGTTAAGAGCAGGTTTCACAAATGGTGGGGGCTGCCTGCTGTCCCCCTTCATACAGGGAGCTCGCTACTGGGTGACGGGGGCTGAGTGTCCTGTGGAGACTGATGTATTACCCCTTGGCTTACCTGCAAAGCTCACCAGTTTGGGTTCCTTCTCTCTCATTTTTATAAGCAGTTTTGCCAGATTACGTTTAAACATGACCCTTTTAATCAGGTTACTAAGTATAATACAAGCAAAATTATGGTGAGATGGATGCTGTTATTGCATTACCTATTTTTATCTCCATTGATTCTTCTGTGTCTTTCATGAATCACCCTATTGAAAATGTGACAGGTTTATGTCAGTCACAACAGGACTGTAACAATATTAGCTCTACCATGAATTCAGCGTGACACCAAAATTGTATCATACTTGACCTTATTTGACATATTCGTGTGCTGAATCAGAAGCTCTGTGCTAAGCTGCACAAAGCAAGGGAAGATTCTTTTCTAACAAGACATTCTTCTATATAAATAGAGGTTTATGCTTTTAGTTTTGCTGTGCTAGCTCCAGCCATGTGATCGTATGTAAATAATAATGCTATTTCTAGAAACTGTGGCTAGAAGACATTCCAGCTCTCTTATTCAAGCCTGCTTACAGCATCATCAGTAGCTGGAATAACTTCACCTGACAGCATCTGTTCTTACTTATTCACTTATAAATTAGTGAATTTTGGCATTCTTGCTATGCCTCTGCTTTGGTGAGAACAGGCAGGGCAGAGAAGGAAACCATAGAATGACAGAATACCTCGAGTTGGAAGGGACCCATAATAAGGATCACGGAGTCCAACTCCCTGCTCCTCGCAGGACTACCGAAAACTAAACCATTTGACTAAGAGTGTCGTCCAGACGCTCCTTGAACTCTGACAGGCTTGGTGCCGCGACCACTTCCCTGGGGGGCCTGTTCCAGTGACCAACCACCCTCTCAGTGAAGAACCTTTTCCTAGTGCCCAATCTGAACTTCCCCTGACACAGCTTCATTCCATTTCCTCGTGTCCTATCGTTGGTCACCAGAGAGAGGAGATCAGCACCTCCCCCTCCACTGCCCCCCTTGAGGAAGGTGTAGACTGCCATGAGGTCACCCCTCAGCCTCCTCTTTTCCAAGCTGAACAAACCAAGTGACCTCAGCCGCTCCTCAGAAGTCTTGCCCTCAAGACCTTTCATCATCTTGGTCTCCCTCCTCTGGACACACTCAAATAGTTTGATGTCCTTCTTATACTAAGGTGCCCAAAACTGCACACAGTACTTGAGGTGGGGCCACACCAGTGCAGTGTGGAGTGGGACAATCACCTCCCTCGATCAGCTAGCTATGCTGTGCTTGATGCATCCGAGGACATGGGTTGGCCCTTTTGGCTGCCAGGACACACTGTTGACTCATATTCAACTTGTCATCAAACCAAACCCCCAGATCCATTTCCACAGGGCTGCTCTCCATCCTCTCATCCCCCAGTTTGTATGTATAACCAGAATTACCCCATCCCAGGTGGAGAATCAGGCACTTGCTCTGTTTAAATTTCATACGGTTGGTGATTGCCCAGCTCTCTAGTCTATCCAGATCCCACTGTAAGACCTCTCTACCCTCAAGGGAGTCCACAGCTCCTCCTAATGTAGTATCATCGGAAGCCTTTGCAAAAGTGGGAGACCTTGATAAAATCAGCAGCTGGAGAAAAAGGAAGTAGAAGGAGACCTTTTATTGCTGATTTCCACAAACTAATGGAACCCAGAACCTTCATTTGCAGTTTGGATGAACTGCAGTAAATTGCCCAACTGTTCTCTTCTGTCAGAATAATACACTTGCCAGAACCTCATCACTATAAACTGCCACAGCTTCATTGAGTCTGGGAGAGGCAGAGCTAAAATAGCCTTTGGGTGGTAATTTTTTTCCAGGGGAAAAAAGTGGTCTGTCACTTGAAACAAAGAACAGAGAATCATAAGGGATGATTTTGTACCCCATTTTGTCACAGATTTTCTGTAAGAACTCATAGATAAGAGCGAGGGCTTGGTTTTCAAAGAAGTTTTGCAGATTTTAAATCTGATGAAGATATGCAGTTTAAAGCTTATGTCAATCAAACTTCTTGGACAAGCTGTATGAGCAGTCATTGGGTTTTACCTATTGTCAATGAAGTTTATGACAAATTGACTGCTATGGAAGAAGGACTGAGTTTTGAATCTTTGAAAAAGTCTGTGCCTGCTTCCTTCAGCCCCTGCCAAAAGTAGGAAGGGATTTTAAATACGATGTATGCTGAAGGAGCTTGTCAGCACTACTATATTTAGTAGGAATCAACATTTTAATTATAAGCCTTGCTTTCAAGGGGTTAAATCGGAAGTATGGCTGACCATCACCTCTTTGTATCCCACCTGTCTCTGTTTTACCTTAGAGGAGTAATGAAGGAACAGAGTTGTGTGTATTAAAATTCTAAAATGTGCAACTAAATATGTTGAATATTCCTTTTAAAATGTTTCTTTGATTCTTGTTAACTCTCCAATATGGATTAATTCAGCAGTGATCACAAGATATAAAAACTGACAATTTGGCATGAGCAGTAACTACATCTCATTCAGATTTTTCCTGTGGATTTGGAATTATGGGTCAAATAATCAATAAAAAGACTTTACTAATATAAATGTGCATTCATATTATTTCATTATAAAATACCATGAATCACTGCATCATTCTAAGAATTGTAATAAAATATGCTCTTGGTATTGCAAACAGCTGAGTTGCAAATACAAAAGCCAGGAATTCTAGCATTAATTAAAGCTCCCCAGCAAAGTTTGCTCTGAATCTTCTAAATTAACTTAGCTATTTAAATTATTTAAAAATCCCATTTCTTACTGTGCAAATACATAGCTGGTATCACTGAGCAGCTCAGTCTCCCACCTAAGAAACTCCAGCCCTTATAACAGCAGTTGAAAGTCATTGGAGAGAAGTAGCTTCACACTATTCTTACTAGAAGTAGCTAAAAATTAGCAATTCCAATATAAATGCCATGGATAGAATGGCATTTCTCAGTTTTTCCACATCCTAGTTGTGGTGAGTTGACCTTGGCTGGCTGCCAGATGCCCACCCAGACGCTCTCTCACTCCTCCTCCTCCTCAGGACAGAGGAAGAAAACGAAGATTAAAAAGCTCATGGGTCAAGGTAAAGACAGGGAGATCGCTTAACAATTACTGTCACAGGCAAAATAGACTCAACTTGGGGAAAATTAATTTAATTTATTGCCAACGAAAATAGATTTGGATAGTGAGAAACAAAGACAAATTAAAACACATTTCCCCTTTACYCCAGGCTCAACTTCACTCCTTCACTCCCAACTCTTCTACCTCCTCCCCCCTGAGCAGTACAGGGGTGATGGGGAATGGGGGGTTGYGGTCATTCCATAGCACCTCCTCTCTGCCGGTCCTTCCTCCTCACACTTTTCCCCTGCTCCAGCATGGGTCCTCTCCATGGGCTGCAGTCTTCCAGGATAAACCTGCTCCAGCGTAGGCTCTCCATGGGCCACAGTTCCTTCAGGGCATATCTACCTGCTCCAGCCTGGGGTCCTCCACAGCTGCAGTGTGGATATCTGCTCCACCATGGTCTCTTCCAGGGACTGCAGGGCAATACCTGCTCCAGTGTGGTCTCTCCAGGGGCTGCAGGGGGTCCCTGCTCACACTCCTGGAGCACCTCCTCCCCTCCTCCTTCTCCCCCCTCGGTGCTCACAGGGCTATTTCTCACACTTTTCCCCTCACTCCTCACTGCCGGGCAGAATTTTGTGTTTCTTTCTGGAAGCAGTTTCAGTAAGTCGTAAGCATTATTTCTAAAATTTTTGTTTTCTTGCATATGATACTTGTAAAACAATATGTAACCCAGAAAACAGATCAAGACTGACTCTGATGAAGTTTCTCACAGGAAAGAGGGAAAGTGCTAAGGATAAGTACAGCTGCCCAGAAACAAGATTCACCTGTTTACTGGCAATGCATAATAATAATTTAGCACTCAGAAATATTCAGGACAAAGATTCATACAATGGCTTCCTGAAATTACCTTTGTGAGAAGGAAGAAAAGGTGGGATCTCATCACCCTTTTGCTTACGGACTTGTAGAGTTAAATGAGTACACAAGTCATATTAAAACAGTAGTCATATTAATTATTCTGGATTTATAAAGAACAATTATCTTTTCCCTCATCACCCTTTCTCATTATCTTGCTGTGCAAAGTATTTCAGTACATTATGGAAAACTGGCCTAACTTCTGCCTATATGAAATAGGCTATGAAACACCCTGATTAACACAGAAGTAATTCTGCTTACACACAGAAATATTCCCATTTAAAGCAAAGAACCAGAGGGTATAAAGCATATAGCCATCTAATTAGTAGAAAACATTTTCTTTCTCTTCCTCTGATTTAGTGCAAACCCCAGTGCTCCTGAAAAGGTTGATACGTATGCTGCATGCCCCGAGTCTCTCTGCTGWTGGAGAACTTGACAGGGTAGACGTGGCCTAGACCCACTCACCCAGAAAAACGCTGCCTGCAGCAGACCCAGGCGTGCTCGCCATCACTGCTTTCTCTTCAGTGGAAAGGAGATGCTGTTGCTGCTCCATGCGCTGCTCCTGAAAGAAGGGGAGCTCAGCTGCCAGCGGGGGAGGAAACAAGATGCCATGATACCGTGTCTCCCCCTCCGCTCCCCCCATGAAGGTGATGAGGACGACACAGAGTAGAGGCCACGGGGAACCTCGACGCTGGTGCTCTTCCCACGTTGTTTAACATCCTCCGCCCCCATGAAGTGTCGGCATCAGACAGTCGTGTTGCAATTTTGAGCAAGCAGCGTTTGGGGCAGCTGCAGTGTCTGGCTTTTGTGTGCATGTGTGCATACGTGGGAGACAATGCACAAGAGGAAACGTGACTAAATTCATCTTTTGATACAGAGGCAACAGAACTGTTTGCAACACTTGATACTATTGGTCATATGTTGCTTTAAAGGAGGCACCCACTCAGCTTCCTCCCAGGGGCCTGTGTTAGGCACAGAAGGAAACAAACACAGATGAGATATCCCCACATTGGGAGAGCTAAGAGAAGAGGATTGGAAGCCAGGAATTCAGCCTGATAGAGGCATGCATCTAAGCAAAACAGCAGTGCGTAAGTATTTCACTTGGATGCTGCAGGCAACTGTTTTTTTAAAACACATCTGTGTATCACACATACATCGGGCATCTACAGGAGAAGGTCTGTGCAGATGACAAAATAAATGTTTCTTGCCGATTTTCCTTCATGATAGTTCTGATTTCAAGATGACAGCATAAGGATTACAGTTTCTCAGACCACTTGCTGTTCAGGGCACATCCCACACTCACTCCATCTGCAGATGCTTTTTAATGTCAGTACATGGATCAACGACAGGACGTGGTTCCTAGGGAACAGCCTGGCACCCTAATGTGAAAAAGAAAGGCTTGGGCAGCAAAATATACAGTGAGCCACACTGATGCAGGACAGATTCTTCATTTCAAAGAGAAAAATCTGCATTCTTCTGAAAACAGTGTTCAAAAATTTAATCTTCATTCAGTTCAATGAAGCAGCTTTATAATTTACAGCACCAGATAAAGCTAGAAGATGTAAGGTGAAATATCTGAAGCAGTTCTTCCCCTGTATTAAAATACACCTTGGGCAACAGAGCCTTAACTTCTCTTAACGTATGTTTCTAGCAGATAAGTAAACAATTTGGATGTGAAATGAAAATTTTCAAGATAGTTACAGTCGGAAAAGCATCAGCTCATATTAGACTTTAGCTGCAGTGTCCTACTGATAAGTTTTTGGGGTGGTTTGGCATAGTTAAAAGGAAGCAGCTTAGGAAGAATAAAAAGCTTTTTGTGTACAAGTTGTTGGATCAGAGATAGCAAGAAGAAAGACATTATTTTTACATCAAAATTCTGCAAGTGGCCTTGGTGGCAGGATCGAATTGCACGCCAGAGCACATGGCCCGAGTGAGCTGAGCATCTCCACACTCAGAAAGAGGGGAAGCAGAAACAGAGGGGGCAAGGCTGGGAAGTTTAAAGGTTCCTGCACAGAGAAGCGATCCACTCAATGCATTGAGTTGCATGAACATTTGGCTTCTTTACAACCCCGGATTCCTTTGGCTTTGTGGACAAAATCTTTAGTCACATGCACATTGAACTGTGCGTTCCATGGCATCTGCTCGGCTCTGTGGGGCTTTGTGTGCAGCAGCGAGCTGTAGGTGAGGGCTGAAGTCATCCCAATACCACCACCGCGATGGCTTAGCAGTAGATCACAGACTGGCAAATCACCCCCAGTGAAGCTCAGCACAGTCATAAGTCAAGCAGTCTCTTTTCAAAGTCCCCCCCCATGCTGGCTTACATGCACTGCATACTAAGCCTTTCTCTGCAGCGAGCTCCCTCTCTGCCCAGATCCCTGCCATCAGGCTTAGGGACCATGTGCTATGGTGCTGTGTGTCCTCAGAGGGACCTTCCCCGAACTGTTTCCAAATGGAGAAGCAGGAAACCTGGTACTTCTCCTTTCTGCACTTACTTGGCCATTAGCAGACAAACAAATGGAAATTCCTTCAAGAAAAAACAAATGCCCATCTTTAATGAGTTTATTTAAGCAGACAGAGCTCCAGTGAAGGAAACAGCATGTTGCTGTAAAGATCACGGTATTTCACTGTGCAACATGCCAGGAGAAGAACAGCCCGTGTTGGCTTGTCCTAGCAGGCCTGTTTCAGACAAGCCAGACTGCCCTGCCACAGCTGTCAGCACTGCYGCAGGCCACCATCCTGTCACTGTGCCTCGAGTTCCCGTGGTGCTTCACCAGACAACGGACCTGAAACTTAGACCATCCAGATCAGACCTACAAGGCTGGCAAGGCTCATGCTGGCTGATGACTTAGGTGCTAAAAGTGCTTCAGCCCAGCAAAGGCAAAAGAGCTTTCCCACAAGGGAGCTCCACCTCATCTTTTGCAAGCGTTGTCAGTAAGACCTTGCAGCAACTGTCAATAAGAAAGGACTCCAGACATTATCCACTACGCAACCTTGTCTTTAGCTGCTTATAACTCTG
The DNA here is from genome assembly GCA_030449065.1 of Oceanodroma leucorhoa. Classification (NCBI taxonomy): domain Eukaryota; kingdom Metazoa; phylum Chordata; class Aves; order Procellariiformes; genus Oceanodroma; species Oceanodroma leucorhoa. Next base: position 5,488,811 of record JASVER010000012.1, on the reverse strand, counting down.
TCAAATGTTAGTCATCTAAAGCAACATTTCCCGTATCCTGCAGCTGTCTCAGACTGAATACAGGAGGTTTTAGCCGTTCCTGAGAATAACAGATACATTTTTTTTGCGCAAACTACAAAGGTTCTGATTATCTTTTCACTGAGAATGTCTTCACCAAGAATATCTTCATGCAGGTACTTAAAATTTGATGGCCTGGTGCTGTGAATGCAGACAGTGACAGCTTTTTACCAATGGCCAGATAAGTACCTACCGTACCCGTTGACACGATGCACATGTTGCCCAGAGCTGCAGAAACAAGCCTGTCCCTTGCCAGGTTTGGTCCCTGCAGCAGTATGAGCCAGGAGCCTGCGCTGCCCCTTTGCTGTGCTGCCAGCCAGCTTCCCATCACCAAACATCTCCGGAAAAACACCAACAGAAACTGTCTCRTCCTCCTCCAGGGCTGGGTCCACAGAAAGAACAGCCACATCTACTGGCGATGGGTGGAACAGGTCTCTCTCCCGCACTGCACAGCTCCCGTACCACTAGGGATCCTAGCCGTGCCCGTAGGGCGTGAGGGCAACGTTCCTGGCGTTTCTGATTGTTTCTTGCACAGTGATAGAGAATTATACCAACAGCTTTTTATATAAACATGTAAGACTAAAAGGTGAAACCCCAGAAGATGGCAAATATTGAACTAACCTTGACTGAACAACTTCAAAATCCCATCTTTTGTTACCTAACTACGGACATTATTCTTCAGGATTTCTGCCTCACTTACTGCACTCTTTTACTATAGTCTTTTGCATTTAATATTTTTAAGTATGGATTAATAAATTGAGGATATAGGATTCTATTAACAAAGCAATTTTGTTTAGCGTGAACACTGTTTATCATACAAAATACATTTGAACAATCATAAGGGAAAATAGTACAGCGGTGACTCCATGTCCTTCTTGCGTCCTGTACAAGATATTTACTCATTCATCTCCCATTCCAACAGACTATCAAAGATCATCTGTTTGATTTTTAAGTAATTTCCTATGCTCTTTCTGAACCCTAAGATGAATAAAAGCATTCAAAAACAAAACATTAAAATATTTTAATCAGAAATTGCAATTTTATTTGTCTCCAAATTGCAGAAAAGAATTCTTAAGTGGCTTATTATAGTTTCTTTAATAGTTCTCCAATGGCTTATTACTATATTATATTACATGGACAGCTAACTTGTTATCCACACGAGATTGCTGAAGTTATTCATCGTGCATTTTGACTCATTGGCCAACCTGACAGTGACTGACAGTCTCTAGAAAAATATAGTACAGCTAAAAAACCTGACCTAACTTTTAAACAGCTTTCTCTGTGATACCGACATAATCAAATAGAGTTTTACATATGTCACGCTGTTGCTGCAGCAACCTGGCCTCCTCTCCTCTGACTACTGATAGGGAGCCTCTAAGCTTGATATGGGCTCAGATGTCTTGAGATTAATCTCTTGGGAGCATTCCAGAGAAATCAGGATTAATTTGCAGTTCCTCAAAAATGGAGTAACTATTTCACGTAAACTACTTTTCACATTCCATCAGGCCTGAGCTTCCTATYCATAACCTTTATAGAAATGACTGGGTTGGCACAGGGCCCCCAAGACATTTAGGAAAGAGCCGTTTGCACAGCAGGAAGGAGGATTAAAATGGCTTTGGCTTCTCTTGTATTTTTCTTGAATGTAAGCAGAGAAAAGGTTATTTTTGTGAAAGCAAAAGTTGTATTTTTTGTTGCTTTTTTTTCCCCTCTGGATGCTTACATCTCAGTGCATCTAATTTTCAGTTCTTCGTATCTTTGTCAGGAATGAGACCGAGACAGTGAAAGCAAAGGATTGTAAGCACTGAGATGTGTAGTTCCTGAAGCCAGAGTTAATTCCTAGCTCGCATGGCTGTAGAATTTTATGAGGACATCTGAATATTTGATAAAGACTTCAGCAGTTTTGATGGTACAGTCTACATCACTGCACATGGCTCGAATGCTCTGAAACCCTCTTTCCAACTGCTTAGACCCTTTCTTGGGGGAGAAGGGGGAAACACAGTGCTGGAACAAACATGATGGAAGAGAACAAGTCAGGCCATTTCACACGGGTTGTTGTATTTGCCTGAGAGTTACAGCCTAGTAAAACACTTAACCACCTTGCCAATGTACATAATATCCTTCTAGAAAGGGCATAAATAACAAAATGTTTCTGTATTCGAAATACATATCATTACAGAGGGCATGTGTGCCATAGCGGAGGAGTCCGTGGGAGTGCCAAAATGGGAAAAAAAWTTGAAATTCTTCTGTACCTTGTCCATCCCTTGCTAAGACTTACCACACCTGATCTTCAGCAGAACACCACTCTGCTGAGCAGATGTGAAGCCAGAGGCTGGAGAGGACATGGCAAACCATGCTGAAAAGATGCTCAGAAGAAATCTGAGCAGTGAAAAGGCACTTCCAAGGGCCATGGATGCTGGCGGCCTCCAAGGGGCTTCTGGCTAAGGTCAGATACCGCACCTAATATTTGGCCACTACCCAAACCAAGAGAGGAAGGCACGTGCTCTGCTTCTTCAGAGCATCCTCCAGTGTCAGGGCAAATCTTGAGCGTTGTCTGCTTTGCACTGCACATCCAGGGCTCAGCTCCAAGTGTGTGCAAACCATTTAGGCCATAAAACACCTACCTATAAATTGTTTAGTTAAACACACTTGGACCTCTGTAGCAGCAACACTTAGCACTTCATACTACTAATTTCCAGAGGATCTATGCAAATCTTCACCTAATATACAAACTATAAGGAAATGTCAAAGTTGTGATGCAGTGGCCAGAGGTCTGGGGTGATGGCACTCGAGACACCTGGAGTCACTCCCAGCTTTGCCACAAGTTTGCCAGCAAAACACTTCAGTTATCTGGCCTTGGCTTCCCTAGTCATAAAATAAAACTAATTGTATGTGCTTTGTGAAATACTCTGAGCTCTACTGCTTCAGAAGATCTCAGCGTTGTTAGTATTCATTACCATTCTTGTTGAAATATGACAGAGTTCATACTACACGCGACAAAGCAGTAAGGAAACTAGTTCAATACAATTTTTCAGCACATGGTAGACCCCAAAAGCACCAATTTCCACGGATTTGCTTCTAATTATATGATCCAAGAATATAAGGTACATACAGCTTTTCTTCTCAGTACTGTCTTGCAGAATCATGCTAAACCCAATTTATATAATTCAGCTTCCCCTAAAGATAGCACAATTCATAGCAGTTGCTCATTGTTTAATTGTTCTACTGCATTACAATACACAATAGCAGTGTTACTACAGCTAGGCAAAGCTATAGCGAGGCAAGACTCATAAAAGTAGCACCCTTTTATTTACCTGTTTAGAGACATAGCTGTAAGCCCAGATGCATGGGCTGCTCTTGCTATTCACTGCAGGAAAGCAGAAAGTTAGAAACCTACTGGCTTCTGTGTGTGCTCTCATGGATCATGAAGGCCAAAGCTCTCAGGTAGGAGAAGACACTTAGCATTAAAGAAGTAAGCAACTAAAGTAATACTTAGGATACGYTGGGCTGACAGACTGCCATTAACTGCAGAAACAGCAGTGGCAGATTAGGCAAGCCTAATTACTCACCTGGGGATCTGGCTTGCATGCTGAGGACATTAATGACACATCTCTCCCTAGGAGGGGAAGGGGAGGTGATCTTTAGTAGAAGTGAGCGACAGCAAGTGCCATATAAACATCCTGGCAGGACTCTGCTCCATCGCTCATCCCAGGGGAAGGGGAGAATAAACTTGTATCTTCAAATATTTTTTCTTCTTTTCTTATAGCTACCTAATGTTGTTCTTTTAAAATAGCATTTATTTTCCAAACCCTTTGATCCACAGCATACACTAGTGTCTTTTCCTGCTTATTCTGTCCAAAACATTTAGAACTGAAAAGCCTGTATTACTTACAGTGCAGTGAATGGCTCTTACTATATTTTAGCATGCTTGATCTTTTAAATAAAAAGTGCTGGGGTTTTGTTGGTTTCAGTTTGGTTTTTTGGGGTTTTTTTCCCCTCTCTGTAGGAGAGCATGCAAAATCACAGTGATTTTAACGTCTCAGTGGTATACCACTGAATTCAGGGAGGGCTCTGTTCCTTCTCCACCTGAGAGCCAAAGCAAAGCCTCAGCATCTGTGATAATRCTTCTAGCAGAAGTGTTGCTTGGACATAACGCCTGTGGGATGTTTCGCTGCTCCTTCATATGTAGGTAGGACAATGAGTTTCACACACTTGCTCACTCAAAACAAGCCCTGCTCCATATTTCTGGAGGCACTTCTGCACTCTGACTGTCACTTCCACCTACTCAGCATTGCACTAGGACCTCCATGCCATTTAGCAATATGGAAGGATGGCTGGTCTTGAACCCCAGCCAGAATCAATGTGCTGTAAACATAATTTTCTTTGAAATAGACCAAGTTTGCATGTGCAGATCCGACAGCAGAATGTGGGAACAATTTCAATGCTAACAGAATTTATAACGCTCCTCTTTTAAACTTGTGGTGGTGCAGTCTGAAAGCCCAAAGGAACAAAGAACTATGCGTAATTGTAAAGAGCCTGATGCACCCAAGAAAAGAAGCTCAAAATTGAGCTTTTGAGACGACTTCTAACTCTTTGTCCATACTGCTGGGCCATACAACTGATTCACATTTCCCAGTATTTGTGCCACCCTAATTTAGTGTCTCGGTACAGGTGAAGCTGTAAAGATAATATAAGGAACCTTCTGCACTGTCAGAGGAAGAAAAAAAAAAAAAAAAAGAAAGATATTTTAGCAGCCCTATCAGATACCCACTCCTCTAGCTGAAATGAAAAAGATGCCTATTTGGAATAACGAAACAGTTTTAATTTTGAATTTTTATTTTGCTCAGTGAAAGCAAATTCATCATTTGAAAGCTAATTATTTTCTAGGTAATACTGTATCACCTTCAGCAGAAAGAGAAAGAAAGAGACAGGGAAGGGTAATAACATTCCCACTGCAAAGCATTCCCAAAATCATAACTCATTCTTGCAAACTAAAATCTAAAGTCAACCAAAAACTAGGACATACTGGGCTTGCAGGTTACAGATCCAAAGCTGTGGAGTAAAACTAATCAGTTCTTGGATAGGATTTTTTTTTTTTTTTTTTTCTGCAGTACAATCTATAGTCTAGTTGGTCAAATCAAGCGTTTCTGAGAAAAGAAGATTAGAGGCAGTTGTTTAAAATATTGTGGAGGGAGCAGGATTTAAACTTTATTACTGACAGGATATACAAAACAGACTGTAATGAAAAAACAGTATTGAGACTGTACTCGAGGTCTGAATGGAAAATGTTAAGCAAAGATAGGGCCATATGGAGGAGCTTATAGTTACAGTAAGAACTGATGCTAAGGCAAATGCTCTCTAAATAAGTGAAATTAGGTATTACGGGAAAGTTGCAGGAATTAAAAAAAAATATTACAGCTGAACACTACAAATAGGCTATTAAGCAAGAAAAGAAATTCAAAGAAATTTAATTTTATTTTATTTATAAGGATTGTTCCACCTGCAATGATCACTGTACTGTGCATGAATTGTTAATTGAAAAAGCACTAGGTAAAGTATCAACCAGTTTGCATAAACAAAATATTTGATGAAAAATTCTTACCCTTTGGCAAAATTTCATCAATTTCATTTTGACTATTTCATCCTGTATTTTTACCAAAGTCTAACCTGTCTGAACTGATGCACATGTGTTACATAAATGCATTTGAAGCCTTGGTGAATCACTGCAGGATGTCCTATTCGTCTGCCCACCTGGAGCTCACTGCAGCATTACGGACCTATTTTGCACAGGGGCACATTAGGATACACCTTGCATAAGTTAAGAGAAAATAATAAAATACTACAGCACAGATATCAATGCCCTGGCTTGCTTTCCATTTCATTTTCCTGTAACCTACTTGACTTTTGACCAAGGTAGCTATGTGAAATTTGCCATAGTTAAACACATATCTCCCAAGATGTGAAATGCAGGACTAACATCTCTTCCTGATGTGTTTTTTAAATGTTTTTACCTCCATCAGTACTGTCTAAACCATCCTAGCTCTGGTCCAAGCTAGGCAAATCCAGTCTTGCTTCCTTAGTTTTCATCTTCTGGTCTCAGGACCTTTTCTTTGTTGTTCTCCATCAACCTTTACTGATAAGTGGTCCAGGACAGAAGTTAGTCATGCTCGGTGTTTTTGTTAATACAGTCCTGAGTGGCTGACTGCCTGCTGCATAATCATCAAGCCACAGTATTACAGACTATTTGAAGACTACCATGCACCTTTACAGCTCATCTATTTCAAGCTAAAGCAGATATTTAGGACGTAGGTATGTTCTGACCACAGAGACACAAACCACCAATTTTCTGGAAAGTGAATGTCTTGTCTATAGTTTCTTTAAATCCTGAGCAGCACTTTACACCACCCCAGCAGTAAGGACGTTCTGGCCATGGCACAGCCACCCAACAAACACCCCTACTGAGGCATCAAGAGCTGACGGTGTAACGGGTCACTGTAACGCTGGCAAGCTTCAAGCGCTCAAYGACCACCATTGCTCAGCCTCGGGAGCAAGCTCCAGAAATGCTCTGTAGAGTGCACTGCATAAAACAAGAGCTAAAGATGTGTAGGACCTGATTTTGTCGGATCCTACCCGTCATTAGGAAGGGTGGTAAGTAGGTAGGTCAGTCAGGGGAATTACAAAAGTTTCATCATTCTCAATATAATAAGTATGTCCAGGCAGCTCTTCAGGCAATTTAAACTGGCATAGCTCCCTTGAGTTCAATAAAAGGATGCCCATTTATATCAGCTGAGCACTGGCTTCACGACTTTTTAATACTCCCCAGTGGAGTAACCCAGTAGGGCAAACACCTTCCCCAGTATAAAAGACTGGAAATACAATGGTATGGAACCCAAAGTAATCCACCCCTCTCCATCATCGAGCCTAAATGGCAGAACACAAAGAAATCACCGATGAGATTTTGATTTTAATAATTTAGGGTGAAACCATGCAAATCATTATGCAGTCAAGTGTTTTCCCTGAGCTCACTATATACATCRAGGCCACTTGGCTCCACTGACCTTTTGAGTGCCCTGCTAAGGTGCAGGCAATACATTTTTCATCTGCCTTTTATAGGGTAATTTTAACTTGATTAACCATTTAAAGCATGCGAGCCAAACATTGCACTGCCTCACACTTGTATAGTACTGTCAAATCCAATGAGGAGGGCGATGCATAAAAATTGATGTTTGGATGTTTTGGTAGCAACCGTTTAGAAATGTTTGTAGCAAAATAGTTTTCTGTTAAGTGTAAAATGAGGAAATTTAAGCAAATTGTATTACAGTGAAATGATAAACCACTGAGCATTCAGGATCTCGTGAACAAAATGTAGTTAACGTCTCATCATCTAATGATAGAAAATGCAGTCCCACTTCTCACAATATTATGGAATAGAATAACTTGTAGACACCTGGTAAGAAATACTTTTGAAAATTAACATTTTTAATGATGTTTAAACATGATAGAGACTTTCCAAATACAGTTTTTGCCATGTCACACTGATGAAGCTCAAATGTGTATTAATATCATTCCCTTCACAAACAAAATTTCAAAAAGAGTTGATAAAAAGGAGCAAGTTTGCAGTGAAATTAATCAGGTTTTTGTCTTTACCATTCTCACAGTGTGGGAATGGTAATATCACGCAGGAAAAAAACTCACAGCTCTTGCCCTGCTTGGGGAAATACAGACATATATTTTGAAATCTATATTGAAAATTTCAACTCACTAGAAAATAATATTTTGCAGGTTAGGTTGACTTATGTGTGTCTGTTTTAAACCTATATTTCTCAATTGGAGAGAAATATTATGGGGCTAATCTTGCATCTTTGAAAACACAATTCACTAAACCATTGGGAATTTTGCTTAAGTAAGGAATAAATCAGTGCAGAGTATGAACCCGTACTTAAACATTCCATTTAACTACAGGAACACACAACACAAATTACTGAAAATTACTTCTGGTTCGAACTGAGGGGTATCTATTTCATCACCTAAAGCAATTTCTATGAAACCTAAAAATTACTCATTTTCTCATTTTCAGGAGTTGTTAATTTTAGAGATTAATTCCAAGATTCATCCAAGTATAACTTCCTACAGGTATTTGTTGAAAACTGCCACATTCTCTTTTTAATTAACTCCAGTGCTACGTTAATAACTTGCATAGTTTCTGAACTATTGATTAGTTCTAATCCAGAGCGTAGCTTGAATGACTACTRTTTATAAATTTTCATGTAATATCACTGAAGTATATTCTTATAACCTAGTTAGAAGTTGTAATGGCCTTAAGGATGTGCAGCAAGAAATGAGAAAGCTCTGCATCCAGTATTAACAAATAAATTTTGCTGCTGMTGAGATTTCGGTGCTTTGGAAGCTGTTTCTGCAACTTAGCGCCTGCTTGTCTTAATTTATATTCTACCTTCTGTTATTTGAGTTCATTTATTTTATACAAGTGGTACAAGTAGGATAGGAAGAAGGTTAGGTTGACTCAGTSTAAAAACTAGAAATTCCTTGGTATGAAATTAAAAATATTAGGGTCATGAACTTCAAATATACCTTTATATAATAGTCTAGTAGGTTATGTGTAGATAAAAATGGTATTTCCTTGGACAGCTCTATTAGTTCACATATCAAGGGAAAAGCTTTTTAACATGAACCTGAACGAAATACTCAGTAAGACACTAAAATTTAAGTATTGTACTACCTGAGACTGAAAACTATACTTTATCTCAAAATCCATTATTTTTATCCTAATGAGTTAGTTTTACTGGTCATATTGCCATCCCTCATTTTCTTATTTAGAGGGCTAGAAAAGTAGTCATTAGTTAGATGCTGACAAATAGCTAGAATTTCTATCGCTCACATGTTTTTTCTCAACTAATTAAATACTAACAAGAGAATCCATTCATTTGTATTATAAGCCAGAAAAATTTWAAAAAATCCAAAAGCTCCCTAACAGTGGAAAATGCAATTAAACTACCAGTGTATTAATTCAGGTGCAAAGTACTGCACCATTGTATAGCAATGCTTTCCTTTCCTTAATTAAGTAAAACAGGAAGAAGAAAATCTGATGGCTTAATAGCATTTTCTTCACTGTCAGAAATGCTTTGGGATGATTTTATTATGTTATCACAAAAAGTGTTGGAGGAGTTATTGCCACTACTTCTGTTTGTCACCTCTAAGAGTGACAGACTCCACAGAGAAACTTGCTGATGCTAACAGATGTGAAGGATTAATATTTTATAACATCATTACTTTATAGGCAGGATAACTATAGTAATAAGAATACATTTAATATTTTATGCATTCACAACCATGTAACACACAAGGAGCATTTATTCTCTGGCAGTATCTCTTTGGATGTGTATTTGGTTGCTGTGATTGAAAGCTGAGCAGTTTGTCATACGTATCATTGTTTATACTGTGGTGGAAGTAACAGAGCCTAACCAGTGCTAGGGTACCATCGTTGCACACACTGAAGGAGTGAATCTGAACTAGAGATACATACAGATCTTGCAGCAGAGAGTCTACAAACCACGCAGAGCAATTTTAGGGAAAAGCAACGCGGGCAATTGCCTGGGAGCCTCGCTAGACCAAAGAGAAGCAGCAAAGCAAGTTTTGCAATGGGGAGACTGACAGAGGGAGAAGTGCACACCCTAAATCTCTGCCTGGATCCCTGCAACACTGATGCCAGCTGTGACACCGAGGTTTCATCCTGCACAGAGCTAAGCATTTAGACTACGTTCAAGCAAATATGTTTCCCTTTAAACTCTGGCATGCTCCTTTTTCCTTCAGAGGTTATTCCCATTAAAGCTAAGCAAGTTAAGGCTGCCTAGTAGCAGTGATGATGCTTGTGTATTTCCAAAGCATCCTGCCGTAGCATGTGGCTAAGTTATTTGAACGTTTTACTTTTTTCCACAAGTTTCATTGGCCCTGAATTTACCAGTCTGTGAAAGCACAAAGCTTTATGTTTCACRTGCTCTGTGCATGTGCACAGACATTGCCCTCAGCTCCAAATGGGGCACGGTTACACTGTAGTGGTGAGCAGAGAAACAGCAAACTTCACCTGCATCCCGTGAGAAAAAAGAAGTGAGCATACACTGAATATGAACAGTTACATACTCATTATAGATTTTCAGCTGAAAGGTGCAGAGCATCTTCAGCTTTTCTTCCCTGCCCCCCACCCACTCTTGCCTTTGCTCAGCACTTTGAGGGACTGTGTCCCTTAATTTATTTAAATGTTTCAGTCATCGGATCCCTTGCTCTCTACCCATATGAGGAGCCTTCCAGTTGATATTTAAAGGAGCACTCGTGAGGAAAGCTAAGTGGGGTTAACTCTTGCCAGGTCAAAAGGCATCACTTTTRCTTCGCGCAGGAACATGCCTTTGGGAATGCGTCTCTCCGGGTGGCATAAGTAGCTTCTTTTCTCTTCTTTTTGCTTCATGTTCAGTGTTTGCCAAGCAAAAGAGGAATAGGCAGAGACACAGAAGTGTGGCAGATTCTGCCTACATCTTTTCCACAGTTTTTCCTAACCCCTAACTCTTTCGATACTTTGTATTCACTGTCTCACTTGACTGACACAAGAAACCCACTGTAGGGAGAGAGGCTTCCTGTGAACTGAGCCCCGTTTCCATGGTGCGGAGTTTTCTACTTAAAAATAAATTCCTGTTTTCTGCGGCTACACGTATGTACAGCACTCGCGGAGCTCCCTACACCCCAGGGTTAGGGGCCGAGGGCAAAGGAGGGCAAACACGTCCCCCATCCTAAAAGGTTACCCTTCGCAGGCTACAGCTCCTCGCTCTCCGGCCCGACCGGGGAAACCTCAGCACTTTTCGGCATGCATTTTATGGTCACTGAACCACTCCTGCGGCCCCCCCGGCGCGGCGGGGAGAGCGGTGTTGGACTGGATTTGGGCGCACCTCACACCCGCTGCCGCGGAGCGCTCCAGCGGTGACACCCTCCCCGCCCGCGGCCAGCCCCCCACGGGTCCCGGGATGCTCACCCCGGACCCGGACCCGGCCCCATCCCCGGCCCCGCTCCGCTCCGCCGGGATCCCCACCCCCAACTTCCCCGCGTCCCGCCGCCGCGCACCGGGGAAAACTTTCGGGAGCGGCACCCGCGGAGCCCCGCAAAGCCCGGCAGCGGAGCAAACGGGGCGCGCTGCGCCCCGCTCCCCGGGCAAACGCCCCGCCGAGGAAAGCCAGGGGCTGGGAGCAGCCCAGCCGGCGTCGCCCGCAGCCCCAGCCCCGGCGCGGCGGGAGATACGCGGGTCCCGCTGCCCCGGCACAAGCAAGCCCCCGCGCAGCGCCCGGGGCAGGAGGGAGGGGAAGAGCCCAGGAGCGAGAAGCCCCCTACGCCGCCCCCGCCCCCGGCGGCGGGAGCCGGCGGTGCCGGTGGAGCGGGACGCGCAGGGCCCGCGGGCGGCACTCACCGATCCGCAGCACTTGCTGGCCGCTCCGGGGCAGGCCGGCCGAGGCGCAGAGCAGCACGAAGAGGAGCCCCCCGCCGCCGCCGCCGCCCGGGGCCGGGCGCCGGGGCCACCGCGGGCCGTGGGCGCTCGCCATGCTCCGCGCCCGCCTCAGTTCATGCCGGGCTCCGCGGGTGCGGGGCGCGGGCGGCTATCCCCGGCGGGGCCGGCTGAGCGCCGCCGC
>JASVER010000012.1:5408242-5471693 GCA_030449065.1 Oceanodroma leucorhoa | reverse complement strand
GAGGAGAGGAGAGGAGAGGAGAGGAGAGGCGAGGCGAGGCGAGAGAGGCGAGGCGAGAGAGGTGAGGCGAGGCGAGGCAAGGAGAGGAGAGGAGAGGAGAGAAATTTGCCCTCCTCTTCACTGACTGGGAACACACAAGGAGCAAGACCCAAGCATCCCTGCAGCCAGTGGGAACACAAATAACCTTTATGCCTCTCAGGGTGCTGTTGCCCGTGAAGAACAGCTATCCTGGGAGAGCCGCTACAGACATCTGTGGAAGGCGACATGACGAGACAAGAGATCTGGTCTGCGGAGCAGAGCTGGGGGATGTGAGTGATGGAGTGCTGTGCTGGCGTTGGCAGGGGAGGCGAGAGAGCTGTTTGAGTGGAATTATTTCAGATTCCCCTGACATGCCCTCAATTTTGCTTCAGTTGAAGTCAAAGGTTATTTTTATAATTTTTTCCCTCTCTCTTCAACAGCATGTTACCAAAACACCACTGAATTTCATGTAAGTGAGAGGCTAAAATAATTTTTAAACTTAAAAAAGTTAAGACACAAGTATTTTTACTGAAGCATCGTAATACACATGAAGGTAAGTATAAATTATTTCCCCAATGAAAATAGCACCATGATTAAAGCAAGTTTAAACATCACATTTTAAAAAGCTCTTTTCGGTTCAAGTGCTCTCTCTATTTATGTTCCCCAACCCACAAATGCAGTTCTCCCCTTTCCAAACTCTTTTCACTAAAAATGCTACAGCGACTCTCTTAACAAACTAACATTGATTCACTCCATTGAACCGGTCTAACATTAATCTGCAAAACTGCTTTTCCCTGAGCAGTAGATACTTTTATCCACCATACTATTTAGCTAAAAGACATAAATAACCTGCAACTCAAATGCAACCCACTGAAAACCTTTCTTAGCCAAAGACCTATTACAGTTTTTTCTCCAATATATGGTACACTAGAGAATTTTTGAAAAGGAAAACTTCTACCGTATATATATAGAACATCCTGGCACATCTTCCACTGAAGAGACTTTTACCAATTTCTGCTTAGTCACATTAATAGAAATCTAGAAATTTCCACTAAAATGAGTGGAGTCAATGTGAGCTTCCAACATTTGACCAAGAGCAATGCTTCTGCCCTGGGAAGCTCTTGTCATATTTCCTTTTTACAGAAAAAAAAAAAAAAAAAACCAAAAAAAAACCAACAACAACAAACTTCTAGCAGATAATACAGAGGGGAGAAGAATTAATACTATTTTTTATTAAACTGCACTCTTTCCCCAGTGTATATTTTTCTTTTCTGCCTTTGAGTTAATATTAATTATGAGTAAGCTGGTGGGGTAAATTAATGACTGTTCCAAATCTTTGCCTAGTACTATTTAAATGTGTCCTAACTCATTTTTCTCCCTCCACACTTATTTCAAAAGAGTGACTTAAATGTCAGAAAGAGAGTATTTCACTTTATTATTGTAGTACCCCAGCATTGACGAAATCGAGTGGGACCCGAGGGAGAAAGAATATTATGAACCTGCTATTTTCTGCCCTTTTCTTCTTGGATTGACAAGAGCAGAGGAATTACTTCCCTTGATTCTCCAGAAATATATTTTTTCCTGCTTTGATGCAGTCAGCAATGCAGGAAGAGATGGGAGAGCTTCTGCTTGCCCTCTCAAGGACTCCGGCAGATAGTTCACCTTTAACTACCAGCTGGAGCAGCTCTGGGGTGGTAGTTACCTCCCTTCTTCAGCAGATCCCAGGGGTTAGCGCAAACTTTGGAGGTGCCTCAGAAGTGTCCTACTCCTTTCTGCAACTCATCCTTTGTGTTGTGCCGCTCAGTCCATGCCAGACCAAAATGCCCCTACTCCCAGGACAGCTGGACTAGTAGCAAGGAGTAGCCAAGAGCAGTTCTGGCATTTGTAGGTCAGGTCTTTTTCCACTCATCCACAGACATGAAACAGGATTTTGGAAAAAATGCTCCACTGCTTAAGAAAGACTATAATTTTGCCCATAACAATGGATGTTTCATTTTAAACATGTATGATTTATATTTTGGTAGCTTGCATCATCATTTAGGTAGCACCTGGCAAAATTAAATTCACAAAGAGCAGTAGTTTTTGTTTTTAAAGCTCTGCATTCTAAGGATCACAGAAACTGTGTTTGCTCTGTGAATGTTTTGTCTTTCACTTGGTGTTTGCATGATCTATTTTACATATCCACAGATAATAAAATGTGACATGCTATCTGCGATAAAAGACAATATATGGGATTTTGACTATGTGTATAGGTAAACAGGTTTAAATATATATACCTATCAGCACATAATTTAAAAAGCTACTTAGAAGATTTTAATATCTGTATATTACATACTTGCATATATAGCTAATATAATGTATGTCTATATTATATGTATGTGTATTTTTAATCATCTGAGTTACTGGGTCCTATTTATTTATATTTATTTTTTCTTTTGTGGCAATGCACAGCACTTCCAGCCCAGACAGGTGTTCCATTGTCACAGGCACACATGCGGGCAGTGCTGGGAATGAAGCAGTATGCATCGCTGTGCCATACCAGACATGCTCAGAACTCCACAATCATCTATTAGCAGACTTTCATCTCCTCTCTCTATATGTGAGATGAATTGGTTGAATGCAGGATTGCTTGTGCTTCTTCCCCTCTTCAATCACTAGCCACAGGGAGATCTTCTCCCCTCTATGAAAAACTTACATTAGAAAAAGTAGACAGATGAGCAGCAAAGCAGGCACCATACTTCACCCGCAGAGTCAAGGAGAACATGGAAAAGCAGCTTGTGCCTTCCATTTTTTGTCTTGATGTTGATCATGTTTAATTTTTATTAAGAGTTAGCACAAATACTAGAGAAGTAAATTAGGATACAAGTGTCAAGGAATGGAAAGAAGTAGAAGGAAGCCCATTAAGAATGAAGGATGGAGGGGAGGAATAGAAGTCCTAGAAGGAAAGATGAAGAAATATGACAGGCAAGTGGGACTGGAGGGGAGGCACTAAGAAGCAGACAAAAATTATTTGGAGTTCGTCTATCCTGGAAACAGTATGCTTTTGTGGCTGTACCCCAAGGATCAAATAGTCCCTGAATTAGGTGCAGAGAGGCTGGCATGTGGCAGAGAGGAAGGGGAAGGATTTTATTCCTTGGRGGATGAAGAGGGAGCTTTCATTAGCAATCCCATTTGTACTTCCCACAGTGCTACTTGTGGTGGAACGCGAGGACCCACCTGGGCCTCTCCCTGTGCTACAGCTCTTGACAGCTTTATTAGTATTGATAAATAACCCATGCCARTTGCTGGATTTTCAGCAAGGCCAGATCTCAACATTGAGGTGAGTGCTTGTAGATAGACAGCAATGCTGCAACATCACTGAGTCTTGGGTGGACTTGGAGAAACTTTCTTTTTTTGGACTCCTCCATGTTCGGACAAGGGTCATCAGTACGTACTTGTGTATGTGTACTTTCATATATGCAGAGAAGTACAAGATCAATATTATCCATCATCCAGCCACCGTGGACTGCCTGTGGTCCATATGAACCAGCCCTGCACACAGCTCCCACATCTCGACCCATGACATTACACAGATCTGCCCCGGAGGGTGATGGAGGTGCAGAGCCCTATGGGGAGGATACATCTCCAGGCAAGATGAACGGGAAAAGGAGGATAACACGCCACTGTGGCTCCTCTGTCACCAAGGTCATGCCATGTAAAGACACCTCTGTGTCCCTCTACTGTCTAGAATTACTAACACAGTGCTCTGCTCAGGCTAATTTACTGTATTTCTTAGTAGTGCATAAAAGCTGGGGCAGCACAGTATGTCCAGTACCTTCTGTTCACATGTCTGATGATGAGGTGCATGAGCTCCTGCTCATGCCATGTGTCTAAATGTCGGTAGATTGTGCAGTGCAGATATTTACGCTAACTCTAATGACAAGTTGAACAGACAGTGTCTGGAGCTTGCTTTTAGCTGGCCCTCCCCTTGCAGCTAACATCATGTTGGTCTTGCTGGGTTTGAGATTGAACATTTCATTTCCAGCTGTGTTTGGCTCCTTGGGGGGCTGCCCATTCCATTGACTGGGGTTTGGATCAAGTTCTTTAATATTCTGACRTTTGAAGTGAGCTTCTCATCTAATATACTTCCTATAATTACAAAAGGAATTATACATGAAAACAATTCCAGTATTAAATGCAATCAAGGAGAAATGTTCTTTCAAAGTTAKCCTGAAGTTCCTATGTACAAACAAATTGTTTTATCCTAAAGCCTATACCTTAATATGATATTCTTTTACGGTTGTTTTAATAACCCGAAGCCTACATAAACTGCATTTCTGTAAGCAACTTGYATATATTTTTAAAGTGACTCTCCTCTGCAGTGTTCAAATTAAACTTAAGCTGCTCTATTGCATCTGTAAACCAATTTCTTGCATGTTTTGCTTTTTGCCTCTCATATAGCTAATGATGCTGAAGACCTCAGTATTAGCATTACGCTGTGAATTGAAAACAGTCACATTCTCCACATTCTCCATTCCCGCCTGGGTTTTTTGTTTTGTCCTGTCTCCTGACTAATTCACATTCTGTCCACTCTATTGTGTTGCTGCATGAATGCTCTCTGCAACTAGCTGATGACTATCCCATTACTTGACCCACTCGAAACACTTTTCTGCCTTTTCTGTAGGAAACAGATGAGGATAATAATTCTCGGCCAAAATCCCTCATTTTTCTGTGTTGTGTCAAAAAATTTAGGGCTGGCATCACCAGTTGCTGAAAAGCCCCTTTGGAGAAAGCACTATATATAACAAGACTCAAACTGTCTGTAAGCGTATCTTTTTTCTCTCTAACCATGACACTGATAGCTTGCTATGTAAATCAAAGCCAGGGTCAGGAGCAGATCATCATATCTGAAACAATGATGTTGTAATTGAGAAATCCACTGCCAGCCTTCCTAGACCTCTTCTGACTTGTTGTGGTTCTTAATTAGCTTGAAGAACAGGTTAATTGAAACAATCCAGTTGATACAGGGCAACTTCTATAGCTGTGACTATGATACTTAGTGCAGTGTCTTTTAGGAATGAATAAAATGCTTTCACAAGCTGAGAAATTAATCAGCACAGTTATTTTTACTGCTTTGGATTACTTAAATCTTTCTTCACAACACTAATTCCTGATTCTTTCCTACTTATGTAATCTATACACTGCTGTGAATATGCTGATTTTCTCACTATGATAAATGGAATTTTTTTTAGTTACTTGTGCCTGTATGTGTTTTACCAAGGCAGAAAGAAGAATGGAAAGATATTAAACAAAATATTGAAAAAAACACCAGAGAAAGCTTAATTATTCTGTGCCTATAAGCAGATATACTTGCAAGTCTCCCTGATTATCCATATTGACAGTATTAAAATCACACATAGAACTTAGGGCAAGATAATTCAGTATAGCTCCGYTTGTCTTTGATGGACCTATGTCAGTTTATGCTAGTAAGGGCACAGCCCAGTTTGGGCTACAACCCTACCACATTTTAAAATGGAGTGTACCTAGAGCTGTATTAATAACAACAAGGGAATATTAAATCTTCCAGATTGATGGAGTTTTCCCATTTGATTTAAGACTTTAGTGGTGCAAGCCAAAATAACTTGAAATCCAGACATAATGACTTGAAATCAATCAGATTCTTATCCTGAACTGCAATATAACCCAGGGACCCAAAAATCCAACCTCTCTCACTGGAGGAGTGTCATTAAAAATACTGAGCTGGTGTTATCCCTTGTTGCAGTGAAGGGTATTTTCAGGYTCCTTAATATAATACTGAAGTTTAGCTGAAGTATCCATGGAGMAATAAAACAGCCTGTGTAAATACATCTTACACCAATATCAAGGAGGTATTTGCCTTCGTGGATTTGGGATTAAATTGCTGACTCCAAAAATCTCATTTTCTTCTCAGATTAGATATAGTACAGAAAGCATGCAGAGGCSAAAAGTCTTCACTTAATCTTCTGATATTTTTATGATCAGGATCCTCAGCTGGTGTTCACTAAAGTAGATTTCACCTTCCATGGAGCTGGTTTTATTCTGAGAGTGGCTGATTAATGTGCACATACACTCTGGTACTGCTTATGGTTACATTAGCTGCAGCATGAGGCTTTTTGTTAGCATTACTAATTTTCTGATAACATTGCTGGACCATCTTCATGTGTAAATATTTTATGGAAAATTACTGATTGAAACATCAACAAAAAGGAATGAAAGGAATGGCATTGTTAAGAAATTCTAGCTAGCATATCCTCCAAATGTCCACTTCTGAAGATCACCTGGAATTTCTTGGAGGAAAAGAAGCTGCTTTGGGAAGGCTGGGTCAGGCTGATAGATCAATGGCTTGTGGCCATCCTAGGAACCAAAGCACAGGACATGCTTGGTTACTGAAACTGTTGGAAAGCCTTCAGTCCCTGAGATATTTCCCCYGCAAGAAGGCACTTGCAAGTTTTTAAGTGTTGCTAGTACATAAGCAAATCTGTAAAGATGTCAGATCTTCATCATTAAGACTGCTTGTGTCCTAGGTATCCTTTTACCACATAAAAGCAGATCAGTGTTTTCTTTTCCACATGTGGAATTTTCAGACCTTTTAATTGAAAGCTTTCCTTCAAAGAAATGTTAGTGAATATAATAAATTGAAAATAAAATACTTACTTAAAGAACACTTCCATGTTTCTATGGTTGTCTTTCCGTCAGACTTTCAAAAACATTTATTTTTAATTGCATGATTAATAAAAGTTTGAAATAAATTCTAGGATGTGAGTTCCACATTCAAAACCAAGTAGCATCTCTGTCTGAATCACAGAATGTCTGAGGCTGGAAGGCRTCTCTTGAAATCATCTGCTCCAACCCCCATGCTSAAGCACAGCCCCCCAGACTAGGTTGCTCAGGGACATGTCCAGTMTGGTTTTGAGTATCTCCCAGGATAGAGACTCCTCTGGGCAACCTGTGCCAGTATTTGATGACCCTTACAGTAAAAAAGTCTTTTCTCATGCTCAGAAGTCAGATCCTAAGTGAGAAGCCATCTGAAGCCAGATTACTAATGGAGCAAAGGCTTTGTGCTACAAAATCTTCTAGATATTTTTAAAATTTCCTCTGTGCAGCAGCAAAATAAAGTAAAAAAAATGTTTAGTTTCTTACTTCATTCAGCAGGAAAAGTGTGAGTCAGACAAGAATTGACTTACATATGCACTCGCTTKCTTGTTGAGCTCAAAAGCTTTGCTCGCATCTCATAAATGGTTCATTCTCTATGATTTTCTTAAGTATTAAGATCAATTGATAATGAATGGTTATTGCTCTTGATTTGATAGGGAAAAAAACCCCAACATTGTGGAAAACATTTATATTAAGAGACCAAATCTGGAATGATGGCTCTTCCTGTCTTTACAGAACAAATGTCCTGTATAAAATTTGACTTTTAGGAATCTCCATTCCTCTAGCTGTTAGCTACAGAGAAGTACAAGGAACAGTAATTCCCTGACCCAAAGGTATCCTGAGACAAATTCAGAGAATTTGAATGTTAACACAAGAGAGTTTGACATGCTTTTGAAGTCACACTAAGGAAACGATTATGGGAACAGCTGCCAGGGGTTGGACTAAAGGTTCATGAGCCCTGTATCCTGTCTCCAGCAAGACCAGCAGCAGGTCCACAGGGGAGGAGTGTAAGGAGAGGGGTAAGAGAGGAAGATGTTGGCCGGTACTTTCATCCACCCCCCCACCCCAGCTCTTCCCATCCCTGGCCCAGGGACTTCTCAGTGCAGCAGCACCAAGTTCAGTGGAGTTGGGATGATTTTGTCCCATGTGAAGCCCGCTCTCTGACATAGTCCATATATATATACGCTACACATAGATATGTTACATGTTCCACAGTGCAGCTACAGAAAGAGGTCAAGGAGGGCTTGAAGGGTTATGACATTTTCTAGAAAAAAATCTAGGTGTGACAAACTTCTTTCTGCCTTGGGGGAGTAGACTGGCAGAATGTTGTACACAGGTTTAAAACATCATTTTAATACTCTAGTTTGAGAAAAACATCGGTGATACATCTTTCATCTCACCCATGGCCCAGGCATATCAGAGGTCCAACTAAATTAACAGGCTTTCACTTCATTAAGCCTGTGACTAAGAAGATTTATGGTCCAAGGACCATCGGTCTCCTGAATTTTTTACACCAAATAAATGCAGGTATTTCWTGATGAAATACCTTTGGCCAAACCTTAATTATATGAATGGTCACTGTTTCACCAACAAGTTGCACATAACTGGAAGAAYAATTTAGGTGAAAAAAAAAAAGTATTTGAATGTTGAACTTCAAAATAAAATACGAGGCCACTCTAAGGTCGGCAGCAGCAGAAAAGAAATGGGCTTCCAAAATTGCTGGGCACTTGGAATTTCTTTTCATATGAAAAAGTGCTATGTTTGTCTACATATACATATATGGGCCACTGATTTAAATGTGTGTGCCTTTTCCTCTCTGATAGCAGAAAAGAGAAAATTTTAAACTAGATGTCATTGCTGTAGTCTGGTATATTTTAGTTGTCACAGATCAGACATCCCTCCATTGACTGAGATGTGGTGGGTTTCTCTGACTCCTGTAGCTAGCTAAGGATCAGGGCTCTTGTCAGGGCTCTTCAGGAAGCTCCTTCGTATAATATATACAGGACAAAGCACACTGCATCCAAAAGATGAATTATATTTGCTGCTACTCTATTTTAAATCTTGTGTCCACTTTCCCAGGTCAATCAGTCTTGTACAACCACAGTTCTTGAGGAAAGTGTGAAGTTCTCTCTTCTTCTGCCTCACCTGATCTGCACATGGTGCCTGACACAGAAGTATGTGGGAAACCAGTGCATTAAGTATCTGCTATTTACTTAACTAATAAGCCAGTTTTCTGAGTTTAACAGTTTCCCCTATCCTACCATTCATTTCTCACAGACAGCAGCCGCCATTCAATATTACACKGTTGGGCATTTAGTGTTGTAAAGTTACGTAGCTATGCATCAAGGCCCACTTATATGGCAGCCTGGCTGAATGCAAAGTTCAAGTAATTGTATTAATAGACTATGCCATTCCCTGTTCATCATATTGTGGGACCATCCCAATTCCTATTCTTACCTGTGCTGTTGCAGTATATGTGATTATTCTGCCTTTTCTAGAGCTGGTTAGTAAGAGTATTTACATCTGTCTACTAAGGGTGTGTCATTTTCTTAACAGAAAGKATTACGTTTGATCTCCCTTTTTAAATTCTGACTGTTCTGATATCCGAATCTACCCCCAGCTTCACAGTTTGGTGACAATTTTGTAGCACCGAGCAGTAGAATGTGTGCCCAGAATTCATATTGTTTGCTATCAGTTTTTTGAAGCATCACCCACACAATGTTTTCATATTTGTCCTCAAGGCAGATACTGTTTTTGACATGGCCTTATGACTAGTCAAACGTTATTTGCAGCCTGACTTTTTAATACAAGGAAGTTAAGCATGCCTGGAGTTTTGGTTTAGCTCATGTCAAGCCCATTATATTCACACACAGCATCCTGAGACCTACTTTTATTGGCACCGGAGTTAGAAGCTCTTCCTTCAATTCATTGGTAAACCCTATTCTTCACTCTCTTGGTCCCCCTTAAGCGAAGTTTAGAGTGGTAGCTCCATTATCATGTCTCAAAAACTTGCCCTTTCCCTTTTCCAGTGAAAAAACTACAGGATACTTAGTGTTTTTATCTGAATAACCTGCCAAGGAAAATAACCTGTAACTTTTTAAATAAATAAACCTATTTTAATCCCAAGATATGAAGGAAAGCAAAGCTTTCTGCTGACACAAAAATAAACTAAGTCTTGCTGATAGCAGAAAGACTGTTCTCTTTGAATCTGGATGCTATTGCAATAGAGTAGTTGTTTTCACAGATATAAAAGGTACTTGTAAACCACCATTGAACTCTGCCTTTGTGACTATAACAGGACTTTGCCCTTATGCGAAATACCTGTAGAACAAAGCAGAATGCATTACTTTCATCCAAAATGTCAAAGGAAATATTTTCTTTCTCAAAAGTGGTCACTAGCTATATGCCATAGAAGTACTAGAGATAAGACTTAATTCATGCTTTGCCAGCCAAGTGAAATTCCCATCGTGGGGGGAAAAGGTTCAAAATACTATCTTAGAGTATTTATTTTAGAGTACTTACATCTGGCATTGCAAGAAATGAAGAGAATTGTCCTGGTTTTGGCAGGGATAGAGTTAATTTTCTTCCTAGTAGCTGGTATAATGCTGCATTTTGGATTTAGTGCAAGAATAATGATGATAACACACTGGTGTTTTAGTTGTTGCTGAGTAGTATTTACACCAGTCAAGGGCTTTTCATCTTCCCATGCTCTGCCAGGTGCACAAGAAGCTGGGAGGGAGCATAGCCAGGACAGCTAACCCAACTGGCCAACGGGGTATTCCGTACCATGTGACGTCATGCTCAGTATATAAACTGGGTGATTGGCTGCGGAGGGGCAATCACTGCTCARGGACTGGCACCACCCACCAACCGATGTCCAGCCAGTCCCTGAGCAGCAATACTCAATACCCATTACCTAGTATTTGGGTCTTTTAAGAAATATTGCTGTATTTCATACTCAGATTGATAAGAATTTAATTTACCATTGTGAAGATTTTTGGCTCAGAATGAATTTTTGGACTCATACAGAGCAAAACAAAAAACCCAGCCATGGATTTGAGGCAGGGTTGTGGCTTTCACACTGAATAATTTGTGGCATTGACCTTAAAATGTCTAAACTAGGAAATAGTTAGTCAACAGAAACATGTTCTACCAGGGGGCAGCTCAAAGCAGGAGCCTGTTTCAGGTGCTCTGAGGTGCCCCTTTCTCAGCACAGAAGGAGCCTAGAAGGTGAGCTTAGTAATTAGGCACCTAAAGTTAGTCAACAAGCAGCCACAAAGCTTGCCCACTGATTTAAGTTAAGCCATTAATTTTACTTCAGCCCATCATCAAAATGACATTCAGAAGAAACAACAGCTGCACAAGGCACAGCCATGCACTCTTGGTCCAGCGGATCTTCGTCAGCCTTAAGCTCTGTTTTACATGAAAGAGCCAGAGTTGCAAATTAAACTTACATATTCCTCTTTGGCATGCGTACATGATGTTCATCTGTCCTTGTGGGAGTCAGTGTTCAAGATAATATACATGCATTGTAATACCCCTGAACATGTTTATTTCAAGTCATCCACTGCAAGATGTTATGCTAATACCTCAGAGAATGACGTAAATTAGGATGAATTGGCTAAGTCCTCAGTTCTTATTGCCAGGAGCACCCTCTACAGAGAAGCATTGATAGAAAGTATTATTTTATTATTCCTAAGATGCATCAGTCACATTCAGAGACCCATGTTTAGGCACCACACAGATATATAGTAAGAGATAGTACCTATCCAAAAGAGCTTACAGAACAGGACAAGAAAGACATATCATGGCAGAAAGTAYTATTATTTTAGTTTTATATAGCGGAATATAAAGCATACAGGGATTAAGTATATATGCCTAACGTCAAATTGGAAGGAACCCAACAGCAAAGCCAAAATCCAAACCAAAAATCTCCTGAATTCACATTGGTGATTTAACTCTTTCTCTTGCACTTGACTAGCTGGCATCATGTCAATGACACTTCTGAAACACTGTATAGTCTTTTTTAATTTGTGGAGGCAAATACCTCTGGCCTCAGCACTCTTCATTGTCATACCATTTGTCTCTATTCTCAAATGATTTACAGCAATTGCCTTTTCAAAGTCCGCTCTTAAAACAAATTTCAAAAACATTTAAAGCTTTTCAGGTATAACGTGATGAACATTTCTCTGGAAAAAAGTGTGAATTGTTAGTAGCATTACTGTTATAACTTTGACATCTTTACTGTTAAGAAAGAAACCAGGCATTTTTACAATGACTGAAAAATGTCAAATGCTGTGCTGAGAAATAAAAGTGGAGTAAAAGGGGTTGTTTAATTTTATTATGAGGATGCAAATGCACTAAGTAACTGAAGTACACAAARTTCTCATTATACGTCCTCCAGTTTTCTGCTCCTCTGAAATCTTGAACACAGTGGTTCTTATGGTGCAAGCAGAAAAATCAATGAAATATCCTATTCCTGCTGAACCATGTTATTATAATGATTTGGTGCATTTTATTCATTATAGTTATCTCAATTTGAAGTGTATGAGGGGAGGGAAGAGTAGCAGACAGGAGGAAAGGGTGGAAGGGAATAGCGTTACAGACAGATATGACCAGAATTTGTTTCAGTCAATGATATACATTAAAATTGAACCRCAGTAGATTTGCATGCATTAAAATRCATTTTATCTGCATGTCATAATTACTTGCTTTCATTTCAATTATGTCCTTTTGATGTATTAAAATGGCAGTTGTGCCCTGCGCAGTATTAGGCTTGTGGCTTTGACTGAAATCCAAACAAGCTTGTAATGAAACTGGTTTTGTTGACTTCTTGTAGGTCTGTATGGTGCTCAGTTAGATATGTCTGCTGCGATACATGACTGTGTACCTTCTAAGTGAATACTTTTGGGATGTGATACATCCCAAAATGTATGGGATGTCCTGGTTTTGGCTGGGATAGAATTAATTTTCTTTCTAGTAGTTGGTATAGTGCTATGTTTTGGATTTAGTATAAGAAGAATGTTGATAACACACTAATGKTTTTAGTTGTTGCTAGGTAGTCTACGTCCCAAGGACTTTTCAGCTCACATGCTCTGTGAGGTGCACAAGAAGCTGGGAGGGAGCATAGCCGGGACAGCTAGGCCAGCTGACCAATGGGGTATTCCATACCATATGATGTCATGCTCAGCATATAAGGCTGGGGGAAGAARAAGGAAGTGGGGGACGTTCGGGATGATGGCGTTTGTCCTCCCAAGTAACCGTTACGCGTGATGGAGCCCTGCTTTCCTGGGGATGGCTGAACACCTGCCTGCCCATGGGAAGTAGTGAATGAATTCCTTGTTTTGCTTTGCTTGCGTGCGCGGCTTTTGCTTTCCCAATTAAACTGTCTTTATCTCAACCCACGAGTTTTCTCACTTTTACCCTTCCGCTTCTCTCCCCCGTCCCACCCGGGGGAGAATGAGCGAGCGGCTGTGTGGGGCTTAGTTGCCGGCTGGGCTTAAACCACGACAGTGATTAAGTTGTGTTAACTGTTTGCTGATGCAGTCACTTTTCCAAATGAAGAAGATATCATCAGTATACCTAGATAGTATCAATATATAATCTTTAAACAGCTAGCTGGAAGAAATGAAAACCTGCTGCTTAAGAGACCAGTCAGGCTTTGAATTATGCAGGAGTCTATAGCAAATGAAGTCAGTCTGGTTTAATAGATATACATATTTTTAGGACAGGATCACAAGCCAATGAACACAGTGGCTTAAGCACGTAAGGGAGAAAAAGCCCTTATCCRTATGTGTGGCTGCCAGTGTACCATGGGCACTTACAGCCTGCTATTTCATTCATTCACTCCAAAGCAATTTGAGAAGAGGGTATATCGGCCAAGATAGTATGTTGCTAGCTGTGGGCAAGTAGTTTGGAAACATACATTGCAGGGAGAGAGGGTTAACCATCTGACCAGCACGGTACCACTGCCATCGGAAGAGAGCTCCCGCACAAGCTGGACCTGTGCCATCCAACCTTCTGTCCTGCAGCGTTCCTGCATGGCAAAAACAGGGCCGTGGCGCTGAGAACTAAAGTCACCAGGGGAACATGGCAGATACTGGCAGTGCTCCTTCCCATTTTTTCCTGAGATTGGACATAAGGGGCATGTCAGCAGCAAGAAACAACAGGGCAGTCCTCATGGGAGRTCTCTCTTCAAAGCACTTGGCAAATGTTGATTTGTTAAGACACACTGCAGAGAGCAGCAGTATTCCCCAAGTAGTGATAATGCATCTGCTTGATTGCAAATTATTGTATAACTGAGATAAGAGTACGGTTCTTGACTTGTTCTTATCTTCCTGTGAATCTTCCAGACTCAAAAGCCTTATACATGACTATGATCCTGAGCTGGATGGTAAGCTAGGAGTCTTGCTTCCCTGGCTGTGTGTATTCAGGGAACAGACGATATTTGTTTTGCTGTAGCTAGCTTCTTCATATGCTGACAGAACATATATGAGAGGAAGACGTAGCATGTGCTCAATAAATAACTTCCAAAATGGAGAGTAACTGGATGTTTGGGATTGCCTTCTCCTGGGAGAATACGTTTGTTGGAGAGCTTGATTTTGATTGATTTTCTTCAGAATTAAGTATTTCCTAGACAGTTTATCTGTTTTGTAGCTTACAGGTCTAAAGGCTGCTCTCATAAACCATTTCAGGGCAAAGAYAAAGCTTCTTTTATCCCCCTAAAAGATTTTTTGTGCTTAAGACTGTATACATTTATTTATCCTACTTGTATTCAGATGTCTTATTTCTGTAGCATCTGATCATCACTTGGCCATGTGGTCRCAAAACTTTCCTCCCTTCTGTTTAGTTCTCTCAGAGTTTCTCTCAAAGACCAGCATAGGTGGAAGGAAAAGCAGAATAGGGTTTTTACAGAGTATGCAGCTGCTCAGTGGCACCTGTGGCCTAGTAAGTCACCATAGGATGGCAGCATCTCTGTTAGATCTGTCTCTGTAAGGCGAACTTCTCTCAGTTTTGTGCAAAATCTAGAGAGACAATGCCCTTCCTAAATTTCCAAATAACAGCTTCAGTAACCTCATACCAATTATCTGGCCTTTCATGACTAGATGCTGGTTCATTTTCTGTCAGCAAAGTTTTGGTGGATTGTTGCATTTAAGTAATCTTTCTCCTAGAAAGAAAGGTCATGGTCCGAATGGATAGAGCTTATTCTGTGAAACTGTAAAGTTTAATTACTGGGCTGTAAGTCCTGTACATTAAAACAGTGAGTTTCGCTACTATTGATTTTAGTTTCTGCAGGCCAAGCAGTTTTCTTCTTCCTCCCTCAAACTCCTCATCTTTTGCATAAAATATGCATTTGCTCATGCCAGTGACAGAATCAGTGAAAGGACCATGGAGATCCTATTCATCAACTCTGCGGGAACTAGTTCAGTCYGGGTATCAATCTTCACACTTTCTGATGGGAGAAGGATGTTGTCTGCTCTGAGAAATGACTCCAGGAAGAGTCTTTAATGTTTGATTCGCTTTCCTCAAGAACGAGCGCTGCCTTGGAAGAGAGGACAGGAGCCGTGAGGGAATTCGTAGGAAATAAATGTTACTGACAACACCTGGTTGAACTAAGTGGAGTTTTAAAGTGGGTGTGCTTTCTGGCTGCACATAAYGTTTTTTTCTTTCTGAATTTCCACGCTGTACTGTGCTGGTATTTATTTAGACAGTGCTGTGGTTCCCGTAGGGGAGTCCTAAGGTGACAAAGGAAAGTAAGAGGGATACTGGGTACTCCAAAATAGAGGTGAAATACAAAGCAAAAAAGGCTTTTATTGTGTGTGTAACTCCTATCTGATAAATAAAGAAGGCCCTTTAGCCAGAATTATAAATCAGCTGAGGCTGGGGTTTGTTTATAGTTTGGAAAGGAAGAAGAGAAGCTTCCTGCTCAAGGTGATGCTATAGGAACCCAGTAGGTCCTGGGAGGATGTGAGCAAGGTCATCGTTTGGGAGTTTCTTGCTCTTTCTGCTGGAGGAGGGCAGAGAGGCTGGTCCACCACCTCTCTGTGGCACACATGCACACAGAGCAATCCTGTTTGACATTTCCTTTCCATTCAGGAAAGYCATTGCCACACAGTTCTTCCTGATTTTTCACCATGTTCTCAAGTAAAGTGAACAAGATTAGAACATATTGTTGAAAAAAAAAAGGAATAATTTTCAAATTTAAAAAATRGCTTTTAAATCTTCAGCTTAGCTTTAAATGAGCTAAATACCAATAAAGGGCAAAAATCAGCTTTGTACTTGGAGGTCCTCGCCCCTTCTTCACTAGGGTCACTAGTTTTCATCTTTTTTGCCTGGATTGCAGTCAATGCAGCAGCTATTAGAATTTAGTTAATGCCAGTTTTTGGCCTATATCTACTTTTTTTAAAGCATTGCTATTATTCTGGTTCCTGCAGCACTGTAGGTGAGCATGGCCCTTTGTAGGCAAATAAAAAGACCATCTCCTTCTCTGCAGAGCTTAACATTTAAGTTTAAAGCTCCAATTCTGTAATTTCAGTCCAATATTATACAGAGTAGAGCAAAGAGGCAACAGTGGACTCTCTTTCCTGCAGAGATATATTATATGTTTCAGTGATGTCCCTATATTTCCCTGAACAGCTTGGAAGAAAAGTGACTTGTTCAAACTGTACTTGCAAATATCTCACAATTTAAAGTAAATACTAGGCATTCATGAGGAATAGTGGTTACTCCATTCATCTGGCCTACAAAATTAGTTATGTCTTAATGAGAGGCTATTTTTAAGGGGCAGTGTGGACACGGAATAAGGTTTGAGAGATGCAAAAGAATGAATGGAAGGAGAATGGTGCTCTGAATAATGGAACAGATGAAAACTGAAACATACATCCATAATTAGGGGGATTACACTAAGGATGAATATTGCTTTGTTTTTCTACACTCATGTAAATTCATTATGTGCTGTATGCATATAAAGCTAGCAATTAATTGGATACTCTATCATCAAGTATGTCTGTAATACAAAGGTTGTATTCCAAAGAAAATAAATATAAACTTGTTATTAGAAGCTACAAAAATACTCTCACGTAATGCATTCTCATTTTAAAAACAAAAGGAAGAAAGGACACCATTTCTCTCACCACTGCACTTCTTAGGCAGATGTTAATGCTCACAGCTGGTATATATTTTCCAAGGGCCCCCAAAACATCCTGCGCACAAACTATACCTCTGCCATTGCRTTTCCATCAGGGACTGTGATTTGGATTGCTTATTCCTGATGCCTTAACACTATTCTTTGCTAACTTATATCGTTAACCGTGAATCTCAGACTTTTTAATGGGCTCTAATGATCCTTATGGGAAAATTCGAGTTTTGATCTCTTTGGTAACTACAAATGCAAACATAAGTCCTTCTCAGTTAACAGCTTGTTATGCTTAAGAAGTAAAGAGCACCGGAAATTATTATGGCCCATATGTTACTAAAAGGTTTTGATGTGGATTAGTGGCTTATGTAACGGGAGGGCCTAACCCACACTGGGCTTAATTTAGGAGATTTTCTCCTTTTTTAAAAAAAGGCTTGTCTCCTAATGATAAGCTTGAGTACCAATTTAATTTACATTTTGCTGCTCTTAGGCACAATCAGTATACATTGGAATAAACGTTTAAAGCCCCTTACGAAAAAAATTTGTTGCTTTTGCCATTATTGGTTTTACTTTTTGAGTAACGTTCTTGTTTTCCCTTGACTAGATAGTCTAGTTAGGTTTGATGTGAAATTACAGAAACTGCAAATTAAAACCATGAGTAATGGTCTGTAGTCTTCTCAAGGAAATGAAAAAAAAAAACTTCAGGAATGTTCAGCAACGATGGGAATTTTTCAAAGTCCTGGTCTAAACAAAGGTGAGAAGATAGCTTCAGACATACAAAGAAAATAAAAACAAAGTCTACAGTATAAAATAGTAAAAGTGAACAATTATATAGTGTAGTTGGCAAAAAAAAAAGAGGTTGAAATAGGTGATGAGTTCTAAGTTTATCACTAAAAAATTTTCAACAACTGAAATTACTGAAGTGTATTTTTTATTCTTTGTGTTTCCCATTAGACATTAACATCACTTCAGTGCTGCATTTTAGAAGATGTAGGCTGTATCTAGACACTCAAATGCAGTTTTTTAGAGAAGACATATGTTCGCTTGTGATGTGTCAGGTTTTTATTGCCAACTTGATGTACTCTGGGGCAGTTCTAAAATGCTGAGCTGTTTTAAAAACAGTTCCAAATTAAATCAGAGATATACATATATCCAGCTTCACTGAAAGCCAATTAAAAAAAAAAAGACAAAAAGTCATCTGCCTTTTATTATTAGRTATTAATCTCATTGCTAATTTGAAAAGAATCTGACAGATTCACAAGGCATTTCTTCCCTCCACAGAAGTTATGTGGATACATGCCCATTATCTATTTATGCATGTACTAACTTGGGTTTTACTGTTGTTCTGACTAATCTACCAATGCAAAAATTGGAGTTCTTTATAATTCCTGAATTTCTCCTGTCCAGGAATTTTTCTCAAGAAAATTATCTTTACAGGTATCACTGTCTCTTGCACTCACATCAAGGCCACTTTAGGGGATAGGTTACCAGCCACAGTTAGCGGGCTAGCAGCTGCATATCTGAATCCCTTCAGCATCTTTTTCTTACAGCTGAAGCCCTTTAGTGCCTCAGACTGCTCACACAGCGGCCTTCGTGGGAAGGTTGCAAAACTCTGAAAGCTTCTCAAGAATGCGTAATTCTGGATGCCAAGAACTAATTGGTCTACTTCCCAAATAATGATACAACTCCCACTTCTGAAAACAATTTTTTTACTCTTTCATTGAACGAAATGAAGAATTAATCATTCTTGCTTGGGATGTTTTGGGGGGTTTTTTTGCCCTGTGTAAACCATTTTAAAGTTTTATTCTCAGCTGGAATATGGTGATGTCCTGAAGTGGTCTTTAGGTTACCTGCAAACATTTTACATTTTTAGTGTTTCCTTTTAATTTCCTGTCAATAAAATTCTTTACTTGATTACAGTTCCACTTCTTAAGTTTAGTGTTATTACTGTGGATTTGTGTTTTGACTTTTCATTCCTACAAGAAGGTCAAATGTGAATACTTTGTGGCCTCTTTTACCGAGAAGAACTTYGTGGCTGCATATTGAAACAGGTCACATGCTCTGCTTGAAACTAAATCAAGAATGGCTTTTCCTTTGTGGCTTTCCTGACCAATTAATTGAAACAGCAATCCTTTACAGTTTTTAAAATAATATTGTCTGCAACATACTCTGTCATGACAGGTATCGCRTCTATCTGGAAGATATGAAGTCTCCTATTACTACTTTGATTTTTAATCTTGTAGCYTCTTGGTCTTCCTTATCATGTTATGGTCATTGTCCCACATTGGTGGGATGCTCAGTAGTATAGACCTATGCCTATGCTCTTTCTGTATTGGCAAAGAGTTAAAGCCCAGAAGGATTCTGCAATAATGATTCACACAGTGTCATGGATTAAGCCTGGTAGGCAGCTAAGCACCCCACAACTGYTGGCTCACTCCCCACCAGTGGGATGGCAGGGGGAAAATTGGAAGGGTAGAGGTGCAAAAACTCGTGGATTGAGATGAAGACAATTTAATASRTAAAGCAAAGCAAAACAAGGAATTCATTCACCACTTCCCATGGGCAGGCCATCTTCAGAAAAGGAGGGCTCCATCGCATGCAACTGTTGCTTGGGAAGACAAATGCCATCACTCCRAACGTCCCTCCCCTTTCTTCTTCCCCCAGCTTTATATGCAGAACACATCATACAGTATGGGATATCCCTTTGCTCAGTCGGGGTCAGCTGCCCTGGCTGTGTCCCCTCCCAGCTTCTCATGCACCCCCAGGCTACTCGCTGGCAGGGCATCATGAGAAGCAGAAAAGGCCTTGACTCTGTTTAAGCACTGCTCAGCAATAGCTAAAACATGCCTGTGTTATCAACACTATTTTAATCATAAATCCAAAATGTAGCACCATACAAGCTATTGTGAAGAAAATTGACTCCATCCCAGCCAAGACCAGTACACATAGTTAGGATATTTACCTTATTTGATTCCAGCCACTCCTTAAATTATTATTTTACTCCCTGAAATCAGAACTGGTCTGATTATGTTCCATCTACCAAGTTTCTGAGATATTAATTTAATCATTGTGTCCGTTTTAAACCAGACATTCCAGTTTCTCTGTCCTTAGTGTGGTTCAGAGTTCTAGCACTAGTACAAACAGGCACACATATTCGGTCTTAGTCTGCTTGACAATTTTTATGTATGTGCTGAAATGGGGATTTACTTGTTAAGCTGCAYTTTGTTGTTGTTTTGCTGCATTTTATGTTTCCACCCTATCCTTTATTTGAGGATATTGCGTTTTTGTACTTTATCCCTGTGAAATGCACCATCCTGTAGTATGTGCTCTTTCGAGTGTCTTGACTTTTTCCCAGTCTTAGCTTAAAAATTCACCCTTATCTTTTTAATTCTCAGTTCCCAGGTTCAAGTTTGGATTATACAGATCCTGTCCTCCCCAGATAGTAATAAATCTCAACTATCCTTCCCTGCACTGTGTTTTCAGTGAAGAACTGAGTCTCTCCCTCTCCATCTGCTGCCATGTGTAGGTCTGGTAAGCCTGAGCCTCTCTTCCTGCCTACGCATAGATTTAATCACCACAACAYACATCACAACATTGTTGACATTTATCCTTATCATTTTTTAAAAGATCATTTACGTGCTTCGTGAGGTCTGCCACTTTTACACTTGACAGGCAAGAGCAGGTCTTCTCTTCATCTAAGAGCCATTATAGCGATCACAAGACTAGGTATTTATGTCAGATAATTGCAACCGTACATGTCATTGACCAAATGCTGAAAAGATATATGACAGTAGCAACAAGGAAAATGCAAAGTAAAAGCAGCYTTAACAGACGTGCTCTCTTTCTTCCCATATGTTTTCCTGTGCCTATAGGGCTGCACGCACAAGTACACAGTGTTATCAGTTCTGAATGCACTAGGAAATCATCTTGGAATCACCGTGTGAAATGTACTGAAAAAGTCAATTTACAGCTCAGCTGTGGTCTTTAGGAACTATTTAAAAAGGTGGAGAGAAGAAAATAGACAACATCATTGTGTCACTGCRGAAATAAGCAGCTCACTTGATGCCTTGAATATTGTGTGCCGCTCCTGTGAACGCCGTCACCTCAGGAGTATGTAACAGGACCAGACAAGTTCAGATGAAGGGAAATGAGGTGGAGCAGGGAAGGACTTCTGAAGAAGGAGAGAATGAATGGAGCGGGACATTTTAGTTTGGAGAAGAGGCAATAGCAAAGGGATCAGAAATTGTGAATGGCAGGGAGGAGGTAAATAAGGGATAATTATTCCCTAATTCTGTAAACACAAAAACTAGCACTCGCCAAAGGAAATCATCAGGTGGCATGTTAAGACAAGCAAAAAGAAGCACTTTTTCACAAAGCAGCCAAACCATGGAGCTCATTCACAGGTTGTGACTAGGCAAATGCAGAGAGGAAGCAGCAGCTCCTCTCTAAGGAGCAAACATGAGGCTCCAATTACAACCTCTGRCTAAAGAAATCCCTAAAATGCAGATTGCTAAAAATGGGGAGAGCAAATTGCAGGATATATTACTCTACATTTGCTATGATATGCTTTCTTTGTGTGTGTACTTCTGGTCACATCAGAAAGAGAAGAAGGGGCAGGAAGATTTTTGGTCTGATGCAATAGAGTTAGGCTTATGAGGTCCTTTAAAACTGTAGGTATTCAGAATAATGAATGTTGAAAATGAGGATTCACCTCTTGGCATTTCTCTATTACACTTCTGGCCAAATGCACTTACCAGAGTTTTATTGTTTTCCTTTTACTGCTTTCTATACACTACAGTATTATTCTATGAAAACACAAGTAGTAAACAAGCTTCTAACTATTTGTATGGATTATAGCTTTTATGACAAAAATATTTTCCATCTGGAAATGAGTTTTAATATTCTAGGTAGAAGAAATRTCCTGTGTGTAAATATTTCCCTTGTAGGGAATGCCACTGCTATAGACATAATTTTACCTGATTGAACCAAGTGATTTAAGATTATACGATACTTGCAGTCAACTACCAAATGTATTTGTCAGACATGCGGTTGAGACAAAGGGGAATATGTGTTCTACCTGCTCAGAATCATAGAATCTTAGAATCATTTAGGTTAGAAAAGACCTTTAAGACGATCAAGTCCAACCATTAACCTAGCACGGCCAAGTCCACCACTAAACCGTGTCCCTAAGCAGCATATCTGCACGTCTTTTAAATACCTCCAGGGATGATGACTCCACCACTTCCCTGGGCAGCCTGTTCCAGTGTTTGACAACCRTTTTGGTGAAGAATTTTTTCCTAATATCCAATCCAAACCTCACCTGATACAATTTGAGGCCGTTTCCTTGTGTCCTATCGCTTTGTACTTGGACGAAGAGACTGACACCCACCTCGCTACAACCTCCTTTCAGGTAGTTGTAGAGAGCAATAAGGTCTCCCCTCAGCCTCCTCTTCTCCAGACTAAACAACTCTAGCTCCCTTAGCCGCTCCTCATAAAACTTGTGCTCCAGACCATTCACCAGCTTTGTTGCCCTTTTCTGGACACGTTCCAGCACCTCAATGTCCTTCTTGTAGTGAGGGGCCCAAACTGAACACAGTATTTGAGGTGCGGCTTCACCAGTGGCGAGTACAGGGGCACGATCACCTCCCTACTCCTGCTGGCCACACTGTTTCTGATACAGGCCAGGATGCCGTTGGCCTTCTTGGCCACCTGGGCACACTGCCGGCTCATGTTCAGCCGGCTGTTGACCAGCATCCCCAGGTCCTTTTCCGCCGGGCAGCTTTCCAGCCACTCTTCCCCAAGCCTGTAGCGTTGCCTGGGGTTGTTGTGACCCAAGTGCAGGACCCAGCACTGAGCCTTGTTGAACCTCATACAGTTGGTCTCAGCCCATTGATCCAGCCTGTCCAGATCCCTCTGCAGARCCTTCCTACCCTCAGGCAGATCAACACTCTCACCCAGCTTGGTGTCATCTGCAAACTTACTGAGGGAGCACTCAATCCCCTCGTCCAGATCATTGATAAAGATATTAAACAGAACCAGCTACAAAACTGAGCCCTGGGGAACACCGCTCGTGACCRGCCGCCAACCTTATTTAACTCCATTCACCACAACTCTTTGGGYCCGGCCATCCAGCCAGTTTTTTATGCAGTGAAAAGTACACCCATCCAAGCCATGAGCAGCCAGTTTCTCCAGGAGAATGCTGTGGGAAACAGTGTCAAAGGCTTTAGGAAAGTCTAGGTAGACAACATCCACAGCTTCTAACCATCAATAACAAAAAAGGTATAATATGAGACATGAAAGACTGTACAGTATTTTGTGGGCTTGTTTGCAATAACTAAAGCAAAAGTGTGTTCCTGGAATGGTTCAGCATTGTCCTGAAACTGAGTTTTATATACTCATGATTAATTTCTTGTTGCAGTCACACAAACAATAGATGTATTTCTATTGTGCATGCAAATTTGGAGGGAATTCTGAGAAGCCACATGCTAAGCACCAGTTATCCTGCACACTGAAAATATATTACAGAATGCTATATATTTCAACAGTAGAGCAAGAAAGGATTCCTAGATTTACAGGGAGAAATTATGATGCACTGTCRTTTGACAATAACAGGAAGGGGATACTGAAGTTCAACAGTTCAGGAGCATTTCAGCTTTGCAGAAAAGGACCTGGGGGTCCTGGTGGCCACAAACATGAGCCAGTGATGTGCCCTTGCAGCAGAGAAGGCTAATGGTATCCTGGGCTGTAYTAGGCAAAGTATTGTCAGCAGGCGGAGGGAGATGATCCTTCCCCTTTATTCAGYGCTGGTGAGGCCACACCTGGAGTACTAGGTACAGTTCTGGGCTCCCTAGTACAAAACAGACATGGACATACTGGAGAGAGTCTGACAAAGGGCCACAAAGATGATGAAGGGACTGAAGTGCCTCACATATGAGGAGAGGCTCGGAGAGCTGGGACTGTTTATCCTGGAGAAGAAAAGGCTCAGGGGGATCTTGTCAAT
Source organism: Oceanodroma leucorhoa (assembly GCA_030449065.1). Classification (NCBI taxonomy): domain Eukaryota; kingdom Metazoa; phylum Chordata; class Aves; order Procellariiformes; genus Oceanodroma; species Oceanodroma leucorhoa. The sequence continues at coordinate 5,447,868 of JASVER010000012.1, read as the reverse complement.
GTATATAAATACCTGAAGGGAGGGTGCAAAAAGGACAGAGCCAGGCTCTGCTCAGTGGTGCCCAGTGACAGGACCAGAGGCAGTGGGCACAAACTGAAACATGGGAGGCTCCACCTGAACATCAGGAAGCACTTTTTTACTGAGGGTGACCAAGCACTGGCACAGGTTGCCCAGAGAGGTTGTGGAGTCTCCACCCCTGGAGATATTCAAAAGCCATCTGGACATGGCCCAGGGCAAGAGGCTCTAGGTGGCCCTGCTTGAGCAGGGTGTTTGGACAAGATGACCTCCAGAGGTCCCTTCCAATCTCAACCAGTCTGTGATTCTGTGATTCATGGCATCCTCAAGGCTGAAGTAGAACAAGGTTGAAGTGCAGTAGAATGACTTGTGTTCCTAGATTAGAGGGGCAGCATGGAAACATCATGTGGCTTCATGAAGTTTGGGATTAAAAAGAAAACCATGGGCCATGAACAGAAAAGCAGAGACATAAGGAGACCCCTTAAGGCTTTCAGAGCAAAGAATTACAAAATGAAATTGCTATTAGCTAAGAAATGAAAGAAAAAAATCAGTGTAAACAGTAAAAATACAGTTGGAAATAGTCACAGAGCAAGAAGTAGTGGGCATATGAAACACCATTTAGGAGGTGTCACTACATCTCCTTTTAGTGACTGTCCTCACAATTACACCTGGCAGTAAGAGAGTACTTTGGTCTCTGTGCCCATTCACTTGTTGGCATCATTTCACTTTCCATCTCCCTTTCTGCTCTGCTTAGGGAGTCAAAAATCACAATGGCAGCAACTATTGTCATTGTTTTGGAGGCTCTGATCATGGGTTATTTATGCTAACAATTGCTCATATCAGCATGGCTGCTAGGTTTGCATGTTATGTGATCATATATGAWGGCAAAGTCTTTGGACATTCATTGAAAGAATGAATGCTCCTATCAGAAAAAATGTCTGTATTTTGCTGGTAAATTAGCACAAGTCCACCAGCCTCAAAGAAGTATACCAGTTTTCCCCAGCTGTAGGTCTCCCACTGCCTATCTTTGGGCACAATGTGAGAGTGACAATTTCCAGTCATTACCAGTGTGGAGGAGCTATTTGGAGCTGGAGCAGGCTAGTAGGTCTCCCCAGCAAYGCAAATGTCATCAGCCAATACTAGATGCTACTTACTTCTCTGCATGAGCAGCACACCTTAGCACCTGTTGCGCRTGCCTCAGAGCCCATTGGTAATTCTGGACTTCTGTCATTCATGAGCACTTAGAAAACAAGCACACCTGAATATTTCAGGGATGAAGAGCTATCCTGCCATCTATTCAAAACATATTTTTTCTATGTATCTGCACCTACTTAAAAATATACTTTAAAAAGTTAGTGAAATAGAACAAACGTGATGCAACTGAATGAAATACTTCATCAAAAAAACCAAAGTATAAAAATTAAGACTAGTTACAGCCATCTTTAGAGAAATGTGAGAAGATCAAGAAATGTGAACATAATGCTTTTGAAAAGGGGAAAATATTAAAGTTTTCTTTATTTTGCTCTTTTCTGAAATCAAATTCTTTGAGAAATCACAGCTGTACTCAAGCTAGCAAGAACACACTGAGCAGTACCTTCCCCCRATAGGCGTCAATATTCCCTTTGAATTCAACACAACTGGGTCTTTAGCCATGTTGCTGAGGTTAATTTTCTATGGATACTCAAAACTGCCTCACTAACCCACTTAGGTGAGTTTATCCAGCCACACAAACACTTCCCTAATGGAAGACCCTGAGGTGCTAAACAARGTTGTAGTCTCCTTAGTTCTTCTAGTAAATCTGGTTAATAAAACATTTTTAGCCACCTGTGAGCTGAGAAGGGCTTGCAAGTTGTTTAGATTCACAGCTACAGTAAGCTTGCTGGCACTAATGCTGCTCTTCTGGCTGTCATTCATCTCGTCTGCTAGGTCCTTTATAGTTTATAAAATATTCCATCTAAACATTTTGTACATCGAAAAGGAAAGAAAAGGAGCGTGAATCTTACAGTGCGTTTAAATATATATATACAGCTTTGTTTTTTCAGTTGTTACCTGTATCACAGTATGGAAATGAGAAAATTGGGCTGTAAAAGACTCATTGAGCTGCTTTTCCATTATACTAGGTCCCAGCTGGAGCTGTTAATTTTGCCTGGGAAGGTACTACTGAAGTCAAACTGGGAAACGAAATGAGCAACAGTTAAAAACGAAGGAACTACACAAGCAGAGGAGGCAATGCCTCTGCACAGCTGGAGAGGCAGAAACCTCACCTGGGATGTTGGGAACCAGCAGGATGAGGTTAGGAGAACCTGTTAAAATAGTCATAAACTGCTGGAGTGATGATGCTCATTGGGATCTACCTCCTGTCAGACAGGCCTGGTCGCAAACATACTTTGGAGAAACCTCAGAAGTACTGTACTGCTACACCTGCGCCCTTCATGCCACATCTCCAGTGAGCAGTTGCATCTCCAAGCACACCCTTAGGGCTCGCTTTGCCTGAGGGGAAGCCATTGACTCAAATCAGTTGTCKCTGAAAAGCACGTTTGTAGTGGGTTGACCCTGGCTGGACACCAGGTGCCCACCAAAGCAGCTCTATCACTCCCCCTCCTCAACTACACAGGGGAGAGAAARTATGATGAAAGGCTCGTGGGTCGAGATAAGAACAGGGAGAGATCACTCACCAATTACCGTCACAAGCAAAAACAGACTCAACTTGGGGAAAATGAATTTAATTTATTACCTGTCAAATCAGMGTAGGGTAATGAGAAAATAAAAACTAAATCTTAAAACAMTTTCCCCCCACCCCTCCCTTCTTCCCGGGCTCAACTTTACTGCCAAATTCTCTACTTCCTCCCCCCAAGCAGCACAGGGGGATGGGGAATGGGGGTTGTGGTCAGTCCATCACACCTTGTCTCTGCCGCTCCTTCCTCCTCAGGGGGAGGACTCCTCACACTCTTCTCCTGCTCCAGCGTGGGGTCCGTCCCGTGGAAGACAGTCCTCCACAAACTTCTCCAACGTGAGTCCTTCCCACAGGCTGCAGTTCTTGACGAACTGCTCCAGYGTGTATCCTTTCCACAGGGTCCAGTCCTTCAGGAACAGACTGTTCCAGCGTGGGTCCCCCACGGGGTCACAGGTCCTGCCAGCAAACCTGCTCCAGTGCRGGTTCCTCTCTCTCCATGGGTCCACAGGTCCTGCCAGGAGCCTGTTCCAGTGCAGGCTTCCCACGGGGTCACAGCCTCCTTTGGGTGCATCCACCTGCCCCAGTGTGGGGTCCTCCATGGGCTGCAGGTGGATATCTGCTCCACCRTGGACCTCCATGGGCTGCAGGGGGACAGCCTGCCTGGCCACAGTATTCACCATGCCTGGAGTACCTCCTCCCCCTCCTTCTTCACTGACCTTGGTGTCTGCAGAGTTGTTTCTCTCACATATTCTCACTCCTCYCTTCTGACTGCTGCTGCACAGTATCTTTTCCCCTGTCTTAAACATGTTATCCCAGAGGTGCTACCACCGTCGYTGATGGGCTCAGCCTTGGCCAGYGGCGGGTCCGTCTTGGAGCCGGCTGGCATTGGCTGTATCAGACATAGGGGAAGCTTCTAGCAGTTTCTCATACAACCCATTCCTGTAGCCCCCCCMCTACCAAAACCTTGCCAGGCAAACCCAATACAATGTTAGTTAATAAATCCACCACGGTACGAGCAGTGAAGGACTGCAAATATGACAGCGCCTTGTTTTTGGGAGGCAGTGTGGAGGGGCCATGTGTGGTAGTTCCCTCCAYCCCTGCCCAGATGGTGGTCTCTGATGGTCAGGGTGTCCATTTGCAAGCCAAATTCTGCACTGCAGCTGCCAGCACAATTTGTTTCTTGTCAATAAAGCAGCAGAGCCACTAGGGCTCTGCATCGCTCACTAGTAATGAAGCTCAAATTAATTCCAATATTAGTTCCTAGTTCAACAAAGAAAAAAAGGCAACCTGAAAACAATAACCCTGGGAAGAAAAAACAAACAGCATGCAAGATTCTAGACGGCAATAGGCAGAGCTTTGTTCCTGCTGATTTCTTTTATGAACTGAACTACCTTCTATTTGGGGTTTGATTTAATATGAACATCTAAAGCTTGTTTCTTCATAGTYTGGAATTTTAAATCAAGATTTGAAATTCCCAGTTGATGAAGCAGCTGACAAATTTCTTGGCAGCCTTGTGTGAGCATGTATTTTGTGCTTTTTCCATTCAGATGTCATTTGGTACCTTCCTTGACTTGGTTGAATGCCTCATGACAAATGTAATTATTTCTTTCACATGTGTGCACCTAGGTCTGGGTCTCATGTGTATAGTTTAATGATACATTTATTAGCATGAAAATCTCACTACCATGAGTCTTGATTCAGGCAAAACTATTTATTGTCTTGAGTAGGAGGTCTTCCTGAGACTAAAAGGCACTTTCAGGAGTTAGACCCATCAGACAAAACTCTTGCCCTGTTGAAGTCGGTGAGAATTGTATTGTTAAATGACTACAGGCAGACTTTTACTGGCGGAGTTTTGCACTGTGAGCTACCTTGTGGTGGGCTCTCAGCTTGACTGCAGACAGTGGCTATACACTGATTTATACCAGCTGAGAGCCCGGCTGCTCCATTTCACACTTGAAAAGCAATCTGTGCCTGCTCAGTAATGCATGCAAGCATGTACTTAAAGTTAAGCATGTGGTTAAATGTTTGGTGAAGTGGGCCTCAAAGCACAAAAGATGGGTAYAGTTTCCTCCTCTAACTACCCTTTTTAAAATAATTTCATCCACTATTTTGCATGCTTTTAGGGAAATGATGCTATGAAGAGCTCTGATTACCTGCTGTCAGTGAGCTGCATGACTTTTTCTAGCACAAAAACAAAAGTGAAAAGTATGTTAAATGCTGCTTCACTGAAAGTAATTATTYTAATGCATTGTCTAAGTGCTCATGTAAAAGCTGCAATTAATAAAAGTGCATTGACTCAAGTATTCTCATGCACAATGTCCAAATTCCTTAAGGCTAGCAGGTAGCAGAGCCTGTCTTCTGAAACAGATTTCAACTTTCTTATTAATGACCTGACTATTTCTAACAGGTACAGCCCTTTGTTTGCAATTAGTGCTACAAACGATACTAATGCTTTTGTCGCAGAGTGCTGAATGACATGTTTTCCCCAGAGTGCCATCCTGTAACTTATGTCAAGCACAACTATGTGCTTTTTTAGTCTCAACCTAAACAACCTGATGGTGGGGTTTAGTCATTTTTATAGTGGAAGTTGTGGGCAAGTGTGAAAATAGTGCATTCAACACTTTGAATTCAAATTTGATCATTGGTGAAAGACTGTTAGTTGCTATTTACTAACATGCCTGAAAGAAGTCTTCTGCTTTTGCCGTGGCTTGTTTCACTCATAGCTTGTTCTAAAGTGATTGGCTGATTTTATTTCTTTCAGCCTCTTGAAAGCCACAGCCTAGCTCTTCCAATATGCTTTTTCAGAGATCCTGTATTTGGATGTCTGGAGATTTGAATTTGGGTTTTTGTGGGGTTGTTTGGTTTTTTGTTTCAGGAGAAATTCAGACAYGCCAGATGCTGAAAAAAGCCTGAGAGTTACAACCAAGGGCTGCAGGTGACTTTATAAGCCCCTGAAATCTCTAGCTCACCATTCACACGCAGTCTCCACAATCTCCACCTACCTAAGGCAGAATTCCTACTCATTTTTCTTCTACTGCTTCAAATACTGTAGCATGTGATTTCAAAATTAAAATGTCTCTATCCCTCCCCAAAGCTCCTGCATTAAATTAGAATTTAAATATGAAACATGTTAGCCTGGCAGTATTACCCTAACTAATGATCTTTGAACRTAGTGTTTTCTCTCTTCTATCTCGTATTATTTAGGAAACACAACAATACACAGTATCATTTATAAAAAGAGAGCTCTTCTGTGCTAGTTGCCAAATATCCATGTGCAGGCAAAGACAGGCCTTGTGCCAAGGAAGAGATCATTGTAATCATTCTTAGTTCTGTATTTTCACTACTGACCTGTGGCTAGCCATATCTGCACTTACTCCACATCAGAGTGCCATCACCAGCTGTGCAAAAAAATCTTCCRATACTTTTAAAAGCAGGAAATAGGCACCTGTCCTTTTCCTCTTTTCTTTCTAAGTCTATTTTGACTGCTAAGCCTACAATGGAACAAATCACTGATTCTGATTAGAGAAATCTCCCCCTTCGAGGAAGAAAAATGCCTCCATAGGCAAAGCAGTAAGAAGAAAATGCTTTTTGGCAATTGAAGGAATAGACTGGYTTTGCAACCATTCAATTTCTCAGCAAGCACATTAGACAGTTTAAAGTTACTCTTCCATCGATGCTTGCTGTTGAATGCAATATGCCTCCATAGCAAACAGAAGAAGAAAAAAAAAAAATCAGTCATCAGAGACCAGGGCTGTGTAAGAAGAAAGGAACATTGCAACCTGAAATAGAAATAATGTCTGGATCACATTTTTACTTTGTGTTTAAAGGATATTTCCCTGTGTAGTACATTACAAGAAAAGCAGTACCAAGTGCCTTTCTGTTTCCCTAGAGGACTGTTCACTTATTTTAGGGCTATGATGGATAAAGCTATGAAATACGCAGTCTATACCTGTGAGTAGACTGATATGTACATGCAGGCAACATTATTTCAGATCACAGACTCAAACTTTAAGGAATAGCCTCAGGCCCTGTCTTAGGAACTCCTCTGTAGTAGCTTTGATACGACAAATGTAGTCATACATGCACCGAGATGTAAAAATAAAAAGKAACAGGGAGAAGAGGGAAAAAAAAGACCTAATCGGTTTTCGAGATGTTAGAATGATTTAAAATGAGACATCGGCTCAAATTCCTTTGCGGCAGGAGTTGCCCTGGTGAAGAGATTCTGCAGTGCAAAACAGGGTTGTCCCTCCACGCACGCGTGATCAGCTTGCCAAACCTCTCGTGTTCCTGAGGGAGAATATGCTTACAGTTCCTGTGGGGTGCCACCTCTTCAGTCAGGCAGGTCTGCTATGAAGGCCCACCAAAAATAAAAAGTGGCTTCCTTCAACAGAAATTCCCAAAGCAGGTGGATGGTGACAGTATCTTTGACCGCAGCATAAGCATGGTCTCTTCTGAACAGACGTTTTCTTGTCTCAGGTCTGAGRATCCTTAACATTAGTTGTCTGAAATGTATTTGCCTTTAGCTGTTGTATCCTGAATTTATGACTGCATAAGGAATTTGCAGGACTCTTTACCACAGTAAATACAAAAGGTGTCAAAACAATGTATTKYATTTGTAAAAGTTTAAAATGAGAAAAATTTGARTTACAGGCAGAGAATGTTTTGGTGCCTTTCCAATATTTTTGCACATAAATATAAAGGTCGACAAATGGAGCTTGCTTTTCCATGGAGACTACAACAACTCTTGATTTAGTAAACCACAAAATTCAATATATTTAAGCAAACAATTTCTTAATTCATTGTAGCATTTTAATGACTGAGTGTTTACTTTGATTTAAAGTTGTTTTTTAAACAATCTCAATTCCTTTTTACTCGGGTAGAATAGATAATCCTCTCTGGCATGAAGCATGCGGTGCTAAATAGATCTAAAAAGATCATATGACCTTTAAAAAAATGAAAAAGCACTCTAGAAGATTCAATTCACTGGTCTTGTGCCCAGTAGTAAGATTCAAGRGTCTCATGCAGGCTATCAATGCATCAAGGGCAAGAGCAGCCTGTTCCTGAAAGGTCCTGAGCACTCTCAGAAGGGAGTCGTTGCTATTTCCYGTGTTCATGCCCAGAAGATGTCTGGTAGACACAGGGGCTCTGACCAAAAGCCAAAGTTAGCAAGGAGTGAGCTCTGGAAATAGGTGTGAGACAACTTCAGATCAGTAATTTCGGTACTATTCCTTGTACATGAGAACATCCCATGGGAAGAGCTTGCCACAGGAGGCAACCTTGCATGCTCCTGACCAGTCCAAGGCAAAACCACAAAGGAATCAATTTACTTGTTCAAAGGGGTTAATACAATCGATTCCTTTTTGGCAGCCCTGAATGTCATTTAGGCAGCCCAGATTTCTTTTTCAAGTATTGCTTACCCTGAGTATAGACAAACACCTCTAGATTTTTCCATCATTTTTTCTTAGGTAAAGTGGAAAAATCCCTGCCCTCTGGGATTTTTCCTTGGTTTTAGAGCCTTTCTTTATTTCAGCTGTTATCAGAGCAAATAGCAGAGTTCTGGGGCTCTGTTTTTCATGATGCATGTTTTATATTCCCCTGACCCTTTTTGCCATACCAGTGTTACATAATAGATATTATTAAGTACATAAAAAACAAGTGTGGAAATTCATGAAGGAAGAGAGAAGGGGGCACCCATATCTTGTTGACTCTGGTCAACTAGAAGTTCCTGAAGAYAGAAGTCTTCCATTAATCTACAAAAGAAATCTGATGTGGAAGGTARTGTGATCAAAATCTCTTGCCTATCATCAAACACGGCCTCTAAACAGGGTACCTGTTTTGTATTTCCAGTCTCTTGACAGTAGGTGACTTTCAGAGATTAAAAAATCCACAGAATTAACCAGAGCTTTGGGAGCTCTATACCCCAGAATATCTGGCTTTTCATATCTGAAAAGATACATAAAAGAGGGAAATGCAAAGTTTCTGTGTTTGTCCCAATAGGTGTAATATCTCCTCACAAAGATTGCCAACGATGGGACCAGCTGTACTTTTTGGTTTCAMGTTATGATGTATAAGTAAAGTAATCTCCATTACAGTGAAAAGGGCTGCTTGCTCAGTCCTAATCATATGACTTCTTTTCTAAAACAACAGATAAGCACTGATTTGTCAGGCATTGTATTTGTAACTGCATCTCAGACTTTTAAACAGAAAATGCCAGCTATGGTCTGGCTTGGGTAAGAAAATTACCAGAGTGCAATCCCTAAAGAGATCTAGGTCCAYCGTTGTTATTCCATTAGTGGATATCAAGTAATATCATACATCTCACCAGAATCCCCAAAATGTGTGCACTGTCTTGTTGCTTGAAACTCTACAGTTGCCTTAACGTGTTATCAATATGCATCAAAATCGAAGACCCAGGCGCTTCAGTGCCCAGCAGTCCTCAATACTTCTTGTATAAATCTATTTAAAATATGACCGCAGTAAATTAGGTTAAATACTGTAAATTTGATTCCTGAAATCAGCCCAAGATACCACTTCTGAATGTCTCCTAACTTCTTTAGGATGTGAATGGATTATTTTCAGACTTGTATCTCCACTTTATTGAGTCTGCTTTAGACTACATCCTTATTTCTTGGGTCAAAGTTTTGTCCTAGCACATGAAGTTGCAGATATTTAATTAACAACTGAAAAAATTGAGTTAATCTGGCTTAACAACTGATAAGGATCTTCAGTCTATTGTCAGATCCTTTTGCTTTCCTAATTCTTTTGCAGATGTGACATCCTAATACAAAAAAAATGCAGCCTTTTTTTTTTTCAACTCTGAATTAGCCTATGTTTTTTTTTTTACAGCTGCATCTGTGTTTTTCCTAAAATCCCTTAATTATCATTTATCAAAAGAAGCAAAAAGTTTGACAACGCCCCACTATATTTCAGGTTCAACCTTTGATATGCTATAATTGGAGGAGAAAACATGATAGGATATTACTTTTTCTCAAAGCTGCTTTAGGCTGATCACTCTTTTACTTTGATCTTTAAAATCTTTATATCTGTTTAGATTCCTACAGGTGGTATTTAAAGAAAATATCGTCATGAAGCAATCTGCATCACTGTCAAAATGTTCACAAATGCATCCATTCTGCAAGCCTTGCATCCCTGAGCCTCTCTTTAAGATCCTTCATCCAAGAGACCTGGATCATGCCGRTAGAAACTGGTTATCATGTTCCTGCACAGCTGCAAGCTCAGYTGACCTCTGGGCAGAACCGCACTGGAAGTGTGGAAGGAGGATGTCCTCTTGGTCTCAGTCCTTCAGTGGCAAAAATCTTCTTCGTTTAAATGGGGCTGAAGTTTCTAGTGTCATAATTATAGATCCTAGGGCAATTATAGACCCTACAGCAAGCCTGGCCTATTCAAATAGCAGCCAGAACAGAAAAGTTACCCCATAGTAATCCATACAGAAAAAAGTCACCTGTGCTTACATTTGTTGTCTATGTGCTGTTTAGTAATTTTGGAGCTGCAGATCACTCTTYCTCCGGGGAGCTGGAACAGTTGGGGTTATTAGGACCAGCCATCGGATGTCAGTATTGAGCTGCACGAATCCRGTAAAATGGAGAGCTCACCAACAGGCAGCAAAACGCTTGGGTCGTAAAGGTCTTTCAGCTTATTCGTTTCAGGTACTTTGTCATAGAGCTCAACCTGGAAGGCAAAGCAATTTGCCAGCGTGTGCGTGTGTATTTGTTTGGAATTTGATGACATAGGGAATGCCAACCCCACRGACCCATCGCACGTCGTGCCTTTGGATCAAGACAGCGCCCAGTTTTCATGGTAATATTCGTAGTTTCTTTCTAATAGGCAGGACTAGCTTGATATTGCTAATCCTGGTGATATCAACAGTTTTCAGTCTAAAATTAGCAACATTTTTCCGTTAATAAATAGGCATTTACTTTTCCATATAAACAAGATTATAGAACTGTAGCACATCTAYGCATATGCAAGAAGAAAATAGAATTAATCAAGCAACAGAAACACTTTTATTTCCCGCATCATGTTTTTTCTTGTGTCTAGTAGTTGCTTTCAAGGATACATCTAACACAAAAAATCTAAATAGATAACAAGAAAGTGGGAAAATTCACAAAATGATTAGATGTCACTTGAAATAAGTATGCGGCTGGGTCAGCAAATCCAGAAGCTAACATGGGCCAGAATTGCTGGATAATCTGCATATGGATTTATATTGGTCTTTCTTTAAGTAATGGCTTGTCACTGAGAAGAAATGTAATTTTTCCTAATGGCTAACCACTCCCTCAGAAAAGATATATTTGTCAAATCCGATGCTCAACATTTAGCAAAAATGAAAAATACATTGTCCTTCTTTTGAAAATATTACGTCTTCAGCAAGCCTGTGAGGTTTGTATGGGATGCATAGGTAATAAATCACCAAATTTTGAAATGCAGCCTAGTCTGAAGCTTCCTACTGGCCAACAAAGGCAGCCAGGGCAAGGCGTGCATAAGGGTGTCCATTTAGAAGTGGAAGGACACTTARGGGAAATGAAGGGATAACATACATTTATAAACTACCAATTCTAGAGAAATAAATGATAAAGTGGTAACAGTCACATTTTCAGCTTTTTGTCCTGTTCAAAGGATGTAGAATTTCCTTTGTGACCTAAACCATTCAGTTGGTTGTGCTTTTATTATGTGCGTGACAACAGAAACCTTGGTGATGACACTGCTGACTCTGTTACAATAGCACCCAGTGCCCCCAGATGGGGCTCAGGTTGCCCATCTGCTGGGTGCTGTAAAGGTACAAAACAGTAAAAAGCATTCCATAAAGCTTTGTTTTCAATTGCAGCGGAACTCTTTTAATGAAAGGGATTATGAAGTGCTCACTGAAAAATGTGTTCACTTTGTTCACTTCTAAGAAAATCTGGCAGCGTTTGTTTTCCTGGCGTCTTCACAGCCAGTACTTTTAGCACACACTCATTTTATCTCTCCTTCTTGCCAYATCCTAAAGTTAAGTGTGGTAGCTTTGACCCATTCCTCCTCTGAAGGAATTGGGGCAGCCCAAAGAGTCAGGAGAGCAGGGAGGGAAGGTTGGTGGGCAACTGGCRGCTGTGGAGGGGAGCTGACGGCTATGCAGAAGTGAAGATGTCTCTTTTTAGGTTTTACTCCCTTGTTATTAAAAAGAAATGTGAGAGACTTGTAGAAATTTAAATAAATAAATACAATCACACATACATACCGTTTATCCACTAGGAAAACCAACTGAGTTCTTGAAGGAAGAATAAAACCTTCCACCTCCCCATGTAAAGGTAACTAACTCACCAAGCAGCATTGGAGCTCATCCTTCAGTACCAACCCAGCTGAGAAGCACATCACTCTCTGGTGAGAGCATTTKGAAAGGGAACACTGGCCACAAGTGCGGCAGCAGTTAATGAAATTATTCTACTGCTATACAATTGCCTTTATTACACAATTAACAACACTTTTGGTTTCCATGGGCAGCAGTGAGAAGGGCCGCTGGTGGCCCACAAGTTAGTGAACTGAACTGGAGCAGCAGCGTGAGTCCTGACTCCTCAGTACCGTGTTATGAGGAAGGTTTCAGTCCCAAATCCACTGTGTGTTGCAAGGGTACAGCAATACCTCCCACGGGTGTTACAATAGTTACCTGCTTGCTACCCATCAGCCGATAAGCAGTAACTGTCTCTATRGCCTTAGTCTCTCCCACTTGTGGTAAAATGTGTCAGCTTGAAGCTGTTGCACACAGGCTTAACTTAATGTTGTTCACCTCAGAATTTGTGCCAGGTCAGTAACTGGACYGTGCACAGGGGCAGCCACAGCAGTTTGGCTAACAACTGGGAATACTGTTTGGAAGTAGACTGTGCTCATAACTCAACAGAAATGCTTGTACTGGGACAGGTGATTAGTGTAGTGAAGGGAGACTAGTCCAACAGGAATCTTAACACTGCTAGTWACTGTCGGTGCAATAGATGCAACTATTTTTCTGCTTTTTAACCGTGTTTTTAGCCTAACTAGTTAAGCTGTAGGAAAAAGAAAATAAGAAAGGTGTGTAGGTAGGGAAAATAAGGAAGAAAATAAGGAAGAAAAAAATTCAGGTTAGGAAGAAACTTTCCATTTGCTGCTGGGTTTCGGGTATTGGAGTTTTTTTCCATTTTGCTTGGATTATATGGAAGGTGCAGCATAATTAACATGGAGATCAAAGAGAATGACAGTATGTGGGTTGGTATTGGACTGTCCAAGGCTYGGTGGCACCTCCTGTAAGATTTCAGGGGTCCCCTTTAGGACTCAGCTACAAACCATTAGATGCAGTCACTGGTATGACAGAAGCAAGACCTCCCTTGCCAATGCAGTTAGGGCCACTGCATTGCCTAGCAGAAGAAGTTGGAAGGGATTAGCTGTAAGGACACGTGTGGTTCAGCCAGAGTCCTCCTCAGTTGCTGAGGACTGTTATGGTACCACTGGCAAGAGACAGGCACGTCAGYGTGGTATTGCCTGCTAAAACAACTGAACAAAACTCTCTTACGTTTTGTGGTGTTTGGCAAATCATGTACTCTCAGAAATGCAACCAGGGCTCGGAACTATTTGTGATAGACCTAATTAAAATTGCAGTTGTTTATCAAAAAATGGAAAATCTAAAACAAGACAGACTGAGATCTAGTCCAGGATTGCCCCAGTTGAGTGATTAGATGTCTCTCTTAGAAATGGGAAACAAAACTTCTCTTTCTCAGAAGGARGCAGAGAGGCCATTTGACCTGTGGGTCTGGGAAATAGGACTTTAGTGAACCTATGTGTCCTTCCATCAGCTACTCAGTCTGAGCAGAGCTCAGCCAAAGCTGGGGATTGCACTGTAGASCAATGCAGAGATTACAGGTTGTATGAATTCCTAAATGAATGCCTAATTTGGATTGTGTAGTTGTGACTTGTTCTTACAGGACTGGCTCTTTGATTCTTAAAATGGGCAGAGACTTTCATTTCTAAGCTGTCCTGTTTTGCCTCATTTCTTCAGGTAACTGATGCTGTTTCCTTTTTTCATGAAATGTATACAATACTTGTGTTCATTTGTATGTAATATCAGACAAGCTTTCCAAGGAGGCTTGCAGACTAGAGCTTAATGACTCAACACCCATTTTAGATACCAGCATGMCGACAATTTCAAGTATTTTTCCTATCCTTGTTACACCAGTACTTGAGCACCTCATATTCTTCMGTGCCTTTACCCTCATAGTACTAACATCCCACTTCTAAAATCAAAACCAAGGCCCTCCCCTTGCCCTTGAAGATAGGGGCTTCAACCCTTTTGTGGATGTAGGCATTAGCAACCTGCCTAACATCGCCCAGGAGTTCAGTAGCAGAACAGGGGCTCTGAATCTTTTCCCCCACRTCCAAATCAGCTGTCCTAAAGAGTGGCTGCTGTCCCCCATGCAGGACAGACCTCTGCTTCAGAGCTTGAATGGCTGCGGTTTCCACCAACTTCAACAGGATTCAGGACTGTTCCTCACCTTTGAAAATAACGTGTAGATTTTCTGTGCTCTGCCTGTACTGGAAAATGGGGATACTTATGTGCTTGTACGTTAACAGTCTCCACTCAAACCATACACTCATATTTCTGAATGCATGCAGACACTTGCAAACAGATTAATAAAATTTATGATAACCATGTGACTTCTCAGCTTTTGCTTTCCTGAGAAGGGTTGAAATTTGCTGTAGTGAATCTGCTGTGGAACTGCAGCAGCTGGTTAGACAGTAAGGGCTTTACTGCTTGAGGAAAGTGAAAATCAAAATGTTAAATAATTATAACCTCTTGCAGTCGTACACTCTGCAGAAGGAGTTCTGACCATAACATATCGTCATTTTCTTTCCTGATTTGCATCCTGAACAGTCTGAGGTATTCCCTGGGATACAGCAACGTGCTGTGCTTTGTTTTCTACCTCCATGTATTGCAGCATTTCCTACATTGTCATCACCAATGACAGGGTGAATGTTCTTCTGAGCTATTATGCACAGCTCAAGTCTAAAAGCTTATCAAGCTATAGGAGGCCAGAGATGGGGAGATAATGCTGTGGCCACAGGGGAGAAAGGAACATTAAGAGAAACCACTGCTTYGTAGTGATGGTATATGGTCCAGGTTCCCACAGCCTGCTTCTCYCTGAGTATTCAGTAGCTTGTCAGGCAGGAGGAAAGGGTAAATGACTCTCCTCATGACTGGCTGAGGAATACGTAGCCATTAAATTTATTCTCAAGACACACTGATCTTGAGCAGGGCCTTTTCAGACCTCTACCACATTCTACAATTGTGTGTATAATGATTTTAACAACACCAGCTCCGTGACTGTTGCTCAATTCCACACACATTTACTGCAGAGGTTTTGCAGATGGAACTGGGGGATTATACTGAAGAAAACCAGCTTTAAAAATGCAGGTCTTTGGCCCAAAATTTAAAGGAGAATATATATTCTCTYTCAGGAGGATGTTTGTTAGCTATAAAACAGAATTATGGCAAACAAGTATAGATCAGCCCCTGAATGTGATCTAGGATCATTGCCCTGCCCACATTCTCGAATAGGTCTGACAGATCTTGATTAGTTCTAAGAAGGGAAAGTGGTATRCACACACCAGGGCATTACCATATCACCTATAAATGCAATAATGCAGAGAAGATATAACACTGGAAGAGACAGTTAGGAAATTCTTTTTCCTTGGGGAGTGTGACTGAAGAGAAGGGAACTTGTGCATATTCACRAGTTTCATCCAGCTGAGTTCCTGAACATCCCAGAAACCTCATGGGATTTTGACAACTTCCATTGCACTTGAAGGCTTTTTATTTGAAGTGCAAAAAAATCCACCTGTACCATATCAAAATAATTTTCCTTTTAAGCAAATATAAATTTATTAATTTTCAGAATTAATATCAGTTTTGTCTCAGCTACTTTACTGTTTATTAAAAGAATCTTACAATCAGCTTTTCTATGGAGGTATAAAATCACTGCAGTGAGTGATGCCCCAGACATTCCCTTCCAATTATGTTGAACTATAAGACTCAATTGCTATAAGACATTTCATCCTTCAATGACTATTTTCATGGATGTGATTTAAATTATACCAAAGGTTTTTAATTAAAGTCACCCTTGTCATGCAAATATTTAATTTGTATTGATATCTTTTTAGCTATAAACCACTGTCTTGATGCTTGGAAAAGGCTCTTTAAAATTCATAAGACTATTTTAATACAATGCCGACACTGTGTTACTTGTGACATGAGATACCTGTTTCAGAACAGCAGAGGTTTCTTCCAGGCTTGTATAGCTTCAGTTAAGTATGAGTAAAAATAACATCTAATAAAAGTGGGCTGGCAAAGTCTTGCRAGTTTTCACAAGTCTCATGGTCTTAAGTGTGCTTCTCAGAGGCTCAGCTTTTGAAGTCACCTCTCTGCAAGAAGTTTTTTTCTGAAGAAATATTCTGGTTCTAGCCTTCAGCATTGTAAATAAATGCTTTAATATGAGATCCTTCGARGATCAGAATCCAAAAAGAGAGTAGAAATAACTTGATACAGGCATCTTTCTTTTATTTTTATTTTTTCCCCTGACAGAAGTGGCACAGCAGTGAAACAGAGAAGTTGTAGAATATCCATCTTTCAAGATACGGTTAGRGAGAGCCACCTGACCTGATCTAGTGTTGAGCGGGAAGCCGGATTAGATGGCCTCTGGAGGTCCCTTCCAGCCTAAGCTTCCTAAAATTCTATGATTTGAAAGTCATCTTCACAATATGTTATAGCCTTGAGGATTCTCACGTACCAAAAATCAGTATTTCTTCTTCTCTAGACCCTGGAGCATTAGGTCTCTACTTATTATGCTTCCATAGTTCCTATTGTATAATCCTCCTCCTCTGAGTGAGACTGTGCTGTGCCTTGGAGAAAGGACAAAACACTGTTTCTCAAAAGCCTTTGTTTTGGTTTCTGTTTCTTAGGACATTTAAGGATGTCCAACATAACTTAGCAATTATGGGAGAATATGGCATAGCATCTTTCTAGGAGGTGCAAATATTTGTATCATTATTATAAACCTAGCTACTAGTGTCAGCACCTTTTGCCATCTCCCTATTTGTTTCTTTCCCRTCTTATTTTGGAAGGCCTCCACTGATGACTTTCTGCTAGAGTGAAACCAGCCACTTATTCCTACCTATTGTTTCCTATATTTTTCAGYGGATCTCCAGGCATGCAAAATTCCCCTCCCATCCAGTGGCTGCTTGGCTTCTTGAAGAGCCACTGGCAAGGAAATTTTTTCCCTTTGTAAATTCATGCCAACCTCATAGCAGGCTGTTCCTGGTGTACGTGCTCACTGGCTCTTTCTGAGGCCTCCATCCAAAAGATTTGTAAGGCCTGATTTCCCCTTGCCAAAGCTCTGCTGAGCTTTCCCAATACCCAGTGTGTATTTATTCATGCACTGATTCTTTTTAGTGTAGCTTGACCAGGTTTCCCAGTGGAGGTGTCAGGCTTGCTGATCACATTCCTCTCTCACATGTGGTCTCACTAGGCACCCTGCAGTTCTGCGATATGGAGACAGTCTCATGCAAGCAGTTTCACATCACAGTTTCATCATTAAGTTCCTTAGAAACTCCCTCTGGTCCAAAAGATTTGTGTCTGCTCTTTTCATCCATTTGATTTCTGATCTTGTCCAATGCTCTTATTTGAGACAGAGCCTCTGGTRCATCCCCCATAAAGACTTTCAGCATGGAAGATGCCTTGAGCTTCTCCATGATAAACAGGTGCAGAAAGATAATTTCATTTCTCTGCTCTGTCCTTATCTGACTTGAGCATTCATCCCTTTTATGCCTTTGCTCTCTATCAGGTCTTCACATCTTCTGGCAGATGTTCTGCAACTGCTCTGTCTGAAAAAAATGTTATGCTTTTTGCAAGTTATTCTTGAAGATCTTCTTTAGCCTTCCTTATGGCATTTTTACAAGTGACCTGGCAAATTTTAGGGTCCTTTCTATTTTTCTGATCAGGTTACARCTTCCCAATTCAGTGTGCCACTGGCTGTCCTGTTCATGTTAATTTTGCAGAATGTCTAATATGTCCAGCTCATGACTGTCCAGGGCTTCAGAGGTCATTCTTTGCAGTCCTAGGGCACTCTGAAACCATAGCACTTCTCATTTTATGAGCACCAGTGGGTCAGTGAAGAAAATAAGTAGTTCGGTGTGCAGCCAACTTAATGAAGCCTGCTTCCAGATGAACTTCTGTGAAGTGGTTATATTTCCTAGGACTTAAAGTACCAGCTCTCATCAAAAAGCTTCTGCAACTGGAGTATTCATAAAGCCACTTCTTTTAATATGGATTCTCTGCTGTGTAATAATATAATTGATTTTATGCTGCTGCCTTTCTCCCCCCAAAAAAGGATTAATAAGACTTTCTCTCTGTACCCAGCCACTGAGGTTTACAAAACTCGGAAAAAAAACTCTGTCAAATTTGGTTGAAACTGGCTGATAGATTCAGATTCAATAGATTCAATATTTTTTAGGGGACACTGACAGATACGTTTATATGGATAGCACAACCGCATAGTTCTACTTTCTATAAGAATGGAAGCAGAAAACCAAATCTTTCAAAGAGGGAACACAGAAAGAATAAGCAATAAGTCCTGTGACAGCTATGGCAGCTGGTAACTCCCACACCAGTTTTCAGCAGGCAGAAATCTTTTCCCATGTCACATTTTCGTTGTGTATCCAGAAAGCCCAGACAGTGCCTTGATATCAGAGAGCAGCCCACATGCAGGACCCAGCTCACCTCCAGTCTGCCACAAAGCACTGCCTGGTTGTGTCCTTTGGCCATGCCACCTCACCTGCCTGCAATGGTTTCAACCCAATCACTGACCACCCTGGCTAGTACTCAGTACTCACTGGTGTTTGACCTCCCTTGCTGTTCCTCTGCCCCTGCAGACAAATGTGTATTGCAGCTGCTCACGGGCTCCAAAGACTCCCTCTCATGGTACAGGATCCTCAGGAGTAGAGGGAAAACAAAAAATCATACCGTGGAGAYAGTTAGTGGTGGTAAGGTGCTGCCTTTGCTCCAGCACAATCTCTCTACCCCTTTTATCTAATTCAGTTGTTACCCAATCAGTAAGTCTGAGCCTGCCTGCAGCTGCTGTATCTTGCAAAGTGGTGATGGAGGACTACTTAGCTAGAAAGCCGATGCAGGTTGAAGTGTGCAAATCAAAACTAGTGTAAAGATAATTGCATCTCAACAGACTTTCCTCCCTCATTCACCATCCTTTAACCTCTCCTTCAGGTCATAGGGTACAGATAACGATTAGGCATCTGCTGTGCCTTGAACCACAACAGCTTTGGCTTTGCTACTCTACGCAAGTGTCTCCATTACCTCATATGCTCCCTTCTTAGAATCATAGAATCATAGAATCATTAAGGTTGGAAAAGACCTCTAAGATCATYGAGTCCAACCATCAACCCAGTACCCATGCCCACTAAACCATGTCCCGAAGCGCCACATCCACACGTTTTTTGAACACCTCCAGGGATGGTGACTCCACCACTTCCCYGGGCAGCCTGTTCCAATGCCTGACWACCCTTTCARTGAAGAAATTTTTCCTMATATCCAATCTAAACCTCCCCTGGYRMAACTTGAGGCCATTTCCTCTCGTCCTATCACTTGTTACTTGKGAGAAGAGACCMACACCCGCCTCTCTACAGCCTCCTTTCAGGTAGTTGTAGAGAGCRATAAGGTCTCCCCTCAGCCTCCTTTTCTCCAGGCTAAACARCCCCAGGTCCCTCAGCCGCTCCTCATAAGACCTGTTCTCCAGACCCCTTCTTGCTACCCCCTGTGCTCCCTTTCTATTGTATTCAGTGCCCCTCATCTGAAACTCCGACTGTAAACATTTTGGGCTAAAACTGACTCTTAGTTAGACTTTCAGTGTATGCAGAAAAACAGGYAGTGGCATTTAGACTTCTGTAAAACAAACAAAAAGTAAACCTGAAGGCTCATCCATTCTTCTGCCGTACTAGCAAAGTTCCTCCCCGAATGCTCTGTGACTCATTCAAYTTAATGTTGGTTTTGTACATTTTGTTTGATAAGTTCTAAGTAAAAACGAAATCTGTGGCAAAAGGGGACATAAATCATTCATAAGATGGTTACAACTGTGTGTCATTTCAACAACTTTTTTTGCTGAGAATTAATTTTTCTGACTGTGTATGCAAAAGACATCTCCTGAAGTACTTAATAACACCACACTGATTTTTCCTATGGTGTAGCTGGTCTCACAGAGGCTGAATTTGTATCAAATTTACTATGTCTGTGCTGAAGACAATTAAATAGTAAACCAATGGATGAAGTAGACAGAATTAAAAACAAGCTGACAATCCATATATAGCTTCTTTAAAAAGTAAAATGGAGCAACAAAGACAGTAAATGCCTAAGAGAGAAACCTATGCTGCTTTTCATTTCCCTACAAAGAATGCTGATAAGGGCTTTTCTGGAGRGGGTGGAGGCTATAAACAAAAATATTATTACAGCTTTTGGCTGTGAAATAGTAGTCAGAGAAAGCCAAGAGAGATTTCAGAACATGTTTCTGTTCAGTTCAATGATTTCTTTTCTCCAGCCAGATTTAATATTCTCTGCCTGTTTAAAGTGCATTTAAAGACACAGCATACRCAAATGTGCTTCCTAAAAATTGGCCCTTTGTCTCTGGTCAAAAAGAGAGTATTCCTACAAAAGTGTAGGTTGCATGTGGGCTCGCAGTAGAGAAGGAATGCTTGTTCCAAGYTCTACTCCAGAAATTTTGCTTTAGCTTAACGAAACTGGTCCTCCCTTTGCGTTGTGGCATGATTCTGACTTTGCTTTCTACTGCTACCTTTTACAGCTYTTCAGGTGGCCTTTGAAACAAGTGCGTATAATGCACTTGGAAAAAATATTGTTACCTCAAGAGGCACTTAAGGAAACAGAAAACCGGCAACAATGTTGGGTTTTTTTATATCTACTAGCAAGACACAGATTTCCAAGATAAAARCAGTGGCATCCTTTGGTCTAATCAAGGTTTAATAATTGAGTCTGCACTGTCAGTCAGGCAAAGGKCTGAAGGAAACAAAGCAGGATTTTAGAGAGCAGCATTAAAGAGGAACCATTTAGTAATTTCCAGAGGTTGCCAGTTGGTTGACAGAAGTGCTGCTGAGCTCTTTTTAAAACAAGCTTTTCTAATTACTAACGTTTCTGGTTTCTCTAATTATCTGCTCATTGTTCTATAAAAGACTAAGCACTTTTTTAGCATTCCAAATAAGAAATCATAATATGCTAGTAACATAGCAATATAACAACATATAAGCTGGCCCCAGCACCATTAGCAACAGCTCATGTCTCCTTCTATGCCAGCCTAGACCCCATCTGCCTCTCCAGATAGAGAACATGATCCTTCACTTGCTCTCTTTTTAATGCTGCTCACAGCATCTTCTGATGAACCAGTCAGCTGGTTTTGTTCCTTCTCTTCTTTCACACCTCTCTTCTCCTAGTAACAGTGGAGATAGATAAAATGACAGCTATTTCAAATAAATGAGTGCTTTTGTTTTTCAACAAAAAGCAAGAGAAGCTTTTCTTTTTAGAAAAAGGCAACAGGARCATTTCATTTACTCTTGTCTTGTCATGTGCCTCTGGAAAGCCGTAAGAGTGTAGTCTGGGAGAATTAAAGAGTTAAATGTTCATACTTGAAGGCCACCTATGCTAGAACAAACAGGATTTGTCCCTGTGTTTCACCAGCCCAGCACGCAAATCCCAGCCACCACTTCTTGGCTGGAATTAACAGTTGAGCAGCTAATTCACATAGCACTGGTTACCATTTCACTCAGCACAGAATCCCACACCTTCCACCAGCCTCTGAACTGCAGCTCTTACAGGGATCAGTGAAAATATATTGATTTCAGTGACCGTTAGGACTGTTGGTCTCAATTCTAATATAATATGTCCCTGCACTGTAGAGTAACACGACCTTTTGAAAACGAGTATCAAACTTTTGGTTTTAGAAGTTACAGTGTTTGCCTTAGCATATATTCATCCAGTTTTCACTGCTAATGTATTCTGGTTATTGCACACTCAATGAAGTCAATAATTGCTTGCTATACATCCAAACCTTTCAAAAATGTTGCGCTACTTAGAGTACCTTTAGCATGTCTGTTATTGCTTGCAAGACTGACTTTGTTAAGGTCTCGACAACCACGTATGCTTTTGGAATAATAATTTGATTTTTTCTTCTGATGGGGATATGGCAGTAAGTCAAACTCATTCTGAAATGTAAATCCATCGATGTGATTACTGGTTTCTCATTCCCAAAGTCTTACTTTCTTTTTGATTTTATTTGAGACGCCTGTAGTTTGGGGAAGATTTTTATCAAATGTACTTCATGCAAATTGAATGTATTCAGTAATTTGCTACTGTCACTTTTTACACCTAGAATGACAGCATTTTCTTCATCATTTGTCTCACTTTGCCACCCAATACTGTTGTATTCTAGCACCTCCTACATCAAAACAGTAATAATGAAATTATTCATAAATTTATGAGCCTGAGCCTCTAATTCTTCTCACCTTTTTGATAAAAGCTCACTTTGGGCTAAATTGAGTGAGTTAATTTTTCATATTTCCATTTTCATAAAGACAAAGCGTTGATCGGTGTTCTTTGTTTCTGAAGAGTGTTTGATTTAGGTTGGTGGTAATTCTCCTGGTGGAACAGAAGGACACCAATACTTGGTTTGTTATATCTACGGTAGAAAATGTGAAGATTTTGGAAAATGAGAAGTGTACAGTGTTGCTTAAAGATAGTCAACCTCCCTTCTTTGGGAATTTCCTTCAGGTGGAGTGAGAACTCCACTCCATCTCATCTGCCATAAATTTTCTCCTGGTCTTCATSACCTGTATTTTCCCAGGTATCTGCAGATGATGTGATGACTCTTGCATCAAAAATCCACTTTTTTAATGGACCTCAYGCTTTGTCCACACTTACTCATTTTGTCCACACTTACTGATTTTGTAGGGAGTAAATTCAGCATTACCACTTTAAGAAGTTACCACTGCCAGACCACTTTTTTAAATGTAATTACTGCTTTTATGAACCCTGAATAGGGGTAGGTATGTTCTTACAGAGCTGAGAAACTACTCCCAGGTGATGTCTTCCAGCTGGGAGAGACAAGAGGATCCTGGCTCCCAGCTCTAACTGTGACCAGGTCCCAGGGCGAGCCTGTTCTCATAGAGGCAAGTTCTTGCCTTGGCATGAATTGGATGGGGCAGTGCTGGATGTTTCCTCCAGAGGCATATACCAGTGCTAATCCCCCTTCCTGCCAAGTTTACTGYGCTTTGAATTTCAATTGCTGGCATATATATATATATATGCCAGCCACACTGGGAGATTAAGACTGCAAACTGGCATTACACTCCAATGAAAAGCCAGACAAGGGGCAAAACTGTGGCTCAATGTGCCTGCAGCAGCCCAAACCATGGAGGGAGGAGACAGCTGCCCTCTGGACCAACCCAGAACATGTGCATTATCTTCTTGTTCAGCTTTGAAATACAGTGAATTACAGTAATCCCTCCCAGAAGTGWCAAATTGCAGGATTATTAAGGGGTTCTTATCCTGGCAGAGGCAACACAATTTTTCTCGCAAGCCAGAAGTAAAAAAAGTAATTTTTGGAGTTTCTGYGTTAAAGTGGTTGTCCACCTTTTTTTCTAGTCCTAGAAAGAAACACCARTACTGGGCAAACCAGCATTAAGCARCATTTGATAAATGCACATATTTTTTTTTTTACAGAAAGGGTATCTGTTTCCAGATCCAGCTAACATATTTTCACACTACACAATAGCTCGGGTTTATATACAACTGTTATAAGTCAGTGCAGCCCCACTAATGGTCTGGAGGTGGGTAGCACTGGGTCACTAGCAAAAAGTGATCCTACTATGTGTCTTCCCTTAAGAAACACACCTAAAACCCCAATTCACTCTAAGGCATCACTGAGCAGAGCRCTGTGCTATGGAGAAAAGCACAGTGACAAATTGGAAAGCAATATCCAAGAGCTTGACGGATTTCTTTGAGTTTTGCAGAGACTGTGCCTACTCCAGCTTCAATTTTCTGTTCAAGGTGATTCTAGAAAGAAAATAAAACACTTCTTCCATTGCAGTCCTGTTTCCTCAAATTGAGCTTTTATTTCAGGATCTTTTGTTATAACCTCAATTTCAGTACAATGCAGATCATAGAAAATGAACCTACTTTTTCTGCAAGGAGGGTGTGGAAATTTCRTCTTGGTCAGAGAAATGAAGGCCTGGTAACAGACCAATGCATGGGTCATCAGTGCATGAGACAGGTGATTTCTGAATTAGTATGGTGTTCTCTTAACGAATACTTTTTTTCTGGTGTCTTGGCATGTCCAAATCAGAGTTTACCAATAGCCATAAGCGACGCTTTTTGGTTTCTCCAGTGGCAATCAGGCAAATGTAACTTACACAATGGTCAACCACARTAAAGATATCATTGGATCATTGTCTGCACCAATTGTTAATTCTTCRGATTTAGAAACCAGGGTATCTTTAATTGTCGCTTTGATGACCCAAGCACAGTGTGGGAGTATATAGTACAATGCAGTAAGAATTGTCATTATCTATCTATTGCAAATAAAAATGTCTTTGCTCTTTGGCAGAGGTCTGTTAGTTCATCTACTGCAATTATACATGCTTTCCAGGAATTTTCTGAGAATCAGACTGTGATTTTAACAGACATGACTTCTAAATTTATTTTTGTTCTTCTTCATTCATTTTGTTCATAATATGACTATAAAAAAAGCTGGTTTACAATAATTATATAGATAGTATCAAAACAACACTCAACAACTTCTACTTTACTTCTTTACCCCAGCCCTATCCTGTAGTTCCAAACAGCAGAACTTATTGGCACCCTTTGTATGATACAATTTTAACTGTGTGTGCTTAGTCTAAAGCCTTGGATGTTGACAGAAAGTTTACAGGGATTTTTATCCTGACCTTGACCAAMAAGGTAAGTGCTAGCAGTTGTGCATCAGCAGAGAAAGGTGAGTGGTATGTGGGTTAGGATTTGGAGGCAGTACTTCCAAAAGGCACCATTTCAGCTACCCACTTAATCCCAAGCAGAAATGTAGAAATGAGTGAAAGTTTCGCCGCTGATTTGAATGCAACCAGATTTAAATAGATATAATGCAAATAAATGTCATTCCTGTGGCAGAAATTTTATTTTTGTGGAGACTTTGGCCCATCTCCTCTCCCCCCCACCCAAGCTTGTTCAAAACACAGATGCTATGATACAGTGGTAAACCTCAGACATCAACCTGAGAGCGCTGTGCTTAAGGTGGGTTTTTAGATGGCCGTCCAACACAAGTGCACAGAAAATACTCTGTCTTCCTTTGTAAAGCAGACTGCATTTCCAAGCCATGCATACTTTTTTCTTCCATAGTTGAATGCAGCACATATACATATATACGTAAACACTTTRTATATATATATAGTCTTCTCCATGAAACCCACTCTTACCTTGCTTCCTGCTTTCTTAGTTACCAAAAAGTTCCTTTTGCCAAGTTTTCCAAAATCTGCTTTATATACTCATTAAGGTAATGATGAATTTGCTCTTGAAGAAGACTCAGGATCCCACTGAGCTTCATTTTATTTTGGTTAACTTTGAAAGTGCTGGAAAGAATGCTACAGTTAACCCATGGGATCATTTTGATAAAGGCCACTTTTATTTTTGGTACTTCTCTTAAGTGCTCAYACTTACACGTTAATGAGACAGTAATTCAGTTTCAAAGTGGCTGAACTATGAAGCCAAAGGCTTATAGCATATCCCAACAAGAGAAATTGAGCCAGTTATCCTACCACTGCAAAAAGTTGTAATGCAGTGAGTTTTAGAAACAGGAATAGAGAAATTGCACTTCATTGGGGCATTTTATCTTCCTGGTGTTCTGAAAAAAACTGCATTACAGTCACAGCACTGAGAAATGAGATGGTGGCTGCGTCCCTCACTTTCCTGGAAGCTCAACGCTGTGGGACCTTGACCAAGTTGCTCACATCCCCAAGTCCAGAAGGATATGTTCAGCACAATGACATCAGAATTCACTGTCTTCTTTTCCACAACTCACCCAAAGACTTGCATAATGTCCAGGTGGGAAGGGGCATCCATCTCCTGGGTGCTCAGAGGAGACAGGGAAGGAGTTGGTCTCTGGTAGCTGGCTGAGCAGCACAAGAGGGTGAGCTGCCATCAGACACACACATGTAGTACTGTGGGCCATGGAACTCCAGGAGCTATCAGAGTTGCCCGTCTGCTCAGCCAGTGGGCTCATGTGGCATGAAGAAAGGCATTTTTGTACCTGGTGGGTGATATGTGCCCARCTTAGTTAAACTAGGCTACTGCTTCCAAGAGTCTGGTCTGAGACATCCTACAGAGTCYATGCTAGCTCTCATCCACAGAAGATTCCAGCAAGGAGGAATGGAGAGTCTTCCCAGCAGCATGGTCCTCTGAAGATCATGCTGTTCTGCAATATGAGAATTCCAGTGAGAAATGAAGGAAAAGTAGGAAATGATCAATTCAGCTCCATCCACATATCCATAAAGGCCAATTAGAATAAGAAAGGCAGTTTCTTTATGATGGCCAGGTAATGAGGGGCTGACATGCTGTCTCACTCTCACTGCAAATGCATAACTAAGCTTCCCATCTGAGGGAAGACATTATCCCTCTGTACTTTCTTTGGAAATAGAAAGAATTTGACAAAGGTAAATATATTCTACTAGAGGAAATACTTTACTGCATGATAAGTCTCCTTAATTATAGCTATGGAGCTGGAAACAAAGACAAGAAGCAATGCAGGGCAGCTGGTGTTTGTCCTGTCAGCAGCAACTAATTTCCTCTCTGGTATTGCTGCATGGGCACCTTCACTGACCCTATTGCCTGTAATAACACTACTCCTATCCCTTAATATGGGGTATTACATACTTTACTCTAATTGGGATGTTCTGAAAGACACATAAAACCAGAGATCCCACCTACTCTGAAGATCCAAGGGTCCTTTTCAGAATGCAGTTTTTTCCATGAATCCTACAGTTAAAATAATAATTTCTGTCTTTTTCCCATATTGTAGAGCATGTGCTCTTTGCTAGGTGAATATTGCATCTCACCTCAGGGTGGATTTATTTCATCAGTACTGCCTGTATATCACTTGCAAAGCACTTAGGTATCCTTCAGGGTAAAATGTACTGCATTCTGCTTTATTTCATATTGTGTCCTTGCCTAGATCCTTGAAAGTTTTTTATTACTTGGCATATGTTGGTTGGGTTTTTTTCCATAATCAGTTTAAATGCAATGTGTCCCTTGTCCAAGTTAATTACATGGTTGGGTTAATGACTCATTGCTTCAGGCACTTGAGTGGGGAACTTAGTCAGTCATTAACACATTGGCTATTTTATTGCCTCTAAGCTCAAGTTTCCATCCAAAACCTAGACTCCAAAGTGGTTACCTTCATCAGAATCAGGTGAAGGTAGAAGATCCAGTCAAAGACCTTTTCTTACGCAAAACTACCACTGAATTCAGAAGCTACTGGATTAGGTGTTTAGCAAAGTAGATAACTAATAGTCAAGGGAATGATATCAGATTAATATCAATGTGACAGAGGGCCGAATTCACAGCCATTTTGGGATAGCATCTGCTGGCTGGAGRGCAGGAAATAAGACCACTGAAACAAGCAATTATAAAATCTCTGTGGAATACTTCACGTAAAGCTACATCAGACTACATTTTGGGGTGAAAAAAACCAGAAACCATAAAAACCCCAGTCAACTTGAACTGGAATACTCAGAAGAAATTGAGCAAGAGTTTTGTAAGTTGTGTTCTGTGGGAAACAGGCATTACATTTGTTTCTGGGAGACAGATGCCCATGCATCACTGCAATTCTCTGTAGAAGTGAACAAGWAATCCCCTTCAGCACCTTTGAAAATCCCCATCTGTTTAAAAAAATAGATGTCATTGACCACTGGAGGCATTTTTTCCTTTGAGCACAAGAAGCAGAGGGAGAGAGGAAGTGGAAGGCTCATGTGCAAGTTTCATTATGATGCTAATTATAAACTCCTCTTCTGAGCTGGTTAGCACTTATTTCGATTAGCTGATGATCAAGACCACTTTCCGTCAGAATTCTGGCAGTTCTAGCGAATTTACATACTTTTCTCAGGCAACTCTGCTCCCCTTCTTAGGTAAGCCAGTTCTGTGCAAGCCTGAATGCATCTCTGTTTGTATACAGTGTCCCAAAGGCAATGTTTGTTTTCTTTGTTTCAGTAGACAGAGGAATTGATTCTCTCATGTTTTATTCATGAAAGTATATCTTGTGAATGTGGCCTCCAATATGTATTAGAGGCAAAAATATCACTAACAATAATGCCTGAAAGACTCTTTACTTGTGTGGACACACAAATTAAATTACCGCTGGTAATGCATGCCCACTCCATAACYGTAGCCCAGTTTGGAATGCTGCTGAAGCAATTATCTTAGTTCAGAATTGCAAATCAATGTTCGTTTTAATCAGGAAAGTAGGACATCTCATCTTAAACAAAGACAGTAATACAGGTTTGTAACATGTCTGACAAATTACTGTCAGGTTGGCAGAATGTATCAAATTACCCTCTCCTGACACCCAGTCTTAAAATGAAACTCTAGCTAAGCAGTCCTTTTCTTTGTTCATTCCCAGCAGCCATATCTGGTTGCAGAACTGCCAATTAGAACAAAGATTTTGCTTTATTYTCTTGTTTAGGGCTTTGTCATTCTAGCTAGATTCAGCCCTTATATTTACCTCCAGAAATTATTAAAGACAATGGGAAGCAATTATTCAGTTGGTGATATCCTATTATTATTTAATTGTAACAACACTGAAGTGTTTAGGTGCCAGGGCAGGGTGGTAGCTGAAATCATCCAAGCAGGTGCACGAAAGCAACACRTCAGTTCATCTTTCCAGAGCAAATGTATGTTGAGTCCCAGAGTGCCAAAATCTGGGTCTAGAAATCAGTCTTAGCTGTGATTTAACATGACTACTACAAGCCATTGCTTCTTCACCTGATGCTTAGCTCAGTCTGACGTCACCATTGACCTAAGARCAACAAGCCAGGGATCAGAGACAGTTCAAACTCTTAGATTCTCACTTAGGAGAGAAACTGCCATCCRTGGACTTTCAGGGAGAGGCTGGCTCTGACCCCTATTACTGGCTCTGACCCCCATCACTGCCTCCGCAGGCTCCAGGGCAGCAGTGTGCAATGTTATCTCCTCACACCTGGTTGCTGCTGCTTCTCTTTTGTACCTTACCGCTCCATAGCGCAACAGATCCCCAGTGCCCCAGTCAGTCCAGTTCTGCTGGTTTCAGCAAAGGTGCCAAATTAGTTAAGGTAGCCCAGACAGGCATGCACATTCCCATCTGCAGACTTGGCCCCAAAGGCACCGACTTGTGGCAGAGGACCCRGGCAGACCTAAGTCTCATCTGTCTGAGACCTAGTTCTTGAGTGTCATTTGTACCTTTGAAAATCTTCCCTAAATCATTTTTGTTAATGAGTACAGCTCTCCATGTTGCTTTGGCATGACTGAAAACTTGACTCAAGATCTTATATTGACAAATTGCTACTTCACGACAAATATGATGTATTTTTATGTCAACACACTGAAAAAGAAAACCAGTTTTTAATAAAGTAAGCTTAGTGCCAAACCKTAGATGACATTCTGCTTTCCAACTAATCTTAAGTAATCTGATTTGACTGAAGATTTATTTATTTCATACCATTCACATTCTTTGTGCATATGAAAGAGCTCTCAAAGAAAACAGAGCCTTCTATTTTGCAGGAACTGAGTGGTTTTTGGAGGTCACCTAAGGAATGCAAAATTGTTTTTTATTTTCATTGCRTTGTTAAGATGTCCCTAGCCACAAGTTTCAGCCAACACTTTCATGGAGAATTAAACTCTGCGAGAAACTAGTAACTATTCTGTTATACACATGCAAAATACAGGAAAATACTTGCAAGCTGAGGAAATGTGAGAACTTTAGAATAGGGTTGTCTTCTCAGCTGTAAAAGTAGTGCTATTAGCAAGCACTATAACATGRAAAAGCATCAAGTGCAGCTATCATTTCTCCTGAGGTTTAGTACATGCCCTTCTACCTTCTTAATGCTTCCCAAATATTTCACCTTTTGATATCAGAACTTGAAAATTTTAAGTTCCCAGTAGAAATAAATTTAAAATAGGTCTTTGACTAAGAATTTCCATTCCCGAAACTCAGCAAGGACTGAGGTGGCTGCACACTGCACAGGCAAGAGCTAGCTGTTTCTTACCTGCTTTCCTGGGGTGTTTTAAGACTAATGATATGGTATTTCATCGGAATTAACAACTAAGACAAATTTTCCTGACAGACCCAAGCAGGCCCAAGAAGCAACCACAAGGGAAATAACTTTTCCTATCTTTCTCTCCCCAGGTATCAGAGCAGCTGTAGATCTACTCTTCCATGAAGTCTTGTTCAGCTCCAGAGCCACTTCAGAATTAACTAATATTAAAGCTCCTGTTTTCTTGGTTAGACACAAGTAATGTCAGACAAAACAGCAACAACAAAAAACAAATGAACCCTGAGGAAAATAAACAAAAAGATCAAGAACTAATCAAAGGATCTTGTTTCAAATATTCATGGACTGTTTATGCCAGAGATTACATACATGCTTACAGGAATTAAAACTCATAAGAACTGTAAATTCCTTTAAGGAAGGGAATAAGTCTTTTTATTATAGTTATGCACCTATATGCAAATACATATGCATATATATATATATATATATGAATTTACTCTGCCAGCTCTTAGGATTCAGTTGAAAGTCTAGCTTGCTTTGATGTTCTTAGAATCCCTTGAGTCAAAGGATTATGGAAGAATCCCAGCTTTTGAAGTTCTTCCTGACTTAAAACACAATTCCAGCTTTTATGATTTCAATGCAGAGTTCATGCAGAAGAACCTAAGGACTTTGAGATCCAGAAAACATAYAAAAAACCTAAATCAGTCATTTTGTTTTAAAATATGATTTTAAGCCAATTTGAACTATTTCATGGCAGYGGCAAATAATTCTACACATTTTGGTGTTGGCAAGTTTGTATCAGGTCCCAGGCTCTGATCCACAGACTTCAGAAACTACCATATTTAATGGTACCAAAATTTCTGTTTCTTTAATTCAGTTTAAAGTCAGAACTTTCAAAGTGAGGCACTCAGTTGACACACTGCTCTCCACCTCTCCAATACTGAATGCCCAAAAGAAAGAATTTGAAGTTCAGYCACTTGAAACCTATAGTCATCCCAGAGTAGATGACTTCTGTATCCTCTCCCAGTGAAAAACTAGTGATGAACTACATATTTTTACTCCATGTTGATGTTTATTTAACTACATTACCTGTACAAACATGTATAAATGACAGAGGTGTTTTGCAGTGACATTGGGCACATGCAGGTGCAGTTCTCAGTGGCTTAGGATGATGAAATTTGGGCTGTTCAGTCTCTCCCAATCCTCCACCCTTCTCTTGTGCTAGTGTTCACATCAATTTAACCACAGGGTGAGCCACTTCAGACAGCTGATCTGGCTGAAAACTGATACCTCTGGTTTTTTGATGGATTAACTTCAGCATCAGCTTTCAGCAAAACGACCTTCCTGAACTGGCTCACCAGGGGCCATGCAAGAGCTTTTGACAGCACCTTGCTATATGACTGATTTATCTGTGTTACCACAACACACCTCGAGCATGTTATTTTCTTTTGTTGGTCTTTATAAGTATTTGCAACTGTTGTGTACTGTATGTATGTCATAAATAAATGCATTTGTTTGCATTCCCCCTATGCTACTTGAGTTACGATTCTTTTTAAGGCAACTGGGTAAAAAACAAATGTTTTTCATCCCGGGAAACAGGGCAAAAGGGCACTTTATGAATTTCTATAGCTTCCCATCATATACTCCAGAGCATAGCAGAGTGCATCCTATTGCAGCTGCAGGGGCCAAATGGCAAGCTGGTATCACAGAGGCCAGGAAAGCCAGAATCATCTTTCAGTAGCCAGTGGTAACTGCCTGGCATGAAACACAGACCTAAGGCGCATGCTTAAGTGCTGAGCCTCCAGAGACTATGTGACATTAAACAGATATTTTAAGATTCCCCATCTCTCAGAAAGCAAGTGTTCTCTGGGGGGGTGTGGGGGGACACACCATCTCTGATCATGGGAAAACAAAATTTGAGGAAGGGCTGAAAGGCAGAGATATTCTGGAAGGAAAATCAGATGGTGAGAGGGAAATAAAGGGGAAGATGGCTAGGGAAAATGCCAGCAGMAAGACTCCAGAAGTCGAAGTGCAGGGAATACCACAGGTTTTCTGAATCTTTAGGTGAGAGTCATCTAGCACAAGGCTTGGGCTATCTACAGCTACTTAGTGTAGAGCCATAGGGCATAAACTTTGCTCTAAAAATTCCTTCATCATAGCATTTCTGCTACTAAGATTATTCAATATTTGTTTTAGTGAGGCTGCCTTGGGTCATGACATKCACGGCAAGTCACAGCTCTCAAGTTAAAGAAAATGAATAACAGAATCTGCTGAGCACAAGCCTTGTCAGTAGACCAGATACTACAACACAGCCTCCTGTTCTACGTGTTGGAAAACTGTGAATTGTGGTGTTCAATTTTATTTCCCCTGGCAGTGCTGCTGCCATGGCTTCTTCAACATGCAGGGACAGAGAAGACCCAGAGAAAYAGTTAACTCTCAACCATGTCAGTGGGGCTTCTAGCACAGGTGGAGCAAAATACTTGTTAAAGATTAGAAAAACGTATTTTGAGGAAGAAAATAGCCTGAGGAAAAGGGTGTCCTGCACACTTTTTTCTGTGCAATATACAAAACAGACAGAARAAGTGTATTTAATCACACAGAAGTACTCAGAAAAATCGTTTATTAATCCATGACTGAAATCTGTGTCTTCACTTGACAGTGTTTGYAATAACTGCAGTATTTATGTTATCCTACCCCAATCACCTTCCAAGCTAAATGATGAAGACTGGACGAAGCTGGATATGTCTGTGGCCTAGATTAAACTTACTAAATGATAACTTTCCTAGTGGGCGAAATTATTCTGTCTTGGCAAGATCCTAAAGTCATGAGGATAAGTTTGTCTAGATTTTAAAATATGGGAAAATGATTTTGAGAACTGCTTTACACATAAAAAGGATCTACCCTTTGAATTTCCTAGAATGCAAGTAGCAAGGTTACCTAAACAGGTATGTGTCAAATTTAGRTTAAAAAATGTGTCTTCTGCAATTATAATCACATTTGCTGATTTTGTCTTTACAGGAATTTCCCTCAGTCTTTGTGCCCCCCCACCAGACAGGTGACAACAGAGCTGGCGAGCAAGTTGTCTCACTGACAGCCTCCCTAACTGCCACTGCTAGTGGAAGCCCCCTTTCAGCCCCTGCCCTCGCCCTTGGTCCTTCGCTGAGCTAAAGCGAAGGTGTGCCATGTGCGGTCTTGTACCTCTTTAATGTTGCTGCCAGCAGGCCAGTGTTTCCATGGAATGTGCCAGTTCGTAAGTGGAGGAGGTGATACCATACTCCATTGGTGAGGGATTTACAGGGTTGTAGAAATCTTACCAGAGAAGAGACCTCACAAAGTGTTTTCTGGTAGAAACCTAACATCTCATTTCATCATGTGCTGGTAAAGAAGATGGTGCGCCACAGCCACACACATTTTTGGACATCCGTGCAGCAAGGTTAAATATATCCTTTTAGAAATCATAAAGCTTTCCAGGAAATAGACTTCCAGGCTAAGCATTGCTGTCTGTTTGAATTTTCAGCTTTTTTCTCATATAATAAGCCTGAAAGTTTCTATTATATTGAGAACAGTCAAAGGAAAGGACCTCTTTTTATCCATAAAGTATCCTTCCACAGCTCATGAAAATGTCCCCTCCAAGAGCCAGACATTTGGCTGGTATATGCCCAATTCCACTAACTTCCATAAAGCTATGTTGRTTTATATTCCTGCTAACAACAGACACCCTCTAGGTGCCTAGTCTGGATGGAGCCTTGTGGTTTTCTGTTTCAGCTGGGGGGTCATATGCCTACTGCCAGCAATTTGGGGCAGGGGATGGTGCGCGTGTGTGTGGTGTGTGGGAGATACCCACAACAGATACAACTGCACATGTAAAGTCAACTTCTGTGCATAATATAACCATGTGTTCTTGGATCATTCTGACTGCTACTACACACGTTCCTCTTTTTTACAAAGTTCAGGATTTAACTCCCTAAACTCATTCATTTCCAACAGGTTTATGCCTGCTTCTGCCGATAACTCTCCACAGCCACTGGTAGAGAACTAGGCTGTCCAGTATTAATCTTCCCTGCTGTAACGAAATCTGATTTTTACTTTGGCATTCTGTAGTGAAATATAAGCAAAACTTATACTTTTGAAGCATAGAAAGGKACCACTATTATGAACTTATCATTAAAATGTTAAAAAGTTCTTCCACTCCAAGAAAACGAAAACCTGCTAATTTACATATTAATAGACCTTTTATGCTCAGGAAGATAACAAATGCAATCTTTGACCAGATGCAGAGAATTAATTACAGCAAGAGAAAGGATCCTGTGAAATATACAAAGCAAGCTCTGAATATTCTGAAARAATATTATTGTCAGTCAAGTTTCAGTGTATAATATAACACTACAGAAAGAGTGAATTGTTTAGTGTCTGTTGCAGGGCTTTAGAGAGAAACCAGATAGACATTTAGTACGTGCTGTCCATTTGAGACACTGTACCAAAGCAGATATAAAAGATAAAATGGATACACAGAAGGCCACTAAACCTACAATGTTGAGTTTTTTGACCACCTCAGGAGTTGAAAATCTGTAAAAGAGTTCAGTACCAGCAAATAAACAGCCCAATTCAAGGAGAACCAAAGCCCTCCAAAAGGTAAATGACTTACTGCAGAACAAATAGGGCAGATACCTGTCTCGGAGCTACTGTTGGCCGGCAGTATGGATAAGGCACTGTCAGAGACAGAGAGCTCTTGGAAAAGTCATGAAGCAGAAATGATCATTCACACTGCAACAAGTCACCAGGACCAGAGATTTCATCTAAGTGCTCTGCAGCAAATTAAGAACGAAGGAGCAGGAATATTTACAGAAATACTTAATCTGTTACTAAAAAGAGCTACCAGTCCCGAAGACTGAAGATTAGTCGGTGTTCCTTCATCCAGAATATTGCAAGCCAGGTGGCATTTCTGCATGATCAGTTATACTTGATGAATAGGCAATTAAGGTGAGAGTCATGAAACATCTATTTATCTCTCCATCTATATTCTTAAACTGTTGCTTCATCACTGCATTATTTAACAAGAATGTCCTCTGCCAGAGACAAACATGTGTGACTCTGTGAATGTACACCCACCCTTCCCRTTTTATTAGAATTCTTTGAGCTAATACAGATGTAAGAGAAAGGCAATCCTTTATGATTTATTTCTGCCTTTCAAAAGCATTTGATAAAGTCACCGACAGGAAGCTGCTGGCATAGGTAGTTATATCATTCCCCCACCTGTACTCACATGTAGCTCCATCAGGAATTGACAGYTGGTCAAGATGTAAAATACAAAATGTTGATGAAGACTTTTCAACGCTGACAGAGCCCATACAGCCCCATCAGAAACATGAAGGGTCTGTGCAGCACCCACAGATATTATTGGAGTGTATTGGCTCCACTGAGTTTTGAATGAGGTCCTTCAGCCATCACTGATGTGTATATGTGTTTAAATCCCAGGCATACACATGCATATTTTAAATCATTCTTTCTTCTGTCAGCCACTTTGCTGCCGCACAATTTCCTCTGGCCCATCAGCTTCCCAGGCACCAACAAAACCTTTCTTAGATCCTATTAGCTTGCCTCCTTGTTGTAAGTAGTTTGACTCTTCCCATACCTTTGTTTTTTATACTGTTTATTCTTCCTAGTTACCCATTATGAGCGTAGCCAAGTGGTCTGATCTTATAGCTGAGAACTAGGTATGTCTTAGCCTCGTCCTCTGCATGGTACATAAYGTTCAGGCTTCACTGGGCTGATGGAGCTGACGGGGTGCATGTGAGGAATCTGGCCGTGGAAGTGCTAACACTGTTATGCTTCCCAGCTGCTGAAACCTAAGAAATCACCACGGCGTCAGTTTAGTCAGGCATGCAAGAAGTTAGCAAAGGCAAGCATGTACTTGTGTGCATTGCGTAACCAGGGCCTTAATATTTCCTCCATCTACAAAACCGGAATCACGTATCTTCCTCGTCTCAGAGAAAACACAGAAATTACTTTACATAATACACGGAGAGTGGCTTAAAGACACAAAGCAATGACTAAGCACTAATTTCTAGTAATCTCACCCTGTACTTCTGGTATGCTCTGGACATATTTCCCAGCACAGACTCTTCTCATTTAGGTGCTTGCAGCGTTTCTGAAGTCTGGCTGCTATTTGCTAGAAAGCACTATGTATGTGTTGACATTTCAAGTGCAAGTACTGTAATTCTTATTACAGTGTTCCAAATGCCACCAGTGTTGTTTTTCTGTGCCCTCAAAACCTCCCAGCTTCCCTCTGCTCAGTCGTTATCCTTTTAAAATAGGTTTTCGCCTTTCTCTGTCCTTACCCACCCATAATTATTGCTTCTACCTGTATCACATATCCTACCTTCAAACTCTGCTTTTATTATTATGYACTGATTTCAGTAAAGTCTAAGGCATCCTCCAATACTTCTGTTAGAGGATGCTTTGCAGAAATAAATTGTTCTGTGCAAATAATCTGATCACCCGGTCTGTCACAAAATAAAAGTGCAGAGYAATCTAAAAATACTTGGTTTTACTGAAAAAATAGTTGTGCTGGGAATTTGGGGGACCTAAGATTTATGATTTAACAACAGAAAGACAAGATGTAGCAAACCTTAATTCTAATAGTAAATATAAAAATAAATATTCAAATGTATAAATAAAACATGGGTGTGGGGTTTTAGCTAAAAAGGGGCTGGAAATTCAGCTTTTTTAACAAGAACTCTAGTATATTGAAAGTTGAATTTTGTTTTCAGTCATTATTAAGATTGATTGCTTAATTCAGACCTCAATACACTTCCTGTGGCTAGCGATTGCACTATTGCTACTGCTAAACATGCTTCTGAAAAAATAAATAGCAATTTGAATTCATTAAATTACACATATGTTCCCTGTTCTTGTAATTAGCTTGAAAAATAAAACAACTATGTCCTAGTACAATTTAATAGTTATCTGTTATTAAGGGTAAAAGCTCTTCATAGTTTGACTATTATGTAGAATGTTATGAATATTTAAAAGAGATTGGCTTTTCTGCCCTTCTCCCAGGTCATCTTACCTTCTCCCTTAATTAAAGATCGATTAATCATCTTGTACAGAATCGGGGAAAAAAGTAAACATTCTAGAGCAGTACAAACCCAGTATTTCAGCTGTTCTGAAATCATGTTATTAAACAGTTTTTAGCGCAAYTGAAGTTTTAGATATTAATCCAGCTAATAATTTGATCTTTCTATTTTCTTTCTTCTTTGATGGTACTATTACGTCATCAAGTCTTACATAAATCATTGGTTTTATGGCTTTCATCAAGGCATGATTTTTTCTTCACATGAAGAAGTCATGCCCAATAAAACAAAAACCTGGCCATTTCTATTTCTGTATTTCCTTTGCTCAATATAGATTATTAGTAGTAATTTTTAAAGTGTTATTACATTGATTTCCTGGAGCAGAAACTGCTCTGCTAGGAAAGCAAGCTGCACAGTCAAAAACATGACAATATTTCAACATGTAGATACCACTATTTTATTCTGCTGATGCCAACTGATAACTTTTTATGCAACCAACTGCATACACTCACAGGCATACCATGTAAAATGAAAGTTCAATAATAAATGCACTGACATATTATTTAAAATGTGATGGGAAGATAAAAAAGCCTAGATATGAGAGTTTTACTTCACGTTGTTGGAAAGATTTCTACAACACTCTGGCATTAAAAAAGAATCTATTCTCGTTAAATCATTTAGAGAAGGAAAAGACCACACCAATAACCATTACTAATCTGGCCCCTGTGAAAAAGATTATCTTTTGTTGTCTGCTGGTTTGGAGGTTGAAGTTAACTAAAACTAGGGTAATTCTCATAGAAGTGCTAGGAACCACATATTCTACCACATAAATAAAGTAGGAAAATATGGTAGTGTCAGACCTCATTAAAAACACATTTTCAACTCTCTTTCTCCTGAAAATTAGTCTTCTGCAGTTATTCTCTCTGTTTGTCCAGTTCCCCCCCCATAACTCTAGTACCTGTTGGCCAATTTCAATCCTTTTTGACACAGGGGTCGAAGCCTCAAGGATAAATTAGTTACTAGAGATTTCAGGGAAATGTTTAAAGAGAGTCAAAAAAAAAAAAAAAAAAAAAAGCCACTATGGAGGGAGCAGCAAGTGGCCTGGGCAGCAGATCTCTGGTCAGGGGGTGGCTGTGCCCAGCCCCGCATCTGTGATGCCTCCTACCTACTGGGGAAGACGTCTGGCAGCTTGCACTGCCTGTGCCCAGCTGCCCCCTAGCACAAGCTGCCGTGAGAGGAATAGTAAGCCAACCTGGATGAAACCTGGATTCATTAACTCCCCTGCTGACGGGACAACATAATTTAAAAAAATCCCCAAATGTATCTCAAAGGGAGGAGTGGATATTCAGCTGCTAATTAGGGAAGTAAATACACAG
Organism: Oceanodroma leucorhoa; assembly: GCA_030449065.1. Taxonomy (NCBI): domain Eukaryota; kingdom Metazoa; phylum Chordata; class Aves; order Procellariiformes; genus Oceanodroma; species Oceanodroma leucorhoa. Next base: position 5,409,358 of record JASVER010000012.1, on the reverse strand, counting down.
TGAGTAAACTGTACTTGATTATGTCCTGCTAATCTTTGGAAAAACTCCATGTTTAGCAACACTTAGTCTACCAATGATACAACAGATATTGTGTAATCTGGAAACACTTTTTAAATTACGGAAAATAATTTCAGTGTACATGCCCATCATGTCTCTGCCGCTTTCTGTGTGTGTGTACGCACGTGCATACATGAGGAGTTGGGGCGGTTGCTCCAGAAATGCCAAAGGAGAAAGAACACCCAACACTAAATTTCAGCAGGCAGTTGCAGGGTGTTATCCATCCCTATATGAAACTTTGAGCAACTGAACAAGCATCTCCAGGACCTCTGACAGCTGATCCCAAATAACTATAACTGATGCTGACATGKCTGATGCTTAAAAGATCTATTCATCATAACAAGAACCTTTCCATTAGCTTCAATAAACTTTGAACTTTACCCTCACCCCTAACTCACAAGTGTACTAAAACAACTTGAACATTTATCTCTGAAGAAGTCTYGCATCCCTATACCTTTATTTTACCCTAAAAGGTTTTAAGGGTGTTTTGCTCTCCATGTGAAATGGTATTGGTCTGAAATGWCGTGCTGGTACCACCAGGCCAGCTGAGTCATGGGTTTACAAACAGTGCATTACACAGGAATGCTCAAGTCTCTCTTGAAGGATAATTTGTCACGGGCACCACTCAAAGAAAGATTAGCATGTAATTAGCTCTTGGCAGTGTAGTGTTTCTAAACTGTGGGGTGTCAAACAGCTTTTTGGGTGGCACACAACCAGGTAATGGATGCAGTAAGCCCAGGAAGRGGAAGTCACTGCTGCTCTGCTCGGAGACAGGTCAGTGCTTTTTGTTGCCTGTGTTAAGCAACACTTCATCGTCTTGTACACATCCCTCRGCAAGTCAAATCTCTTACTCCACAAGCTGCATTTCTTGATAATTACTTTGATAATCACTGCATTTTCCTGCTTGAGAAGACTTGCACAAAAGTAGACCTGGGAAGCKGGGACAAACACTGGTGGAGAGAAGGCACTTCCCAGCGCAGCAGCACAGACCTCTGGGAACCCATGCAGTCACTCTACTGCAGAGGGGACAGAGTGCAAGAGGCAGCTGTGCAAATCCAC
>JASVER010000012.1:5084473-5407660 GCA_030449065.1 Oceanodroma leucorhoa | reverse complement strand
CATCCAAGGTCAACCCACCTCAAGGGCACATTCAGATGAGGGGAAGAGCGTGTTCTTCCTTCAGAGCCTGGTAAAGGCAGTCTGCCACCATGTGTCCTCTGTCYTGGGGCTGCAGGCAGGAGCTCTAGCACCAGCGTTGGCCTTCCCCGCATCTCTCCTTGCCTGGCTGCAGCAACCACCAGGTTGGTGTAAGAAGAGCTTGCAGTTGGCATTTTGGATGTGCCAGTGACATACCAGGACTCAGACTAACCTGTGAAACTTGGCCTCTCAAAAAGTACTTAGTTAACAATATACTTTTCTTCAACACGTGGAGTTTACGTTGCCAATTTTTGCTAAATTCAGAAYGAATGTGACAGTATGTGAGGCAATGTTTGTTGGGGTCTAGAGATTATTTTCTATCTCCCAGCACCATCTGGCATTACAGTGGAAACTCTGAATGAATAAACATTGCTTATCATTCTGTCAGTCACTCATCCATCAGACAGAAGCTGAAACACTAATGTACTCATCATCTTTGTCATTTGGCAATCAGGGACTACTTCACGGTAACTGAGACAAAGACCACAGATTAAGGTCCATAGCAGAAGTGGGCAACAGAGATTTAACAAGCTTAATGTATTATTCAGTTTGACTGAGGCTGATGCAGGGAACAGAACTTGATGGGTTTGTGGTTTCTATTTTTGAAGTGTCTTTTTTGCACAAAGGTGTTGGATTTTTCAGTTAAATTGCTGTGAGCTCTTTAGTTGTTGTTGTTTAGATGAAGAGCAATTTTTAAATAAAAAAAGAGGGAACGCTGAAGGGAACTGCATGATAAATTCATCTCTAGTGATTGATACACAGGTACTRTTTGCTTGGAAATTATTGGGGCAAGGGAAGTGTACATGTGTTAGGATGAACGATAACTAGTTCAAACACCTTGAGGCAATTCTGTCAGTTCTCTTCTCAGAGCAGAGAGCTGCATCCAGATTYTCTAGCTTTGCTTCGCTTGTCACTGCAGCAATCATTACAAATCGAGTGGTGAGCACTCCAGGATAACAGAGAGATCCAGAATCCTTGATTAAAATGAGACTTCTTCTTAAAACTCATCTTACCAGCAAGATTTGTTCTGGTTTGAGGGGCCCACATGAAGGAGGCACTTTGAAGAGCAGTGTCACTTTGATACAGTTTCTGCATCAGCACACGCGCGCCATTGGGCTCACTACTTGAACTGGCTGGTAAGAGAAAGTAAAAGCACAGTAAAGTTTACTTTTCTATAACGCCTCAAAATTTCAAACTGTTCAAGTGATGACACATTCAAGTGATAAGCCTTTTTGGAGGGACAGACAAATGACTAGATAAAAGAATAACAAGTCTAATGGTAAAATGAGTTCTCTCATTTTTACAGGGCTGGAAGTGTAAGGATGAGAATCTCAGGTAACCTTTTGTGTTCTGCTTTTCTTCTCATACAAACARCTGAGTTCAATATAGTATTTTTTCTTTTTCCTTTAACTGTTTTAAAAATTATGCAAKTGGTTATATTGTCACTGAGTACACACCAGYTTCAATCCATTCTGATCCTGAAATKGAATAAACTCTCTGATGCTGACTCTGTGGGTGTACATGGCTTGTTAATACTGCTGTCACAACCTTTCCCCTAGCCAGTTCTGTTCCTTGATGTTGCTAAAAACAAAAACTTTGTGCTTTTGAATATTTTTTGTTTGTCCTCATTGACAGCTGTAACATTTTCTATGAGTGACAAGTGAACGCAAGAAGCACTGACACAGACCTTTTCAGCTGAAAATGTCCTACCCTTATCAGAGTATTTCTTGTTTTCTTTTGCTCTTTGTTTCTTAAAGTAGTCATAAAATGTCAAGTTAGTCTTACTCAGACTCTGAGACTCAAATCAGGAAAGCAAAGTGTGTAAGTCAGAGAGCATTTCCATATCAGGTACAAAAGAAAGGAATTGTTTATTTGGTGGGTCAGCTCTGTCCCAGTTTTCAAAGATGACATAGGACTCCCCTGAAAAGACCTCTTGTGCCTTTTTCCAAAAGGATGGTTACCGTCAACCAGAAGGACACAATCAAGCTCCCATTTGTGACTTTGTGAGTCCTCACACTGATTTTCAGGAGAGTTGTAACATTTTTTAACATAACTCATTTAGTCTTAATGTCCCTCACATTGTCCCTCACAGAGCTTTGTCTCTGCATATGAGGACTGATGACTGTATGCATTTATTYGTCTCAAAACCTGTCTGATTCACCTTTCTGTTATAATGAAATGTTTTGCTAAACCGTCATTTTTACCACAAATACATTCCCTTGGCTGCATCTTAGTGGTGGATTATTTGGTCCAGAACCTTTTCTTTTCATCTCAGAGACGAATATACATTTCGGGACCAGCTTTTGAAATATCTATTTGCTTCAGGAAACTTCTTATAAGCAAGACTTGGAAGTCAGCACTAAATCAGTTTTGTGTATTTTATTTCCCAAGGAATCAGACCCACTTTGTTTATTATCTAGCAAAATCCAAAGCATAATGTAAAAACCAAGACTGAATCATAAAAGGACATTATAAAAATACTGAAGCCGTCTTTCCCTGGCAATGGGGAAATACATTCATTCACTTTAATATAAAAAAGAAACAAAGATACAATGGTAAAAAAAAAAAAAAMCTGAAGGGTTCATACATTTATTTCAAATACATAGCAAAATCTCAGCTATTCACATTTATTTCCAAAGTCAYTTTGTCCTGCAATCACAAAATATTAAAGTATATGATAGCATCAGGATATTAAACTAGATATTTAACCACAATATTTAATCAGCTGTTATTAACAAATACAGCAGACCTGAAGTTTCTGACAGTTGTGCCTAGAGGAATGTGAACATAGCATCACTTAAAGCAAGTTTACCGCCTCCACTCCTCAATGACAGCAGAGCTCCAGCACACAAAAACCTGACACAACATTTTAGTAATCCCTGGCCCATCCACATCAAATGACATCCATATGTCAGGCCTTTTCTTCYGAGAGAAAAGTCCAGTCAATAGCGTATTCACACCCTGCTTCCTCTTGGTCCTCCATGACRTAGTGTGTAATCAATGCTCTGTTTCCACGACCCTCCTGCACCCTGGAATGAAGAGGTGGCCCTTTCCTTGCTGCATTACACATGTTCCTGAGTGTCCTCTCCTCATCTATCTCACTTGGGAAGGACATATTTAGCCATCTAAATAAGCTCCAAGAGTCGCCTTAAACACTCAGGGTTACCTGAGACTAGGTCTGGCTGGATATAACCCAGAACGGGCAGGAGCTGTCCTGGAGCAGCAGACGGAGGGTAGGAGGTGCAGCCTTGGGCACTAGAGATCTGTGCAAGCTCCTCCATCGCTCCCCTCAAGCTTAACTCTTCCTGTTACCCTCAGAAAACTTATGAATAGCAGCAGTTTATTTTCAAAGCTCAACCGCAGTTTTTCGTTAAAGCCCTTAAAACTTCCTTTTCGTACTCATACCTCCAAACTGCACCTTCCARCTAGTCAGCTCTGAGCATCACAGGTTTGAATAGGAAAAAATGAAGAAGAAAAACTCTGTCTCCCTTAGCAGATGCAAATGCATCCATACAGTTTACTCATCCAAATGCATTCCTCGCATGCAGAGGTAAAATATCTAACAGTCATCTTTATGGGGTTTTCCCCACCAGAATCCACAATAAAGGAATTTCTGTTCTGTTCAAAGGGAGAAGGTTAACCACTGTGTTACATCTCCTGCAGATTAGCTTCTTATGAGAAATTTGTTCCTCCATCAAATTCAGAAATTTTAGTGTCACATATTTGGGTGAGTCTAAAGTGCTAAATCACATCACCAGAAATTGCCTTTTGTGTCAGTAAAACCCCAGACATCCGAACAACAGCCCAGCCTAGCTGTACGCTTGGAATCAAGATCAGATTCCAAACCCACATGCAAGCACAAGGTTGTCTGAATTTAGAGATTTTGTTTGCGCTCATCTTTTGATCAACTGGTAAAAGAGAGAAATGGAGCTATATGCAGCCACCAGATGTTAATGTTAGATGTAAAAAGCTTAGGTTTCTTTGAAATTAATGTTAAATGCTCAAATAAAGCTGTTTTAGCTTTCAACTCTTTGAAAATAAAGTTACTAGTCTAAATGGCACACCCAGTTCAAATTTGATTTCTAGATGAATCCACTGATAGTGAAAGCATTCAGGATCCTTTAATTAATGTTATAGAAAACTGCACTTAATTACTTCTTAAGCATTTATATCTGCATAAAGTTGCATTACRCTGAATACATCATCATTTAAATCCATTACCTACATATAAATATGTATCAAATTTGCATTGCAAATGTCTTCATCCTCTGCTTTGTTAATCACAAATGTCATATCTAAATGAATCCAAAAAGTGCAATTCTGGCTTACTCACCAAATAGTTCCTTATTAAACAAAATATGTATTATAGGACATAAATACAGTAAAATAATAGGTGGAGGTCCTCAGGGTAGTATAAATTATTACCAAAGTCAACAGAATGACTCCACTGGAATGAGCTGTCTGACCCAGGTGCTGTGACAGACATCAGCAGCTATAAGACAACATAAAAAATATGTATTTTAGTAGTAGAAAACCTGCTTACAAATATTCTCTTAAAGGCTGATCTGGAATTAATAAGTGCTGATTTGACTGCTCAAGTGATGRGAAGGGTACATAAAACCTGTTTTCTGGTGACTAGAAAAGTCCCACAAAAATATCTGAGCTGGTTGTCTTCAATGTAAATGCACATTAGTTAATATATGTAATGAATATCTGTGTTCAACGGCACTGTTTCATTTAGGTTCATCTGAAGTCAAGTTAATAAAAGGCTTGTTTAATTAAATGCAGCTTTCCACGTTCTGCTTCAAATTGAATAGTCAAACGAGGCATTGCTCTACTCAACTCAAAAAGTYATTACACCCTTTTTTTCAGATACCAGTCACGGACACAGAAAAGGATCAAACCGAGTATCTGTGTCATGAAATTATCAATGAAATGGTACTATCCRTTACTACTGTGTAAAGAACCAGAAAAAATGTTTTGAACTGGACCTTCTTTGGTCACTTACCAGCGTTGAGACATGGACACTGTCAAAAGCAGGTTCCAAGTTTTCAGCTGTGAAAAAAAAATGCACAGTTGCAAATACTGTTGAATTCTGCACAATGGACAGAGAAGCATCAGGCTTCTCAGTCTACATTTTCAAATAAGTCCTGCAAACAAAAAACAGTCAGAACAACATCGAGGCTTGGCTTTTGTGGGTGTGATGGAAGATGTAGACAGGAACTCTTGATCCTSCAACAGGCAAGTGGGGATTACACATTTACATTAGCTGGCTTGTTTAATTATACTTTACATTAGCACAGTGCTTTAAAGTGCATGAAGACAGATGGTCTGTCCTGAATTTTATAGAAGAGGAGGTGCTACCTATAGAACAGGAGAAGTCATAAAAGATGAGAGGTAGAAGCAACAGAAAGCTAATACATTCATGGCAAAGTCTGGTGAAGTGATTAAAAATTTTATAATTCCATGAGCTGGATTCTGTGCCCTGCAGAAGAGATGAGAAGGATACATCAATTCCACAAGCATCAGTGAAATCCATAGTCAATCATAGAGGCCTCTGATGGGAGAGCATGAACATTTGTGTGCCAATATTGGAACTTAGAGTGCTAATGGTTTCTCCGTTCATTCAGCAGCTGCTTTAGGTGTGCTGCCAACTCTATGCTTCTCACCACTGTCCTAGAGCATCCTTATGAAGACTTTACCTCAGAGTAAAATGCACTGCTCCCTTTGCACATCAGGGGTGTAGGGGAGGGCAATGGTGCTATTGCACGGCAGCTGGCTGACTTCCAGCCCAACCATATGCTGTTCCTCTTCTCTGAGAGACTCCTGGCTGCTGCTGTTCCCATGCCATTCTTCATTCCCATAAAATGGTGAGATTTTTCTTCTGACTGTGGTCTAACATAATGCCCATGTAATAACATTTCCTATAAGCATGTTAGAGAGCAGATATGTATGTCGATAGTAAATAACAAATGAACAAAATYGTTCCTCCATTACAGACTCAGAGTTTAATTAGACACCGAAGTCAATCAGTACATATCAACATGCTAAGCAGAACGATCACATGTGGCAACTACACATAGGCATGCACGCTTAGGGACGGCCCTCCTGCAAAGTCAGATTTGTGCAACCTGTGACGGGAAAGCGTTGGATATCTGGATTTTGAGGATGTATCAGCCCAGCACCAGAAGCTACAGTACATTGCTCCCACAGCGATGAGAAGTGCAGCGCTCACCCAGCCCACATAGAGAGCAGCTCCTAGTTCTCGTTTCAGTGGCACAGGGACTTTGGGATCATAAAAGTCACGAATGATGCCACCTCCAGTCCAGGACACAGGGATCAGAACGAGGATGCCCGTTAGGAGAAAGGCAACTCCAGCTGCCAGTATGAAGATGCTGATGCTCTGGGTATCCTCCTTGGTCTTACGAGTATACTTCACACCAACAATGGCCATCAAAAAGGAAATGATTGACAGGACCACTGCAATGCACATGAGGGCTCTGAATGCCTCCAAGGGTGGGGGGAGAGCCAGGACAGAGTCGTAGAATTTGCACTGCAGCCTGATGCCCAGCTGACTGATGCAGTCCATCCACAGTCCTTCCCAGATGGTCTCAAACACYACGATGTTGCCATCAATGTAGGCAGAAACTCTCCACTGCGGCATAACTGTGGCTGCCAAAGTCCCAACCATGCCAACACCTCCGAATATTAGACCAGTGATTTGTAACACACAGCAAGCCATGCTTCTTCTGAAAAAGACACCTCAAGCGAGGTGGCCTAGAAAGTCTTCCAAAATCACTTTTTCATAGAAGAAATATAAAGTATGAGAGGGAATATTTTCTCCAGTAGTTTCCTCATATGGCAAGTTGCTGGKTTTTTTTAAAAGCAGCTCACTCCAGTCTGAGGTTCAGACAGGTGGAAATCCAYTTCTGACTGGCTAGGAGGACCTGCTATTTATTTGCTTTGAAATCCTCTCTGACTACAGCACCTACCCATCCATCAAGCCTAACAAGTTTCCAGCCAATGGGAAACTAGGAGGGGTGTGTCATAGTTGATTTTACTGCTTCTCATAGTGTGTCTGTAGTGATGTTATAATTAAGTGTCAGGGATTCAATTAAAGGTACCTAATTGCATGGCTAATAATTTCTTAACTGCTATGTTGAAATTCAGTGCAGAAAGTCTGAACTTCCATCTGTTAAAATATTATGTAAAATAGACCATTACAGTTCTTATGACAAACGCTAAACTTGGACTTCGACTGGGACTTACTTTCTAAGTGCTACAGCCCTGGGAAAACAGCTGATTTTTTTTTTAAACCAAGCTAGGAGGTACTTGGTGTAGCTCTTTAATGTAGATTCCTCGTTTTGATCAAATACAAAAGTATAATCATGATATTAGACAGGTACAGGAAAGTCAAGTATTCCAATCAACATCAAAGCYGTGCTCTACCAGCTGCATAATTCACAAGGACAACAAAGAAAATAGCTGGCAGAGTTTCACAGCTTCTGCTTTTGAATCCACAAGTAAGGTTGTTGTTAGGAAATAAACCTCTATGAGASTCTCTCCCCATTAGAAGGATAGTGTTTCCATTATGTTCCATACTAATAATCTTCTCCAGGTAACATTAGGAAAGGTTGGGGGCAATTGTCTAATATGAAAAGGATGAGCTTTTCTTTCAGTGTACAATGCACCTTGAAAAAAGTCAGAGATCCCTCCCACAAGCATGTATCTCAGCCTGCACAGATAGCTACAAGCCTGGACAAAAATTCGTGCCAAAGACTSATCTGCCTTGGGCAACCTAGGGATAACTGCTGCATTATGGGTTTTTTACTTTCTTCTCTCTACCTTGAGATAATAGTATATGATGACAACTCATGGGTGTTGTTGAAATTGGTGTGTTTCTGGTTACTCCAGCTCTTTGAACCAATGGGGCTAGTAAAAAAAAAAAAAAAGTGTTGGCCCGGCCCACTAAAGATAAGGAAGGCCCCTAGAAGTGCTGTCGAAGAACAATATATTTTTCAACTGCTCATGGGTTGTAGTGTTCTGGGCTCTGTGKGTTTGGGAATATCAGACATTGCCTTTGATGGTATTAATTTAGTTATAGCCTCAGGTGCCTACACAATGTATTCAAAACAAAAGCTAAAATCCATGAAAAGTGAATTGCCCATCTAAACCACTCACAGCCCACAAAATCTCCACCTTCTTATAGTTACTAACTGTAAGGAAGGAGTGCCCCATAATGCAAGTCATATAGTATAATGTTACATGGCCATATGGAAAATACTCCCAAGGGATCTGGGCAATTCATTTTTGCCTTCAAGTCTGCTAGCAGGAATCTGGAGGGAAAAAATGTCTTCAGTAAGATGTGAAATGTAACCTTTAGAAACTAAATACATTATCAGATTCATTCTTATAGCGAGAGGAATGTTGCATCACTCTTCTGCAGACATAAAAAAAGAATCCCATGATGCAGAAAAGTTAAGGCATTTTGCTCAATGCCACAAAGAAGGAGGTGGTAGAGATGAAATCAGAAGTGATAGATGGTTACCTGTCTAAAAGAAACTCCTTCCGCTGGCAGGAGACTGCTCCCTTAGAAGAAGACTGCACACAGACCTGTGCTATTTAACTTGAGTACAGTTTCCATTCATCTTGTAGGACTTTTTTACTTCTGAATTCTCAAAACTGTTTTTTTATTTGTTATTTTAACTTCAAAAAAGAAATCAACTTATTATGGAAAAGCCCTCTCAAAACTAGCATTTAAATGTCATTTTTTCAACAGAAAAACTCTTTGTGCAACATTTTCAGGCAGCCAGCTCTTGAAGGTATACACAGCTGGAGAACAGACCATGCCTAATGCCCTGAATCTGTTTATCTGACTGCCTTATCTAGCAGGATTGCTCTGAAATCATTTTTCCWTACATAACTCTGGGAGGGTCAGCCATTGAGGTCATGCATAAAATTACACTCTGTGACAGTCAGGTTTGTATAGAAGATGAACTGCTCACAGAAATACTACTAAAATGCATCATATGCTGGTTATGTAGCAATACATCCAGAGAGTGCTAAATGGTTGAGTGATTTTTTGATCTTTAATCGGAAGTAGTACCTATGGTGAGTGACATCCAGTGTAGGTGTAGGCGTAAGAGAGGAACACCCAGGCTAATCTGCTGCATGTACTGTCCAGTGGCAGGATGGTTCTTGGTATTGAAACCTGAGAGGAAGGAAGCAGGAAAGGAAAACCAATAAATGGCAGTTTTGAAACCTGAAGAAAAATTTCAGAAATTAAAATGAGCTACAGGAGACAGGTTGGAAAAAAAAAATCAAGAAACACTATCAATATCTTGGAAACTCATAAGGACTGGAAAATCGCATCAASCTCTTAAATGCCAGTGAGTCCCCGGCTTTGCTAATTGCTGGAAGAATTATCTTTTGCAGAAAAGTTCTRTGTTTGAATCAGCCTGGAGGGAGCTCTTACTCCCTTGTATACCCTAGAGAACTGTACCTCCATTTAAAGGCTCACCCTACCTCTCAGAAAGAAATGCTTAGTTGACTGAGTTACTTCAAAATCACTCTAAACAACAGACAGCTCTTAAAGTAGAAATTAAATACAYGCTTACATGGTGGGCATGGCAGATACAATGGCTTTAGTGTCAGGTGAGAAGAAATAAAAGGAAAACCCCATTTAGACCTGACTAGACTTTAGAAGTGTCCTCATTCTGTGTATCATCCATCTGTTATGCTATTTGGATGCTTACCTGCCTCAAGRCGAGAATACTGGTTCTTATGCAAACATGTCCACCCCAAAATTTGCCTTCAAAGAGGAAAACAGGCGACTGAGGAGGCACATAGCTTTTACACCTAATCTTTCCCTGGATCTCTGTTCAGATTTACATTTTCTCTTCCCTTCAAATCAGGATGTTAATTTTAATCTTTTCCTGGGGCAATATCTTCTGTTCCCACCCGACCTTTTAAAATGTTGATGCCCCTTGAAAAGGAGGAAGTACAGCACCTCCAGCCCACACGATTAACAGAACCTGTCAATAATCCCCAGCGCTTAATTAATTATAGGCATCAATAATGTAAACACTTAATTGCCTCCCAGAAAGCAGGTTGCATTCCTCTTTGKATATCTTCTATGTACATTGAATTTTGGAGTCCTTATACATACGCATGCACTTATATATAGACAAATACACTTTAGACTTCTACAAATGTAGAACTATAATGTACATAGTTCATTATGAGCTCAAGAATAGATAGGTTGGCTATGCTACAGGCTAATGAGCTAAATGTCACATTCAGTGACATTTTTGGAACAGGCAAATACGCAGATTTATCAAAAGCACACTTTAGTGATTACTAAGAGTTACGGTTAAGTCTCTCAACCTCCCAGAGGCTGCAGTTATCCAGTAAGGCTGCAAAGCTGCCTAACCACCTGCAGAGTCTGGCAGTGGAGAGTCCAGCAGGCTGTGGCTCTGCAGTCACTCTGCACCTTGTCCCCTTGGGCAGAGGTGCTGGGTGAAGCCATGCAGACCTAGATCATCTACCTGTAAAATCTGCTTCAAGCGTACAACAAATAGGGTTAGGATTCTCTGCAGATCATTTGTTTTGGAAACACATGTGAATGGCATCAGATTCTCCCTGCTTGTGGCTTCCACTAGTCCATTCATTACGTGCTGGGTTAACCACCTTTTTTTCAGCTATTTACAAGGGCTGGTCAATGAAATCATAGTCGAGTTAATGGTTCCACTACTTTCTATGATATTTTGATTGACTACTCTATTTTGAGCCTACTGGTGAGGCAAAAGGTTACTTTGATTCTGTYTTAATTCAGGAGAAAATGGACTGAAGCCAACAGAGGCCTTTTTATTTGTGCTAACTTTAATATTGCTGCCTGCACATATGTTAAAAGATGAAGGCACATCTCCTTCCCCCTCTCTTCAAGCATGGCACATTTTTGAGTGAGAGGAACATCTGCTCAGTGTAGCTTAGGGAGGGATTTCCCCCAGTCACATAACAGGCACTGTATTTTGGCGCTGACCTCTAACTCTAGCTTTGAGGCAACCCATGACTGACAGTTGAATTGAAAAGAACTAATATTTATTTTCCGTCATCTTCCTCAGCATGCCTGAAATTCACAGCCTGACAAAACTGCCAAACTCTTAATGATATTCCATGTCTGAGGAAGCCTGTCTCCTGRACACTGTGAATGAACTCAAGTTCAGTGTAATAAAACCCTACAGTAATAAAATATTAAATGCTCCTTTGAGTATTTAATCCACCTAAACTGCTTCAGGCTTTTACAAGGCATTTGTCACCTCAGTACTTGCATACAGGGAGCAGCCATCCTGATGGAAATAGAACCTGCCAGAAAATATGCTATCTTATTTTGCTATGTATAGACAGGACCTCAAAGCATATTTGGGGGGCATTTGATTGCACAGTTCACATTAAGCTGTTGCAAATATAACAGTGGCAAATTCCCAAGGCAGTATTGGTTGTTTTCATAAGGGTTAGCAGCAGGGTATACAGTTAGGCTATTACTGGGAGAAGCACAGGGGAACTCCTTTATTTACATGATTTACTGTGGTGGAATAAAAGAGAAGGAGAAGGTATATTGTGGCAGTGATGGCCTAAAGATAGRTGAGAGACAAGGTTTGAAGAAAGAGGTAATGGGTTTTATTAGACTACCTGATACTGTTAGAAACAAGCTTTTAGGCTCAGAATCCAGGAAAGATTGCTTTTGGAGCACAGCATAATAATACACCCTTGAACTAGCTCTCCAGCAAMCAAGCAGTGTGGGTAACTAAAAAAGTAAGTCTCAAACTTTGAAGAACATCTTTTTTCCCATCTTTCTCCATCATAATTTGGGCTCCTCCCTGTCCAGTCCTGTCCCCCTCACTTTTTCTTCTCTCCCAAACSCCACCTCCTGAATGTAACTAACTACACTGTTAATTTCCACCTCCAAAATAAACCCTAGCAGCAGAGCTCCACCACCACTACCCTCAACCTTGTGCACCCAATGACACCCCCAAATCTGTCATCTCAGCACATAGCAGGGTCACCCTCTACCCCCACACTCTCCCCTTTCTCTCTCTACCCAAGTCCAGAGTCCTTTTATCAAACCTCTGGGCTTCTGGYCAGGATGTTCCATTACTCTTCTGTCCTTAGGATTGGGATTCACCTCTTCCCTGGGACACCCTGACTGACTTTTCCCGGCTGGCAAGCTGGGCGTCCCCTGGGAAGGAGCAGCATAACCCCTGCCTTTGGGCCTGCGTAGCTGGCAGAGTTCATCTCCCAATTTACCTTGGTTCCCCTTCAAACAGAGGGAGAGGAGAGGATGCGGAGGAGAGGGGAAGCCCTGCCCAGCCAACCAGCTGTTCCTGCACTCAGACAAAAGGACCTCTTCCTGGAAGCCATAAATCACTTTGGATTTGTGCTGGCACAGAGCCCAAAGCAGGGGTATTTCGCAGGAAGCAATTAATTTTTGTCACTTGCTCTCAGAACACCCTCTCCAGCATCGTGAATCATAGCAGCTCCAAGGATGCACCACTGTCACTGCAATTTTGCACATTGATGCATCTTTCTGGGGCTGATGAGTCTCTGCACGGTGACAGCCCACAGCCTGCAAGGGCACAAATGATTCACCAGTGTGGGCACACTGCGTCCCCCCAGGGACAATCCAGCGCTGTTTCTAATTGCAGCATACCATGTAGCCAGTCAAAATACAAACTTCTTTGTCCATGATCAAGCAGTAGCTGCTTTCATTCCAGATCCAAAATGTGTAGTTTAGGACAGAGTGCAATACTTCAGAAGAAGGAATGTCTAATAACTATTTCTACCAGCCATGTGTTGGGAGTTAAGGGGCTGGAAGTTAGGGAAGGGAAAAGAAAAAAGATGGAAAACAGTCTGATATGTGCAGACTGACTTAAAAACAAGTATAAAATGGAGGAAGGAAAGTCCTCAGCAAATCTGATGCTTTTATGTTGGAATGGAACAGGACTCACATTGTGAGGCAGAAAATGATATGTCAGAGACCATTAAGATGAGAGGATCTGTATCTCTGCAGAAGATCATTGCCAATGAGGTGAAAGTGCCTGGAACACTAAGGGAGAACAACTCCTCTGATCCTGAACACGTTATTCTTTATTAATTAGACTGAACAGCTTAGGGACGTGAATGTGCATGAGGCTTAAAAATTCCTTAGGAAGTGTCTGGAATGTGAGTCTCATGGGGAAGCAAAGGAGGGACTTGTAGGAGTAAGGTTGGTACTCAACTGGATGAATAACTCCACAGAAAAGGTATTTGGTAGAATAACAGAAAAGGTAACCAACCAGCAAAGAAAATATATCTAAGAGGTCAGAAAATGTAGGGGGAAAATAAGACTCAATAAAAGTCAATCCAGATTAGGCTTTTCAAAAAATAGAGTAAAAAAGGTGCTACAGGCATACAAATAATATAGAACAGCAAGGGAAGAGGCATGCTAGGCTGTGAGTATGAGTCTAAGAAAGGTAGTTAGCCCTCCTCTTCTTTGAATTTAAGTAACAACAAAGATATAGAAGGAGGAGAGCACGACAGAATTACAATACTGTATCCAAGGTAGATGAAAAACTCCAAATCTTTATGAGCACAAACTGAAGAAAGAAAGTAATTTCCACTGAAGGAAATTCAGCATGTGCAGTTCCAAATCTGGTAGCAAGGACTGTTAGGATATGTGTCAAATCAGGAGTGATACTGTGTGTCAGGAGAACAGCGAAACTAAGGGAATGAGTGGGAAGGTGGACAACCCTGTGCACAACTAGAAACCCATTAGTTAGAATCTAATAGTATAAGATGATTTAAAATCCATTATGAAAAAAAGAATAAATACCTAGAAGTAAATGAAAAGTTAAATAAAATGCAGCATGCACTTAGCAAAAAAAAGATTCAGTTTTTGTTTGGTAACATTTTCTAGAAAATAAAATTTGACAAACTCTAATCCATTTGGACCTTATTAAAGCGTGTGACACAGCAGTGGGAAATTAACAGAAACGCTGAAGAGAGAGGAGTAAAAATAATGTAATGTGGATGCAGAATCTATGAGTGAGTAAAACAAGAAAGGGATATATTGGAAGGAGAACTATCATGTTCCTGTTTCCAGACATTGATTTCTGCTAGTGTTGGAGCCAAGGATTTTTCTGGGGTCTCATCTTATTACCCTCAGGGACCCAGCAATAAAGGAGGAACTGTAGCAAGGAACTTTGCATTAGACACCTAGCTGGTCAATGTACTGGAAATGGTTAAGTCCCACAGCGCAGGGAAGCTGGTGATCTTGAGGCCTGGAATAATAGAAGTGCAATGCATTTAACATATTCAAGGAAGGTATTTGCTTGGTTTTGTGAATCATTTACCACATGCAATAAGCATATTCAGTATGCTCAGCAGTGGTGAAGCTTCCTCTGGGATTCCTTGTCCAGGTTTGGGCATCAAACTTAAAGAGGTGGAGCAGCCAAAAACAACCAGAAGAGGTAAACAAGTATGGGGAGAAATTTAACGAGCATGCCAGTGAGGAAAGAATTAGAGATGATTAAGTCAAGCAAGAGTGGTTCAAGAGGTCAGATGGTAACACTCCTGAAATATGGAAAAGGCTGCCTGCTTTAAAGGAAAGCAGTAGTCTGTTTTCTGTGCCTACTGCTGATGGGACAAGGAATAACGGAGCAGCCTTAGCTTGCAGTGGGGACATTTAGTTTAAGCTTCATGAAACCTTTTTTAATGAAAATTATAATTAAGTACAGGGATAGATTGCTAAGGACACTGCAGAGTAGCCACCTCTGGAAGTTTTTATTGCACAAACGTCTCTCAGGAATAATTTTGGCGTATTTGTTCATTGAGAAGAGCAATGGAGTAGTTAATAGCTATCACCTTTTCTAGAGTGAAYTCCACTCACATCATCTCCTCCTATTTGTCCTCTTTGGCCCCACATGGACCACCTCCCACTAGTGAAAGGAACTGATGGTACTGATGGAACTCTTGAGGGTACCCAGGTAAACTAGTTGGTATCAGCCTTCTCATKTCTCAAGCAACACTTATTTAGAACTGCCAATGGCCTACATCCCTTAGGTGTCGGTTCCTTGCTGAGACTTTGCAAGAAAGTATTGTGGTCACCAGCTCCACAGAGCAGTGGGATGAGTGGGGAGGCAGCATGGTTAGCAAGGGGTCAGCTTGCTTCGCTGCCTAGGATTTGATCCATGGTAGAGTCACAGGCAAAGTCCAAGGGCTAGAAGCATCCAAAATGCAGAACGGAGGCGGGCGTTGGTTGAGGGGCTCAGTTCAGGGGCTCAACCCTGCTCTGCAAGGCAAGACTGGGGCGGTGGACATGCCTGTGTCAGGACTGTAGGTACTGTCCAGGACCTTCACAGTGCTAGAGTTACCCAGCACTGCCCTTCTTCCAGCTCAGCAGGTAAGGAGAGCTGTGCATCATGCCTCATGCTCAGGAAGCCCTCTGCATCTGTTGTGTGGGATCAGAGTATGACCCTTGGTGAAGGGCTTAAATCCCAGACAAGCCTGCTGTTTTCTTAAGCACAAAGATACACTGAGTACAGGAGGCTAGAAGTGGGGACGGTACCTCCAAGCACAACTGTCCACTGGGTCTCCTGCTGCTCTGTAGGCACCTGCCCCTGACAGTGGCAGCAGCAGATCTCCATACATCTCCAGGCTGACACAGTAAGGCCATTCTTATATTTCAGTAATGAGCCCTTCTGGCTGTGAGGCCCAAGATATGGCCTCTCCTAATCTCCCCCTGCTCCATTTTCTATTATTCTTTACTGGTCAAGTTTGAGAGTTGAACAGAAAGCAAGCAGCCTGCAGATAAGCTCTCACGTATAGGCACCATGTATATGCRAAGACATGGGGGAGTACAACACCTATTCAGGACTGCACCTCAAAGAGACAGACAAATCCATTATATGCAGCTGGCCCTACTGGATTTGCAGATGTGTGATAACCTCATGTGCCAGATGATTCATTCTCATATAAAATTGCAGAACAGGAGCTCACACACACTCAGGCTCTGCCTTACCTGCACAAAACAGCTCCTGAAACTGCGGCTCTGCTGCCACGCATGCGTTTACCACTTCGCTGTCTAGCTCTGAGAGCAGTGCCTAGTAGTGCAGGTGGCAGCTCTACCCTCTAGACCTCCACAGCAGTTGCAGCAGCAGTGGGAGAATTTCAGAAGAGGCTCATTATAAATGAAAGCCGGTTGCTCAATCACGGAGCGGTGATTGAAATCTTGAACCTTCACTCATCTGAGTTAAACGAGCATTACTCTCCTCTGACCTGCAAGTTGTGCATTCATTTACACAGCACAGAGGGCACCAGGTGGACCTGGAAAGGCTCCACATCCATTTTACATTGCAGGAATGCATACAAGCGCCCAAAGTGCAAGGCAAAAGGGAACACGCTAGACACCCTTGATTTCATTTATGGAGGCAATACTATTTATTTCCCAAATAATTTCTCTTGTGTGTAAGCACAAAAGTGAGTTCTACATTACAGGATACAATATTTGAAAGTTTTTTGCTTCAGGCAGTTTTTCTGTGCTTGGATATAATCCCTTAGATGGGACCCTTTGCTCAGACTACTCAGGGTTTATTTAATGCACAAATCTTGTGAAGGCCAGCTCTGTTTAAAAAGGAAACTTTCATTTCAGTTCTCTTGAAGATATGGTATATGGGTGAGATAGATACAATTTAAAAGAAATGGCTGGATGTGCATGGAAGGTACTTAAGGGGGAATATGTATATGTTATAACAAGGTGAACTGTTTGCAGCATATGTAGGATCGCTAAGGGAGATTTTCAAAAACTTCAGGGTCCCACTCATAGTCCATTGGACTTGTGTTCCTGTTAGTCCTGTGGATAGTTTTGGAAGTCTTCTTATAGTCTTATTCTATCTTCTTTTGTTTGTACAACTAGATCAGTGTGTGCTTTCAGGAACAGATAATACTATCCGATGTAGCAGTAGTGTTCRATGTACACAGGGCTTTTGCAGAGATGTCATGCTTATCTCACTTTTCACTGAGGCGTGCCTCAGACCTGTAGGTGAATACGGTATGAGTCACCCTGTGTTTTGACAGCAGAGATAACTACAGTGCACCGGTACCTATACATGTAGTTTTCCGAGTAAGATCTTGTACCTACCTTTTAGAGCGATGAACTAGGCGGGTGACTTTATTATAGACATCATTATAAACCCTGGTGTTCTAGCTATGAGTTCTGTGTAAGATAGTCACAAAGTGCCGCTCACAGAAGGTTTTCTCCTCCACTCTTTTCCTCCCAAAAAAGAGACTGGACTGGCGTATAAACATCAATGAAGGAACACAAAGGAAATACAGCCACACACTGCTGTATTACAGAAAGGTCATGCACATTACACATATAGATATGCAGAAATAATTTGCTTAAAAATAAGGAGGAAAAATAAATTTACATAATCAAGCACATCTTACTATGTATCTTACAAACACTGTGAAGAGAGTTCTAGAGCAGATTTTTATTTCTTCTAGCTTGTTCAGAGTTGCATCTTACAAAGTGAAGAATTTGCTTCCAAACTTTCAAGTAGTAGTAGTCCAAGGAATCTACTAGAGAACTATAGGTCATATAATAGACTTTCTACAAAATATTTAAAACAGTCAGTCAAACTCTAGAACAAGAATGTTGTTCTCCATTAAACACCACAAATTGAATTGTGTTCCCAGTTCAGTCAAAAGCAAAATTCCATTGATTTCTGTGGGTCTGGAGTTACACCTTATACGTTGGTTACAAAATTCTATTAAAATATTACTACTAATGATTAATTTATTAAATTAATTGGTATGGAACTATTTATTTTTCAGTAGACTTGGTTTCTTTACATCGTTGCTTATCATGGGTGCATGATGATATTATTAAAATATTGTTTAGCTTGTTTTAATGTGAACTGTGAGAAAATACTGTCATTGTTTATGTTCTTTATGCCTATAAACTATGCTGGTGTGAGTGGGTCTCAGCAAAAATATCAGCCTGATTGTACAAAAGACCCTTATTTAAAAATATATATATCAGAGTCCTGCGGCAAGTAACCAACACAGTGTTCGTGATCTGTGCAATATTGCAAAATGTTGTAAGCCACAAGGAGCTTTCAAGGGAACACTGCTGCTTGTAAAAAGAAGGATGTGATAGAGTTTGACCTATATGGATTACAAAAGAAATACTAACTTTCACCAAAAAGATGATATTTAGGATGAACGTAGAGCTATGTTTATTCTCTGAAATAAGGGATATTTTTCATGTATTTCAGCTTACCTTCCTCTGCTGAATAAATTCTTCATGCAACCTTCCATTAAACCTATAGTAAATCAACCCTTTAGTGAATGCTTTTCTTTTAAACCATTATTATCTTGTCCTTATTCACTGTTATCCCCTCTTTCCCAGGCAGGAAAAAAAAAAAAAAAAACAAACAGCTGCTTAACTCCCCTCTTCTTTGCAACAGGCCAGAATTTCATATCACAGTGGAACTTTAAGCCCTTAATTACTGTTTTACACATAATATGCAACCCACAGCAAAGCCACACAACCCAAAAGCTATTCCAAGTTGCTATTAAAATCATATTAAACATTCACCTTTCCGCGCGTGAAAATAGTCCGTGCTGCAGCATTAGCTGCAGCAGAGCCCACCGGGGGTAACTGCAGCTCCAAAACGCAGCCCCATCAGCAGTGGTTACAGGGCAGAAGGCAAAGGCAGCTTTCTAGCTGCCCTTTTGTGCAGAAGCTGAAATCCACCTAGACAGATTGAATGCTTCAAAAATAGGAAAAGGCAGAAGGCATCTAGACGTACTGACTTTTGGAGTAGGAGCTTTCAGTCTTCCTGTGCAAATGCTGGCTGTGAGTGGGGTAGTGGGTTGGTGTGGAGTATCCGTAGCTTCTGGTTTTCTCACAAAAGCGGCAAAAGCAACAGAATATGGCTCCAGCAGCAACAAGGCAGAAGGCAGCTACCCAGCCCAGGTAGAGGGCCTCTCCAAGCTCCCTTTTCTGTGCAACGTTGACCACGGGGTTGTAGAAGTCACTGATGATTGTGTTGGCAACCCAGCAGACTGGAATGAGCTCAACAGCACCCGAGAGGATGAAGAGGAGCCCAGCCATCAGAATAATATAGCCCTTGGCTTGCGAGCTGCTCTGCGTGCACTGCATCCACTTCATCCCAAAAATGGCAACCATGAAAGCAAGGAAGGAGAGCACCGACCCAGCACACATCAGCCCTCTGGATGCCTGCAGGTCCGGCGACAGGGCCAGCACAGAGTCGTAGAYCTTGCACTGCATCCTGATGTTGGCTTGCCTGATGCAGTGCATCCACAGGCCTTCCCAGATGGTCTCAAACACAATGATGTTGTTCTCGATGAAGGCAGACACCCTCCACTGAGGCATGCCCGTGACAGCAAACGTCCCGATCAYGCCAATGCCACCAAAGAGCAGCCCAGCAATCTGCAAAGCACCACCGACCATGTTGCCTTTGCAAGGTGAGCACACCTCAGCAGGTTCCCTGAACCAGGCGCACACTGCTGGCAAAAAAATGAGCAACTTTTTCCGAAAGTCGCTGTTCCTTGTGCAAAGAAAGTTTCAGTCAGTCTGCACAACTTTAAATCAGCTTAAATCTGGCATGAGTTACCTGGGACTTGGCTGCACCTTCATCACCTTTATAATTCCCCCGCCACAACTGACTCAAAGAAGCAAACTGAGAAATCAAGTGGAACAACTTTCCAAAGCAAGAGAAAGGATAGGGTGTGTGTAAACCAGCAAGAGCCACTTAGGATAGATGTACCTTCTGAGGAAAATGCTTTGCATTGAAGTCACTCATTAAAAAAAAAAAAAAAAAAGCAAGCCCTATGCTTAACTCTAGCTATTGTCTCCAGGTTTACCTGTGCTAAGGAAATGGACTGGTCTCAGTCGGGAGACTTAGGTGTGCTCTGGTGCAGTTACTGAAGCTGTTGCACTGAACAAGCAAGAATATTCTGCCTCAGCTCGGCTCGGTGGCAAATTGCCAGGAGGAAAGCAGAGCCCCGCTCCCTGCCACGGGGCCTCTGCTCCAAAAGTACTTTTGTTCTGAAGTTTGAAGGAGAGTACTGCAGTGACAGGATCAAGGAACAAAGTAAATCAAAAGGATAAAGTTAAAGTAACTCTGAACCTGAAACAGTTCTGCAGAGGATAATCAAAGCTGCAAAAGACCGTTTAAGAGGTAGAAGGAAAAATACGAGTCCTCAATCCTGCTAATACCTGTATGCATATATAGCTTTATACATTTCTGTTGCTCTACCGAGTGTTATGGGGATAGGCAGGCTTCTGGAGATGTCCACATGCTTAAATGATTGCACAACCAGGTCTACAGAATGGTGACTTAAGCTATGTAGCAAATTGTTTTCCTGTGCAAAAGTGAACCCATCAGTTACCCTATGATGGAGTCTAGTGCAATGGAAAGCTATCCATGTACAAACAAATACTTTAGAAAAACATCATTTTAATTAAAAAAAAATTAAACATAATAATTATGGAGAGCGGGTGAACTGTCCATTCAAGCGTTCTTGTGTGATGTGACCAGCAGACAATCCTGGAAAATGTCAGGTGAAGAAATGTGGGAAAGTCAGAGCAACAGAAACAAGTCAAAAACCTAGAAAAAAACCCAGGCATGTAACAGTAGATTCTTTTTACAAATTCATATAACTACAAATGTATGCATGAAATATTCAGCCTGATCTCTGCATGTGCCTTAACGGAAAATAAAAAATTAGGCATAAAGGAGGATTTTTTGTTGTAAAGTAGTACTCCATATATTAAGACAAGAACTATTTTGTTACACTGTAAAAGATCAATTTAGGATATAATTAGATAGATATTGAAATACTAATCTCCTGCTATTCATTTGAACTTTCTTGCCTCTGTTTCTTTTCTTGCCATTTATGTATCTTCAAACACAGAAAGTAAATGCAAAGAAATAGAGCAGTGCRGTGCTAAATATGCCAGCTTGTTGGCATATCAAAGATAGAGAAAAGATAAAAGTCGCACTTACATGTAATATTTTACGTTCTCTAAGTGTGTTTCTGTGTGTGTGTGTGTGCGCAAAACTATGGTTAGGAGGCAAGGGAAAGTAAGAAGCACTCCACAGATCTTTCCATATTCAGTTTGGTTTTCATATCCACCTGCTTTTTCAATCTCTGCTGTATGCTGCTGCTTATAAAGACATGCTAAAAGGATGAAGGCAGGTAATGTCTCCTGTTTCTGGTCCCTTGAGCCCTGATTTGTGGCCAGGCAACTTTCCATTATGCCCTTTTGGTTTTGTTTATATCTCTGAAATCAAACCTGCTGTCTGCATGCCTTTCCTAATCTAAAGGCACTGAGTGCCTTGCCCTGAAATGTGCAGTTAGTCTGATGGCAGCTCCAAAAGCATTTTAAGGGATGACAAGTCAAGCAGGAGTCTGTTTTTTCAGGTTTGCTCCTACTGCTGTGGTGTTCAGCAGTATCTGATCCCACTGCAACTACACTGCCTGCTCTGCATTTCTCCTGCCGTACATTTGTATTTGCAGTTTTGGCTTCTGCTTGCTATCAGGCAGCCTCCCCTGGCAGTTCGAGACCCTTTTGCCATGTCTGTGAGCGCTGGGGGGTAATAGCTCTCCTCCTGTTGCAACCCTTGGTCTCCTGTGAAGGGTGTCATTTTCTGGCCAGCAGTAAAGGGTGACTTGATTCTGTTGGGCAGAATGTATACATTCCCAATGCATTAATTTGGAGAGGCCACACTAACTCTTACTGTACCAATGTGGGAACTGTATAGACTGCTATAGCATGAGAGAGTCCGGATCTGTGTAACTGAAATCACAATTTTCTGCTTTGMGTGCTGCAAACTAGTCCTGTCATACAGATCCATAAGTGATGGGGGTCTGGGTACAGGACTTTGGGAAAACCGATTGGGGAAAACTTCTGACATGACCAGATTCATAGAATCATGGAGTAATTCAAGTTAGAAGGAGCCTCTGGATGTCAATTAATCCAACCCATGCTTAAAGCTGTGCCCTTCAAAGTCATGAGGCTAAGAATCCAATCAAGATCCATTTCAGTCATCAAAAAAAGTCCCGAAGATTTCTTGGGGGAAGAGGGTGGTTAAATCCTGTTCCCCCAAGGGTGAGACAAGGAGGATTTTGAGGAGAGGCTATAAATGCACAGTATGTCTCTGCTAACATGGATTTGGCATATTAAATATATAATAATATAATTACCATTGCATGACTTTGCAGCCTCATGGTTGCCACTCAAACAGCAAAGAAAAAGCTACCAGCCTATAGCAGAACAAATAAACAAGCACTTTAATAACATATCAGTAAGTAAACACAAGTGTGATACAAGCAGCAGGACTGATTTTTTCTTTGAGACTACTGAAGTTCTAATTTACAGGACATGGAAAATAATTATCTGAGCAAATATAATTTAACCACGTTATTGATTAATTTACAAAACCATTAAAGCTCCCATATAAATTCATGGTAAGATTGTGTCTGCATCAAGGATTCAGTATTTGCACATTCTTAGAAGGATTAAATTTTAGTACCTTATCTTGCTTAAAACCACTTTCAGAAGGAAATGTGGGGAAATCTTATTTAGCATTATGGATTGCATCTGCTTGTTTACAATTAAAACACAGGAAGGGGGCAAGTGAAGAATCTCATTATTCGTTCTTCTCTGTATTCAAACATGCCATTTCATTATGGAAGAATATCAGAAATACCTGTGACTAGCTAATCAACTTCACTGTTGGCCACAGGATCCTATTATTTTGTTACAAAACAAATACGCGCATACATAATTTAACCATTTCTCTTTTCTTTTCTTTCCTTTTCTTTTTTTTTTTTTTTTTTCTTTTTTTGTCCCACTATGTTAAGGAATTAATATCCTTAAAGACAGTGTAAAGCTTTCCTGTATGACCTGTGTATTTTCCCGCTCGGTGTTCCCAGCTCTGCCCTCCTCCCCTTTCTCCTCTCCAGAGCGGGTAAGTCAGCTGCAGGCACCTGCTGTTCTGTATTCTTGGTGAATAATGTGGACCTAAAGCAACTACAGCCCTGCCTGAGCAGAAAATACATAACATTTCAGGGCTGGGCTTGGCTGGTCTGTTAGCTTCAAACAGGACCCCACAGTCAGGACATTTTGCTTCCCTGTCTCTTTGACACTTTGGTAGCACCTTTCTCCAATGAATCACCTTGTGTGAGAGCAGAAGGGATTTCTCACCCTTCTGACATGGCTGTTCTTCTGAATGCTGCTCACAGTTTGGGGAGGAGGTGGAGTGAGGAGATAACCCTGTGATTATCTCAGCTGCCGCTTAGCACCATTTCTCACAGCTTCTCTGGGAACCCACTGCTCCCTACCGGGACAGTACAGCCCCCAAGTCCCTTTCCTGACCCATTTTCAGCCACTAAAGGTGTTTTGGAATAAAATACACCAGGAAAATATGTTTTAAGCATAATGTCCTTCCTCTTCCTGAGCATATAGCATTTTTTAATTCCAGAGTTGTGAAGTGCTAACAGTAATCACTGATGCTGAGGGGGAGGTGGGGAGAGGGGGAAGAAGTGGTTGCCAACACCTCCAAAAATCTCACCCTTCATCAGTAGCACATTGAAAAGAATCCTGATTATTGATGCTCTTACGGAAAAACAGAGGAGTGTTGATGTCAGACAAGTTGTTCAGCATTTTCTTTCTTGGAAGGCTATTATTACTGTGTCAGTGGATGTGCACAGCTCTGTGGCTCGCCCCATAACCTGGCATTTATTTTTCTCCAAGATCTTCTACCTAATGCGGCAGAACATGAAAAGCCAGTTCAAGATATCTAGTGCAAGCAGAAAGAGTCATATACATTCATAATCAGCTTCACTGAAGAGCCACTTCTTTTCAGTTGAGGTAGCTTTTACTCCTGTACCCTCTTTCTCCATCACTTACCACTAACAAGGGATCATCATCTAGATGGCAAAAGGGACAATGACAGAAGTGCAAAAAATAGTAATCCTTGGCTGGTAATGTAACAGCATTGTAGAAAACCTTTTTGCCTAATATCCAAATAACTTTACACATTTGCTTCTCTTGCTCCCCACGCTTTAAATCCCATACATATAATCCATGACAATGTGATGATGTTCCCCTTGGATTAACATGCGGTGCAGGAATTTCAATTTCCCTGCTTTTAACTTCTGTCTGTTTCGTGAAGTGTTAATGCAGAAAATTTGCCTAACTTGGAACATGGACACACAGTTCAAAAATAGAATTTCTGAAGATACCCAGTGGCTAGAGAGCGTCAGAGGCAACAACTTCCTATGCTCTCTGTCTTCGTACACCTTTAGAGAAAGCTGAAACCTCATGAAGGGCTGGATACCTGAACAACGAACTGACCTATTATGTTGCTGAATCTTCGTAAGAATTAAAAGCAGACAATGCTATGCTAAAGGAAGGGATGGAAAACTATCCACCTGGCAGCGTGAAAAACGGACTAGATAAAGTTCATAGGCGRATGTCAGGGGCTCATTCTGCAGCAGGAGACTCACCCTGAGGAGGCTATAGGACATTTCTGGCCACAGACTCTAGCACTTGGTGCCTGGGAGCCTCTGTCCTAGGGTTGTCCCTGGAGGGAGACCCCAGAAAGGGTCATACAGGCAAGCTGACTTCTGACTTCAGATACCTAGCTTACGCTCACTGAAACCCATCACCCCTCTGCTGTGAAATGAGTAGGAACATGAAGTATTTTGTATAAAGTCATTTTTTTCTTCATCCAGGAAGAGACGTGATCACTAATATGGAGGTCTGAGATGAATATATGTCTTCATTGTTTTAGAAAAAGTTCCATGATTGACGTGTTTGAAAGAAAATTTAAATCCCAGTTTATCCCATTCAGGTGGTTTGCCTCAGTAGCATTCTCTAGCATCTCCTGCAATTAGCCTACAATTTACAGGTGCCAGACCTTCTTTGAAATGAAATGTTGCCTAAGCTGATTTGATTAAAAGTTTTACTTCTCCAGACAAAACCTATCATTTGTGGCATTTCTGCTCCAGCCCAGTTGAAGCATCAGCATATTACATTTAATTTTCTTTTCTAAAASCTCCCCAGGCTTTTATTTTTAGCGTTCCTAACATTCTTGCTGTGAAGGGCTGCCCATCCTGAATCATAAGACTTTCACGAGTGTGACATGATAGTTCATTAAAGATAAAAACAGCTGGCCAAGGCTTGTCTTTTGTTATTCCCCAGATGCCTCGGTGACAGTGGCAGGATTTCACAGGTGGAAATGAGAGCAAAACTTCAGTTTTACCTGCTTGCCTAGGATCTATATTAAGGGCTTTGCAGAGGAAATGTTCAGAGGAGATAAGGATTGTTTCCAGTTTAATTAATAACATTTAATCTTTTGGTATAGTAAGATCATTGTGGTGATAATGTATATATTGTAGAAACAGTCTGGCAGTTTTGAGGCATGACAGTAAACATGCAGTTATTTGTAGTAACCTAAGGGGAGGGAATGAAAAGGGGACTCAGACAAGCAAACCCAGAAATTCAGAATACGTGCTGTGTGAAGCTAGAACAAGACTGAAAGGAGAGTGTTGTTTCTTTAGCACAGCAGTTAATCTGCAACCCGTGGAATCAGCACTTGCATGCTTTAGAGGTAACGCTGCGGCGTCAAGACCTTACACAAATATAAACAGCGTGGATTTCCTGCTTCTGGTTTTCTGTTTTCTGGATAGGTTTCTCCACTCTTTCTCTTGATTTACCTTTTTTATTCTTGATATAAAAAATCCAGGCTTGTATCCCAGAAATTTTCTAACATGCTTTTGCCTCTGCAATAGCTTACCTGGCTTTAGGACTAATGGATTTTTGTGGATGAGCAGAATAGTATCCTCAAAACCAGCTCATCACAGCGTGGCATGATTTCTGGAAAAACAACAGACAAATCAGTAACACAATAAATATCCTCAAGCAGGCCAAAAGAAGCTCTAGAGTTCTAGTCTTTGCATGGCAATCGCTGTAGCGTGATACACATTTTGTGCCAGAAGCCAGCAGCTGGCAGTTTTTCGGAGTGCTCCCACAAATCTTCCGAAGCACAGCCCGGCACTGCTGGCGTCACTGCTCCTCTCAGCAGCTGTGCCTGAGCTCTCTTCGGCCTCGGGTGCAGCAGCATCGACTCGTATCCAAACCTTACCTCTCCTTATGTGTTAAGCCCACCCAGATGCCAGGCAGTGCTCTAATGTTAATAAGCCCTTCCCTTCCCTGTTCAGTCTCCACCGTGCGTTTTTGACAGTAGGAGAGACAACATAAATATGCAAGCTGTTTTACAAAGAAAACCCCTTGAGCCTGCAATAACATTGCAGAGCACGGAGTCCACTGCTATGAAGTGTGTGCTAGTCACAATCTTTCACTAGCCACATCTTACAAATCACCCTGAACTCTGGGATGAGAGAGATGACGGAGGCAACTGCTGCTTGCAAATGTTTTTCACTCGCTGCCTACCCTGCTCAGAGTCCCACGTTCCAGGGCTAGGAAGGAAGGAGCTGCTGTCTCCACACACGGGAAGTCATCACCTGCAAAAATAAAAGGGCAGCAAGCATTTGCTGTCTTTTACATGGACACAACACGGTCAGGAAATAGTCCAGCTCAGGAAACCAGGCTTAGGTACTTTTATGAGAGCAGAGCTGGGGTTGTTTTGAGTGCTGGCCTAGGGGAACAAACTTAGAGTCATACTCTAAATACTCTTTATATGTGGGTGCAACACCCCCAAAAGCACTCGCCAAAGTTCAAAGGGGACAAAGCTTTCTCCTTGTAAACATCGTAATTGTCAGTGCTGCTCTAGAAAAAGGCATCTAAAGCAGGTGCGTATAACTAGGAAGCCTTTAAAAACTGGAGGAAGGATCAAAATATCATATAAAGGGGGATTTCAATGTTTTCTGCTTTAGCCACTTCTTTTCCAATCTGATTAGGAGGACATATGTCCTAGTTTGCTCCTGGGTTAAAACTTTCTCCTTTATTGCAAATTCTCCTTGTTTGTTGGCTTTCCACTGCTGCATCCACTAGTAACATGGGCCAAGGGTAGACAATATTCATACAGACTGGGTTTTCCCACGGCAGACCCCTCCTGAATCCTGTAGGAGATCCACTCGTGGAGTAATAGCAACACCAGCCCACTTATAATGCCAAAACTCTTCAAGATCAAGGCAAAGTGTTCCAGCTGCAATGTTATTCACAGATCAATATCCTATTAAATTAGTTGGGGTGCTGCACAATAAATCTTTAGAAATTTACCATGAAATACCTACATGACTAAATGAATGAAATAAGCTCGAGATGAAAGAGATGAGTGGAAGCAAGAAAAAGGAGAAACTTTCTTGACATTTCAGTATTATTCATAGTATTTAACCAAACATACAAGAAATTTTCTAAAATATATTTTAGCCAAAGTGATCACCATATTCACAGCAAAGTTGTTTGCTCACCAAAAGGCATAAAAGAAAAAAAAAAAATAAAAAAGCAGGCATCCTGGGGAGGCTAAAGGGTGCTGGGTTGACAGTTTTTTCACTTGAACCACAGCAGGAAATCGTTGGCTTCCAGGGAGCTCCCCTCTTAGGGATTGCTTACAAGCCCTGGCTCCTTGGGAGCTGCAGCTCCTTGGATTTCCATTCTTGCATGTSCAAACCCTTTTCTCTTTCTGAGAAAACTGCAGGTACATACCCAAACTGTCATTCAGCTCACTCATGCTTCAATATATGCCCCCATATCCCACATACGCGTACTGACTGCTCGATGTACCAAGGTGCAAAGGACACTCTGCCTGAGGTGAGAGACTGTGCCCAAATTTGGCTTTGTTTCCTCTTGGTGTGAGTCAGACCTATGATATTACAGAGCATCTATGAATGGCACTTTAGCAATGCAGAATGTATCTGCACATTTGGTGATGGTTTTTATATTTGTTTGCAGCCTTCCCAACTGTGTCTTTTAGATCACCACCTTCTCCCAGATTTGTGCTAAAAGCTTATGCCAGCAAACTCCCGTTTGAATTTGGTCTATTAAAATGTAAACCATCAGATGGCACATGTTCAGCTGGCACAATACATTTTTACTTTCATGAAAGTACTGAACAAAAATACTTTTCAGAGATACAGCAGTCATTCTGAAACATTATCAGTGCTATGACACTTCACCTCCTCTGATAAGTTAAATTTATTCTCATTGAGAAAATGTTCCATTTTCTCCAGCGTTTCTTTGTTCAGCTCTGTGACCTGTTCTGCCAGAGTGTGAGACTGGGATGCACACATGGAATGCGAGAAGAGCCGGGTGCAATTTTTTCAAGGACAATATTTTTCAATCCAAGCAGGGTTTGGCTTTTAACAACAACATATGCTGCAGCAAATGTTCTTTTCTGTCAATGTAATTCATTATCTGATGAAATTTCCAGATGAAATATTTAAACAATGACAGAAATTCTAAATATTTAATTTAGAAGTTTCACCAGTGAAAGTAAGTTAAAAAAGAAGTTGTTAAATAAAAAGCCACCATTATTCTCCATTTAAAAAGCCAAAAAATTTCTCTCTGCACACTGAGAGAAGTATTATTGAATTGAATTTTATATGAAAATTCCCATGAAAAACAAAAAAATAAACTTTTTATAAGGAAAATAATTWAAAAAAATATATTTCTCCATCTATTTCCCAAAGATACTTATCCTTTTTTCAAAGAGGTAAGCAGTTTGCCACACACAGTGCTTTCCTACCTTCTCACACATACACACACGTTTTTTCCTTTAGAAAGGCAGGCTGTAGGAGCTGCTGTCTCTTGGTTATGTCTGCTAAAGGAAAAGGAAAGCAGTAATACAGTGCACAGCCATGTCCCTGCCTTGCACGGCAGACCTGACTGAGAAAGCAACTGCCTTAGGCCTGAAACTATGGACCTAATTCTGAGCCTCCAGTAGGTGTATGCATCTCCTGGGCTATAAGTAGAAGAAAAAAAAGCAGCATTAATCTATGCCCTGCCCCTACCACAGGACAATGGAGAAGTTGCAGACTGAGCCTTCGCCTGGTTGCAGCCACCCAGAGCCATCTGCAGTCACAGAGTATTCTTTCTGCAGTGTTATTCTGAATATTTCAATTAAGCGTGAAGCCAAAAGGAGAAAAAAATCTATTAAAAATAAATGCTTTGAATGGACGTATATATGTCCAGTCTATCTCTGCAAGAGTCCAAGTGAGAATAAGCTGTAGAGTTTCAATTGAAGTATCAAATACTGTGTTACTGATGATAAGTTATCACAAAATTTCTCCAATACCAAGTGCCATACGGGATCCTGCTCCCACCCCCACTGAAGAGATATGCAAAACTCCCATTGCCCTACTTTAATGCAAGCAGTATCTAGTACCAAAGAAAGTAAAACAACAGCCTGTCAAGTTCTGACCAGAGGACAGACTCCTCAACACCTTAAGGCCACCCTTGGAAACATGTAGGGCAAGGGAGCTGTGTAAGGCAGCAGTCAGTAATAGGTCACCCCTTCTAATCAATATCAAAAGAGAAAAGTACAGATAAACGGTCCCCTAACTGTGCAGTTCAGCAATATCTATTGATAGCAGTCTGTCCAGCTCCTTCACACWGTTCTCACCTAGGTAGTATCTGAGCATCTTCCAGTTTATGGCTATAGTGTCAGGTACCCCTCAATTAAGCATGACAGTACCTAGCACTTGTCAACAGCCCTTGTCAGCTGGTAAGCACATTACAATTATTAATTAGGCTTCACGATACTCATCAGATGTAGGTTGCTAAGTACAGTATGGTTACCTCTGTTCAATGACAAAAAGCCACTAATGCAGTTACAGCTGTCCAGCCATCAGAAAATTATGTATGTGGTTCACAGTGTTCTGTTACATTGTCGTTATTATCCTTTTCAAGGACTGAAAAGTCTCTTTTCTTCCGTGCTTTCCTGAAATACATACCTGCACTGTCAGCATTTCCAGCTCATTTTCCCTTCCCGTTAAATCATCAGCAATTTAGAAGCCATTAAGATATAAAAATTGCTTACTGCCTGCCTGGTCTCTGAACACGTTGATGAAACAGACTTTCAAGCCTGTACACAGGGGCAGGGAGCAGGGCCATGCTACTTTTAAAAGTTTCTGCTAATTCAGGTTCGAATGCTCCATGGTACCTGTAAACCAGAATTAGTGGCTGCTGAGCTCCCTCCTTATGGACCTGGGCATGGGAAGTGCACATAAAGAGCAGGAGCGCACACATCTGGAGGCAATAGCTAGCATCTCTTAAGAAAATTAATGGGTCAAAAAGTGCACACAAGTCAGCCTGCAAATGTGCAGTGTAATCCACTGGGACATGCACTTCAGTAACAGTCAAGTTGTTTTTGAATAAGGCATCCAACAGGGAAAGCGTTGAGCAACCCAAACCATTCAGGGCAAGATCAGAGGCATCACTTGATTCCTGCCTTTCCACACAAACGCGTTGGTGGAATCCGTTGTGGGTTGGGTTTTTTTGTTTCCATTCTTCAGGTTTTGGGGGCAAAGGGAAAAAATGTCTTAGAAACCATTGCTGAAATGTCTCTGGATTTGGAATATCTCCCTTATTCTGACTGTTGCAAGCCACCCAGTGGCTTCAGGACATGTACGCTGGATCACTTAGAGAAGTCAACCTTGAAAAGAGGTAAGTCTTTACTTTTATCCAAGACAGAACAGCATTCCCTTACAGTCCCAAAGACGGGAGACTGAAGAGGGTGCCTGCAGCAGCAATTTAAGCTCACTTTTTGCCTTAGCTCTGCAAGAGCCTGGGAGGGCTCATGCAGTCACTTACAGCTGTTTCTGGCATCCCGCTGCAGCCTGAGCTTCCCATACCGAGAGAGAAGGGTTTCGCTGAAGCCTGTGAGGATGGACTGAGACTCTCCTGCCAAGGAAGGGACAGGGTGAGATGAAGTGCAGAGCCATGAGAAAAGCCCTGGAGAGTGAGCACGCCTGCTTCTGCTGCCTCCGGGCACGGGCAAGGAGCCCAGTAGCTCCCTCCAGCTCTGGGACCTGGCACCGGTGGAGTCATCACGGGGCATTTGGCCATTCCCACCACCTTGCTGATGGCCACCACCAGCTCTGCCAAGAACTGTCCTCCAGACAAAATATCCAGTGCTCTTTCTGTAAATGTCCAGGCAGCAAAAACTGTGCCGGCAGTCCCCCCTGGGCTTCCCCACTGGTGTCCTTAACCCACAGCCCGGAGCTGCCCCGTGCCAGGGTGTGCGGCGTGCAGGGGTGCTCGAGGGCGACCAGCTCAGGGCTGYGCTAGCTTGGTTGAGCTGACAGGGCTTGGGACCTTGCAGGGGTTAAGGGCCCAATTAGGCAAAGTGCTACTGGCCGTGGCAACGAACTGCTTTGCCAGCACAAATAATTAACCTGGTAAAAAAAACCTGGTAACTCAGTTACCAGGTTCAGACACTGTGTCTTTGGGAGAGATTGGCTTAAAACGTGAGCAAATACTTCGARGGTCCACTCTACACCCACTGAACTACGTTGTGTACTTATGCCTGATAATTTAAACAAGATTTTTGCATCATTTTTTTTAATTTATTCTAGTTTATTGGATCTAAAACCTCTAATAACGACCCCCATTTTTACTATATATACACAATCATTTAATATAAAATAAATCTTGTATCAGGGCTCTTGCTGGGCTCTTGGAAGATGTTATACTGTAGCTGTAAAAATTACTATTAGCATAATTAGTGTCTTATAAGTAACAATTCCTATGCCTTGAAATGTTACATCTCAAATATTACAGCAATTTACTATCAAATAACAATGGTAAGATTACTTCTTCTGGCAACACTGATTAACAAATTCCATTCAAATTATTAAAAAAAAATACTACCCCTAAAATCATTTTCCTGAGCAGTTAAAAAAAATATTATGTACCTTTTGACCAAAAAGCTTAGGCAAAATCAATAGTCTTGGCTTCTATCCAGAAATTAAAGATGCAATAGGCAATGGCTGAAAAACATGTTAAAAAGCTGTCTGCTCCCAGTGACGCTGATGGCAAATTCTCATCTATCTTGGTTTTGTATTTCTACAACAAATGTATGAAACACGTGTTGTTGTTAAATGGCCAGAATTTGCCCTCTATAGGCAAGGAGTGTACAACTATGGCTCTTTGTTCTTGTGAAAAACAAGCGAGGTCAGAATTCTTTGCAATGGTGCCTTCTGCAGCACTGCCCTTACTAAGTGACAGACACTACGTGTAGCTATAAGGAAACTAAACAAACAAATGTGATATAGATGGATGAAGAGGAATGAGAAATATGGGGAAGAATTCAGTGTGACAAAAAGCACACCTCCTTAGTTCTAATCCCTTCTCTTCCATCCTCTGCAGTGTCCCAAATAATCCTTATCTAAATATTTTATTCTGAAAATATGTTGTCTCTTATCTTTTTACACCATGTTTTTGTATTTGATCTTAATCTTCTTCTATTGAGCTTGTACCAGCCTCTGGCCTTTTCACATTTAAGGATTTTCTTTCTGCAGAAATTTCCCATTAGGAGTAGGAAAAAATATAAGTGTTTCTGTGCATAAATAAGCATATAGGATCTAATGTTATATGTGGGGGGAAAAAAGATATGGACATTTTAGCATGAATTCATTTTCCTAAAAGTTGAAGACAAGTCACATAATTTTTTTCTTATAATGRTATTTTCCATGGGATGAAGGCATGCTGAAGGCAGTGCAGTGAAATTACACCAATTTACAATATTGCAACTCATCAGATTCCAGCCTGCTGTCTCAGGAGTGTTCCTCTAACTCCCACAAACAGCTCTGGAGTTCTTTGGAGGAAACATTTACTTTGTAATTTCACCACAAACTAGAAAGTCAACATCAGCTATAGTGTTGCTAAATTATTCCCCCCTCACAAAAACAGCTGTGAAGAAGATTATCGTTACAGATGTCAAACACACTTTTTTTTTGTTACAAATTCTCATTTAAGATTGTTGATGAATATTAATTCTCATTATCCCAAAATACCACAGAATGTGCATTCAACCATAAATTCCTCATAAGACAACCAAGACTTCATATTTTCTATTGCCACTGGAGCTTCTTCTGGTGGACGAGGAACTACTTTTCAGAGCTGAGTCTGAACGTKCGAGGTAACTCTCCGCTGTGCATTTCAGAGCAGAAGCAGAATCCTGGTTCTTGTGGTGGCCCTTCTCTACTGTAAGGCCATTGCCACGAGAGCCTGCATACCAAACCAGCTTTCCTTTTCCTCACGTATTTCAGAGCAGGGAATGGGATAAATAAATATAAGCATAAAAAAAAAAAAAAACCCAAAAAACCCACTTTTCTTTAGCAACTATGTATTTACTCTGACCTTACCATGCTATACAAAAAAGCTGGACTCAGAATATAACTCCACTGCCACAAAKCCGCAACTGTAGAGCACTTAGGAAAGCCACACAATGGTGACCCTGGCTGCCACACAGCAGAAATGCAAGCACAGACTTTAGCATGGGACATGTAGGCTCAGCAGGGACCTCAGATTCAGTTTGGGAGCTCATGCTGAAGCCCAAGCCACTGGTGGGCCATTACTGCCATTACTTTTGCTAGCTAAGTAAAAAATCGGGATGTGTCCTAGTGCTGTAATCACATTTCTATTTGAGTAGAGATGGCAATTATTGTACTGAATTATCTGCAAAAGCTGTGCAAAATATTTACAGTGAGTGATGAGTCCTCGGGCTTATGTTTCCAGGAACTTGGCCTCAGGTTTACTGGCTTCATAATTATAACAGAAACTTCCTCCCACTTAGCCACCCTCACACCATGCCTCCTGAAGTTTTCTAAACCCAGATAGCAAATGAAGACACTGGGGTCAGACATAGCTGAGAGAGAAAAAAAAATCTGCTGTAATGAATTCAGCCTGGATATTTATTAATTTTCCTCTTGTTAAACACCCAAACAAACCCACACAAGATGTTTGCTTCCAACCAATGCAGACTGCGGGGTTTAATTAGCTAGAAGCTCCACAAATTGAACCCTACGGAGTTTGCAGTGCTGTGGTTATAACCCAAGTTTTAAAAGAGACAGAAATGGCCATAGGATATCTAATTATGTCCTGGATCAAAGAGAAATGGTGAACACCTGAGTTCCGGTGATAATATCATCAAATTATTTTTAAGTGCAATGAAAGCTGTCGTTGTTGACCTAGGGTCTCTTTGAACTGCTGAAGTGTTGCACTTCTGGAGAGAAGCACAAACATGCAGCTAACGTAGAAGTAAGCATGGAGCACGCTCACGGTGAGATCGTGTGTCACATTCTTAAGACTTTTGTGATTGCTTTTTTAAAAATGCGTAATATCTTGGCAAACTCAGGTAACAGTTGCCTTTGTTTTCCTTTCTCATATGAAAAAAGAATATAAAAGCCTCAGAAATATTGACACTGCATGTCTGTTTTAATAAGTTGATATTCATCTTGTCAAATGTTGCTTGTAGGACTTAACATCTCTTCTTTAGATTTAATAACGTGGTTATTTTTACCAGTGTGTACTTAAAACACCCAGTCACATACTGGTTCAGGGCAGGAGCGCAATCCTGATCCCTCATGAATATGATGAAATCTTGCACCATTGTCTAGTACGGAAATGACAAAATGAGTCAACCCCACAGCATTGCTCTTCCTGAAGCCAGCCCTTGCAGGACAGCCTACCTTCAGGGACCCTTCCCTTTGCTCACTGGTGGCCTTGCTCTCTTTTCCCTACAAAATGGCCTCAAATTTCCCTGTGTCACTCTCTGCAATCCTGGGTGCTTTGTTGCCCTGTCATTCCCAATGGTGCATTGGGCTGAAGCCAGGGGTGCAAAGGCTGTTGCTTTGGGAAAGCTCTCTGGATGCCATCCTTTCCCAGAAAAGACGACTCCCAAAGTCTGTCTCAAAAGAGGTGTGCTGCTTGCCTTGTTTTGGCTTCTCCTGGCTTGGTTCCTTRGGGAACCAGCTTGTGGGCTCTTAGTTCTTGGGAATCCAGCTGTCTCCTGATTGTAACGCTGGCTATCCTGATTTCCCAATGCACTATTTATCCTCTCTCTGCCGCTTTGGACAATATCACCCACTCCCCAGTTTGTTTTTGCATAGAGGTTCAGTACATGGAAGGAGAAATTCCCACCTGGGCCATGAAAGAGCTGCACTGGATACTCCTGCCTCCAGAACCCACAATGTCACCTCTTATTGCCATTGTCACCATATTACTTTGTGTACTTACTATATGTAAATTTTTTTTTAGTTATCATTTGTTATGCTTTGTCTTTCATATAGCCTTGACTTGAGAAAAACTTTTTCAGCTCAGCCAAAGGTTGGAAAGGATCACTTACAAGGCTAAGGTAAGTACTGAGGAGTCCCTAGATTTCAGCCCTGGGGTATAAYCTGACTAAATGATCTCTAAGTGAAAGGTAGCTCAAGAACTTGTGTATGTCACAAATTTTAACACAGACTGTCATGGAATGTCGATGCATGACTACGGCACTGCATCATGCCAGCTATTGCTAGATTTGCTTCAGTGAAATCACCAAATTTGTGTTGTTGTAGGGTTAGCATAACATAAAGGAAGATTAGGTACAAGATCGCTGATGTTCTGATCAGTACTGTGTTTTTTTTAACAAAGTCTGTTTTGATGAATTGATGCCGACAACAAACTATCCATTATTTCAGGGTTTGTCTTCCAGTGCTTTGCATTTTGAGCACTCATAGCTATCTGTGCCAACTACATGTCAGTTCTGTCCTGTCATCATTTCACACCCACTTTGCATAAAAGTCAGCAGCTAGAGAGAGGGATGGCAGGGAAGAMCAACCCCTTTGAAAACAGCCTCCCTGCCCGTTCCCCTGACACTACCAGGCTGAAGGTCCTGGGTGACTGAAGCTTACACAGGCCTTGAGGGCAAGGATGGTCCCTTCTCCAGCTTC
The DNA here is from genome assembly GCA_030449065.1 of Oceanodroma leucorhoa. Lineage (NCBI taxonomy): Eukaryota > Metazoa > Chordata > Aves > Procellariiformes > Oceanodroma > Oceanodroma leucorhoa. The sequence goes on along the minus strand of JASVER010000012.1, from coordinate 5,371,606 downwards.
ATCCTTCCTGTACCTGCGGGACCAGCAGCACTGGAGACGATAGCAGAGGGGCTCCTCTCCCCATCTTCCTGGAAAACCTTCCCTTTCCAAAGGAACCTTAACCAAAGCACAGACAAAGGCATCGAGCTGTATCTACCCCATGAGCATCCAGCAAAAGTCATAGTGGGACCAAAAGAAAATCAGCATGCCGAGTGGCAGCAGATGCTGGTTTAGGCTACAMAGGCTGAAGCTGTGAGAAGAAAAATGCCTCCCTCTGGAGCAGCACGAGGCTGTGCACGGGCCTGGGCTACGTGGACCATCATGTGTCAAACGCCACAGAAAAGCTGCCAGGAGAGGTTGTCCTGCTAGGAGCAGCTGCGGGGTGGAATAAAGGTGTGTGTACACTGGGAAGTTAAAAACAACTCCAAGCCTAATGACTGTGACCTGGAGCCCACAGGAAAGCAGGAAAAGCTCGTTGAATGTGTTCTCTGGTTGATTACCACCCATTGTCTAAAATAAAGCAAGTCAAAAAGATTGTTAAACCCTGCTGCGGTCTCAAGGACCAAACCAGCCAAACAAATAACTCCGCTGCTTGTTGTTAACACGTCCCAGAAATGTGAAACAAAAGGTACAAGCGATATGTTGCTCCCCTCTCTAATTTTAAACGTGGTTCTGCAGACAAGATTTTCCTTRCCACAAATTCATTACAAAGCAGCAATAATAGAGAGGCAAAGCRAAATAAAAACTCCACATCTCCCTGGGGAAGTGCAATCCATTTCTAATCCTTTTTTTTTTGTTTTTGTGTAGACAACAGGCATCAGAAGGTAAGCAGACATAACAGAACTACCTGCTATTGCCAAGCCGTGGGTAAAAGAAGAAAGGCTGATGTGAGGTTACACTGTTCTCCAGTTTACTGTGCAAAGAATGACAGCAGAGGTGGGAAGAATTACCATTGCTTTCATAAAAGAAGGACAATTGGTTCTCTGAATTATGGAAAGATCCAGCTTAAATGTAATAATTAGCACAGAATGGAAATGGAAGTTTCTTTCRTAACAAATAGCAATTACTGAGGAGGCCTGGCTTTAGAAGCTAATGTGAGTTTGTAATGAATAGGGACCTATGGAGAGGATGTACAGAGAGCAATTTAATCAGCCCAGGGATACAAGGGGCCATGGTCAGCTCCAGTTGGCATAGTGGAATACAAAACATATGTATTGAAATATCAATAAAGGAAACAATGAAGCCATTCAAAATATAGGCTAAGAGTTAGTCACTTAGTTAGTGTATTTCTCCAGACTTCATGGTGCCKCCAAATCAAAAGCTATTCATTCCATTCACCTAGGAAGTCAAAGGAAAAAGAAATGTGTTGTCCATATACTGGAAATACAGGGAGGCCTGAAGTCCTCCRTAAGGATGATAGGTCATTGCCCAGCCTTCCAGGGACATGGAGGGAAGGGGGAGCCACATATGGTGCAGCTTCTGTACTTGCAACAGAAAAGAAMAAAAGGAAAGAAAAGATTTACCACTTGAAAAAAATTAGAAATGGAGGAATTTCTAAGGCAAGCAGAGAAACAGTGGCAGTGAGGGGAGGCCAGGACATGGGTGGGAAGGAGGCGAGGCTTTGCAGAAAGGGCARTGGGGGTTAAATCTTCAGGGGAAGAGAAGAATAAGGAAGAAAGCAGCAAAAGCCAGAGTCCCACAGAGGGGGAGGAGAACGAGGGTGGCTCCCTCAAATATTCYGAAATCCTGACAATGTGAATTAGTCTTGCCCTGAGATTTTTGGACTCGGTCCATCTGTCTTTTAATACTTACCAGCCATATATCATCTTCAAACACCTGCAGAAACATTAATCCTAACACCAGTCTTCTCAGGTAGATTTGTAATGTTAYTGTCCTCACCTATAAATAGAAGAGCAGAAAGATGAAAAATGAGACCAGGCAGAAGGTCTTAAACTGTGTCTAAACAAGGTGTCAAGTGGTGTTTTAATTCGTGTTAGGCAATGCTGGGGGGTTTCTGCACCTTTTCTCCCAGTAGGAACAAGTCCAGGCAAGCATACGTTCTCTTCTGCCTTCCCAGCATAAACTGACATGTAGACAGAAATTGCTTTCAATAGCCGAGGAGGAAGGATCAATCTTTATCATATAAAGGTAAAGAGAGAACTTAACGAATGAGTACCAATGTGGTTGAGGGCAAGTACCAAAGAGGAGAGGGGAATGTTGCTGCAGAGCCAGGGGTGTGTGACAGAGGGTTATTGCAGACTGGATGGTATGCAAGGAAAGGGGGAATTAGGAGCCGTCCCTCAATTGCAAAGGAACATCTTTGCGATTCAAGGCCCACTGCAATATCATTTATGCAGGAGCTGCTGAKGAGGAAGACTGACTTCCCTGCTCGCAGCTGAGATGTGGGCAGCAGCGGAACTCACACTTTCATCCAAATATTTCACTGAATTTCCCCCAAGTGCTTTTAATATCTCATCGCTTTCATTGTGAGTTGATTTGATTTTCTTCTAGTGCCACCAGCTGCTCCACACACAAAAACAGTTGGCTGTGAACTTCAAAGTTTAACACTGATTTTCACTGTAGTTTCATGCCAAGGTTCCTACAGGAGAAGATGGAGAAGGGAAAGTAGCTTGTTAGGGACACATCTCTTCTGTCTGTCCTGGAAAAGTGCTCTTCAGGTACAATACATTATTCTGCATACATAACTACAGGCATAATCCATCAGACCACAGGTCCACCTAGTCAACTGCCCTGTTTCCAAAGCAGCTAGTGGCTAYGTAATGTAGTTGTGCAACGGTGTGCCAAGTGATATCCTTCCCCAGAATATTCCCAGAAGTCCCCCTCGTGCAATTTTCAGCTTAGAGTCTTTTCAGTATTTTTGTATTTACTAGCCCTCGGTGGATTTTGCTCCCAGTCATTTGTCCAATAACACTTTAAGCCAAGTTAAGCAGCTATAAAGCTGTGCAGCTCACAGTCCCACATCTGAACGGCACYCTGCGTGAAGGATGGTCTCCTTTGCAGCGAGCTCCAGAGATGGCTGTCTCATTTGACCCCTCCTAGCTCTTTTGTTGGAAGACTCTGTAAACAACCATTCCCTGTTCACCCTCTCCTTGTCACTAATGATTTAATACACCTCTGCCCTATCCCTTTGTTGTCATTTACTTTCTCAACCTGGAGAATCACTGATCACACAGAAACTATTCCATATGTCCGATTRTCCTTGTTGTCCTTCTTGGTATTGTTTCTGTGTCAGCTGCATCCCCCCCGAACTGAGAGGGCCAGATGTGAATACACATTTAGGATGCAGGCACAGCATGAGTTTGTGTGATGGCGACATGCTGCTTTCTGTTTTGATCTTTACGCCTTTCCTAMCAATCCCTAATTTTCAATGTGCTAGTGTGATCAATAACAAGCACTGTGATGATGTTTTCATGCAACAAACTGTTAGAAACCTAAGAGCTCATTCTTGTGAGGTAGCAATCACCTTAGAGGCCATCATTTTGTATGTGAAATTAGGATTGTTTTTCCCATGTACACCACTTCATGCTTCCCTACAACGAATTTCACTGACCACTTCATCATCTCATCATTCACTCTTATAACGTCCTTCTGCAGTTCTCACAATCAACCTTGCATTCACTGCTCTGAATAACTTAGTATGATCAGTGAATATTGYCACCTCATTTTTTCCATTTTTGGATCATTTAGGAGCACATTGAACAGCAGGAGCTCCCCACACAAATCCCCGCAGGACTCCATTCATGACCTTCTTCCATTATGAAAGCTGACCATTAATTTTTGCCTTCTGTTTCCTTTTAATATCCATGCATAGACCTTCCTCTTTCCCCATGGCTGTTCAGTGCTGCAACAGCTGATGATGAAGGATCTTGTAAAAACAACCTTAGAAAGTTATCAATTAAATGAATCACCCTTATCTACGTGCTTGTGGACTCTGCACTTGTAAAAAAAGTGTGTAAGTAGATGTGATTTTTTAGTCTCCTYGGATGTGAAGCCACATCCGAAGGCAGTGAAATTTCTAGCAGCGATTCTCCAAATGTCAACAGCGAAGTTCTCCCTGWCCTCATGTGTGCAGCTTTACAGCTGAGTAATTCTGTAATTGCAGAACAAATCCCCGATCTTCAGTACGGTTTATGCTGGTCTGGGCACTTCCAAAGAGCTGCTTTCATAAGAAACACAAGAATAAAGTGTGAAATAACTGGGAACAGGTGTTGTAACCTGCAAATAAAGCAAAATTTTATGCCAAAGTTGATATTTTGTATTTGTTTGAATTTGACATTCCCATTTTGCAAAACGTTATATCTTTGCAGTTATTTAAACATAGATATATCACAGCCTTCTTACTGCACTGTGTGGTTCATTCATTTTTTAATTAACTGATTGTTTTTATTAGTTCAATAAAATTATTGCAAAGTCTGGGTTCATGGTTTTTAATCAACTATCTCTTTTTATCTAACTTTGGGCAAGTCACAAGTGAAAGTAATACATCAGTTCTCTGAAGTACATAAGGAGAGGATCTGAACCGGTCATTTGTGGTCCCAGCACTTTGAGGATTTTAAAGCCAGTTGCTCACAAACTCTAGGGCCCAGCTTCTACCCATTACTTAGAGTGGAAAACATGCTTTTCTGTTTCTTGCAATAGCAGCTGGCTGCCATGTTGTGAGTGAACCAGGCATTGACCTGAACTAGCTGAATAAACTAAAATGAAAAATAACCCCTCTACTCTCAGAAAAGACAATTCTTGWCAGTATTTATTTGGCACCTTGGCGAGTCAGTAACCATCCACCAGCTCAGCAGTCTGCCTTTTGTTTAAAACGTTGGCACCAAAAATGTGGTACTTTATTTTATCACCTTATAATCTAGTCTGACACYGTGAAATAAATTTTTAAAATATTCCTTAAACTTTATCTTGTCATTGATTTTTAAATTGTGTCTCAAAGAAAGAAACAGTTACATTTAAGGAATCAGTTTCTGCAGTAGACATCAAATTATATCTGCTGTGAAATCTCTAATATCGCACGCTGAGTGGATAAATCTTGCAATTGTGAGGGGAACRTTTCAGGGGTATGAAAACTTTTTGCAAAGCAAGAGGGGACCAAGGAGTGCAAAAAGCTTTTTAAATTCATCTATAGCAAACCAGCCACCTCTGATGGCGCGGTAGCTTTGTGTCCCCAGGACTGCCATCCCAAACTGTACAGTAAGAGGATTCTGCAGGGTTGGAAATATCGCAGAGAATATAATTTGGTTAAACAAAGCATCTCCTCCCCTCCACACAAACGGCTTGGCAGCAAGCCTGACTCCATGGCTGCCAGCACAGCACACGTGGCTGGGGAACAGGGTGGCACCACAGTAGCAAGACCCATCAGGTGCAACTGGGGTGGGCTCCCACACGTAAAAAGGTTTGCTTCCACCACTCCTGCTGTTAAGGCTCTCATTATGTCCAGTGAAACTGGAATAAAAATGTTGCAGTAAGTAGTAGCAGACAAGTGTATAAACATGACACAAAACACAGAAAATTGCTTCTCGTGTTTATTTCAGGCCAGAGAATATTTAAAAATTATTCTTGCTGGGCAAGACCAGCAGAGGTGATGACTGGACATGGAGCGCTCTCAGAGAAGTTTAACAACATGCTGTCCCTTACGGTCCTCCACCACGGTATTTAAATATTTTATCTCTTTCCTGCACTCAAGATTATGTATTAAGAGAAGGAAGGAAGGATCTGGAAGATTGTTTTCCTGTGATCTTGTTAAGCTTCTCCCTCTCAAGCCTGATGTCCATATGGCCTGTTAATAATGCAGCACCATAATTTAACACAGTTTGCCTTCAGATAAATCCCAAAGTAAGCATGGTCCGGGATAATGCTCACTTAATATGAAGTGCATGTCCCAAAGGGAACAGACAAGCAAACTGAACTACAAATGTGAAAAGATGGAGGAAAAATATGAGCCATCCCAAGCACTTCAGAAATTTTTATTATTATTACTACTCTGTTGAGCTTTCAGCCTGTCAGCTTAAATGAAAAAGGATCTTAATATTGTTCTACARTTCCAGTGACTTCCAGTAAGGTCCAAAGTTTTAATCAGAATGATAAAAGGGTTTTTTTTAAGAAAAAGCTTGCAATTTCATTCTAATACAATCAAGGAGGTTGCTCCAAGGCAACTAGTGAAATGTGATGATTTGTTAGCATTAAAAAAAAAGAAGGAAAGAAAGAAAGAAGGAAAATGAAGGAGCTAAGGAGTTGGACCAGAAGTTCAGCTTTGCGTTAGCAAAGCCAGGAGTGAACTAAGAAGATTCCACAGCAGCGAGTTTCATTGTGATATAGATGCAGGGCTTACAGGTTTCAGGTCAGCCGCCGGGGACAGGTACACTCCCTTGGTTGGTGCGGGGGCCGCCCAGCAGYGCGGTGGCTGCTCTTTGAGCAGCCACAGATGGGAGGAAAGAGGAGCACTTTGGGCAGTGCTTATGTGACAGCCATAACCCTGGACACCATCCCACATTTACCATGCCTTTGGGCTTTGAGGCATAGCCATTATATCTTCTTCTGAAAGAATAAGGAAATAMAATGAGCCAAAGAGTAAGAGAGCCATTTAGACTTGAGAAAGACTGTGTCATCTCCACTGWGTCATGACTGTGATTAAGCTGTGCCTCTTCATTAGCAACCACAGCACTTATCCATGCAGGCCCTGCTTAAAGAGGACAAATAGAAAACAAAGAAAAGGTCAGCATATGGTTTGGCCAGTACATTTAATCTTACTGCGCCTCTGTGAACTCTGTCCTGCAGGGTCAGACGAGACGCCTGGGCCAGCAGGCAGCAGAGGTCTATTAAGACAAATGGAAGAATTTGCAGTGTTCATATGGTTATTTTTACCGCAAAGAGCTGGCCTGACCTGCACTGACGGGCAGGACAAGGGCAGCTCTCGYGCAAGGGCATGTTTCCTCCAGCAGCCTTGTGTCGCCCGTGCTGCCTGCTCTCGCCGCCGGGCACAGCCACCCTCGGGATGCAGCCCTAGCTGAAGTCCACAGGGTTTAGCACATCAGGGCTCTCAAAAGGCCTCTAGTTTTTCAAAAGAGAAAGCAAAAATTTTACTAAATGTGAAATTCAATTCACTTAATGTGTTTCCAGGGATTATTCACCAACAGTAACACGTTTTATTTGATTTCTGCCCACGGCACCCCAGCTAACATAATGCTTAAGTATCCAGAGGAGACAAAAATAATTATGTAACTTTGTGATATCTAAGCAATAATAATGAAAAAGTTCCGTTTCTATCACAGTAATAGAAAAACAAGACCTATTACTCACATAACATTTAACTCATTTTCAATATGGCAGTATAGTTCTGTCTCAAAGCATTAATAAAATGTAACTGCACTGCTCATGCTGTTGAGAAAGCGGATTTCCACAGATTTTCTAAAATATCTGAAGCTTTCTGTTTAAGCATGAACAGGTAACTGAAATATTATTGCAACAATGAAACTAAAAACTCTTCCCAAAGTGCACGTTGCCTGAAAAATAGATAAATAAACATGAGGTTGATAAAAGCAATATCAGTTTCAGTTACTATTCTAGAGAAATCAGGTCCCCCCCCCCCAAATTATAAGTGTAAGGAAATTTGCCAAGTTTTTTCTCTTGAATTGCTCTCTTTATAAAAGGAGTTTGAAAATCCCCGAGGCAAAACAAAGTGCATTCCTTCATATGCATCATCAGGATCTGTCAAGTTGCATTCTGCACTGCCTTGCGTGCCTGAAACCCATAGTGTTGGCATGTGTGTGAGTTGGAAAGGAGAGATGAAACGCCCAGTAAAAAATGGAGAGTAGCTGGCTACATGGGAAGCACTGCCGGAAAAGATGACAAACCATTCACTAGTCAATAATGAGGCGCTGTTTCTGAGCGAGGAAATCTCCTGGCATGCATTTACAGGATTATTGTCCATAAGACTTGAGAAGAAAATGATCATTTCTATCTGTACTGGGGAGGCCTCAGCTACGCAGAAGTACGTACCTTTGAGGACTGCACTCCAGGAGTGCCATAGGAGAGATGGAGAGARCACAGAGGCAATCCTTGTAATAGGGCATTTGGCCTACAGGTCTTCATGAGAAAACAGTAAAGGAGCCAACTTTTGAAAATATGTTTAAAAATTTATGTACATATACACACACACACATATATACCACATGTCTGTTTTCTAAGAATATACCTTAAAAGTCAATGGCAGTACTATACCGATCAAATTTGGCGTCTCTTGAATCCCACAAAACAGCTTACATCYTAATGAAACAGTCCAGCACAACACCTAACTGCAAATTTCTTGATGAGCCATTTACTGTGTTGTAGTGGTCAACAGCTCAATGTCCAGATGGAGATCGATGATAAGTGGTGTCCCGCAGGGGTCTGTCCTGGGGCCAGTACTGTTTAATATCTTCATCAATGACATTGACAGTGGGACCAAGTGCACCCTCAGCCAGTTTGCAGACAACACCAAGCTGAGTGGTGTGGTCGACACGCCTGAGGGACAGGATGCCATCCAGAGGGACCTGGACAAGCTSGAGAASTGGGCACATGTGAACCTCATGAGGTTCAACAAGGYCAAGTGCAAGGTCCTGCACCTGGGTCTGGGCAAGGCCCAGTATCAGTACAGGCTGGGGGATGAAGGGATTGAGAGCAGCCCTGCCGAGAAGGACTAGGGGGTGCTGGCAGACGAAAAGCTGGACATGAGCCAGCAACGTGCGCTCGCAGCCCAGAAGGCCARCCGTACCCTGGGCTGCCTCAAAAGAAGSGTGGCCAGCAGGTCGAGGGAGGTGATTCTGTCCCCCTGCTCTGCTCTGGTGAGGCCCCACCTGCAGTACTGCGTCCAGCTCTGGAGCCCTCAGCACAAGAAAGACATGGACCTGTTGGAGCGGGTCCAGAGGAGGGCCACAAAAATGATCAGAGGGATGGAACGCCTCTCCTATGAAGAAAGGCTGAGAGAGTTGGGGTTGTTCAGCTTGGAGAAGAGAAGGCTGCGGGGAGACCTTRTTGCGGCCTTTCAGTACTTAAAGGGGGCTTATAAGAAAGATGGGGACAGACTTTTTAGCAGGGCCTGTTGCAACAGGACAAAGGGGAAYGGTTTTAAACTAAAAGAGGGTAGATTTAGACTAGATATAAGGAAGAAATTTTTACAATGAGGTGATGAAACACTGGAAGAGGTTGCCCAGAGCAGTGGTAGATGCCCCATCCCTGGAAACATTCAAGGTCAGGCTGGACGGGGCTCTGAGCAACCTGATCTAGTTGAAGATGTCCCTGCCCACGTCAGGGGGGTTGGACTAGATGACCTTTAAAGGTCCCTTCCAACCCAAACTGTTCTATGATGCTATGATTCTATTACATGACAAGCTACATAAAACCTACATTAGCTATCCACAGAAAAGCTTAGATTTTGGCTAAGGATTAATGTAAGAGTTTTTATGTGATGCAGGCAAATCTACTTTAGATTTGCAAGACTATAACATTCCCAGGTTTGAGAGAATTTACTGTACAAAAAYCCTCTTTTCCCCCATACTTAAAGTGTGTACAAGAATATTATAAAGCATAATTCTTCATGAGCTACTCAGTGCTATCATGACCCAGTTATAGCAGGTTTTGTASATTTTAACTTTGTAGTTCTACCATTGTCAATGGATATATTTATTTCTGTTTCAAACTTACCTAAAAATGATTCTCTAAGTTTTTGTTTATCTTTCAAAGTTTCTTCTAAAAGAAGAAATAGCAACACAGCATCTAGACAGATGACTAGAGAAGGAAGTTGCCTATGAACTCATATAAAGGATTTGCACCCTTAGCGTTTTCATGACTGTTGACTTTTTAAATCTCACTTTGTGACTTTCACGGTTTAGATTTTAACTCACTGAACTGGAAGAACTTTGGGACATGATGGTTTGATACAGAGACTGAACTTTTTTCCTGAGCACCATCTGCAAAGAACAGAGAGATATATTAAAAGTATCTACAAATCTRTATGCAATTTTCAAATGGGACTGTATATCACAAAGATTTCCTGCACTGCATCTGCACTGGAAAGCAGTTAAATCAAGTTTAGATATACATAATGAAACACTTTTGGAGTACAAAGGACATTTCACACAAGGTAACTACCAGATATATATTTCTGTTAACTACATATCTATCTAATAATAACTTACGGTTTAAAATRTTTGTTTGTTTGTTTGTTTGTATTAACATCTGATGATTGAAAACAGCAGAAGTTACACTAGGGCATTTGAATGGCTGCCATTTTAGGAAGTGTGTATGAGAGACCTTTTTTCAGTTACCTTTATTTTTCTAAGCCAGATCCAAAAGATTGATCAGTTGTCAATGAGTTTCCTTTCAAGTCGTGGGTGTCCTCATGCACAAAACCTGCACTTCACTCAGGAAAGCAATRGGAGCAATGCTAGATTTTTTTTCAGTGCGCGTGATATCAATTTGTAGCACAGCAGGTTAAATCCTAACACAGCTTCAGCAAAGTGGATCCCACTTCTTGCTATCCTTTTATCTATTCCAAGCCATTAATCTGCGTGTGAATTATGGGTGGTTTTTGGTTGCCTCCCATGCATATAGCATTGTCCTCAAAACATACGTTTCTGCTAGATCTGTGCAGAGGCTTTGTTAGTGGGAATAAAGATGCCSATATTACACAGTTTAAAGTGTGTAGGTGTTGCATCGGTAATGCATCTGTCCATTTATGCTTATGGTATGTTCAGCTTATGCCTCTAGTGTAGCGTTTCTGAAGTACCCTTCTCACTGGGTGCATTCAAACCAGTGCRTTGCTATTTGCACGACTTGACTTCTGAAGCCCTGTTACATTGATCATTATGTATTCACAACAAATAGCACTGTRTTTTAATTGGATTGGAGGAAGGTTGCGGGTTTTTTTGCTTGTCAGGAAGCAAATTTAATATAGATGTTCATTAAAGGCGTGAATCCAGAGCATGTTGAGGATGGTGCCAACTGCTTGTTGCAGGTTAAATCGAAGCAAAGGACAGGGCAAAAATACAAAAGATTTCCTCATATACATACACCTGCAAAGAATTGCTGCTTCTCTCAGATCCCGACTGGCACACAGTATTGGTATGCAGGACCCAGCGATTTTACCACTCCTCACAAMTACAGCCTAAAATTTTCTATTGTTCGGGGCATGCCTCGGTTGCATTCACTCATGGTTTTGAACCAGCTAAGAAAAAATTATGGTTGTGGGTTTCTTAAGTTGTTTTCTCCRTGAGACACTACTGATGGGTTATTTGCTCTGCCCTTTTATTAAGAGGAGTGCATGTGGATTCTCATACACTTTCTTTCTTCATGTTGCACAGCTCTACAAAATTATAAAATCCTAACTCAAAGGAGATTAAATTAGATTTGGGAGATGCGAACTCCCAAAAAAGAAAAGAAAACAAAAACCCTAATCAGCGTATTGTGATCATGGAAGACATTCTAAAGAAATTTAATGCCATGTAATACATATTTAAAAGGCAGCTTTTTGCAGCCGTACATTTTTTCCTGTTTGCTTATGCATGGTAACAAGTAGCATTGAGACACAAAATGCATTAGAAGCCACCACACAGCACAGCCCCCTGTGGAAACAGCAAGTTAATTTAGCATCAGCTTCTTGTGGTTTTAGGCAGAGACACAAATGGCAGATTCTAGTAGTACCAGGCTGATGCAGCTGGTTGTCCTAGGTCCTTTCTCTTATCCCATTGAGATACCACCCCTGCAGCTGCTCTGCTTGGTTGTCRCTCTGATGCATTACTTAGTTGTCTGCACTTTTCTTTTTTTATGTAGAGAAAATAATCGTTGGTATAGGACCTGTCTTCCGCGACAAGCCAACCATTGGGATGTAAATGTAGCTTCTTCCATAACTCAGGAACCATTTCAGTTTGTGGCTGTTAAGAGAGGACCGAGGGAAGGCTAGCTCGACCGAAGGACATCGGTGAAACAATTCTGCAGTGACTGACCCAGTCTCACGGGTGCCTGCCTCAGTCAATGAACTCGCAACCCGGGCTGAGTCACATGAGCATCCTATTTAACCTCAGGGAAAGGAGTACGTGTATTGCCCTTGGATCTGTGGACATGCTTCCGAACAAAAGGTCAGACTAAGCACAATGATGCACTCCAGGATTGCACCTAATGTACTTGGCCACTAATGGTATTCAACCCATGGGACCAGGATCACATTAATCTGACGTAGGCTTTCCAAAATGCATGTAGTGTGGATATCAAGTCCCCAGCACCAAGTGTTTTCAACTGCACCTCTGTTGCCACTGGACCACAATACTCGCTGATGTAGACAAAAGCATCAGCATGATAATCCAAGCTGTTCAGCCACATTATCCTCCCCCTGAGACTCAGAAACCCTGACCTTCTTCCTACATGGTCACCTTTACTCATGAATCACCGGCACAGACAGAGACGTTGAAACAGCCACAGATCTTATGCCATCTTTCTCCTAAACACCCCAGTGACCACTGGGAAAGCATAGGTACATAGAAACTTTAGATCCCCCCCAAAAGATGAGCAAGGATTTTGAAGATTTATTTTCATCAATTTGTGGATCTGTTTCCAACACAGCAGTCTCCTTCTCTCTCCAGACTGAGCTTTCCCTTCTGTTGCTTAATACCACTGGTATGTGTTAAGTTCTGGGAGATGTTATACTCTCTCCAAAAGACAAGATCATTCTGCTCACAGTAAACAATATTTCCAAAGGAAGATCAAGCTGTTTCAGAAACTGGGATTGAACAGGGTTGAAGTTCACGCAGTGAACTGTATGGTACTCTGCCTGTGCAGAGCTTTGCCTCTAAATGGGTAAAAGACCATGCAAGAAATTCATTTCAGTCTGTACATTCACTGTTAGTGAGAGCCACAAAAATCATGCTTTTGAAATTTTGAGAACTTCCATCAAATCACTTACTGCTGCCAAACAGTACAACTTAATTAAGGTTAAAAAAAGACCATCATATGCAATCGGGATCCTATTATTACAAGAGAAAACCATTATCCCAGTGACCCTACACCCTTCAGGAGAAGATACAAAATTGTTTCTGCAGACAGATGGAAAAATACTCTTTAATGAGTCACCTTTTGACAATAAAGAATGAAACCTATCTGGATTTCAAGAATTCTGAAAGTTTTAAAAAAAAGTATTTTAGTTAAGAGAGTTCAAGACTTAGACATGTTAAACACACTAGCTTTTTAAAGCAACAGGGTGGAACTGAATGAGTAGGACAGTGGTAAATAAGGCCCTGCAGTACCTCTCCAGGTTCATTTCAAGAAGCCTTGACTCTTTGTTACAGATAGATTGCAGCCAGAATGGACTGTTAGGGAAAAGGTTGCACCCTGAAAATGTAAAAGGACAATAAAACAAAGGATGCATCATCAGATATTAAATCAGATCTCATGAGGCAAATTTTAGTCTTAGCTCTTAAAACTTTCACTTAAGAACCCCTCAATAAATGTGTTGATGTAAGAGCACAGAGATCATACATTTTTTTAGCTGTTAGGATCTGAGATAAATCTTTATATTTATCCTTAACTAAAGCAGGAACCGTTTCAGTGTGTGTTGGCTATGTTTCTTGTCCTGTTCTATAACTCTATGTTGCAAGAGGGAAACGGTGCAGCGAACTGAGCTCCTAACAGTGCTCTTGTTCCCTGTTTGAACTCTAATTTTCCTTTCCTTGAGGACTGGGGGTATGGAAAGTCATAAGGAAAACCAATGATTCCTGATGAGTCCTCACATTTGAGCTCAAGCCAGATACAATTTTCTGGAGAAGCGTGCCAACAGGGGTTGACCGGCTCAAGAACCTGGGAGCCCCCTGGCCTTGGATGGCCCTTCCCATGCTGTACAGATCAGCAGAGACTCGAAGATCACCCTCATGGCCTCAGCATGAAGCAGAGATTCACGGTTTCTGCAGGGCAGATGTCCACATGAGAAAGCCCCTGATCAGCACTGGGCATTCTTTGAGATGATATGGAGAACAGATAACTTACAGACTCCCACCATTGTGGGATTCCCCTTTTTTTTCAAACTTCGTTACATAATTTGCTTTGTCAAATGCCATTTCTCACCATTATCCTTTACAGATATGTCAAAAAGCAGCAACCTTTACTTTTCCGCCTTTTGCAGCAGATATGCTTTCCTGGACAAAGCGCAATGGAAATCGTGATAAAACATGTGAATCAGAGATGACAATTGTCTTCCTCTTAAAAAAAGTGAGTTGAAGAGGCAACTGAGGCTCCTGCATGGTTCCAGCATAGTGGAAACTCTCTTTCCTTCTGCTGAGCCAGAGATAACTAGCCAAAGGAAGCTGGCTGCATAAATTTCCTCTTTCACAGCGCCTCTGCTCAAAACACAGTGTCTGCTCCAAAATTTGATGAGATTTTGGAATTTTTCTCTTTGATTCAGTTGGTGTTTTCAAGAAGTCTCTCTCTATAGTTATACTTCGCGGTTTGGAAGTGATATTATGTTGATTCTGCAAAGTTTATAGAAAATAGTGGAAGCTTTGAGGGATCCTTTGTGACATCCCTCAGTGCAGAGCTTCAGAAAATATTTGGGGGAAATAGTAACATTTGTAAATCTTTTCCAGTTCACCTCCCTGCTATCGATAGCTGAGGAATCAAGAAAGTTTATTGGATCAAATAACATAGGTTGGACTCTTCCTGTACTCAGCATCTAAGCAAGGTTAATCAGTTCTCCAGGATGTAACTGAGAGCAGAGTTTAGGATACTCGAGGCAGAATTTAACACTCTGCTATGTAGTCAGTGTTACAGATTTCTTTCCTTCATCCCTGAGTAAAGAACTTACTGTGACAAATCATATTCCTGTTAATTCACTTCCTGAGTATTTATCCTACAATAGTCTTGCTCCTTGTTTACATAGAAAAAGTTGAAGGATTCCACCATATGGGTATAAAAATATTATCTCAGATGTCTCATTATTTTATAGCATCCTATTTCCCACCCACAATATGAATTCTTACTTGCACACTACCCAAACATTAGCAGCAACTACTTAACATGGACATGTGTCCATTATTGCTGTTCTCTTTTCCCTAAGGAAACGAGGTTATGCGGTTGCACTGCCTATCCATCCATCTGCCTGTCTGACAGTTTCCTCAGCCCCCCCTAAACAAGTGCTGGTTCTTGGCCAGTTGCAATGACACTTCACAGAAACATTTAAAACCAAAAATTAACAAGCTTCATGAAAATGAAAGTCAGACAAAGGAGACAGACCCAAATTACTGTCACCACTGTGGGAAAGGCGGGCAGAGCTCAGCCGTCCTCCACCTGGCAGCAGCTACCTGGCCGAAGAGCCAACATGTCCTCACCTGCCCATTGGTGCAGCGGGGTCCCTGCCTAACCTCTGCCCACACTGCTCCTTGCCCTTTGTAGTGGCATGAGAGCATATGCAAGGAAGAGAGGTTATTATCACAAGGAAAAGGGCTTAAGGACACAAACCTACAAGAAACATAGCTGCTGGAGCTAGAGGTTTCATCAGTTCTGCAGCTCATGGGACAAGCTCTCTCTTATATATGTGGCGGCCATGCCTAAAAGCCCCTTTTCTGCATCAGACACCAATTTGCTCAGCACTGTACAAATACAGAATACAAAGACAGTCTCCACTTCTTCCTGCCAAAGCTTTAGTCATTCTTATGGCAGTTTTTCTTTCTTGATTTTGTGTCAAAAAAAMCCAATAAAGACAACAAATTGTGGAATAAAAATAATATAGAGTGACAGGGGAAATGCATGTAAAAAATATGTAATGAAGCCAAACTGTTGCTAGTGTGAAGTCTCAAGTACGATTAGTAACTTTGGATATGTCACTAGATTTATTTTGTATCCTCACTGGATATGTCACTGACAATACCTTCAGAGGGCCTGATTTCTCAGGCATAGTTTCTCAGTGCTGTGAAATAAAGTGAAATCTGTTTAAGGGGTTCATGCAGCTGCTGATCCAATGTAAAATGGCTGAAATTATTGCTCCCTCAGCCAGAAGTTCCCTCCCTGTAGATGAGATGAGTGAACTGACCATATGCATGCTCCAAATCTATTATAATGTGAAATAGAATAGGTAGCTTTTATCACACTGGGTCTATTTCTGGCTCCAGTAAACRAAAATAAGATCACAGAATCATGCAATAGTTTGGGTTGGAAGGGACTTTTAAAGGTCATCTAGTCCAACCCCCCTGCAATAAGCAGGGACATCTTCAACTAGATCAGGTTGCTCAGAGACCCGTCCAGCCTGACCTTGAATGTTTCCAGGGATGGGGCATCTACCACCGCTCTGGGCAACCTCTTCCAGTGTTTCAGCACCCTCATCATAAAAAATAGTCTGAATCTAGATATGAGGAAGACATAGAAAATCATCTCCAAATCCAATGATTACAGGGTTTTCAATTACACAGACTAATCTTCTCTCAGTCAAGAGGATGAAATTCCCCCAAAATTGTTTTGTCGTTTTTTTTTTTAATCTTACTACCTCCCTTTTCCATTCTTTGGCCAGTTCAAGAAATCACGTGGGGTGCTGAGGAAGGAGTTTTAGCGCTCTGTGCCACTCCATGTCAGCATAAATTTCAAAGAAAAAACATGCAGGAACAGAAAATTCTTTTTTAACCTGAGGAAGGGTTAAGCCCCTTTCTCCTACCCACAAATCAGGAAAAACGGGAATGACTTTGAGATATCTTTGCCCTAATCCTCTCCGCTGAGGAAGAGCATTGTCTGCATCAAGTCACAATACAGCCTCATACCAAAGGACTCTCTTTTTAAGGAAAAAGAAAATTCTGTATTCCTGTTTTTATTCACTGTCTCTGCCAAAACTATTTGCAGGCTTTTTTTGTGGGTGAAGACAAAGAGCTCTTTGACATACATGTCGTTATTTTGACTTAATGTCCTTCAATTCATTCTATCAGCTGCTGCAATTATTTCTCTTCACAGAAACCCTTTGCCGTCTCTCATCAAATTCCCGGCACTGCGCGGCTGAGTACCTGCAGCAATACTTACCACTGGTGTCAGCCCCGGAGCCGAGCATGTCTTCTTCTGAAGGACAGATTAGTAAATGGGCACTGTTTACTTCCCACACTTTCCTTCCCCAGGGCGATAGCGCAAGTGAATCGGACTGGAAAAGAAAGGAAACACCATTCATGCATGTATGGTTTATTTTGAAAGAAATTTTCAGGAAAAAAGAGAGCCAGTACAGAGAGAAAGGAACAGGACTTCCCACCGCTCACTTTTGGCTGCAAAGCGTGTTTTGCTGTAGCAATTACCAAGTGTGCTATTCTGTGGTAGATTTTCAAATTAACAAGGTGACATGTTGTGGCAACATAAATTGAACAGCAAAGATAAGAGTCTTCCCAGCCAACATTTGGGTAATGCAGGTCAGTCTGTAGCAGCCTCAGCCGTCTATCTGGCAGCTGACCCAACTACCGCAGGATTGGAGCACTGATGCTGTAGTCAGAAACAGAAACCCAGTCCTTCTCCAGAAAGAAAAACTTCTCCATTTCACATCCTTTCTGGAGCTCTCATCTTTCCATGCATCCAAATGTGTGTGCTCCTTTTGGCCAGTGTTATTTCCCTGTCACCCACCTACACAGAGCTTTTCTTCTCTAGCTCCCTTACGCTTTCACTACACGTCTCAAATTCCTTACTTACTGCTTACCCCTTTTGGGCAACCGGTGACTCTGTTTCTGGTTTGAATGTGCTGCTTCTGAGACAATACACCTACTGAACAGGGTTTGATTGCTTTGATGCAACACCCTCTCCAGCCATGATACCCTTCCTCAACGCCTGGTCTGTGTTAGCTCAGGAATCGCTGGCAGCAGGTCAGCTGGCCTTGTACGTGTGTCCTCAGCTGCACCCACTGATCTTCTACGTACACGAGGGGCTTGGGGGCTAAAGGAAAACTATTCTGCACCACCTAGTCCCCTTTAAAGGAAGATGAGTTCTAACTGGTTTTAAGCATAAAGAAAAGTAGCAAACTCGTCTTCTTAACATTTCGAGACATTGACTTAGATTTGGACAAAGAAATCAGATGACAATGGCTTTCTCTCTGCTTTCTTATCTTTTCGTCTTTTTTCTTCATCTTTTTTTCTTTCTCTCATCTTTACCTCTCTCTGTTTTTCTCATCTTTTCATCTCTTTTGCATTCTCCCCTTTGTGTTCCTTGGTCCTGTACATCACCAATGCCTCCCTGCAGCTTGGTTCCACCCAGAGCCCGGGACTGACAGAAGCCCAGAACTGGGGCAGGAGGGTTCAGTGTAGGGCAAGGTTGGTGTGGACAGGCCGTGCCCTACATTGCTTAGCACATGAACGCAACTCATTCTCTTCTTGGACACAAGTGCAAAAGTCTGATCGTTCTTCCTAAATGTAAAGCTTTCCATTCAGCCTGGGGAGTGCTGTCTGAAAGGCTACAGCCCGGCACTGAAGGGGCACAACCAGTTTTTGTTTGTTGATGCAGATAAAAGTAGCTTGCACGGAGAGACAAAAAATTTGGCTGACTTTTGTATAAGCAGGTTTCATGTCCTGACTCCATAGAAATCCTCTGCATTGCAAACATTGTGCTTCTCAGCTGCATTTTGCAGGCTCTCCACCACCAGCAGCGTTCACTGTTCTCTGCTCCAGCTCCTTGCTTTGCTCCCAGGGAYGTGCAGAAAGGTGGCTCGCAGCAGCAGCAGCGGCAGAGCAGGGCTGGTGCTGGCCAGGGCTGAGTGCTTTCCCTATTCACAAATCCTGACTGTAGGCAGGTCTGACAGGTTTCTGGGAAGAGGGCTTTCACCTTTGCAAGCAGGGGTCTGTGGGAGCATATGGTCTGTATCAGTAGCACCTTGCTCATCACAAAAAGCCACAGGAACTGTAAAACT
Organism: Oceanodroma leucorhoa; assembly: GCA_030449065.1. Classification (NCBI taxonomy): domain Eukaryota; kingdom Metazoa; phylum Chordata; class Aves; order Procellariiformes; genus Oceanodroma; species Oceanodroma leucorhoa. Next base: position 5,352,732 of record JASVER010000012.1, on the reverse strand, counting down.
TAATGTATTCTTTGTGTACTTCTTATGAGCACTAATGCCTCTGGGCTATAGACTCTTTGTTTTCCTTCATGTTCTCTTTTACACTAGTGGCAATTTATCAGGTTGATAATTCAACTATATAAGAATCCCCTGATATCAGCATTAGTTTTGTCAAATCCCTTATCCACTGTGTGAAAACAGACAGGCATTTTGTTGAAACAATAAATCCATTATGTCAACACAATTAATTCTGTTCACTGACTAAAACATTCTGTCGAGGAACAAAAGGCATTAACCTAATATCTTTATCTAGTTGACAAAAAACAAATTAGTTCAGAGTCTTTGATGTCATTGTGGTTTACGCCAAGGAAAATCCTTCTTCTCGACATACCATTTTATCATCATTTTGTGGGGAGTCAGGACACATGGGCTTTACTAGGGCTCTGACGAGTGACACAAGGAAAGTCATTGCACCTGCTTGTGCCTGTATTTCCTTCTGTCTGTCTGGACCGGGGCTTCTGCAGAGAACCATTTCTAATTATGTGCTTGTACCATGATGGTCTGTTCCCTGGGTCAGGCACCATYGTTTCTCTGTGTGTTTATTTTTATAACACAAAAGGAAAGGAATGGATTCCCTCTCTGCTCTTGCAGCACCAACAATAAGCGCTTGATTTCTCTTGGCACTTCCTAATGCTATTATAGACCAAATCACTTTCAAAGTCATTGGTGAACACAAGGGGTTTCGGGGCTCCAAGTTTCTAAATGAGATCAGCTATCCATGCATGTCTCCATATGCCTTAAGAAAAGTCCCTCTCTTCTCACATGTATGTTTTTTCCTACAGCCATTGAAAATTAGAGGTTCAAATCTCACATTATTTCTTCAGGGAATTATTTCATAACAAAGAGACCTCAGGTTTCACTGAAGCCCTTAACGGTGGGCTGCATATGCACAGAGAAAGGAAGTTTTAAACTGGGGTGATGTTATTTCCCCCCCCCCCTTCTCCTCCGAAGAGGTGAATTACGTTATGAGATGAGTTTTTAAATCAGCGAAGTAGTCAGTCCTGCCTCCTTGGAGGCTAAGGTATCCCTCCTGGCACTGGRATGGCTCCTCTGCAGTGGGCCTGGGACTGCAACGTATGCGAGCAGATGATGCAGACATACCCAGCCTGTTGTAGAGGACGGCCTCCACGAGCTTGGACGGGGCTGGGATGCAGATACRGAGCAGGACCACCGCTGACGCCGCTGCAGCAATTCCTTTACTACCCATGGATGCATATATCAGGACAGCAGCCCTTCTGGCACTGGGAACAACCCCCATGCAGAAGTTCAGATTTGTTTTCCCACAGGCACAGGGTTCGTGCAGCACCTCCAGCACCCCATTTGGCCATGCCACATAAAGCCAGGGGCTCCTCTGTTCATCCTCTTAGGAAGGTCCTTCCATTTTATTTTSTGCTAACAACACTATACACAACTACGCAGACCGGCGTTGTCTTTTTGCTGAATGGAAAGGTTGTTGAGGAAAGGGTTCTGGCTGAGATTTATCAAATCTGAGATTTATCAAATCAAAGCTAAATCTCTGGTCTGCCAGAGAAAACCTGTGCACGTCCCAGGTTTCCTTTTCTTCAGTGTCCATCTGGAAATGACCATATCGGCACTTCTTTTCCTCACAGTGAGAATAAAGATATTTCTCTTGAGGACGAAGAGGGTTGTAAAGTGCTAYTGCGTGCAGTAATCTGAGTTAGAACTGAGCACAAATACACTTTTAGAAGATGGACATTTCACAGTGGYCACTTGGCCATCCACTCCAGCTTCCTTACGTACCCTGAAAGTAGCAGGACACCATCAGTCTTTGAAGTACTGTAGGTCCCACACACAAGACTTCAAACACAGGTGAGGGCATGGGGCCGTGTGAGATTCATCCGAGCTTCTTGCTTACTAGGAAGCTGCACTTGCCYTATCTATGGGACTAACATTTGGTAGCAGATTTAAGAGTTTCATTTTAAAAGGAAAAAAAATAGARAKAATTAAAAAGATGCTTACAATAAACTTTCAAGGAAAATCCTCAAATTATACTTCATCATATCTAAACCTCCTTCAGACTGCATGCCTACCTTTCTTTTTCAAACTCCCAGTAGCTAGGTTTTTCTCCTTACACTGTCTAAAAGGCAACAGTGTAGCTCCAYGCAATGCAGATAGAATGATTGTGAATTGTGTGGTTATCAATAGATTCCTGATTAGCAATTTTTCTTCCATTTATGCCTGCAGTGATTAAGAAATATCCAGCTCCTTCATTCATCTTTCAAGAAACYTTTTTTTTTTTTTTATTCTGCTGGAAAATAATCTGTCTTAGTTGATCTGTCACTTGGCCCTCTGCTGTGGTCATGCATTGTTTTGGAGTAGCTTGTGAATCACAGTTGTGAGCTGAATTTCTAATGTACTTATGCATGTGCTTACCTTTAGGCTGGCAAGTGATCCCTGCAAGATCAATAATGCTGTGTTTAAGTACGTGCTTAGGAGCTTTGCTGGACTGAGATCGAAGTGTTCAGATCTACAAAGCTGAATCACTGGTGAGTAAGTGCTGTAATCTTTAGATTTGTTATAGTTTTAATTTAACAGCCAAGGCTTTCTTATTTATTAGGTAGGTGCTGTCCCCTATGCATATTGGCTATGACATTTTTTTGAGTGATTGTCTCAACATTCTCACAAACCTCACCTGTTGTATCAGCTAGGRTAGTCCGCTCTCTGAACTTCAGAGGTAGTACAGAAGTTATCAKCAGGATCAGATTATGTGATAGCTATTTTGCTAATTTGGTTAATGAGATGCTTTTCCAGTGTGAGACAGATGTTGCCTATACACACAGGCACAGAGAGAAACCTAGATCTCTGGAAATAGAATGGCTGCCTTCAGGAAATGTTCTGCTCAACGTACTTGGAAATGCTCGTGGGAAGCCATCCTGTTTTACCTAGCTGAACTGAAATAATTGGCTAGGGATTTTCTATCTCCAGTTTTAAATTTTTCTGATACTATCTGGAATGCTTYAATACTCAGTCTCTGAGGTTTTGCTGTGTTTCCTAAGCTATGCTCACTGAAATCAGCTGCAAAATCTTACTAAAACATTGCTTGAAATCATTTCACRGTCAAAGCCAATCTGTCTAATGTACTGTCATAATTTTAGATAGCATCTGTAGAGGTCCCTTATAAAGAAATAGTCTTAATTGTGTGTTGTTCCTCTGTTAAGTTTTTCCACTTTTATTTGCCCAGTATATTAAATCTGCTGTACACAAACTATTCATTCTTCCTAAACAGAAAAATTAAGTTAAACTTTCAAAACAAAGCATTTACCTTCCAGACACAGAAACACCTCTTGCTTTGTAGCAAATAAAATGTTAGAACATAACACAAAAGTGTACAAATACTTACGGTCCAGTAGGACCAAAGGTGGCAACGCCATGTTGAGCTGCTATTAATATATGGTACTGGGAGAGGAAATACAGACTCACTGAATCACAGCAGAATGGCTGAGGGACCTCTGGAGACTGCCTAGTCCAAGCCCATGTTCAGAGCAGGGTCACACACAGCAGGCTGCCCAGGGCTGCGTCCGGCTGGGTTTTGAATATCTCCAAGGATGGAGACTCCACAACCCTTCTGGGCAACCAGTTCCAGTGTTCGATCAACCTTAAAGTAAAAAATGATTTATCCTATTTTCTAAACAGAATCCCRTACATTGGAAAAGCATTCAGCTGCAGCCTTTCACAGAGGGCTGCAGAACTGCCCTCAGGCCACCATCAAGTCAGCAAAATGGTGGCAATCCCAACTGCAGTGTCACAAAAGGGCATCAGGGTGAGAGACACCCGAAATTGTAGTGAAGTAAGATGGTGTCGATGGTCTTTTTGAAATAGATTAGCATTATCACAGAAACGAGCTATTGTCACAGTACTAGCACATGGCCCTGCCTCAGGTTCCCCCAGGTTTTGGCAGACCAGTTCTGGCAAATCTCCTGCCGGTACCTYAAGGCGGTCCCACGCCAGCCATCCCCAGCTGCGGGACACTGGCCCCAGAGCAGACGGCTGTGTGGGATGTCCCACCGCCACACAGTGGGACAGGCTCAGGAAACCCGCTTTCCTCTGTGGCTTATGCTAAGATGGACAGAGGAAGGAGCTGTGGACGAAYAGAATACTCTCCGCTGCTGACTCTGCTGTGGCAAATGTGGCTGTGCACGGACAGGCAGACCAAAGGGGTGACAGCAGTAACATTTAGCAAATATGACTAGGGCTTGCCTGTTAAATCCCATATTTAAAATGGCATCATAGATGAAAGACCACATAGTGCAGTTTCTGTAGGCCACATATAAGATAAGAAGGGACAGTATGGAAGGGCACAAGTGAAGTAAAACAAAGTTTGGGGTTGACAAGAGGTGCTCAGTTGCTCAATATAAATGCATGATGTGGGAGCAGGGGGAAGGGAAATTGCTGACTAATGAGTGGTGCTGCAGTGCCGGGTCCCTGAACCCCCTTGCAACTCCAGTTTTGGTCACCAGTCCCATGCATGTCCCCCTGGGGGACACGGCAGGCTTACTCACATGGCTAAGCTAGACTTATCAGGACAACCCACCAGATAGCCCATCACTGGCCTTCATGGGTGTTTTGATGGCTGAGAAGGAAGGTAGAACAATGACTTTCTCTGGGTCCTTGCACTRCCCCTGGTCAGCCAGAGGTCCTGGGCATGGAGGACCCCATCGTTCTTGGGACATGGATGGTGACATGTCAAGCGTGGAGGGGCACAACAAAGGCATGAGATGTTGCTGCAACTTTTTCATTGCCAGATGGCATTTTGGGAGCCCATACTTGCATTCAGGAAGGAAGCTATTGCCCTCTGAAGACTCATGACTTCCCTACACCCACCAGTCAGTGGCTAACCATTTTGAGATGGTACATCCACCATGCACCTGACAGAGGTCTCCACAGCCTTCCTCCAAACTTTCTTAGATTAAGTGACTAGCAAGTACCAACAAAATCACCTGAGCCTCCKCTTTCCAGGGCTTCCCAAACCCAAACGAGCTGTGATTACACAGGTCACGTACACAGCACTTGTCCCACCAGTCCTACAGCAGGAGTTAGGTGGAGCGTGCCTCCAGCCCTCTTACTGAGGACGGCAGTTGAAGGGCTGGAAGCAGCCCTGCGAACACTGCCCTGCGTAGCCCCTGTGAGCCTTTCYGTCGTGACCAGCGCAGCAAGGACTGGGTTTTTTGGCAGCCGTATGCCCTGCCCTCCATCCCCACAGCACACAGTCAGGCCACCCCCACCCAGCTGCCACCAGGGAGGAGCACGGCTGCGCTGGGTGCACAGGGATGGACAGGCCGCGTGAGGACACAGATTCCTCTGCAGGGTGGCAAATGTCAGAAGATGAATGAAAAGCACCAGATGGCTTGTCAGCCATCTTTTCACCCTCTTCTCTTGCTCTCCAGCAGCATTTGATCACGATGTCTTCTGGGCAAGCACATTTCCTTTGCTTACATGTTCCCAGGCCCTCTCTGCCCCCTCCCACGGTGGTGTGCCCACAGACATGGCCTCCACCACCCCCAGAAGACGTCACAGGCCTCAGGGGGGGATGGCAGGGGAGAAAAAACACAACACAAACCGGCTGCACAGAGAATGGTGGGAGGGAAGTTCAGGGGATTGTTTTCTCCCCATTTCCCAGGGTGAAGGCAGYGGATATGGGGGCTGTGGATGAGGGAGGATGGATAAGCAGCTCAGGGGGAGTGAGAGAGCCACAGCTACGGCRAAGCAAACATGTTCAGAGCACAACAAAACCATACTCCCCAGGAGGGTCAGTGTGGCCCCTAAGCGCTAGGGAGGTGAGCAGGGTTGGTGGGGAGGCCCAAGACCTTTTGAGATAGGGCAAGACTGATCTGGAAAGAAGGAAGGAAGGGAAGAGGGCAAACCAGGACAACAGCACCAGCGTCACTCAGTGGATCGGCACATCCCAGTGGGAACTAGCAGTAGTAAACCCTGGCCACACCATCTAACTGAAGCAGCAGGCATGATGCTCCATCGTTGAGAAGAGAGGGCTCTAGTCATCCCCCTGTGAGCAGAGCCTGGGAGTGATGTGGGCACCTAAGGTCCATCACTGAGGCCCAAGGATGCAGCAGAGGCACGAGAGGGCATGGTCCAGCTTCAGGGGCAGGGCATCCTTTCCATCCCTCCTCCTCCATAATGCAGGAGGCTTACAGCAAACCTGAAGGTATATTTGGCCTCTCCATTGCCCGAGAAGCACTTCAGAGTGCCGTGCGACCTCTTGGTGTTTCCAGAGCCTCTGTTAGCACACGCATCCACAGCAAGTCCTGGAGGTCTCAACAGCTGCGTGGCCAAGTTGTTGGGTCAGACCCTCGTGTCCCCGATCAAGGCCAAAGTGCATGAGATGTGCTCCTGGAGCAGATCCTCCAGTTTCACTTAACCCAAAAGGGCGCCAGGTCACTGGCATCAGAATATCCCTGCAGTGTGAACCCAGGCAGGGTCAGTGGGGGTGATTGGGACATTAGCGTGGAAAGCACACCCCAGAGCCAGCTAAAACGCTAATGCAAATGTGCACTGAGGGCTCTGCTCTGCACCTGTTTCTTGGCTGATCTAGTATACCAGCTTTTAAGCGAAACAGGACTTTTATACGGACCAAAAGCACTGATTAACTGGTCCTCAAAAGAGATTTTGTTGTGGAGTTCATTAGGGTGGTGTAGGGTCTTTTCTTACACATTTTGAAGCTCAGAGCTGAATCAAAGTCCAGACGGAAAAAAGAAAGAAGGAAAGAAGTAAAGAAGGGGTTTTTTTATGGCTTGTTCATTTTTATTATTTGAAGGCAGGCTTTTCAAAGACAAACGCCTGACATTTGACTACGAAATCTATTGTCACACGCCACAGYCAGTAGTCACCAATCATTCTCTTGAAACTTTCATAAATGAAAACTGCAAGATTCATCTTCCTAACTAAATACTCAGTGCAATGCCACAGCACAGCAAAAACAGACGGATGAAAATGCTAAAACCCACTAATGTAACGCAGCGAGCCACACAGAAGTGTGGTATGATGTGCCGTAAGCTGCAGGGCTTTGTGCTCAGCATTCAAAAGCTCGTACATCGCCACCGTTGTGATAACAAGACTATTTCTCCTTTGTTCCTCTTGCATTAGCAACCCACAGAGCCGTGGTGCCACCAGGAGAACTGATGTGGAACCGCCTCCATTAGCAGGAGAAAGAGATATTCAGAGGGTGCAGAGCTTACTGTCAAGTAGGTACATCCACACCTCTTTAATAAGCAATTATAGGAAACAAATACAACCCAGGTCCCATTTTATCTGAAGGCACAACAAGGCTCCCTCAGAACTTCAGAGCATATCATGTCATCGTGGACTGAGCCGCATTCATTCAGCAATGCAACTGAGCCGTAGCTAGTTCCTATGTTCCTAGTCCACTGATGTTTCTCTGCCAAAAGGGAAAGTTAAACCTGGGATCAGGAAAGACAAATCTGTATTACGAGAAATTAGTAATTTCCATAAGTACCAAACCAGACAAAAGACTGGAATCCCCTGCCCCACTGAAGAAAAGGCGTATTTATTGGAAATGTAGTCTCACGCAAACTGTAACGCATGTCTTTTTGTGTTTTGTCTTTAAAGGAGAAAAGTAAGCCTGTTTTCTCTCTGCATTGAAGAGACTTGCACATCCCAGCCTCCAAAACAGTTCCATGCAGATGAACATCTCACTTGAACAGGATAAATTTATTTATGCTCTCTGTGAAGAAGTTACAGTGGGAAGAACTTTCCCCAGCCACGAGCAGGCTTGAGCAAATTGAGCTACCAGTGTCATTTGATTTTGATTTACTTCTTTTTAAATCGAGGCTGTCAGGGATATACTGAGCCTGCTGACTTTTAATGGTGTTTTCCACCTCCTGCCACGACAGTGTGACAGCAGTTTTCACCGTGCAATAGGCCAGAGTGTCCCCATCGACAGCGTCACCGTTGCACCACATGGGAAGAGCAGCCACCCAGAGAGTGCGAGCGCACCCGGGGGAGCAGCCTCAACTTCGCTTCGGGAGCCCCGGCTGAAAGCAACTAATGCAAAACCTCCTCATCGCCTTAAACCCCATAGCTGCTCCTGGAAGGGTTTTTCTGCTGTCACCAAAATAACAGAGACCCGCCAAGAGAAATGGTTGTAATGGGGTTTTACCATCCAGTGCCTGAGCTTGAGAAGTGTTTACATGTGCACGAGATTGTTTTGTCAGCATTTCTGTCTTGCCCTTACACTGTGCTGTATTAACAGCCCCCTCAGGCTCAAATTCAGCTGAATTTAATTATATTAGCAAAGCGACATCATCCCTTCGCCTGACTAACATCATYGAACTGCTAACATCAGTAGTTTTCAGAAACACATATCGCATACAACRTCTCAAGGATGTTCAATTAATAGCCTGCAAGTGAGGCTGGCTCTAGTTGCTCAGACAGTGATGGAGGAGCTGTAGGAGGAAAATGCTCCATCAAAACCAGACATCACAGGTCAACCGATACGGCTGTCAGGTTTGTGAAACTGTTGTTTTTAACTCCAAACAACTCCAGTTCTTTATGAAACTGGAGAGAAGTCCTTTCCCAGCTGTAAAAGCAACATAGATGATATAGTTAAATTTTGGGATGATCCTGCCTCATTTTTTCCTGATTTCATTGCTTTCAAGACCCGAGAGCAAGAATCCAAGAGAAAGCTTAATCGATATACTATGCTTCCCACAAACAGATCTGTTTTGCCACTCCAGGTGTAACTYCAATTAATGATAACAGGAACACTGTCTGGCGGGTGGTAGGACCAGCCAGAGATCAGTATTGCACACAGATGCTGTAGTTTTTTACACACAGCTGTGGGGATTACTCATCTGTGTCACGATACGACTCTAAACTTCTGCATGTTTGGGATCAAAGTTTTATGATCCTGCAAGTTTCTCCCTCATTCCCCAGTATTAGCCTCTCCAGGGACGAGCCATCTTTGTGGATTGACAAAGTAATTGAGGTAACAGTTTTGCAAAGTGTTAATTCCTTTGATTCACGCTAAGCACACCCTTTGCCTACTGTTGCTGTATATTTTATACTTACTTATTACTGTAGAGCCATAAGGCAGCATTTTAAAGTGTGCACAGTTTTAAAAAGCAGCTATAGGTGTAGAGGAAGGGAACGGTTACCCAGCTGGTACCACAATATGTTATTTGTTTAGAGCCCAGTCATAAAACCAACCAGGTGAAAGCAGCAGCGTCCCTGCGGATTTTCAACATCAGAACAAGCAGAGATCTCGCCCTGTGCTGCAGACCTCAGCCTAACGCAGGGTTAAAATGTGTGACCGTGAGAACCTGGCATAGCAAGCAGAAAACTGGAAAGCCCCTCCGGAGCAGGTGAGCCCCCTTGCCAGCACAGACCGGCTCTGTATGGGGGGGTTTGTCTGTGCTGTCATGCCCCACAGCCCTCACTGCGGATCAGGGCAGCACTCTGCAGGTTCAAGCTATTCAGCCTAAATATCCTAAATAAAAAAAGTCCTCCCCTGTAGTAACTATCCCACAACTGGGATTGTAGATGGCACTACGTTGTTTCCTTTTTCCTGAAATTATCTCTTCATTTCAGTTCCCAAAAACATTGTCTCACTGTCCCCCCYGCGCCCAATCTTAAGTCTCCACACTGATGTTTATGACCTTCCAACCCCTGCTCTTGCCCCAACATAYGGAAACATCTTCTTGGGCCCCCTACAGAAACAATGCCGATTGCAGCTTGCTGCTAGGGGCCTTTCCCTGCGTCTCCTTGAGATCAGCTCTTGCAGCTCCCTGGGGAAATGCAGAGAGCTGAGCCCCACAGCTCCAACTTGGCTGTACCACGCTGGGGTGAATCTTCCCAGACCCGTCTACTGTTTTCAAAATGCATTTGCTGTGCAAATGTGCAATTTTTATTCCAGCACTCTCAGTTTTATTTTACTTTTAACAAYAGCTCTTTCTTTACTTTTTAAATGAAAGGCAGAGAAGAAAGGTCATTTAAAAATCAGTTCATTACCAACTGCTCATTTTCTCATGCTTTGTGAGGTTTTGAGGGGGCAGAGGATTGGATTTTCTTATCTTTTCAAGCTACTTTTTGCTGTCTTTATCTCCTTTTCCTGGAGTATTCCAGTGTGTAATTCAACTAATAGCCTGCTATTGCAGTGACCTCAAAGAAAGCTGATACTCTTCCTCTACTTCAGTCTTCTAGTTTCTTACTGGAGATCTAAGAGGCTTTTTTTAATGCTGTATTAGGAACTTGTGGGAGAGGATGAAGTAGATTCTTCTGAACTGCATTTCTACCAAAGCTTGCTTCCACATCCCTCTGCCTTCTCCAACAGTAGGGTTTTTCCCAAAACTCTCTAGTATCATGGAGAACTTTTGAATGCTCTTCACTTGCCGTTTTTAAGCACAGTGCTTAAGAACTGTGTTCTCAAAGCAAACTTCAGTCATGCTAGGCTCTTGCCTTGGCAGACCCAGCCACTGCCCCGCCAGGGCATGCGAGGAAGACTCAGTACAAATCTGGAAATGGTCTTGGCGACTGGCTGCTGCCTCCCACACTGCCTTGCAGATCCTGCAAAACCAACACGGGAGGTAGGACGTATAGGCCATTTGCAAGATTTGCAGGTATGAAATCTGTTTCTCCTTTGTGCAATATTTGCCTATCATCTAACGCACTGACATTGGCCTCATGACGGTGCTGAGCAGCAGCCATCTTCAACACTTTTGCCTGTTAGGAGGTGTTATCCCCATCCGTCCCCTCCTTCCTAAATCCTTGGTGGGATCCTTTGGTCCCTTTGGAGACTTAGGACAAAATAGTAGACAAGATTGAGGGAGAATCTGCCCTCCTTCACCGGGGGAGATACCCACTGATCAGGAGCATCAGCCCCAGCGTCATCAGTGCTTGAACAACTACAAAGATACTAAACTCTCTAATACCCCTTAAGAAGTTAATTAAAGGGGTTTAATCTCCGCTGAGAAGAAGTGAATCTGAACCTATCCCTGGAAATTACTTTCTCTAATGGAATGACGTAAAACCCAACTAGCACCCTGCTCCAGGCCGACRGCCGCCCTGCAACTGCGCGGGATGCCTTGTGTAATGCGAGCGAAGGGGACGCTGCTTGACTGCCTCCAGACAACGCCTGCCTTTAACTTATTTTCTGTTTCTTTGTTTCATTAAAGCGGAAATCCCCCGGCTTTCGAAAGAGCCGAGTAGGGCGGCCGGCTCGGCAGCGAGGCGCGGTGGCATCTGCAGGGGAAGAGTGACCCCCGCTGGCCGCGCCGCGGAAAGGAGCCCCCGGCCCCCGCCCCGCCGCGCTCCCCCGCTCGCCCTCCGTCCCCGGGGGAGGCCCGGCCGGCACAGCAGCCGCCTCCCTCGGCCCGCTCCCCTACCGAACAGCCGCCGGCGGCGTTGCTGAGTTGTGCCCCTGCGCAGCCACCGCACGGCGCGGCAGCCGGGGCGGCCGTTCCCGGGGATTTTTGACAGCTGAGCGCGTCCGGGAGTTTCACCCTGGGAAAGCTACTGCCGTTGCGCCGTCTGCAGAAACACCTCTTCAGCCTCTGCTCTTTCCCGTGGAGCATGAGGAGCCCAGCCGCTTGCTAGCAGAGATGCTGCGCTACCTGGAGGGCAGAGGCACAGAAGTCAGCTGGGGCTCTGGCTCCACGCTGAAGCTGATGTTGGAGCAAACTGCCTCCCAGGCGGTTAGCCCTGACCGCCAGCAACAGGCAAGGCTCACATCGTGGTCATCTGAATGACTGCTCCAGTCACTCCAGCAAACAGGCCGTGCGCTCCTGCACAGTCACTGACTGTCAGCTCAGCTTCTCACAAACACAAAACACTTGGAGCACATTAGGCGTGGCGGGGATATCTGAACCGAAATACCAGCCTGGAGGACCAGGCAGATGCGCAGCACTGCGTGTTGCCTCGGCTGAGYGGGGCAAAGCCTTCAGGGTGCCTGGGGAAACCACGCAGGGCTGGCCCCCAGCTGAGGGAGAKCCTCAAGGCTCACTGAGTTTCCGTGAAGGAAACCCGAGGAGCAATGAATCGCAGTGGACCGACCCAGCGACTGTACAAAGCGATAGGCGTTTTCTCTAGGAATTGAAAGGAAACCTCCTGGAACTATGGCTCTGCTATTGAATTTGAAATGTAGCACCAGAGACTACTCTCTGGCACCGGTGACAGCTGGTCCAGAGCAGTCTATGTCTGTGCTATGGAGTTCCCTTGATCTCCACAACACCGTGGCCACAGGCAAAATGTTCCTGTGGCCACGTGCTACCCCATGAATTAACATGGAGAGCCTAGAGGGCCTGAGAAGCAGAAGAGCATCTGGTGAAGGAGAGTGTCTAGAGCAATTCTTGTAGGTACAGTGAGTGCAAAGGTTCATCCAGCGCTTTTTTAAAAGTGAGGCTCATGCCACATAACACAGCGCTGCATGTTGGTCCTTGGGCTTGGCTTTTTCCTTGCCACTCTCCAAGGACCCCAGTCAGGTGTTGATTCGGAGCCTGCTCTCCTTTCGGAGACAGTGTAGCACATATATACTTAATATTCTGTTCACGCCTCTCTGCAGCTTTATGAATCTCAGTTTCTGGCTTTGATCCGGTTCCTGCAACATTAATTAATTTCAGGCCCTCTTGCTCCCTGTTTTTTTCAATATGCTATTTCTAATTATTTCTTATTTCCTCAGGCTACCTATTTAATTTCAAACAATTTTTCCCCAAGAGCAGATTACTTGGCTGTTGCAACAATGTGCGATTGCGTACGGGTCATAAGCTAATTGCATAGATGTGACATAGGGATGCGGCACACCTCTCTAGCACACAGTCTACTGGAGTCTATCCTAGCACGCAAAAACGGCATCGGTATTCACCTYTCCAAACTGCACGGAATTGCAGGAGGAACTGCAGGAGGAAGTTTCCCTCTGTCTTCCTCTGTTTCACGCAGAGACAGTTGGCTCGTGGTAGCACAGTTTTTCAGCCAAAGCAGTGGGAAGGATTTCAGACCTGGTGCAGTGAAGTGCACAGCGAGCTGGCATACACGAGCCACTTGTCACCGCTCGTGTGCACGCTCTTCTAGCTGTGTACTGCTTTCTGTTTGATGCCCTGACTCTTTTTCTTCATTTCACTACTTCACTGACTTCCTGAAGGTTTTGGATTAGTCTGGTAGTATTACAAACTGAAAATAATCCTCCCTTAAGTAGCAAACACTAACTTGCTGCAAGAGACGCCACTGTTGTAGGAACTGCTGCACATACCATACCCATTTTCATGCCATTTCCTTTCTGCGCCTTTTATTGTCATCCCCTAGAGAGACACGGAGCTCTGCAACATTTAACCACTCTAAGAATCCTTGTCAGAATTGCTGGCAACATATTCAGGATGTTTAATTTCTACTTCCTTTCACTGTCATACCTTCATACTTTTAATTATCTCTTTTTGGGGAAAAAAAGTCCCATGGTATCAATGAGCAGGATTAATGGCTCTTTGAGTACCAGAAAGGGCTCAGTCTGGGAAAAAAAGCTGACTAAYAAGGAATATGACAGAGGTTTCTAAAGTTATGGATGATGTGGAGAAAGTTAGTAGAGATTGAGTCTTCACAGTTTCCTCTAGTGTAAAAAGTTGATGGGTATCAAATGAAACTAGTGGGATCAAAATTCAGAATGAGCAAAAGCAGGTGGCACATCCCTGCCTGGGTACCAGACCTCTGAGACTCCTTGCCAAAGGATGTCTGGATGCAAAAAGCTTACCTGGATTCAAGGGCACACTGGACAGCCTCCTGGAGCAGAAGTCATTGGAGAGCTACTAAACCCACAGGGTGGGATTCAGTTGCCTTTAATGCCATCTGAGCTGCCCCAGGATTACCCACCATACTCCAGCTGCCCCTCCAGAAGAGCACAGCTCACCTGAAGTGCCTGTGTCCTCCCACACCCCCACAMAGATAGATGTCTTGGACCTTAGGCGTCTGAAGTGTTACTACAAGTTGCACCAGGGGAGGTTTAGATTGGATATTAGGAAAAATTTCTTCACCGAAAGGGTAGTCAGGCATTGKAACAGGCTGCCCAGGGAAGTGGTGGAGTCACCATCCCTGGAGGCGTTCAAAAAACGTGTGGATGTGGCGCTTCGGGACATGGTTTAGTGGGCATGGGTACTGGGTTGATAGTTGGACTCGATGATCTTAAAGGTCTTTTCCAACCTTAATGATTCTATGATTCTACTGACTACGTGTGGGCAGCTGAATTGACCTTGGTATCTTCTGAAGTGCCYTAAGATACTACACCATGAAACAGCACTACTTGCCTGTGTTTAGGAGCTGGGAGCGTAGAGGTTGAAGTATCACAAATGCTTGTTCTATTCTTCTTCCCTAGACGTATGTCTGTGGGTGCTGTTTGAGGCAGGACACTTTGGTATACCTGTAGGGGAGCCCTGAGGCATGCGCTGCCCTCCATTGCCCCTTGCAGCCAACCTTTGCCAAGAGATGCCTCCTTCAGAACAGCCACATTCTGAGAGGGATGCTGACCTCAGGCACCTACCGGGCGCTGGGAGGAGGGGGAGTAGTGCCTTTAACTCTGATGTGCCAAAACAGGAGGTTAAGGGGAGATTTCCTCATTTCAACTATTTTGCTTCAACTGGGAGAAGACAGGGAAGTAGAAAACATGATTTTGTATACCCAAACACAGTTTAGATAAAAGTCCAGTGATGTTTTTGCAGCAAGGACCAAGGATTAGTGGCAAACAGGCACTTCRGCCATTTACTGTGTTTAGTAGACCTGGGGCACCCTGAGAAATATATCTACATCTGCACCAAACACTTCTCACTGGGGGTGAGAGGATCAGGAGACGGTGACTTATGGCCTCTTCAGTTGTCCCACCCCTACAGTAAACCTATGCTCCTGCCATTTCCTATGGAAGATCGTCACCAAGCTTCATCTCCTGGGAGTTTGTCTATTTGGTTTCATTGCAATATTTTCATCTTTTGATACAAAATTCAAGATACATTCTGCAGTTTGTTCCTGACTGGACAAAAACAAAGAAACTGAAACTCACTCTGTGTGAGTGGATGTGGAGCGGTGTGGAGGGGCAGTCACAGGATCACAGGATAATGCGGGTGGGAAGGGCCCTCAGTGAGGTCTCTGGTCCAACCCCCTACCCCGAGCAGGGCCAGCTCTGGGATCAGACCAGGCTGCTCAGGGCTTTCTCCACACGGTTCCTGAAATCCCCCCCAAGGACAGAGCCTGCACAAGCTCTACGGGCAACCTGTTCCCCTTTCGGGTGCACCGAGGTGTATTTCCCCGAGGCTGTGTGCAGTCAGCATCACCTGTAACATCAGTGCCTGGAGGTGCACAGCCACAGAAACCACGGCTTCATTTTGGAGGTCACATGGAAAACACTTCATTGGTTACAATTAATCCCTGACTCATCACCATCCCTCCCTCTCTTACTAAATTGATTAGAAACACAGAATTGARAGGAGAAAGCAAACTCGGTACCACAGCATTAGTGTATTCCCAGCTGTACGTAACGGACAAAAAAATCCCCACTGCCCAGCCAGTCCATGTGACTTTTCTGATCACTTTATTACTCTGCCACAAGAAAGGATTCCTTACTACAGCTAATTACATTAACGAAAAGGAAACATCATCCAGACTAACRGCCAAGCAGCCTTCTGCAGGCCTCTCACTGGTACCACGGGCTTGCTGCATGACCTTGTGTGTACTCCTCCACCTGCCTTCATTTGTCAAGCTTAAAATGGGAACAATTTACCCAGGCCCTAAGGCTGCTGCAAGATTTCATTATTGCAAAAAGCTACTCAAGCTCATGCCCACATACAACGCAGAGGTACTATGTATTATTAACAGGATGTGGCTGAAGGAAAAGAGAAACAGAGGAAGCAATTTTTCAAAGGCTTTCTTTCCCCTCATTTCCCTCCAGAATAAGACAGAGCCACAGCAAGCTTCCAAAATGCTGGACTGGATTCATTCAGTAATACTGACACGCTGACAGCCTTCGATCCACACGCACGACACCTCTTGTAATTGAAAGGATTAAAAAAGAAAAGTATAGCGTTCAACAGAAGTACCTCGGCAACTGTTGAGAATAAAATTAAAAAGAAAGGAAAGCGAGTTGCAGAGAAGCTGAAAACACCGGGAGGGRGAACACGAGCTGTGGGGAGAGGCAGCACTGTTTGCTGTGTCCACGATTATCTGCCCACATTTAAAATAGCCACACGCAGGGTTCAGGGTCACATTCTTGACATGTTATTTGCAGAGACAATAGCCTCAGAAACAAAATATTTCCTGTGTTGTCCTGATGCCAGTGCAAGCAAAGCAGGTCTGCTAGAGAAGACAACAAAAACCCAACTGACTGGTAAAAGTAGCATTAAGAAAAGCGCTTCCCAAACCTCAGTGCTACAGGATGCCTGTGCTCTCCGCATGAGACTGCTGCTACTTCTACTGCAGGCAAGACCAAGGGGCTGTGCAAGGTTCTTCTCGCAGCTCTGGCAGTAACACCTTGTTTTCTAAGAAACCAGTTCCCTAATGTCCACCTCTCAAAGGGAGGGGGTTTGGCCAAACAGCCACGGCGAGACTGGAGAGCTCTTCCAACGTAATTGGGATTCTTCTGGAATTTGCTACTTTTTTCTTCTCTCTTTTTAAAATACACACTTAAGGTYCCTTGTGACCAGCACAGAAAAAGAAACAGGCATGACTGGTGATGGACGTAATATGGAAAATGGCAACTCTCACTTCTGCAAAATATGAGTTGAGCCTTACTCGAGGGCTCTTTCCTAAGCTACAGTGATTGGGAGAATACAAGAACTACTCCATAGCATTACACATTCCACCTACCACACCTTCCGTGTAAGGCTTGATATGTGATAAATGAGCTAYGTAACATGAATTTTTAATGCAAGGCATGATGTTATTGCAGTAGGACAGGCTCTTTAAGCAGCTTCGTATATAATCTGAAAGCTGAAGTCAGTTGCTGGAAACATTGCACTGCAGTAGCTGGTAAAAACTAAACTGTGGGGGCGATGAACACATCTAAAGAAAGGTGCCATTTAAAATAGAAGTTCATACTTGTTCACATTTGTTCTCTGCTGAGCACACAAGCAAGCATTAGCACGCTTTGCATTCACGTTTCAGTAGAGGTTGATGCAGTTTCGAAGGGGAACAGCGTTGCTAGTTACAGACTTGAACATGCCATTTTAAGTTAGCTGTCCCACTGAAGGAAAGCTTCATTTTGTGCCAAGGTGCATGTCAAACAAGCACACTGTGGGCAAATACTTGCATCTAGCATTTGATCTTCCTGTCTGTCTCGTTTTCCATCCTCTAACAGGCAAGGCTCCAGGCTTGGACCTTCCATCAGAGAAATAAAGAAATAAAAACAAGGTTTCAATAGGAGAGAAGGGAGGCCAACAAGCTTGCCCCAGCCCTTCACRTGGGATAGGCTGAAGGCTCAGCACGTGCTGGCTAAAGGAGCTGTTATTTACCCCAGAGCTCAGGCCCCACCAAAAAGCAGAACCAAGACAGGCTGAACCCATTCTAAGGGGAYATCCACACACGATACAGGGCACACACTGCTAGGGGTGGAAACCTCACTGTTGAGCAGACTCCCTACAGGCTATTAAAGCCAGGAGACTGATCCCAACGGCTTCCATCTATTGTAGGACTTGCTTCCTTGCTTTCCTCTGCTGAGAGAGGCACCTGTCTTGGAGCACACACATACGCATACCACCCTCTTGTATTTTTTTGCAGTATTTTATTTCTGACAGGCATTTACAACGTTCCATTCATAGAACTAAAAACATAAAAATAGACCTTCTTTCAGCTTATAAAAGAAATATATAAGAACCTTTGACATAGACATGTCATGACATTATGTACAAGAACAACGGTACCTTCCCAGTACCAGCCTTCCAGTATTTCAGCGCTGACTGTATTCCGCTGGGTACAGCATAGGACAGCTAAAACCTCYGCTTCTCTAATACGCTGGGACACAACTGACGGGTACATGATATAAAACAATGATGTGATAATACAAAGGGTATAGAAACCTTTCTAAAGCTTTTACTAAAAGAAATCAGAAGATAGCAAAAAGTTAATAGAGAAAGCTTTCATAAGATCAAGTATAGTGCACCAGAAACCAGAAAGGGGGGGCAAGGGGAGAATGCTAGCTGGGACACAAAGACAGTGATGGATTTTTTGGGGGAATAATTTTTGTTATGTTTTAAAATATAGTCAGAGTGGATTTTATAAAATATAATCCTAAAGCTATTATAAAATTTCAGGTTTTCAAAGTACCTACTAATGTGTCAAACATCAATAGATACCAACAAAAAAAAGAAAATTTCATATAATCTTCCTTTTTTCCTACAGGTGAAACTGAAATGGGAAAAGCTATATAAATCTTAAAAAAAAGTGCTATTTTGTGTTTCGTATTTGGAAGTCTACTTAGAAAACACAAGATTTTAGTCACATTTTACCCTGTTTTAGATGTTTAAATAAAAGATTTAAAATGTTAAAGAGGTTTGCTTGTGTAGAACTTGTTCATACTCTATTGCAGTGGAAAAGCTTTTATAAAGGAATTAAAATACACTAGTTTCACCCACAGTAGGAGAGTGGATGAGGTCAGTTTTTTGGCCACGAATTCCCTGTCCCCTAAGCCCAAACACTGCCAGAGAGAGTGGACCAAACAGATCTGAGACGTTGCTACACTGGCTCCAGCGAGGTTACACCATGGATCAGTTTGGTCCACTACAATTCAGTCATGTCATTTTATTTTATTCTTTTTATTACCTAACTAAACTCCAGTCTCAAACATATACAATAATCCTTTTCCTGAAGAAAGTTATACCTAAATAAGAGTTTCCAGTTCATATTTTAATATAAAACCACCATTCCTAACCCTCTGCAAAAAGCTAGCCTCGTATCCTAGACGTGGAGCTACGYTAATGCTGTAAAACTCTTATCCCTTTGTGCCCCTGCATCTCAGGTAAAATACAAAAAAATATTTCTTCAAGTGTTAAATTTGGAYCTCTTTTAAGAGAGTTTGGCATCTTTACAATATTATGTAAAACTAGAGCTTCCAACATTGACATTAAATTAGACCAGCTACAGACCAAGAGGACTTAACACAACATAAATCCCAAACCTTTCCTCACACATTCCTAAAATACATGTATATTCTCTTACACTTAAAGAGGGAAAAGTAATAAGAGTACTGCAACTGTACATGTTAAAAAGGCAGTTACCTCATTAAGGAGATGAACCTACGACTGACATTTTACGGCTATAAAACCCTCTGTTCGTTGTGCTATTGTCTAAGCGAGTTTGCTGCACGTAGGTTGAGACATCCAGAGTAATTTGTTTTCCAGTGATGATATTCTCCCCATACTTAATTTCAGCCCCTGATTATTTTAGAATAAATAAAATAGTGTGAAAGCCCTTGGTAACGTAAGACAGGACCTTAAGCTTATTCCGTTCCAGGTTTTGAGCGTTTTACAGTTGCCTAAAGTGTGGCCGCATGGCTTCGAACCAATTCAGCTGCCGAAATGGTGTGTGCAAGTGTGCAATCTATCGGGATCGGCTCTCCGCGGTGTGCGGGGGCAGGAGGGAGGGATGGAGGGCAGGACGGGGAGACCTACGCATCCAGGCGGGGAAGGGGACCGGTTTAGAGCTCCGTGTTCAGTTTCCTGCTGGGGACAAAGTCTTCACGCCTAACCCAGATGACCTCCTCACCGTGGCTCTCCACGTCACCGTTGATGCCGGACAAGGCCGCCTGCTTCTTCAGCTGGGTCATCCTGGAGGCGTGCGTGTCCATGGCCGGGCGCGGGCGGTCTCCCCGGCACAGCTGGCTGCTTGTGATGGTGGCCGCCTGCAGCCGCTCCCGAAGGTCTCGGTCGGCCACGGCGCCTCTCATGGCCTCGCAGTACTCATCGTCATCGCTGAGGATGTCCGTTTCCTTGATGTCCTCCTGCTCCTCATACTGAGCAAGGTCAAACTGTTCCTCTACCCAGCGGTCAGTGTCCCCACTGTGCGTGGGCTGCTGGGGCTCTTTTTCAGGGCTGCTCGTGTAGACGGCATCTGAGTCAATGGTAAACCTGTTTCGGGCCAGCCGCCGCCTCCTCCTCCCAAGAGACTTGCTTGGGGCTGACACTGCGCACACACAAAGATAAAACCCCACAGGCTTTTTACACACGGTACAACTCTCTTTAAAAAGTTAGTCTTCCAGGGGCCCTTTATTTAACACCGCTAGGCACAAAGCAGGTAGACTCCCAAGAATGACCTAGTCACTCAGCGTCCTCCCTGCGGGCAAGTCACACTTCACTCAGCTCCTCAGCACAGGTCTCTCTCCAGCTGAAAAAGGAGTTTCTGCTACTCAGATCCACAGTTGGGATAATGGCCCACAATTACTGTTCCTCCTAAGCGGTAGGCAGCCAGCCAGCCAGCACAAAGTGCATCTGTTCAGCTCAGCTTCTCACACGCAGTGCCCTGCTGTCAGCACACCGCGAAAACCAACTAGCCTTACGCCTCGGTACAGGAAATTGCTTTGTCTGGGGTAAGGTAACACTACAGGTTTCCAAGTAGCTACCTCGGTAATGAAGATGCTGCAATTGTTGCGTTATTTACAGGGAAGTAAGTTCCCGGCTCTAGGCTCTGCTACTTCCTTCCCCGCTCCCTCCCTACTGGGGGGAAAAAAAAAAAAAAAGAAAACCCCAAAACCAGAAAAACTTTCAGAAGTTCCTTACTCAGCATCAGCTGGTCTACTAGCTTTTGCAACTGGCCCAATTAGCAAATTCACATCTTCTGTGTTGGAACATCTTCATTAGAGGCTTGTGAGGCAAAGCAGGGGACGAATCCTGCAGCCGAAGGACCTGCAGGCATTCCAGCGCTTTACGTGCACACACACGTAGCTCCATCGCAAGCAGGTGAACTCCGAGGTTATAGTTTGTCCCCCTCCGCTAAACAGCACCTTAGCACTTTCAGTAGGTACCTATTAAACCCTAGCAGCTTGGGGGCGGGGATTACATTTTAATATCCCTGAGCCTCAAAACATGCATTAAGTACAACAGCTCAGCAGTTGCAAATTTTAACTGTAGTGAGAGGTCTGGACTCTAAGAGGAGATTTTAATCTCTGCAGAATTCATCATGCAAATGCACCACCGAGCCAAATTGAAAGAAGGTTTGGCATCTACAGCAGATTAGCCCCACAGGTTGATTGAAGAAGCACTGTAGTAAAACAGTTGCATTTTGGCCCTCCTTTGACTCTTCTTCCTTACGATTTTAAGTGTCTCTGAGGCAGATGGCTAGCAACACCCCGAGTGAGAAGCCATGCTGCGAATGTTATTGGTCTGGCCTGCCCATTACAGAAGAGGAACAGAAAGCCTGGTTGYCTACATTGCTGGATCTAATGAGCAGAAAAAAAAAAATAAGTAACAGACCAGAACAAAACACGCAGCGGTGCCGTGTACTTTTCAGTTGGAAGCAAAAGTTTCTTCCCTCCATCATCTAGTGTTCTGAAAATGAAAACCTGCTTTTCCCTGGGATTTTCTCATTGCTTTTGCCTGAAGTCAACTGAAAAGGAAAATCCATGGTTTAGGACAGGCCATTACAAAAATAATAGTATCAAGTGCATGCCTCTCAAAATGTGAGAAGCAGAAGCACATGCCCTTTAGCAATAGAGCTGAAAAGGCTAAAATGGAGGACATACAAAGCTATCTCTTCAAACCAAGCCACTCACTCGGGGGAGCCGATTTTTCATTGTGCATTTTAGTTTAAAAGTGCTAGGGTTAGCTCAAAATTCTGTACATGTTTTCAAGAAATATGCAGTGGGCTTCTGCTTTGTTCAGCTGAAACCCATTTCCAGATTAAAGTGCACAGCCAATCGGTATTGACAGGAATCCCATTTCTTCCTTCCATGCCAGAAGGACTGCTCTGAAGCTGAGCCTTGAGTGCAAAGCAAGGTAAATAGAGGCAATTTAAGGCTCTCAAGGAGGTGAAGCATGGAAAACCATTAGTTTTTACATACACAGAAGARAATGCTAATCCTAATATACAAGTAACAGACACCACCACATGTCCTACAACGGTGCTGGGGTTACTGGGATCTTGAAAGTCTGTAGCCCTACAGTACCTGCCCTGTTCATGGCTGGCCTTGCACCTTTTAGAGCACACAATCTTTTTCCACCAAAAGGAACATATTGCTGGGATGAGGGCAAACTTTCGGTTTTAAGAAGCTGCCTTCTGTGTTTATCCCGCAGAATCGAGTGCACTGCCTTCAGAAAGTCCTTCCTGTGTTCTGGTGAACTGAAAAATAGGCGAGAATACAAAAGGTAGCGTTATCTCTTGGGAACTGCTACAAGCTCTCTGTAAATGAGATAAATAATGACCAGTTCTGTAATTTAAGACAGTGCAAACCGACTGGCACGTACTTCCCTCAGAGAAGACTCAATTTAATACAGTATTTTCAAAGCAAAGCTACATCTATAGTCACTGCAATGGACATCCAAGGAAACAAATACACTGTTCATTAACAAAACATTTAGCCATTCACCCCTCTTGAGGCTTCCTTTTCCTCCAATACCAACCACGCACTTTGCTTTGTCYGATACACATCAAGCTGACCTATGGTGGCTAATTAAATCTCAGTTTGTCTCCCGTAAACACACAGCAAACAGAAGTCCTGCAACTCTCTACTACCTAGTAGTAAGAACTGGCTTGGTATCAGCTCTGTTGGACCCTGGTGAACTTGTGTACTTATTTGAACTCTAAAACACATCAGGGCAACCACCACAATGAAGATGGACAAGGTTATTTAAGGAAAGGGCAATGCCCTAAGAGCAGAGCTTGGAACTTGGTGGCATGAAAGGTACCGACTCAACACGACACATTAGCAGCTACCTGGCATAAAGATCCATGGATCCATAAATGCTGGAGGTCAACTGGATGTAAATTTGTGAAAGGAAAATTGTAATAAGGGTATTCCCATAAAGGTGCAAGGCTGATCAAATACATGCCTTTATTTTAATACATTTTACAAAATTCTGCCTGCCAGAAGTAAGGTTTTAACACCTTCTCCCCACTTCCCCTACTGGATGTTCCCAGACTGCCTTAAAGGAAAGACATAGGCAAGCTGGGATCCAGAGATGCAGCTGCCATTGAAAATTTGGAAAGGCACTTACCTACAGCAAAGGTGAAACGTTCTTTCTGGCCTGCCTTCAGACTCAGATTTAACATGGACAATCTCACATACAGAATTGGTCTCTGCATCTAAAGTGAAAAGCAAGCAGAACATCATATAACAGTTTCTCATATTCAACCTCAATTAGAGTATTTATTCCATAATCCTGAAGAAATGGTTTAAGATCATCCAGGACAACAGATAATATACTGCAAATAATATTAACTCATGACTGAAAGGCAGCAGTGGGCAAGTGACTAATGAAACAACAGACTCTTAAACTTGCCAAAATCTAGTAGTATTTTATATGCACTCACTCAGCCCCATAAAAATATGAATAATAATAAAAAAAAGAAATCAAACCCCAGCTTTTCAGGTACTCCATAGAGTATTGTCACATTTTACAGCTACTTATGTTCTTTCTGCTTTCACTTATGCATTAGAAAGGGCGCAAATGGTTAAAAATTTTGAAATTTTTAATATTATAAGATTCATATGAAACTCTCAACCACAAGAACAAAAATTCACTAGCTCTGTTGTCTCTCAGCTGCAAGATTGCCTTCCAGTCTCCAGAAGAGGAACAGAGTGAACCAGAGTCAGCAACAACTTTGCCCTGGTTTTCCAGAACCCTGCCTGGCTTCAGAAAACCACTGACACGCTGGAGATACACAACTGAAGCTTCTGCCCCTTCATCTCTCTCCAGGGCTATTATGGGTGTTGGGGTTGTGGTTCCTCTTTCAGGCCCCAGAAACTGCGTACACATGTACTAAGGACAAACATTGGTCGGTGAACTCCCCCACACCAAACATTAAGAACTCTGCCAAATTCACGCAGCGGGAACATTACCTGCACTTGCCAACGCTCGAACCTGCAGTGCTTCTAAAGGTATCATGTGGCGAAAGCGGAATGGATCCCAGTCTTCATAAATTGAAGCTCTATGTGATCCTCCCTGGAAGAATTTCAAAATACCGTTAGGAAATGAGACACCTTGGGATAGTCAGACACAAAAGTCTCCTGTGCTTTGCACTGAGAGCAACCAGCTAGAGACTTGTTGCAATTCTTATTTTCTCACTAAAACATCTTAGTAACCAGCGCCACTGAAGTGCCTATCTATGAAGATCTTGCTAAAATCTAGACAAAAGCAACCATTAGGCCAATCAACTCTTATCAATACCTTCAAATGTCATTCGAGACCAATGCTGCATTCTCTCTTCCAAGTGCACGTACACTCACGAACACACATTAGTTTTGCTTTAGTCACTCCRAAATTATCTTGTGGCCAGTTGACTTTAACCATACAAGTATTTCAATCACACTTCAGTTTATGCCATACATGGGAATCAAAAAGTTTTCTGTATTACTATAAACTGTGTTCCCTATTGTAGCAAGGCATGTGTTTACTGTCAAGCTTAGCTTTAACTTTTAATCTGAAACTCCAGTAGGATCCCCTGATACATACTGTAGGCATGCTTAATTTAGCTGAGAGCAGCCAGCACTTGCTCAGTGGCAGGCAACAGCCAGAACTGAAACGAAGGCATTGTGTTTCACTAAGAAAGTTGACAGACATCAGCTCTCATATATGATTCACATACACTGACCAAAGAGTCAAACACAAGAGATATGTTCAAGGTGATACCTTGTTTCATGGAAGTCCACTCCACAGCATGGAATGGACGTGGTAGGCAACATGAATGACTAGTCCAGCAGAGAGCAAATGACAAACTAAATGAACGCTTGCAGACCACTGTGCCTAGGCTGAACAGCAGGCCACTCGGCTTTACCCAAAACCTCAGTTGTGTGGCAGAGAACAAGGATCACATATGCAAAAGCACACTCTGGCACCACAGCTTTATGGAAAGCAAATCTTGATCGTAGCACCACAAATGCACACAGCATCACCAAAACAGTCCATGCAACTTACAAGTTTCTTCTTCTGTTTGGAACCATCCTTGTATACAAGGACCACAGCCGTTTTGAACACTAGAGGAGAAAGTTAGAAACAAAAGCCATGTAGTCAGTAAGGCTGGGAACGGGTCTCCTCTATGCCCAAGCACACAGACCTTTCAACTCCTCAGACAGCCCTCACCTGAGTCAGGGAGGGAAGGCAGGAATAAACCTACCAGCCCTCTTGCATGTTCTTCCCAAAAAACCCAAGCTCAACAGCTTTTACCACACAGAACCAGGTTACTTCAAACTCTTCAGTTTCAAATGACTTTAAGTTACCAGTTATCGGAACAACTCTTCGAACAGCAACAGTTCTATATAAAAATTTAGAAAACTTTAATCCCCCTGGCTAAATTCACCTCAGAGAAATGAGCAGCACCTAGCTACACACAGCCAGTCAGCAGATGAGACTGCACCTGGACATTTGAACCCCTCCCAGGTCTATACTGAATTAAAAAGTTAGCACCACTGCCAGGCAGAGGTGCAATCCGATTCCTCTTTTGCCACATAACAGCCACACAGAGCTGGAACTTGTCTTTCAAGATTCCAGTTTTCCTTGTGAYCTCTTTCTTCAGGCCTCAAGTGCACCCTTTGTTTTCAGGTTGAATTCCATGGACACTTAATTTTGGACATTTTATGAGACCAACTTGAAGATTTTTG
The DNA here is from genome assembly GCA_030449065.1 of Oceanodroma leucorhoa. Lineage (NCBI taxonomy): Eukaryota > Metazoa > Chordata > Aves > Procellariiformes > Oceanodroma > Oceanodroma leucorhoa. The sequence goes on along the minus strand of JASVER010000012.1, from coordinate 5,326,934 downwards.
GAGTAATTTGGAGAGTTGCTGCACATTCTTAGCAGCTTTCATGAGGCCACGCAGCTTCAGGGTATGACCAAGTGCTTTCCCAACTTACAGGAAAGCAGTCAATTTTTATTTGCTTTTCCAGAGCAAAGCTGAAACAGTCTTCATTCATTATCTGTTTGATATAAAACAAAACAAAACAAAAAATCTCACTAGCTTCCTAACCAGCATCACTTTCTGGAAACAAGGAAAAAGCCCGTTGCATGTAAAGAAATTTAGGAACAAATAAAGAAGATTGAGTACACTCTGCGTTACTTGATATAATTCTGAAAGTAAAAGAGATGTGACTTAGCCAATATAAGCGATCATGTACCTTTCCAAGGGACCATACTTCAATGCAGTGGAAAGACGTTGAGATCTATGCCAACAGCAGTTTCAATTTCTAGTTTGGCCACCCAAGATAGACTACTCGGAGGGAGACAGACCACTCCAAAGCAACTCACTGGGAGTCCTGGCTTAGCTTTTAMGCACTTTTTAAAGCTTAGATATACAAGTTCTTGCTGGCAAAAGGCACGRAGAAAAAAGGAAAAGCATCTGCAAGCCCCCAACCCATTCCACAGGATGTGAAGTAGAGTTACTTGGCATCGATCAGACTACCAAACTATATCTTTTCAGAGACAAATAAATACCTTTCTATATAGTTCTCAGTTCTTAGCCTTGGATATGGGTTTAAAACTCTTGCACTATTACAGCAGTCATCTCCAAATTCTTCACCAGTTTTAGACCAGAATTTGACCATTGCAGCAAAGAGACAAATACACTTTTAAGTTCCAGCCAACCTTGTGGAAGGCAATGCTCAACTACCTTCAACAAGTATCTGCTAAGGCACAGTCTTTTAGGCATCTGAAATAAATTACTAGGGTACAAACCAAATGCTGCCAGCTCAGGTTCCTTCTTCCATTTCCCCAGTGAAGCAGGAGGATTCAGCCATATCACTGTATTATGCAAGAGCAAGTCYCCCATCGAAAGGTCTGCAACCTGCCAACACAAACACATGCACAGAGACACAATGTGTAATCAGTTCAAGAAAGCTTACTTGAATTTTTCAGTTCAAGAAAACTTGCTTGAAGTTTATACCTAAACAAACAAAAAATGCCCCACAAGCAAACTTTTGGAATATTTCATCAGACAACTGCAAGCATGTGCAAACAGACTGTGACAGTTAGCRATAGATGCATGTAAATCCTTAATTGGTGAGCATAAATTAGAACAAGTCAAACTCAGAGTCCGGCTCTCTTAATTTGGTGGGAAGTCAGGGMAAAAAAACAGATGTTTTCCTTGCATTTTTTTCTCCTTTGTCCATCTTTCTCTCTACCAGTTTCTTTCTATTTTGTTTGAACAGTTACGCATAGCCCCCATCACACACACGCGGTTTGGGCAAAGTTTAGAGACCGTGTCATGTGAAGCGGTCCAAGCACTTCCCACAGTTGCTATGGCTCTTGATTTCACCCAAAAGGCTCATCTGTGGAAACCACATTGCTGGAAATGKGCTAATAAAGGAGTTCATAACAACTGTTGGGAGATGCCTACTAATATTGCAGCAACCGGATCTTTCACCTGACTTATGGTCTCCCAGAGTGACAAATCGAGGGCCATACTCAGTCTAGGGGCCACGTTATCCCATTCCTCCACTCTCCTCTCAGTGAAGTCTGACTTTTGCCAAAGGACGCCACAGACACCATCAGCACAACAACCTGACGTCCCCCCAGTAACAAGAGCAATACTAAGATATGTGTTTACTATCTCCTCTCCCAGATTAACACCAAACCACGATTGCTCTCCCAACAGATGTCCTGACACACTCTCTCCACCGCTGCTTGCCAGCACCAACCCTAGTCTCCGGCCTCTATTCACCATCTGATCCTCCCTCCCCGCTGCCGCTATCCACCTCTCACACCCAAAGCTTCCTCAACACTACTCAACCCCAGACCTCCTTTGCCTTGTAGTCCAATGCCTCTTACGTTTGTTCTTCATCYTGGCTGTTGGCAAAACCTCATTACCATTACTTCATACAGTGATGTCTCTCTGAAGCCTTCACCCACATCACTGCTCCCATCGGCCCCTTAGTGTGTCTCTACCTCTTCCCTGAGTCCCCCTCGACCTTACTCTGTTCCTCCTTACTGCCCACCACTCTCCTTCACTTTGCCACTGGACTGCAGACCTACGTTTTATCGGTAAATGGAGAGTCCAGGTCTTAGTCTGAAACTTAAAGACACCTTCCACTGGTTTCTGAGGTGGTCAGCCAGGACTGAGCCGCACTGGATCTTCACGTGTTTGCATATGCGCCATATGAGACATCTAGACCAAAGCCCAAGGCACTCTCACGTATCAAGCCCACTAACACACTTTCTAAAAGAGAAACAGCAGTTTCTCACACACCGCACCTCACATTTTCATCTCTYTAAAGTGGTTAAAGAGCTAAGTACAGACTTGCCTCAGCATGCCAGTCCACTCAGACTGGTGGGGCGAGATTATTTATGTGGAACGAGGAGAGCCAAGACATGGACATYAAAATCATAACTGCAGGTTGGGATGTGATTTTGACCCAAGCACAACACTGAAGGTGAATTAACCCACTACTTCTTTACATTGGTCCCACTCATTGAACCATACATGGAAAAGCAGTTTTTGAATTGGATTGGGATTTATCTGTTTGCACCAGGATCCATTTAAATGACATAGCACGAAAGGTAAATATTTGATACAATTTAACATTCACACTACAGGCACCAAAATAACAGACTTTTTCTCTTAAATTTGATCATCTGTTACCTCTTTTTTATCCCCTGTTTGTTCTGCTATGAGTTGGTCAAATACTGCCCCGTATTCTTCATGGATTTTCTGCATTTCATTAATGTGGCTGGCAACTTTGTTCATTGTTTTTATGGCCACTAGAAGAAAGACAGAGAGATAGGGGAAGAGACAAAAGGTATTTTTAAGCCTCTGAGAGGAATTGGGAGGAGGAAAGTTCCAGATCAGAGGTTAAACAGGGAAGAGCAACATAGGTTAGGTCCTTACCATCAAGGTGATAATGTTCTTCGCTGTCTACGTCAGTCAGAGCAAAGAGCTCCTTCAGCAGGAGAGGGTATTTCAGTATCCGCTGGATGGGTTTGATGAGGTAAGACTCCAGCGTGGAGGAGTGCTGCCGTCGGGGATTCTGAGCATCCAGAAATGCCTTGAAAGCAGTGTCTGTCTTGGCTGGAAGATTAAAATGATGTGATTGGATAAATCAAAAATCATAACAGCTGCCCTGATAAAGTGACTTTTCCAGCTTTAAATTCATTTATCCAGAGACATTTTGCAAGAAAGTGCAGATTTATCAGGTCCACAGTATTAGATTTATGCACTTCAGGTTTTGAGTTACTGACACTTTGCCACAGATATGCTATTTATGATTTAACAACAGGCACACCCAGCTACCATACCAATACATGCAGTTTTTAATTTCACTGTCCACAGTATTTCTGGCCTTGCCACTATTTTAGAGCAGCATAAACTGTTTTGATCATCTGTTTCTTTTAAGAAAAGGCTCAAATTGAATATTTGTAAGAAGTCACTACTCATGAGTCTAGTCTGACAGGTACACCTATAATATTGGAGAGTCTGCTTATTGTTACCTCATTAAACCTTAAAATGCAGTACTGAACAACAACAAAAACTGAGAGTTAGTAAGCAGGCAGGAAGCAGTAAACTTATGATAGTACACCATGTTTTGGGAGCACAGGCAGACTGGACACCTGATCACTGTCATCCTTCTACCTGACTGCTGCTGAATTTATAAAAATACCATTTTCTCTGTTGTTCCCTCTACTAGAACATAAATTTGTACAGGGAGGGAAGTATGGAGCAGGTGGCATTTTTAGACATACAAGTTCTTCAGTGCAGGAACAATTCCACACAACTGCTTTTATTAGAGCTATGTCCCCTGCCGAGGTTGGGTGGTTTTTTTGAGACAGTCACCTGATTTCAATAAAGCAACTTCAGTTTCAAATCCAAAAGCTACCTGCACCTCAGCCAAGGGCACCAAATTACACTTGAAATACACTCCCAGGCTTTTTAAGAGATTTATCACTGCAATAAAATTTTAAGTTCTGTTTGTGCCATAATTCAAGCACAACCATTTCTTATTTATAAATACAGTCAGCAATGAAAAAGCAAAACAAAACAACCAGATTTACCTAGTTTACGGCCTTAACATTAAGGTCTAACAAAATGATGCTGAAAGAAAGCATGGATGTGACTAGCAACAAATCATTTATTCATGTATTCCACAGAGCTGCCAAGTATTCTTTGCAGCGTGGTAAATAAGAGTTTACAAGTAGAAATGAAAAAAAAAATGTGCACAGGAAAAAAAAAATCCAAACCAACCAAAAAACAAACAAAAAAAACCCCAAAATCTTTTGACTGTCAGGCATCCAGATGTTCTTTAAAAAATAAAAACTCCTCCCTTAATGGCATTGCTCCTACAAGTGGAACCATTTGTTTATTTAATGTCTTGGCCAAAAATGAATTGCATGAAGCACTGCTAACTCTAAGATATTAACACTTTCACAAGGGAAAAAACATCACTCCAAGGCAAGGAGGCCCGTGAGCATTTATAAGCCAGACCACAGTTTGTTTATCTCCATCTCAGCAAGCCAAGCTTTACTAGGAATTCATACGTGGAAACTTCTCAGGCAAATTGGGACGAAGGTGAGAGAAAGAAGAGAGGGGAGAGAGAGCTCGGTGAAGTTAAAATATTTTGACAGCTTCCATAAAACATTCTCCCAGGCTGATCCTTTCCTAGTGGCGGCCAGCGTTCAACCACATTGGCCAGAGCTTCAGTGGGATTGCCACTAGCAAGGATTCACGGCACAAACTCTAGGAGGATCCAGAGGTCATTACAAGCGTCACCACTCCTGGTTCCAAAGTACACAGTGATCCATTAGCACACGCCACATCGCCCATTTATGAAATCTTTCCATTCCCCACATGACTGAAAAGAAACTGAACATGTCAGGGGAGAATAAATTAAGTGTGTGGGGAAAAACTACATGCGAGGTTAACGACCTCTTGTAATGAGCTACTCGGGTATCATTACATCGATGGTGGTCCAAGAACACCCATGGCACAGAGCTCTCTGCGAGCCTCTCAGGCCAGATGGGCTTACTTCCCTACTGCAAAGGTTCCTGGAGAACAACCAGGCATGCGTGTGCCCCCATTCCTCTGCCACAGCTTGTCCTGCATGGTTTGGGGTACAGTGGCCACCTCTTATCATCCACAAGGACAACCTGCATCAGCCCAAACCAACATGTCGCTGCAACATCTCTCTCCCTGCATGCCTGGGTCTGTTTGTCCAGCACACAGCTCTTACCTTTCACCAGTACTTTGGGGACTTTTGTGTGGCTGGCACAGAAGGCACTGTACAGCTTGAACCGGTCAGCGTAGTAAAGAAAGGATCCACCCAAGGAAAACAACACTTTCTAGGATTAAAAAAGAAAAAGAAAAAGGCATTAGGAAAAAAAGCACATGGAAGCCAGTTAGCTATTTTCCCTTCTGCCAGGTCACCTGAAGTTTCCATTTAGGTTTTGCATGACAAGACACTGCATTTTTAGAGTGTTTTCACACCATCTAGCAAGAAACAGGCCTAGCCTTGCTGTCTCGATTCAGGCTATGTGATTAACATCATTAACCAAGTCCCAGTTAAGATGATCTGGAGACACCACTGACTATAGAGGGAACTAGGTTCACAGCTCCAGAACTGTATTTAAATGCCCGAGCTTAAAACCTTATTGATCTAAGTAATGACCAGAGGCTACAGAAAGGACTGGATATATCTGACTTTGTAACGGATCAAGACACTAAGGAGCTGCAAGCAAGACTATTACCCCCCTGCACAAACACACCAAGGTCTTCACTCTCTTGAAAATGAGTTTGTGTTAAGGGCCAAACACAATCTTTCCCTAAGATATCTATGCCACGGTCAAGCATTTGCTCCGCTACCCACTTAGGAACAAGACAACATGGGGTGGGGGTGGGGGGTGAGACAAYACAKMGGCAGCTTGCCTACAGTCATCAGAGGGAAGCAAACTGCAGAACTGAAACCAGGAAACCCTGAAGTCCCATTTTGCAGACTGCTTTCAGACTATGCCCATAGGACAGAACTGAAAGTGCAGTTGGTGCACTTTTTATGGAAAGAGGTGGAGGCAGCAGCACTCAGAAGACAGAGTTCTCTCCATAAGGAGGCTTCTTCCGCACTCCTCTCTTAAAGCTCAGAGCACACAGTGGTCACAGAGACTTCCTCCAGTAAAACAAATGTGTCTGTGCTCTCCATTAAGGGCACGTTTCCTACAAAACAAAAGCTGTGTTCTAGTTATGCCAGGGGAGTACGATTGATGCTTATTTTAAACAAGCACCTGATGGCAAAGCCACACATGCACAAAAAGACAAATTCTTTCAGTACTTCTTCCAGGGCTGTATGTTAGCTGAAGAGCAATCCCAGTGGAATTACTATTATTTGTCAAGACATCCTGTCCTCTACCAAGGTGAGTGCTCAAAGCAAGAGTAAAACTCCCCAAAGACAAAACATTGTATTAGTTACTTGCCATATATCCAGTACATGACTGCATTAGAAATAAAACAAAATTTCTGTTTCCACATTTTCCTATTTTTTTTAAATTACGTTTATATATCTTTAGTTTACATTTCTACCTTTGATGCACATCTGCTGACAGTTGGAAGTATTTGCCATATAGTTCCGCTATGCATCAAAAGCCCAAATACAGAATTCAATTTACAGTTCTGATCTGTAGTCCTAGTGGGCTTCTGAACTACTACATTAGACTTGTCAGAACAAAGATTTTATGTAACTTTCCATTTCTAGCTTTTCCTGACAGCCTAAGACAAGAAACCTGGCAGAAGGGCAAGAATAGTATCTAAAAGCACATGGGATTAYAGATTTCTAGTGCTCTATATGGCTAAATGTAGCATAAACAACAATTGTAGCAGGATGTCTTTCAAACAGCTCCAATATTAGCTAAAAATTAATCTCGAGTGAAGCAGATGTAGGTTTTTACATGAACAGTGACAGTAGTCAGACAAATACGATGACGAATGTTAAAGGATTACTCAGAATGTAAACAATGAGATTACCTTAAATTGCTCAACTTTTTCAAGCTTTTCCAGGTCTGGAACCAGCCTTACCCCATCTTCGAGAGTTTTCAAGAACTCTACCTGGAATGCTACCATTTCAGTCAGATTCCCAAAGAGAACATCCAGCTAATAAGAGAAAAAAAAGCAASATGCTGAAAAGCTAAATCACATTTTCTATAACTTCAGTAATTCTCAGTCCAACTGTATAATCAGTGTGATGTCAGGAAAAAACCCTACAGACTATACATTATTGAGCAGTACCTTTATACTCCACTCAATCCATTATTTTAAAAGAAATGGAATTCAAAATTTCTCCATAACCCTTGCTCGGACAAGCAAGTCAAGCTGGGGGGTGGGCAGAGTGGAGGGGCRTGCGTAAGCTATCTAGCAAAAAGATAAGCAACAGCTAACATACCTCATCTGGTGTGAGGAACGTTTCTTTTTGTAGAGGCTTCAGGTATCTCTCCATTAGACAATTTAAGTCCTAAAAATTCAGAAAAAGATTCCCATGTAGGTTCCTCAAACTGCCTCTGAATATTTATGGAAGTGGCAAAGATCAGCGTTTACCTAGTCTATGAATTTTTCCTTTTCACACATAAGACAAAATAGTTGGATTTCACAGAATTTAAGATAGTAAAAGGAAACATTTACACAGTTATACTTACAAAATCAATACCATATCTCATTGAGCAGTGTTCCTCTGCACACCAGCTAAATAATTTCAAAAATGACAGCATAAGAATTTGGAAAGCCTACTTATTGCAGAGGTTTAAGTTACTATTCTAGGGACAGATTGTAGAATTGAATATAAGTTAACTAAGAAATACGTGCATGAAACATAATTTGAAGTATTAGAGAAGAAACTAACAAAATTTTCCAGAAGAAGGAGAAATATTAGTAGACTGAAACAACACATCGAGACCCCTTACTTTGACATAGGTGCGTTCTGTCTCGAGAAGTTCACAGATAACCTTTCGCAGTTTATCTGCATCTGTGAGTTGTCTCATGGTGGCCAGCTGGGGTCCTGTAAATTCCTGAGGATGAGCACTTGAATCAGAAGGGTTCATTTCATGCAGACTGCGACAGAAAGCAGCGACCTGCTCTGTACTCTTTAAAAAGAAGRAAGAGGAAAGACCAGCGGTAATATTTTAAGTAAGAGCTATAGGAACGATGGAGCTGAGAAGCCTTTGCAGTTAAGCAGTTGCAGCTTGGGGGCTCTTTAACAGGCACCGAAGTCCAAAAGTGCACACATCRTTTCATATATCTGTCTTTCTTATCTCTCAGTGACTGGGGATGGGGGGGAAGAGTTGCACAATTCAAGTTAATTGAAGTGCTGTTCAATAACATTCCTGGTTTCAGATAAGCATGAACTTTAAATAAAATAGGCTCGTCCAGCACTTAAAATTGAAAAACAAACAAACAAAAAGGCCCAAGACTCCAAAAATGAACCAAAAATGACTGTGCAAACTGAACTGGCTGGGGCCCTCTGCCAGTTCCTTAATCTAGTTTGCAACAGTCCTGTGAATAGCTGCGTCAACACAGCCAAGGAGACAATGCAGAGACAGAAACCATTTATGCTGGTTTTTGGGGAAGGAGAGGGGAACCAAAGCCTTTCAAGGCTTCAAACACAAGCTCTTTGGGAAAGTAACTGTATATCTGGTCTGTGTCTGGAAACATGCCTTGCAGAGTGAAGTTCTTCCCTGTAAGTCAGGCTTTTCAGAGCTGCTACATCTAGCTGGTTTCTTTAATGTTTAATCAGCTGTCTATATATAAAGACAGTTATCCTCTCTTCACCTCCTCATGTTAGGTCATCTTCTCACATCTTTTGTTACACTGAAAAGTTTGGAGCAGGTATAGTCTCTGGTGTCAGTGACGACAGCCCCAGGCTTCTAGGGTTGCCAAAGCAGCGGCGTGCCCTGTCTCCATCCCTCCCAGAGACCTGGAGGGTGCACGGGAGGGAAAAGAGCTGCTTGCTGCACTTGGTCACACCTCTCTAACCTTCTGCATCTAATCCTGCCATGGTATCTTAATCCAGATTTAGTGACTTCCCAGCACTGCCTCTACAGCTCTTCAGTCCACACTAAAACAACTTACCCAAAATTAGCCTGTTCAAACAGAGAATATGCAAAGAGAAGAGAGGAGGAAAAGAAAACAAAAAAAGAAAGAAAGAAAAAAGCACATCACCACGTTGCATTTTGGAGACAGAGCCCTGCCCCCTGGGAGATCACTTCACTCCCACCAGCCGGTAGCAACAACATCATCCGGAGCCTGCACTACCCCACACCTTCGTGATGACCCAGTGCTGAAAAATGCTGCATTTGTTCAGCTGCACAGTCTGCTCACGCATAGCTATTTTCCCCTCTTAGCGCACCTACAGCACTACACAGCCACGAAGCCCAAGAGGAACATGAACCACGCTAGTGACAAGTAAGGGATTTCCTTCCATAATACAGTTGCTTTCCCTAAAGGTATCTTATGGCTGTAAATGCTCACCTGAGTGTACCACTGCAAGGCATATTAGTAACGATGCTTGTTATGCAAAGGATAATTTTCTTCAGGACACAAGTGTAACCAGCGAACTAATTGTAACCGACTATACAAAAATGCCTGTTGGACACAGTTTATTACAGGAAAATATTTCTCTTCAGTATCTGAGGTTTAACTCAGACGAGGAAGAAAGGAAAAGTGTTGTAAGTTGATGGCAGGGGGAAACAGTGAGTTAAACCAGTCCATTTCCAACTAACTCAGCTTCTGGTAATGGCACATGTCACGGAGTTGGATTTATTAGTCAAAGTATTTATTTCTCAGCAAGGTTCCACTCCCTGTACTCTTAAGTATATCCAAAGCATACCCAAACTTTTAGGTTAAGTTTGCATTAGATTTCGACAGGTGATCCCAACAGCCCCAAATCCACAAAGTGCAGTAGGTGAAAGCCTGGCTTCAGCACAGGCAAAAAAACCTGCCCGACCTACCTGCTCTCCTGGAAAGGGACAAAGAACTGACAATAGATGTTAATCTGAGCCTGCAGAGACCCAGGATAGGCAGGGTTTTCCTCAGAAACATTTAACTTCATTAAGACTATATCGTGAAAGAGTATTTGAGGAAAGCATATCCAGTGACATTTTGTGGTAAGAGCCAAATGTACAATTAAAAATAGTTCTAATGTATAAAGCAAGTATGGAATTGAATTCCAAAAATAAACCAAGTGTTTTAAGCAGTTTGTCTGATGCCCCGCAGACAGCTCACCATTCTGTTCATGCACTTGCAATAAGTTGCAGGGAAAGACGGGTCACCCAGAAAGAGAGAGCAAAAATCCACTTACACCATGAAACACCAGCTAAACACTAACAAGTAGCTGAAGCTTGCATAAATGTCATRCAGTCATGCTGTCTGCCCCAGAAGGAATAGTTACTCCCATATGCCAAAAAGGAAGCATAGAAGACTTTTAAAAGCCTTATCTCTGCTTGTGCACAGTTAACAAACCRCTCACTGACTTCAGCCATACCCAGCTCCAGCCAGCAGCAGGACTGAGCTCTGCCTTGCCACTGCCCTGCCTARCGTCGTTTACCCAATACTCTTTGGACAGACGAAAAGTCTCAAGCACAATAATGTTCACAAACCTGTCTTCTTGCTTGTTCATTGAACAAACTGTCTTGTTTCATTCCTGAACGTAATCCTTTCTACCTTATATTTACTTTAAAAAAAATCAATTTCCAGACAGAAAGCAGATGCCTACTGCACCCAGGGAGGTTCAGAACACAGCTATTTTGCTGAAAACTCTCAAAGTATTAATGAAAGCCTCTCTGTCCTGAAAGCAGAAAGACTAGGGAAGGTCTGGAACAGAAACACATCCCTTTATCTCCCAACACCAGCTCTGTTTGCCAGCTGCTGCTATGACAGCACCGAACCAGGATTTCTCTAGGAGAACTACGGCATCTCACTTCAGGCACAATTCTGCAAGCAATCCCACCTAGCAACCTTAAAATGAGATGAAGGTCTGGCACAACTGGGCTGTAAAGCGAAGTTTACTTTGCAAGCACATTAACCCCTCCCCTGCAGGGGGCTCAGCTGAGGAGCTAAGCTCCCATCCTTCCCACGCAGGAGGAGCAAGTCCTTAAACTCATCAAGCATGTTGATGCTGCCCACAGTGGGGTGTTTTGGCTGCCTGCCCTATAGTTGTAAGAGCGGAGTGCCATTTCCTCTTGCACTCACCGTATAGAGACATATGGGTGCCTGGGCATCAGGCAGATTGTCCCCRTGAATGGCACGCAGCACCTCTGTTCTGCCACGGACGGCAAACTCTAAGCAGTATTGATCTCCCAAACAAAACTCAAGGGAAATTGCATCCCTTCATGCATTGCCAGGACTGCTAATGACATTGCACAGTAACAAAAAGCCTCTACAGGGTATACACGTTACAGCTCAGCCTCGAATTTATAACCTGAAAATTAAAACAGCATGGAAATTCATTTAACTGCTAATTACTTAGACTAGTCACATTGCACAGTAGATCTGCTCACCAAATACAGCATACGGTACAGGGAGTCGCCGGCTCTCCCAGTGCTTTCGTTCTTGAGTTTACGGTTAACTCTCCAAGGAGCCGACATCGCTGGAAAGGCAGTATTGCCAGAGCTGTCACTCAGCTAGGAGGAAAATCCCAGTTCTCCACATATTCAGCTGATCCGAAAGGCTTTCCTGCTCCAGATAGATACTCCGTGCTGCTTACTTGGCACGCAACACAGAAGACGGCTGCATTTTAATAAGGAAGGGCAGTGACCATATTTCTCTAAGCAAAGCCTTTCCGCATGTGTCATTTGCCACCGGCCTCGTTCGCTCAGCACATCAGCTGGAATTAAAAGCCAGCTACCAGTCAAAGCTGAGACCTCAACACTGCTTTTCATAGACTTGTTAAGAGGAAACTTCAGCAGAGAGGCTGAAATGCAGCAACGCAGAGGTGAAGGCAGCCCAGGAATATAAATGTCTATTGCCTGTGGCTGAGCACAAGCCGATTGGCTATGAACGGCACAGCCGAAGAATATTAAACATCTGAAGGGACAGAGGCACAGAATTAAAAGAACTTAAAAAAAGCCAGTTACACTACTGGAAAACCTACCCCTCAAATCCTTGTTTTAATCCTTTCACATCTATTGCAACACACTGAAGGTTTTGAGACTTAATTCTGGCCTTGAATAATGCTGCAGAGGGAAAACGACCTATTTTCTCTGAAAAAATACCTCCAAGTGGTATAAGCATGTACACACACAGCCCATTACAGCACACTCCCTTAAGCACAAGTGCTGCAAGGTAATTAGCTTTCATTTCAAGAGGCAGATGTCTTTAATTAGAAACAGGGAGAAATGAGTGTCCTGCAGTTTTTTAACTGATGACAGTTTTTAAAACACATCCCCAATTAAATTCAAAGGACCATTACAGGAAAAAATACGCACAAAGACTGATCTTGAGATGCAACACAACACCTTTGGTAACCTGCAACATTAAGAACTCACACATATACTCAGTTTTCAGGGTACCTCCTTTGAACCTCAATTTATTCTACAACATTTAAAAGGCCAAAGAGGTCGCCACAGAGGCAAGTAACCATTTAAGAAATTACTCTGGTATGAAATGTTCCTGATATTCTGTTGAACTGGAGACTGACACAGGGACATCATACAGATTTCATAAACAGCCTGAAACTGGAATTCATATGCTAGATGAAAACAAGCCTGAAGAGGTGGCAGAGAGCACGCTTTCCTTTCCCCCCACTCTCCTCCCTCCCAGCTCTCTCCTCCTCTTGCCTCCCACACGACATGGGGAGAGAAGGGAAAGTCAGGAGCCCACCCCAGAGCAGAAGCAACTGGGAGCACAACTCAGGCCACTGTCAGTTGCATGGCTTAAGGGAAAAGAGCTGCACCCAGAAAGCATACCTGCCTGCTACTGTTTACACAGATTTCAACCCAGGAGATACTGTACCTAAGAGRGCTGGTTGACACAGGGAAGGCATCATGAAATTAGATAGGGAGCGAGTCCGGAGAACAACAGCTATCCCACACCACTGCACTGCCGACGCCTCAACCCACCTTGGGAACAGGTTTCTATTATTTTATGAGAACAGTTCTACAGACATCACGTTTTTGCTTATTATTATAATGATTCCTTTGAYAATAGTGATGGAGAAGTAAACTCTATGTTACCAGATCTTTAGGATATACATAAGATAATATTTTCAGAAAAGGGAGGAATCCTCAGAACTACGGATGTACCCTCCGAATCCTTCACCACCATCAACAGCTTTGAGGCTTTTGCAGATTAAGAAACAAATGCACCACTACCAAGGAAACACACACCCACGTGCACACATGCTGGGCTGGGGGAAGGGAAAGAGACAACTGGGAGGGAGGAGGAGGAGAAGGGAAGACACTTTCGAGTATCTCCCGTGTTATATATCTACCTATCACCTACATGAGAAAGTTACAGGTAAGTCAGAAGGGACCCAAGCCCAGCTTTTGGTAGGATTTCACACAGCTTACCTTCATAAAAAGCCTACCCAGCCTGCGCTACAAGAGCGGATGAAGGAGAGCTGCGGCGATGCRTTCCTCTCCTTTTCCCATGAATTATTAACTCTCGCCTAGGATTGCTTTGCTGGCTGGAGAGCCGGGAAGTTTCCTTGAAGAAGCTTGGAGCTCTCCTCCTCTGCAGCACTCCGTGGGCATCAGCAGACCACCAGCACCACAGCGCAGAGCGGTGGTGTTTGCAGGACTAAGCCCTGCCTCAGGATCATGCTATCACGAGGCAAAAGACAACCCAAAAGCTATTTTCAGATCTTCAGCTGCTAATACTGCATCCGTGCTGAAAGAAGGGGAACTCTGCATTTAGGTGGGAGACTCCAGCATAGTTAAACTGGATTTCCTCTGCTGCTCAGCGGTGAATGGGTAAGAGCGCTCCTGCCCTGCTTTTGTCAAGGAGGGCAGAAAATAAAGAAAGTCTCCCTTGAACTCCTCCATCTGAGGGAGACTGGAAGCTGTGGCAGTAATGGAGATACAGGAGAACATGCCCCTCCCGGTGGTATGAGGGCAGAGTGTTTCACCTCCCACATACAAAAATAACCCGTGTAAAACAGTGCTGAGGACATCAGCTTAATCTTCTGCACCATAATCCTAGAAGCATGCAAAAGTGTGGCAGTGCGTGGACAGGAAAACACCTCTGTTTTTTTCCTCACCGTACCAGCCGGGTGGTGACTTCCCATGGAAAAACAAGTTGCAGACTCCTCACTCCTTACTCCCCACGTGGATTTGGCTTTTCCAAGAACACAGAAAAGCAAAGGGATTAGGAAAACCCTCCTGTTGATTGAGCTTTTTTATGGTTAGGGGTTTTTTTCATTGTTTTATTGAAAAATTAGCACGTGATTAGCAAGCAATGACATCCTCCCCTCTACCATATACTGGAATTCTCTATAGGCATTGCAAAATAATTTGAGGGTTTCTGCAGCTTTTGTTAGAGAGGAACCATAAAGAAAGCCCTCTTAGTACAGAGCTCTTCTACGTGAACAGGGACAGTGGCATTCGTGAGTTTGCCAAATTGAGCACACTGTATATATTCTGTATGTACAAGTGTGCTCCTTTTTTTGTGAATACCATTTCAAGCAGTTTGTCCCATAACAAACAGAATGTGAAGTAAAATGCCTCACTCMCCTCTCTATCACACAAACAAAACAAGACACTTTAAAAGAAAACGTGCTGATGTCAACATTTCATTTGCAGAAAAACGGATTTTCCTCTCGTTGGAAACCAAGGCTTGTTAGAGTTACAAGTTACTCTTCCCATATAAGAATATTAAGTAGTAGAGCTGCTAACGCACATTTCTCAGTTTAACTAAATCTGCTGAGCCACAAGGCTAATCATGTAATCCTTATGCCTTGATTCAGGCAATTACAGCCCTGAAGATCCAGGAGGCAAGATGCAAAATGGAACCCCACAGCCTGTCACACCATTCAGAAATAGAAAGCTACAGAAAACACAGMAAGAACATTTATTCCCCAAGCAGTTATGTGTTATGCTCAGTGCTCTTCCACAGCTTCATTGTTTAACAGAAGAGACTCCTTTCAGAGCATATGAAAATCCCACATATTTACAGTTAAAAATCCCAAAGTATCAACAAACACTTCTACTTACTCAAGAAGAAATTATTTGTACTTACAAGAAATGGTCCTGTAATAAGACCTGGAAACAAACTCTAGGAGTAATCACCTTTTCTGCATGCAAGCTCTGCATATATTTCATGCATAGGAATGTTTCCTCTTATCTGACTTCCACTGTCTGGCTATCAAAGACAAAACTACAGACTAGCATGACATAAGAGACCAGGAAACAAGAGGCCAGGGTCTTTTCCTTCCTTTTGCTACAATGACAAGTACAATAGCACAGGGACTAGTTCCGAGCTCACTGTAACACATTTTAGTTAAAACTAGAGCTGAGAAAAACCACACCTGTAGGTAAGCACAGACCGAGATACCCATCAGATGATGAATTTTGTAGAAAAATAGCTGTAAGCTCTCACCATCACCTATGCAACAAACACCTAAAAGCAATCAGTGCCTTCAAAATAATCTCACTTGATTCTGTCCCAAAAGCCACTAATCATCACACCTTGTGTTGTGTAAAGCTCCCCAGCACCAGAGCAAGTGCAAACCACCAACCACTGCRAAACCTATCCCTTAATAGATGGCAATTAGCAATCCATTTGCACAACCTCTTAGCTATAATTGGAGAGTTTTGCTTCAATTTAAGGTAGATTGGCTATAATTAGTTTGCATTTAAAAACTAGCATGTGCGCTATGCTATTGATTTAAGGAAATACTGTTTAACTTACATTCCTCCTATGCCTAGAAATCAGGAAAGAATAAGAAACCGTAATAATCCACCTGATCTTTTGGTTTAGCTGCTCTGGTGAAGGAGGTGATAAACCAGCCCATTTAAAAACTATCTGGGAATATTATCACAAGATACTGAAGATGTGGACCAACCCTAGAAAAAGGGCACAAGTCTTGCTTAAGAGGTAGCGATGTACCATAATCAAAGCTGTAATTTGTTACATTCAATAACATCCGTAAACACCTTAAAAGTAAGATTAACATTTTCCCAGATGTGCAGCTGTGAAGTTAGCACATCAGCTGTGAGCGTACTGTGCTTTCACTCTTTGTCATGTGAAAATGAAACTTTCTCACCTTGCTCATCTTATCGGCCTCATCAGATGACTCCAATTCTTGCGTTTCTGCCTCCTCTGGAGCTGTCTCAACAGAGCTGTCCGGGTCGCCGCAAAGCGAGTGCCCTGCTGAAATTGAGATGTGTGTGAAAACCCAGCCATAATTTCCAAAAATTCAAAAAGCTGGGTGCAACAGACATGGAATTCCCATGGAGGGCCAGGCCCCATCCTGCACACAAGTACATGCCAACAAGATGTTATGCCAGAGGCACTCAATGACCTCAAAGGACTACCTCGGTTTACAGCAGGGGCCAGGTTTAACTACAGGTGTAAAAATAAACAGGTTATGGCCAAACACACTATTTAGTGGAAACTGCGAAAGCCAATTCAGAGATAAGGCTAAAATGCCACATTGAAATTCTTACGTTTATTATTAATTTCTTGGCTGGCGAGCAATTGCCTACCTTTATACTTCAGTGGTTTCAAATGGAAACTGCAGTATGTGAACAGGCAGGCTAAGCCAAGAAGCAAGCCTTGGTCAGACCTTCCTCCAAGTTAAGTCGAACATGATGATTTTAAATTGCTTGCAGTTTTGGCCTAACACACCCACTACTGAGATTCAATGTTGATTTTTAAGGAAACAAACCCAGTTTTAGCAGGTTTTAGGAGTCTATTACACTAACTGAAAACTAAATTTCATTTCTATCAGTACGTGGCAACAACTATGCACCCCTACGCCTGAGCACTCTTCTGGAGACTATGTTGTTGATACAGCTAATAACTCCTTTGTGACTTCTTATAAGTAAATCATTAATTACCTGCAAGTAACAAAAGAAAGAAGAGAACTAATCCCAGCCTGAGAGCTCTGTGCATAAATAACYTTTTGTGCACCTTAGCCAGTTTTCAGAGAAAAACTGATTTCATATACATTCAACTTCTAGCTATGGCAAATTATAATGATCAGTGATGGAGTGAACTCTGCCAGGAAACTCCTGCATGCCTCAACTGACCTTCAAGCCAGCATAAAGAGATACTTTACAGCAGCTGAGTCCAGACACTAATTCCTTTTACCTTTCCCCTCTCCTCCCCTCAACCCCATAAGGAAGAGTTTTTTCTGTGGTGCCACTCCTGGGGCTGGATGGGGAAGGGTGGTTTCTGAGTACGCCTCCCTGCCCGCATCCTGCCACACAAATAAGACAGTKCATGTTCCACCAGAGATTATACCTTTTATTCCATTACGTTTATTCTTCAGGTAATGCAGAAAAACATAATCAAAAGTTCAGTGGATGCAGCAACACAGAAAATCCCTGCTTTTTAAAACCCAAGACTCAACAGACTATAGTAACATAATTTTTGTTTGTATTGTTAGCACGTAGCATTTAAACATTTTGGTGAAAAACTGACACTTTTCTGTAGCAGAATAGAATTTTTTTCAAATCAGTGGAGTTTTTTTTGTTTGCTAGCCCTATGAATAGAAGTAGCCCAACAGCACACTATCATGTTGTCAGCACCCAGTGGTCCAGCAGCCATCCCCTCCTATTCGCTACTAGCTTGAAACATGGATGTTTTACAAAGATTAACAGTGATTTAGCACATCAGATGCAGCACCATTTCTATGTTAGTCCCATGCTGACTCTCGTGTTACTTGCTATTTTTCAATTAGACATTTCAATTTAGGTAAGTCACATATATTTGTCTATAAGGAGCATTTGGCTAGATAGCAATGCTGTGAGTAAAAAGGCCACAGTGATGATAACACACATCTGTTATACTGATGTATTTCAGTTAAATACTGTGTAGTTTGGCCAAAAAGGCTATAATAGCGTGGATGGTCTTTTTAATTCAGATAAAATGGCAAGCTGCTTTAAAATCAAGAGATTTTGAAAAAACAAACCCTGATCACACACATCTAATATATTTGTTTATATTTGTACTGGAATGGAATATATTTCACGATATAGAAATGACAGTCTCTAAGAAATATGTTTCCTAAATGAATAAGAAAAATTCTGCTGCCTCTTCGCTACAATTGAAAAGCCACTGCTCTTCTTTCAAGGAGTGTTATGTTAACGCRTAGTGTTGGTTCACGAACACATCCTACGCAAGGCTCTCTACACCAAGACTGAGGGCAGAGATCCAGGTCTGTGTTCTTCAGTACCCAACTTTCAGCTGCTGTCCTTGCAAGCTTTCAGCCACCATTACCAAAAACAATTTTCAGGACTGTACAAGATTTCCACTTTATTGAGTCTGGAAATAATTTGGAAAAATTGGAATTCAGAAAACCAGGATTAAATTCAGAAAATATTCTGCATACGGGGATGGAGCTAAATTGGACATCAAATGAAATTAAAAGGACATAAAAGGTAGTTCATAGTTAGGCTTCCGGAAGACATGCCTCTCTTCTGAAAAGATAGAGTTTACCTTTTAAAAAGATGTGCTTGTAGCAGACGTTTGGCAACACAAAATCCATTTGAGGAAGTGTTTTTTCTGTAAGAAGATAGGTTTTCTGAGCCTTGCCCATGATTTTATCAACTTGGACTATCAGCTTTCTGGTCTCTCTATTAATGTGTGAAAAAATTCTTAAAACCCTTAAGCTACCCATCAAAAAATAAGAGAAAAAATGTGCTATGTGTCATAATTTGTTTTGGCCAGTCTGTGTTTTTTCACTGCAATTAATTTCTCATTATAAGCTGTGTGAAATACATCCTACAGCTGTTTCTCACACCAAGCCAAAGCAAATAATGTTTGTTTTGGGGTTTTGGTTTTTGCTTTTAAGCTACCACTTTTTCTTTTCCTGTATATTAAAACACCACTTAATCTGTTTCCTGCAGTATAAACACTTTTACCCAGTAGACAGCGATCTTTCACTTACATCTTAATGAGCAGTCACACAGTACATGTGCTCAGGGTATTTCTAATGTCTTAAGCTGCCAAAGCCAATGTCAACTTTAGCAGGTTTATCTGCTGGTTGTTAAACAGAAGCAATCAGTTCAATAACGCCGCACGTTCCTGCTTTTTAACACCTTCCAGTTACTGTCCCATTTCTGTCAGGTTCTTTACATCACTTTATTTTTGCCCTGTAAATGTTTATTTAGCTCTGCAAGGAGCTCTGAGGACAATGTGYTCATTTCCACCTGCAGCACCTGAACGCTGCCCAACCCCTACCATTTGCTAGCGATGATAACACGTGGGCTTCACTTGACATTAAGGAGTTAGAAAGGGAAATCCAAAAAGCAGCAGGAACGGGGGGTCAAATCCACGTGGCCACCAGCACAGATGGAGGTCACACGAGCTCCCAAGTTGCCTCAGCAGTGTAATATCTGTGACATTACGACTAATGCCCATTAAATAACTCCTACTTATGGCTAGAACTAACAAAATCAAAGGAAGTCTTGTATCACTGGGGCAAAGGTGCTGGGGCTTAAAGGCCTGGAGAATCACGTAAAGCTTAAGCACCATGCCAACACTTGGCTAAAATTTTCCACGGCTGCTGCTTCCAATTTGCAGGGTTGCTGTTGCTCGAAATTTTAATGAGACTTCCACGATACTTGGTACTGCTCTTAAAACCCGTTTCTTGGTGCCAGAATGCAGTGGAAATAACTATTCCTAGCCAAGCTCTGTCAGCTGTGGTGCAAAGCTCAGAAGTGCACATCCTACTAACACAAAAAGCAGCATACAAATGAGAAAACCCTCCATGTTCATAATTTTAGCATCTTGATGCCTTATTCCTGAGTACATGGAACTGGCAATACTGAATTTAGTCCCCTCAGTGGATGCAACGGGGAAGTGCTGGCAAGGACAGCCATCTGCCAGCATGTTATGCCAGAAGCAACAACAGGCTCGGATGGCTGAAAGCTATGGTTTGTAACTTTAAGGTGCCTCAGTTTCTTAAGCAGGTTGTTTTACACATCTCAGCRCCCCACACAACACCTTGCCATGCTACTGAGGCAGAGATCTGGGACTGCTGCAGCCGGGTGGCAAGTGTCAGGGGCCGAGGAGATCAGCCTGGTGTCCTTCCCTGCCCGCCTGCCACCGTTCACTCTCTACAAAAGGTGCGTCGTGCTCCTCTGTACTTCTTTCACTGATGAAACTCAGCAATACTGGAAGTCAAACATAGCAATTGCTTAATAAGTTTCAGCGAGAAATAAGGAGTGACCCCCATCCAAGTTGAAACCGCAGAAGAAATATGGACCAGGCAGAACGTGACTACCCCGGCTGAAGCCCAGCCAAGACACTTGGGTGTCTGCGTTCCTGCGAGATGTGCTGCCGAGGCTTCAGTGGCCAGGTGCTTTCAGCGGCTCATGTTTGACTGTTGTCTTAAAAGAAAAGAGTATCGCTTACTTGGACAGTTCAACAGCAACTTAAACCAGAAAATGTAATTTCTAAATGCTGTTGAACAGCCCCATTATGAAAACAGAGTACGCTTCAGAAGAGACTCTATCATAAATGGAGCAATTTTAATACAAATTGTTAGGCAACTGTCTCTCAGATTAAATTTTTGAGACAAAATTTCACCTGTAAATCTATGATAAAAAAGGTAAGCATGCATTTATTTATTTTTTAGAAAAATTCTGGTTAGCTTTGAAACACTGAAACATAGAAGAAGAAAGCATCATTTTTACACTGGGGTATTCTGTCCCCTTAGGAAGTCCCACAAGGTTGATAACCTCTCCAAAAGACCTGTAAAACCAAGCTACAGCTATCACAGTTACAGTCAACTGCGTGACCGAAGAACAGTATAGGAAAGAACTGAGGAATTCTGCCTTTCTTGGAGAGCTACAGAACAAGCCCCATAAATCTCTTTCCCTTTCAACAGAACTCTATTGCTTCCCTTTCCATTTCAACTAGGTAATAAATTGCACAAATATAGAAAAATCTATGCTGAATGTYATTCAATTCATTCACTCTTCTTGGGAAAAATGCAGATTCAATGAAAACTTCCCTGTACCAACTATACCACGGCCACTTTTCACTTTCACCAGGTCAGGAGCCTCATCAAACACTTGCAATAGGCTTGAGTAACCTGTTTGGAATAAACAGGAATTTTCATAGACATAAAAACGAAGCATGTGCTCAGTGAGGTTGGAAACCAGGGACACTGAGATCCGAAAAAAACAGCTTTTCCTTCTGCAAATACGGTGCTGCGGCCCGGGGCTGGCAGAGCCCRGGGCTGGCAGAGCGGGCAGGGGGAGCGGCAACGCAGCCAGAGGTGGTCAGAAATCAGGGGCTGAGGGAGCAGGGACGCTTACTGCAGCTGAAACGGAAAGGGTCAGAAACCCAAAGCCGCAAGGCAAAAACTGACGTGCTAATAGCCACGCTGCTTATTTCAACAGC
This sequence comes from Oceanodroma leucorhoa, assembly GCA_030449065.1. Classification (NCBI taxonomy): domain Eukaryota; kingdom Metazoa; phylum Chordata; class Aves; order Procellariiformes; genus Oceanodroma; species Oceanodroma leucorhoa. The sequence goes on along the minus strand of JASVER010000012.1, from coordinate 5,305,232 downwards.
AGCTCAGGCAGACTTTAGAAAAGCCAGGAATGAGACCTCTGAACGCAATTCTGACTGAGGCAACATCCTTGAGCTCTGGCTTTTAAGCTTTTAGAAAACAGATCTTGTGAAAACAGTTCTGCACGTCTCTGATTAATTATACGCAAGACCCTCAGATTGCTGCTGCAGTAAATGCCCCCGGAATTGTTAGATCAAGCACTGAATGATAACAATATTTTTTAATGTKCTACAAAAGGTATGAAATTAGTTGTCTGCCTCAGGAAAATAACCCTGAAGAAATTAAGGTTACTGTTAGTCTCAGCTTGTTCTGAAATCCAAATTACTTAGCCTAAGGGGATTTGTGACAGCACGAGGATGGAATGAAAAATAGTGGCCATTCTCATAGTCCAATGAAAGTTTGTTTCATTTAGAGTGTGTTAACTTCAGCCTCTGGTTCTCCTGCTTTCTGAATGACAAAATAATAGACTCCTTAAAAACACCTAGCTGCTTCATATCTAGAAGATTAATATACCCAYTGAAAACAGGGGTATACTTTCTTTTTTATCATTTATACATTCTGCACGGTGATTTATATGGCTCACAGTTATCCCTGCAGAGTTATCCCTTATGCTAGAGGTCTCCAAAATACAGGAGCATGCAAAGCTTAAACCTCAGAAACTCTACCCCAGAGTAAAAAGTGGTAGAGAATTGTGGGGAGACCACAAGCAAATATGGATACTACTCCCATTCCCAAATCCCCTTCTAATAACAAAATATCTTCTTTATGACTTTGGGAGATGAAATGCTGTGTTTCCAGCTTTCAGCCTCTCATTCCCTGGATTGAGTGGAGCAGAATGGGGAGACAAAACACTTCTCATGGGCAGGGGAGACAGCTCTCACTGATCCTTTTAGGCAATAAGGAAAACATGCTGTGGGACTCCAGACAGAATGACAGCTAGTCCTCCTCAACCAGATTTATRCAGACTGCATTAGCAGGAGAGAAGACTGAAAGCCAGGGAAAACAATAATAGATGAAAGGAACAAAACCTGTGGCTCTGCGAGCCTGATGCAGCACTCTCCCATTCCTAGGAGAAAGTATGGATCATACCCAAGATGTTATTTTTCACATCAGTTAGAGATATAAAATCCAAGGTCATTTCAAGAATAACCTGTTAAGTAAACACAATGAAATAACCGCTGCCACAGAGCTCATTTGCAGCTCTAGCCCCAACCTCTGTACATACAAGGTAGTTCCAGATAATAAAACAGCTGTAAGAGACATCGTATTTAACAGGAGCACTGGCAGTCACTTCAGGGAGGTCGACTCCCAAAAACACAGTCCTGCTTTGCTCCTGGAAGACCTTCGACTGAGTAATAAGGCACTATTACTAAGTCATTCCTTAAAAAAAATGTAACACAGCATCTTTCTGTTGAAAACACACAATATGATTTGCCTCACACAAAAAATCTACCCTTTGCTACCCTACCCATAGMCAATGAAGAACTGCTAGTGAATAAGATAATGATAGGCCATCCAGCATGATCAGTCAACCAGACCCTGAATTTCTGGAGAATGGATGTGCCTATAGGTGATTTATACCTGCTGGCATTCTGGCCCAGCAATGTTTCATCCCCCTGCTGAAAGGGGGGGGCTACACTACTTCAGGACCAAAGAAAAAATCCGCATCATATAAATAAAGTATATAACAGAATCACTGAGCTGATTTGCCTAGCCAGCGAAACTGCCAGTAATCAACAAGGACACAAATAAATGGGTCAGTGGGTATTTCATACTTGACTGACCTCTACAAGAAGCTGTGGAGCCGACACCAAAAATCTAAGATACAGCCACAATCTCCCAAATAAAAGCACATACCCCTTTTTAAAATTTCACGTGGATCCCATTCTAGGTAAGGAATCCCTGAAAAAGCACAGGGCCAGAAGAAGAAATACTTTAGTAAAACATTGTGTTCTACAAACACCTAAATAGAGAGAAATTGATGGGGAAGATCAAAACACCTGCCTCCCAATCRCACACTTGGGTGCAGATCCTTGATTTCACTCCCACCTCAGCCTAAGTCATCCCAAATTAGAGCATCGGCGTTGTTTAGCTTTAAACACCGTCTTGACGTTGTTCTTCAGAGGCATATTTCATATGGCAACTACAAGCACTTTCAGAAGCTGCCAGAGACATCTGCACATCTGCTGATGAGCTATTGTGTTGCTTCTGTTGGTTAAAAAAGTATTCTTCCGCCTTTGAGAAGGAATGAAGGTGATTCCCACCTCAATGTTTGCTGCATTTTGAAGGAAAACAAATGTCAAGAGAGCTCTAGCTTCTGTGCCGCCTGTCGCCTGAGAGAGCGAAGGAGCTGACTGCAGCACACCAAAAGTGAAGGGCCACTGTACCAAGAGAAATCTGAAAGGAAAAGGAAGCCCTAAAGCTTATCCCTGGTCCTGGGGAGCTATTTAAAAAGCAGGCATTTTGGCCCACCAGGCAGTTCACATGCTCACTGCAGGACAGAAAAACAAGCAGCTGTTCCACACCACTGCGATAACCACAAAAACCCAGCTCGGGAGAAGCTTACAAAGGAGGACAGACATGACTCGAGTTGAGAGGAGCACAAAGGAGGTCGTGCCTACAAAGCAGCAGAGGCGGGAGGTCTGATTTTGCCGTGACATGTCCATCAGCCACGTCCTATGTCTTCATTTCACATGGTGCACGCAGCATTATTAYGGGACAATGTCAAAAAGCAAATGCTAGGCTCTTAAGACACATCTGGCAAACCGTGTACTATCTCACCTTCAGCAAAGAAAAGGACCCCTCGATGACCCTCAAAATAATGATGCAGAGAACTGACAGTGTCAGAGAAACTGCTTGTTGAGACCAGCTGTTGAGACCCTGTGCTACAAAATGGGACTCCTCTGCCTTAGAAATCACTATGTTGCATAAATACAAAAGTCTCAGTTCCCAATTCTTTGCACCCAGGGCAGACACCCACTTCAGCAAAAAAATCGGGGTATGAGAACTCAGCACTTGGGGTTTCAGTGGAAAAGTACAGGCAAGGACAAAAGGATGGGGCCTGCGAAGAGCTGGTGTTAAGTGGGAAATAGGGGCATCTTGTGGCCAGCTATAAAAATGTACAAGATGAGATTGATTTTTCAGCACAAAAGCCTAACTGGGAAAAGTTCAATGAAAATTAAAAGGGGAGAATGTCCTTCTGAAAATGTTTAATTTTAACTGCCTTTGGGGGTTTATCTCGCATCTTAGATGAGGTTGCTTTTATCAGTCCCCTAAGAGGTATTTGCAATAAGCTGTTTTTAAGCTTTCTTGTTCACGCTATTCTACTTGCTATGAATACCACACTTCCCAAAGTCAGACTAGGGGTCCAGCTTTCCCTTTCCCCACTGTGTTCCCATCACCTGAACGATGACATTTTTGCTAGATCACTTTCAGTAAATATTTAAGCAAAACCAGAGCAGCAYCCAGAAATGTTGAGAGGCAGACTGTACCTCCCTGACCCTTTGCAGGCAGAGGTGAGTCAGCTTGGTCCTGAGACCAAGCAAGCTGTCTTTCACTGTGGCTCATTTGCTCCAGCTCAGCATCATGCTAATGCACTCACAACGCTCCTGGGTTAGCTCCAGTTTGTACCCAGACTCATCCCAGAAGCCCCTACACCGARTGATTGCAGCAATCAGACAGGCTTGTCCTGAGAGAAGGCTGACTTTAACTCTGGTGAAGTGCATTAGCAGTCCCCCTCCTGCTCCAGCTTTTTATTCCAAATGCCCAAAACAAAACTGTTTCATAGTTATCAAAACAATTATTCTGACATTTCTGAAACCTTTACTTTGGGGAAAAAACAAAGTATTTTGACATATTCAGACACCATTTACTTTTGACTGGAAGTCAAAATTTACCTAAGCTCAGAACAGTTTTGATTATCTAGAAGCTACTTCCTTTTGGCCATTCCATTAATTTTTCCTGTATTTTAAATTATTCCAAAAAACTAAAGCAAGGATATGCGTCCAGTATCCTCTTCTGTTTTCAAGTTCGGGGGGCATTTAGAAGCCAGCAAGTAAGACTTGACTAAGTAGGCAAGTAAGAGGAGACATGGTGCAGGAGCTTTCCTGCTATCCCAGTGCAATTCCCAACACTATTGTCTTACAGAGGTAATGGCTAGCAACCGCCAAGGAGGCGACCCTGCTCTTCTGCAGTCACTTCTCTTGTCCCAGCACGGGTGCTTGTCCTCAGCCAGTTCAGGAAGCTAAACTAGTGGCAAACAATTCACATTTGCTAGGGATTAATTTTTTGCCAGTTCAGTTCTCTGAACGGGGCAGCGTGGTGGGCAGGAATGCCCCTTCCCACCACAGCGTGCTGTGGGACCAGTTAGATACATTTGGCTGTAATGTCAGTCGCTACCTTTAGGTGTTTTGAACTGTCCTTGTGAGTTATTTATGTCTCATCAAGCACACAGGGCTCCTGTGCTCCTGGCTAATCCCAGAGAGGGCGAATGCTTATCCCCTCTTCCTTCTCTGCCATATATATGTCCTGTGGGCAAATCCAGAGGTAAAGGCACCTCCTGAGCAGCCCAGAAGGGAGCAGTTAGTTCTGCGACTTGCTGTAGGCACAGCTAGATATGTGACATGCATTTGGCAATGACACATTTCACAGCCTAACCATGTACACAGTCATCCTTCATTGCTACCGCAGATTATACCTTGCAGCTTCCAGAGCTCCCACATATTATCTGCCCAGTGCATTCAGACTGTAATTCCTCTCACTTCCACCATGGAASTTACATGCAGGGATCAGTGGGATTACACCAGCACATGGTAAGCATGAATCCTCCTCCTGGTAATTTCTACATTGAACCCAATACCTTGGTTGCTCCCGGCAAATGCCAGTGTGCTGTCACTCAAGTCAGATGGGTTTTCCAAGCGACGCGGTGGTGGCTGCCTTAGTTTCTGCCCTTCCTCTATCTCAGGATAGGTGCGCACGGTAAGACACAGCGAAGGCTGAACAAGGGCATCTTTCAGCAAAGCTGARTCCAGATCCTCAGCGGCTTTCTTGTTAATCTCCACAATTTCATCGCCAGCTTTCAGGCCTGCAGCACAGAAAGGAACAGGTAAGACTTGCACAGTAACTTTTCTGTTAACCACAGACATCAAGGAGCTCAGCCGACTGTTTATGAAGTGCCAGACAGTGTTATGTCTACACATAAAGTAAACATTTATGACTGCAAATGATATTGAAATTTGATGGACTTTTGAGAGATCTGTTATCAGGCTGGTACTCCAGTACCATCCCTAAGAGTGCGGTGCCCAGGAAGTCCCTCACAACATACCAGCGACAAGATACCCCCTTTTTCTTCACATCACTCTGCAAGGGAACAGCCACTGTACAGCAAGCCACCCTACACAACACATTGCTCGTAAATAAATATATACTGAAGGACAGAGTGAGACTTCTAAGGTGCTGCACACAGGACAGGGGAAGGATGGAGTAGCTGGGCTGGCTTGATTCTTGCTTTTAACTTTCCGTGTAAGTGAAGGCTTTTATTTGAAGTGATCACCTCCCCATACAYGTAGGAGGAGAGAAAATGTTTCCCACTCAGCCGGGGTGTATGGTGTAGGACTTCAGATAGTCTCCTCTCTGGCCCTGTCTGAATCACATCCTAGCACATAGATCTTCAAAAGGCAAATTTTAGCGCTTGGTAAGTTAGTCATGGTTTTTTTCCAATCTGATTTCAGAAGCTATTTATAGCACCAGGGCCCAAGGGAAAAGGGGATCTGCAGAGGAAACAGCTGACTCCTGCTTGCTTCGGGGGCGACACAGCGATGCCGACAGAYGACGTGCAGTCCTCTGAGGTGCTGCAGGAAACCTGACCTTCCCCGCAGCCAGCCGGGCCCGCTCTCCAACTGACAACAGCAAGCTGGACCAGGCTTTAATCCCAAATAATCTTTAGGGTCAGGCAGGCAGCAGCGTGCCAGGGCACRTCGGTGCTGACAGCCCCGATTGTCGGGGGTTTTCTCTCCACTTGAGGGTGATGCTGGCGGTCCCCCACGGGCATCACCCCAGGAGCCGGCTGGCTGGGCACGGCTGGTGGGAAAGCATACTCTGCAGTGGCCACCAACCCACCAACAGGACCGCCATGGCATCCCAGTCACCGTCCTGGCATTTACAGGGACGAAAGCTGGAATTTACAGGGTTGAAAGAGCTGCTCCCTCCATGGGGGGGACCTGCCCTCGTGCCGTGCAGTCCTCTGGCTGGCCGATCGTGCGGAGGATGAGTCTTGCCACCCCTAAGCCCAGATGAAAGGCCTGACTCGATGAGCCTGAGCTGCGAGCAGAGCTTAGCTGCATCCTCCAGGAAATAGACGACCTACCCACATTCAAGAAAGAAACATGGAAGGGAGGAGGCTAAAGAGCTTCAGTCTTTTTTAGGAAAATTGAGATCTTTCTAAGTGCATATAATTGTGCCCAGAAACTGTAGCGTGGCGTGCAGTTTCAGAGAGAATAAAATGAACTAGATAGAATAGCTACAAAGTAAATGAAGGATAAAATCATATTTGAAACAAGGACAAAACAAAGCAAGTCAAGCATTTCGCATTATTTCATTTATTCTACTTAGTGATGCCATGTCATAATAGTAGCATATTAATATGCCTGCAACCATAAACATCATATCTGGGGCTTCATTTACACGTTGTAATCCTTGTTTTGAATCATTTGGGATAAAGCATCATGTCTATCTCAGTTCAATCAAGCACCTCCAATTCCAACAACAGTTTAGCTAACGCACACCAACAGAAAAAATAAAAAGATAAATCATAAAAATTATTAGGAGAAAATAAAATTTAAGTTTTCTAATTGAAGATAAGATTGAAAATGAAATACTGTATCTCTTCTGGTTAGACTTACTACAGGAAGTGCAGTCAAATGCAAACATGAATGTAAATAATGGGAGGAAGAGAGAGTTTTCCTCCCTGCTTTCTGCTAACTATGGGTATCTTGTCATAATATCCTGCCAAATACTGTTCATACAGAAGTGGCTTTTTGTATCAATTACGAAAAGCAATATATCACTGAAAGCATGTTTTAGCATTTCAGGCCCACAGGAGGCAGTCTGTGTTCATGCATTCATTTAAATTGTTGCTCAAACATTTTCTAAAAGCAAAATAAGGAAGCCCTGCTGAACCCCCCCACCCCCTAATATTCTCTTTGCTCCCCACAAGAAGCCTGCAGAGTTTTATTTCCCTGGTGCAGGCTGGCAGAGAGCCGCCCCCCAGCCCCCGTTCAGGGCTTTTGGCAGAATCCCCATCCTGTCAGCCAGGGAGTCGTATGGGGTTGAGGGAGGGTGAGGAGAGAAAGATGCGGTCTTTTCAAGCTCAATAGATATATGCAGCAGCCTCCAGGACCACCTATGGGGTTTTCTTAAGTTAGGGTTAGAGGTTACAGCTGAGTGAAACTCCAGGCTCCCTGCAGCCAGAACTGTTCCCCCTCCTCTCCTCTCCTCTGCCCCCTGCTTCTTCCTTCCCAGTTTCTGTCTGCACAGTCCTGTCCATCCACTGTGCCACTTCTGCCACTTGCTTCACTGCAATACAAGCCAACTCCATTTGCTAGCGGGTCAGAAAACTAGCCACGCATTTCTGCCATGGCAGTTTTCTATCAAGACAGTGAGCTGAATCGGCTCAGCTAAGCGTGCCAGAGTCAGCACAAGGCAAAGGGCTGAAGCAGTTTGGGGAAGACCAGCCCCCACTGCTTTCGGCAACAGCAAACTGTTGAATAAGCTCTGCACGACCATATAACCACTCACCAATAAAACTCTGCAGGTGTTTTCGAGGGCTCTGCATATACTGATAGGTTATGACGAGATGAAAGTCTTCTCACTCTTCATGCTCCCCATGTTATACTTTAAAATCCGGTTAGGTTTCAGCTGCCCAGCTCCCTGACCAGCCCATCCTGTGCCTGCATGAGCAGCAGTGCCAGCACATTGGAAAGGGCAATGACCGGGAAAAGCAGTATGGGCATGGCAGTCTCAGGGTTGACCTCAGCTTGGGTAAGCTGCAGTTAAACCGTATCCTGCTCTGCCCTGGGACGAGCCTGGCAGCCTAGTTATCTCTGCCGGTTTTTGGTCCAAGTGCTGTCATGCTTCCTGCAAAACTAGAGGCAGTAATCCCAGCCACAGAGCACACTATGATGACTTCTACTGTACCCATTTGTCTTGCAGTGACTGACCTGAGAGGGCCCCTGCTCTTCTTTCTAGCTGCAAGGGACATGCTGACCCTGCTACATACACAGCAACTCAAAATTAAGAGGTTGACTGTATAGCATAGCTATCCCAAGAGCAGAACAGCCATGTATTCAGTACCTAAGGTTCTTCCCAAAAGACCACGGTCTCTTTTGGACTGGGACCCTGGTTTGGTGTGTTCATAAAGCTCCTATCCCAACAAGCTCATGGTCTATACCAGGATTAAACAAACAATAACAAAAACACTTTAAAAAGTCTTTTACCTTTCTTGAAGGCTAGGCCTGTCTCTTTGACGCCATTCACATACAGCCGACGAATCCCTTCTTCTTCCACAGAGGACAGAGAGAAACCTAGGGAGATACCCAGTGAGATGGTTCGAAAAAGCCAACCACTTCCAGCATGTCCTAACAACTGMACGCACTACAGGTAAGGCTGTGCTGTCCCTGCAGCGAGCAGTTGGGAATTCCTCCCTTCTCCTTTCCCATAAATCTTCACAAACGTAAAGGGTAAGTTAAAAAATGAAAGTGGCTTTAACAAAAACCTGAACTGAATTTCTGAGTTTATACATAAATCATCTACAGCTTTATTTGAGGATACCACAGCTGCAAAATGTTGGAATAGACTTTCAATTCTCTTGCCACAAAAGGTCACTTCAAGAAGTTTTGCTGTTTGCAGAMAAAAGCTGCACAGAGATGTGGTTTGTAACCCAAATTGACAAAAGCCAGGAAATGGAGAACTATGACTGACATGCCATCCTGAACTCAGACAAGGCATAACAGCGCCTGCTAAAGCAGAATGCCAACTTTTACTTTTTTAAATTCCTAGACTGGACAAGTTTGCAAAAACGCTGCTTCCCCTTCTCCCCCTTTCTATTCTCAGCTGCTCCTGGCACGACCTGTTATTTGCTAAGTCTCAGCTCAGCGCACATTTTATAGCTACGTTAGAGACCCATAGACCAGCCTTATAATGGAAGTACTGACAMAGACTTAATTTAAATAGTGCAAATGGTACTGTTACGTTTGGTTTTGGTGATTTTCCTGCCATTTGTGTTTGACACTGTGTAAGATAACAATGTGTAAAGGAAATACAATGTGGTTAGTTAAATAGGGTTTATTTATTTACTGTAGAGAGTTATCTAAAGCAGAACATTTGCCTTTCTGAAACTTCATTACTCCCTAAATGGGTGTAGGCAACCATTTGCTCTCTCTTTTTCTGACTAGAAAAACATTTACAAACCTCTGGGAAGAGATGCTTGTTTGACATGGAATCAGCCACCAGCCAAGAGGAAGCAGATGTGCTGGGAGCCTATTCCGACTTTAGGACTCTCTTCAAGTTGGTGCTTATGGATGAGAAGTTATTTTTTCATCCATCATTGAAAAAAAAGAAAGGAGGGGGAAGAATGTGGCAGCCTAGAAGTGAGGAGCATATGGCCCTTCATGACTTACTGAGCTACTTGGAATCTGTATGCGATCTCCTCAGCCTGAATAAAATGAAATTTGTGAAGCTCACTCAACACATCATCTTTGGCAGTGAGAAAAACTCTTGACTAAACAAAAGAGCAGCTGTAAAAAAATAGTAGCTATTGGTTGTCATCACTGCAAAGCCTACCTGGAAAACCCTTAACCAGAAACACAGTGGAGCATGCCCAAGACTGCAGTTTGAGTCGGCACAAATTATCAGTTACCAACACCATCACCCTTTTGCAACTGAAATGCTGTTTTGCAGCCAACTATCACACAGTTAAAACAAGGCTGAGTTGCATCTCAAGTTCTCGCTGTGGCTAACTGTGAAGAGATTGGCACGCCCAAGCAGTCCCAAGCTCCCATTCTCCTCCATGAGAAGACCTCTGCCTCCACCAATCTGTCAGGGCTAAGGGCTTTTTAATTTGGCTTTCATTCAAAAAAAAAAAAATCCACAGTGGAACGGATCTAAGGAGCAATTACATGCGTTGTCATCACCTCTAAGAGATGAGAGATGGGCAATTGGCAACAGCCTTGAAATGGTCATCTCACAAATACACTTAACCCCTCTGCAGACAGGGTATGTGACCATACCCCAAGTATGCATAAACTGTTTTATTTCCACCGTTCTGATGTGGCTGGATCTGGTATACAATCTGAAGCAGCATTCCTGTCCTGCTGCAGTGCCTGTGCCAAGTGCTTTCACTGCCATGCAGTAAAGCAGAGCAGAGAACTCATCCAGATGGGAAATATCTCAGTCAAGTGTGTGTGTGTGCCTGTGTGTGTATAGATACATGGAGATATATATATATATGTATATATATACACACACTTGCATATATGCATATATGCATAAACRTGTATGTGTAGTTTGTATATACACATCTATAGTACGAATGTACAGTTTCCATCTGGCTGAATTCTGCAGGTGCTCCACACAAACACATGTACTAACACTGCATGAGAGGAAGGGCAGGAGTGGGTGGAAGCGACAGCGATTGCATAAGCTGGCATCACTGCCAAAAAGATTATTATCAAACTGTGCATGGACTCTGAAACACAGGTGTGAAGAGATGGGTGGTGACCCAGACAGAGCCTTTTCTTCACTGCAAAGTTTTGATGACAGGAGAACAAAAGTCTGCGTCTATGAGTGCACATGGCCTCACCGAACCAGCACAATTCCTGAACAAATCCAACTCCAGAAAATTACCTCGGCTCCCTGAGATAGACAGTTGCTAACAAAAATGCCAGTATGTTCCTGGTACATACAGGAGCTGGAAGCAATAGGTTCTTACTGCTGGTGCGCCCCGATTTCTGCCCACACAACCTTTGCAAAGAGGCTGGTACCAGTGAAAGAGGCAAGAACGTATGTGCCCAGGCACCAGCAACAGCATCACATTGACAGATCTAACACTGGCAAGGTCCAACACACTGGCCAGACACTCCAGGAGTGCCTCTTACCACAGGCACGCTGGTGGGATTAGAAACACTACAAAATGCTCCCAGGTGAGTTTTCCCTGAAACGCACTGCTCCGTCCTCTTTACGTGACTTGAACTCACGGCGTGCTCAGGCACGACGGCGAAGCGGCTCCAAAGGCCTGCTAACGCCTGAAGGGGCAGCTCTGCCCCCTCCCCGGCACCAGGATCTCTTAGCTGGCCCAAACAGCTTGCAAAGCCAGCACACAGCTATTCACTTCTTTTCTTATCTTACCTTTCTGCCAGGCTAGTGAGCTGAACTGGCCCGTCTAATTGCACCCTTAGTGAAAGTGTTTCACCTCCCTATCTTTGATACCATGTCTGTTAAATGAAAATAACAGCTTTAAGTCTACATTGTCGGGATTAGTGAATAGCTGCTTGTGAAGTACCTTGAAAATTCAAGGTGATTTACAAGTATTATTATTGCTATAGCTGGAATACTAGCAACAGCAACAGGTAATGTCACTAATGATTTTCATAACCTCATCCATTTTCGAAATGAAGACTTTTCCAGTTCTTCTGGAGGAATCAAGGCACAGGGAATTTAGACATATGTTTTTAAAATGGGCAAGAAGTATGAGGCTTGAACAAAGCTGCACAGAAAAAACAAGTAATCATCAGAATAAAAAGTCCCTTAGTGCTCTAGACACTCAGTTTCGGTACTGACTCCTGACCCTGTTCCCAGCACTTGTTGAAGTACTTATGTGGGGCTGAGTGAGCCTCCAGCGCTGCCCAGCTGACTGAGAACCAATGTCAAAGGCAGTCCCGCTCACAAAGACTTATGCAGGTGCTTAGATGCTTGGAGATTGTGCGGTCACGTTATTGATTTTGGTTTTTTTCGAAACAAAACCCGCAGCAAGAACCCTTAAGCAACCCTGTTAAAAAGATTCTATGCCAAAATTTTAAAGCTTTGACCTTTGTGTTGCCATAGCTCATGAATGTGCTGTAGCTTTCTCTCTGGACTGTGAAAGTATGTATTGGCAATGCTAATTCTGTAAAGTGACTAAAAGAACAAAAAACTCAAATGTACCTAATATGAAGGATGGGAAAGGATCYCAGGAGGAACCCTAGACTTCCCCAGCACCAAGACAGGATCAACACTTCACCTCTGCTACCCCCCACACACGTATTTCAGCACACAGCACTGTTTCTATGAGACACATTCAGACTACAGAAATTCTGCTGCCATTTAGAGTCAAAGTAAGTGTCGCCATTTTCTTTCAATGAGAACAAAGTCAGCTTTTTTGGGGTGCATTTAGCATTCACTCCCTGCAGGGTCGGAGCCACTGAACAGATACAACCCATGCCTCACACAGCTGATCTCATTTCACAGGACATGACAGTGCATTTCACGGTCYTTCCCATCTATCACTTAAAAAAAGAGAAGAAATAAACAGGAAATGCCATGACACCCCTAGCTCTTGCAGTGCTTTCAGGCACAGCATAATTATTGAACCCAGGGCCATTGCTGTGCTGGTTAATATTACTCTCTTAGGCCTTCAATATTCAAATTGCAGTCAGTACCACTGCTTTGTAGCAGAGCTCAATATTCAAATGGCCTGCAGCTGTATACTAAGCAGTTTGGGGATTCAGAATTATTCTAGTCATTAAAACAGAATATTTAGATAAACAGTAAAAAGATGCAGATTGGCTTCCCTCAGAGTAGGTTGCACAAATAACTTTAAAATACACTACAGAACTGTAACTGCCAGACCAAAGGGCAAACTCGCCAGGCTGGAGAATATCTGTAACTTGAAATATTTGAAAGCTAAGAAATACAACCACCCCCCATGTAAAGATCAGGGATTTTGCTGAGATTACACAGGAAGGACTGCCCCTGTTTTATATTTTACACACAGATCTGTATCACGTGTCAGGTTCTGGCTCCAGGAGTCCAGAGGGCCAGGCATGCACCGGGACCAGGCTCCCCAGCCTCGGGAATGGCAGTGCGAGACAGGAACCCACGCTGTGTGCCCACGGCAGGCAGGGAAAGAGGCCAAGCAGCCTCTCCTGGGACAGCTGCCCGGCCACAGACCTTGAGATGCCTTGTACCCACAGCCATGCTCCTGGCAGCATCCCTGCCATCGTGCTTGGTGGAAGGGGTGAGGAGGGCGAGAGCCTGCTAGCAGTGGCAAGCCATGGCGGCAGCCCTCTCCCAGGCCCCGCTGCAGGGCCCGCATGAACGCCACGATGCAGGCATTCATGTTAAGATATGACAGCTGGCAACGGATGCTGTTTTCCACCAGTGCTCAGTTGCACAACCTCCGTAGGTGTTGTTTTGAGAAACTACAAGAACAAGAAAACATTTGTCCTCTCTGCCACCATAGTTCTCATCAAAGAGCTGCACATCCTACAGCTCGAGCACCAGGAAACACAGCGTTCAGTGCACTACAAATAAAACCATCCTGCTTCAGGGCAGGGGAGCAAGCTTTCTGTGGATGGCACAGGAATCAGATGTGCTTTTCTTATGGTGTTCAACAGGCCTGTCAGGTATATCAATGAATAGCAAGCAAGAACCTGCACACACTAGAATTGACTTGGTAGAAAAGTAAAAACAAATCAAGGAGAAACTCACCATAAATATCAGAGGATGCATCAGACTTCTCTATTTGAATGTGCTGTGTAATTTTCTGACAGATTTCTATTTCTTTGTACAGCTGAATAGGAAAAAAAAMCAACACAAAAATACGTTATTGTGGGAGGACACATCAATTGTAATCATTCTGAACAGATGATTATTTTTTTTTAATTACAGGCAGAAGAAATGGACTGTGGTCATTATTTATCAAACAATTTTTCTCCACATGCATGAGATGTATTCCTAGTGTCACTAAGCTTTACTGTTAGGAAACAGTTAAAGAGGAGCCAGCAGTATTTTAGTATCACCATCATAAAAGCAAGGATACATCTATTTCACTTGGTCAATACCATTTCAAGTGCACAAGAAACAGAGCTTTTATTCCTGKTTTTGTATTTTATGGGTAGTCATCCTTTAACATTTTTATATTATTTTGATTACGACATTGCAGGAATTTAATTATTCAATAGTATTAAAATCACAAGGAGGATTTTGTTTCTTAAATACATTTCTTAATTGTTAGAAGACTATCAGTCTTCTTAGCATGAAATTTCACCTTTAACACATTTATGTTTATTTGTACCAAGAAAAGCCCCCAAGTCTTTGAAATGGTGATTAACATCCTTCCTGGGAGACCAGCACAAATTCACACTTGGGTAATAAGCCAGAAGCCTACGCACTGCAGGTGCAATTCACTCTGCCTTTCAGGAGCCAAGCAACCCCCCAGCAGGGCTAAACCCCCCCACCACTGCTCACACATTTTGTGCTTTTAAATCACTTACATTCTCCTGCCTTGTATGGTTTGCTATTGTACCCAGGTCCTGCCCCGAGCTCCAAACAAAGGAGCTTGTATTGGGGCCTGCCACCCCATTTGAGGCAGGCAAATCCTGCTTTTCCAGACCAGGTCAGATATTTAGAGGCTCTGAGCTGACATCTTTGGGAGTCAGCCCTGACTTACTCCTTGTAAGACAGCCTTGACATACTGGAAACCTCTGGCTCAGCAAGGTTTGAAGCTGGTTTGTCCATAGCACAGACTAACACTTAGGTAACAAACCATTCTTTCGTCTTTGGAAAAAATCATACCCACAGGTGAATGAGGGCCCACAGGCAAATATTAATTTTGTTTACATGCTGGTATAAGTGTGTAAAAAAGCAATTCACAATAATTAACACTTTGACACTAAGTGACATAAGTGTTTGGACTGAAATATTTAAACCATTTCTTTAAAAAAGAAGATTAACTCATTAGTAAAGCATTTCTTTAATAAAAATATAATTTTATCTCCTGCTTATATCAGCACTTACACATCTGCTTAACTGCAAATATTAGGTATTACAGAACAGCTATATACCCATCTAAATGGTTGTGTATAGTAAAATAAAATGTAAAATTAAATGAGGATGCCATGCTAGCAGTATTTTTAAAATACAGTTTTCAAATATAGGAATGTATAGTTCAGAACCTGAAAAAGAATCAAATGACATTTACAAAAATCTCAGCTAGATTTCAGCAAGGGTTTTAAAAAGAGAAGAAAGAAAAATAGGAGCAAAAATAGCAGTATTTTCAGAACAAAATTTGTGTCTGAGCCCTGCAGTCATCTAAACTGAGCGTGCAGGACGAGAACCAAGAAGGACGGCTGACAAGCTCTCACAGGGATACGGGAGCCGCTTGCTGCCTGCATCCCAAAGCGCTGTTTTCAGGCAAGAACCTGTATTGAACGGGAGGCAAATAACTGGGATGCTCAGACTGCAGCTGAGCTGCCCAAACCAGAGCGCCAGTCCGACAGCAGCCCTGAGGTGCTGCGTGCATTTCTGTGCCCCGTGGACCCGCTGTCCCGACACCGAAGGCAGGCAGCATATTTGGGCTATGGTGGCTCACGCCATGAAGCTGCTGGCCTCGTGGAGGAAACCCCTCCGGACCCGGCGTGGGGCCCCGGGCTCTGCAGAGAGAGGTTTGTCACCAATACCGGGAGCATCCCAGGGGGCTGCTAGGCACCGGGGCGTGCCCAGGGACAGGATTTCTTCCTGACAGCAGCAGCATTGCCCCTTCCAGCCGCTCCAATCCCTCACAGCGTTTCTCATAGCAGTTTTGGGATATTATTATTATTCCGCCCACCCCGCAAGTTTTTCTCTTCCTTGCCCTTTTTTCCTCTACCACTTTTGGTCTTGTCCCAGCACCCTTTCCCAGGGCTACCTTTTCCAGCAGCCCCAATGCCTTCACCCCAGCCTCATCCTACCTGCAAGATTTTCASGGAGTCCTCTGGTCTCCTGCTTCCATCTAAAAGTGCCATCCTACCCAAAGTAAAAAGTCTGGCACGTCAAGCTTCAGCCAAAACTCTCTAACACTTAGTTTACAATAAAAGGTGCTTAAAAGTATAACTGCCTGGTACAGCACCTAATGTTAAATATTCTCCCCTGAGCCCTTATTAACATTTTTAACACATAATAAACCGAGCTTGTGAATTTTTGAAAGACTCTGTCAGTACACAAAGCGTCGCCWTTAACATTTTGGAGAGGAACGGAATATGTGATATTTAATCTCCATTTCTTATTTAAATGTATCTGATACACTCTGCAAGAAAAAGGAGTATCATCCTAAGCAATGCATGTCTGTAAAAGCATTTTAGTAGATGGAAGATAGCTCTAGCAAGGTGACATCAACATTGGACAATATTATAAAGAGCTATTCAGGAGACTACAAAAACAGAGGCATTAGTTTTATCATATTGCACCAGAACCATTTAATTAAACCCTTAAATAAAGTAACTCAAATTTTCTCATGAAACAAGCACACACACACAAGCAAACTTACAAATGTGTGTTGTTTTAATGCTACTACACTAGATATAACCCTGCAGCACCTATCTATATTATAATCTTTCAGCATGTACATAGTCCCACTGACTGTAGAGTTTTGGTTTAATTTCTTTTTTTCAGAATAAACAGTAACTGATGACTATGTCAGCCCTACAGCCTCTCAACATAAGACATGTCACCAAAGTCCTTACAGGCAATGAAAGCTAAAATTTGTCTCCCCTGAGTTTTAATTTTTCCCAACTGTATTTCACTTCCCAGTCTTAGTACTCCACTAGCACTTTCTCACTCCTTTTTTTTGTTGACAGTGTTAATGGCAAATCCCAGAACTTCTTTACTAAATGAATAAAAGCATCCATAACTGGCAAAGTTTTACTTTTTATAAATAAAACAGCCACCAATGAAAAGGACTTTAAAAAGCTTTACAGCGTGCATGTGTAAAATCATAGAGTTAAAGCATGACACTAATTCTGTTGGGTCTTTTTTTTAATCTCTCATTTCAAAATTCCTTTGAAGTCTGCTTTTGAGATGAATGATATGAAAACATCCAACTGAAGCAATTAGGAAAGTATATTCTCACACATAACTCCAGAGCTTTTTAACCTCAACATTTACCTTCCCATTTAGGAAAAAAAACAACAAACCAAAAAAAMCAACTACTTGTGCATTTCCCCCCCTCTTTAAAAATCAGGCAAAGTGATCTGAACAAGAAATACCCAGGCCTCAACACTATGTCTTCAAAATCAYCAAGGACAATATGAACAGGAAAAGGCAACCTTGAGAGAAGCTAAGCTTAAATGTATGTTACTGTGACTTTCACACATTACCTGTGGCTGTTCCTCCTCTCTCTCTTCCACACAGACACAGGCATGCACAAACATAAGCTAAACACCAACTCGCTCAAGATGAAATGTTCGGAGAGATTACTTTACTGTAGGCCAATTTGCTACGGCCTGCAAAGCACTATAATTGCAAGTTAAAAAGCATAACTCTGCATATTACAAATGTCAGATAAACACTAATTAATAGTGTCCTACCAAGTGTCATTTAATTTTGCTCAGTAGGTAGCATTACCAGTTCATAGATATCCTCTTCTGGCTTTGGTACATAAAATTGGATCTGGTTTTCAATCAGGAATTTAAGACGCAGGTAGTGAGCAGAGTGATCCAGCTGGTGTGTCTGCAAGAAATGGAGAAGAGGCTTTAGAAGAGAAAAGCAATGGCTCACATTATCTATACTTAGAGAACGGCCTGACACTCAAAGGAAGAAAATGCCCCAGCACCGTCTCTCACAAGAGGCCCATGTTCTCCTAACCTGAACAAGAACCTGAACCTCCTCCTCTTCCCCAGGAATAAGCATTCATTTAACCACTGACCAGGATGTCAAGGGCAGTGCTAGTACTCTAAGCAGCCTCTTTGGTTCTGCTTATCTGGCAGTTCTGCTCCCTCCCATGCTATTGCAGAAATGAGCAAACACTATTACAGCAGAAGACTCAGAGCGTACCTTTGTACACACAGGGCATTTAAAATTGCAAGGAGGAAAACAAATGTTCTGCTAACAGAGAAAAATGTAACAGGAAAGTTTTTTATGTTTGTTTTGGGTTTTTTAGCATCTTCACAATTGAGTGAGTAAATATGATGTGGTAAATTTCAAGTAAGGTTAATAAAAAAAAATATCTGTATGTCCTCTAAATTCAAAACATCTTAGGGTACACTGGCTTTATAAGGCTAAAAGAAGCCAAGAGTTGCATACTGGATTACATCCCTGTGGAAACAGGTCACACCATTTTAATGAATTAGTTATAATTAGCTGAGGATACGGCATTTGGTCTGGGAGATGTTAACGACCTTTTCCCAGCATGATTAATAAGCTTGATTTAAGCAGAGGTTAATGAGTGTGTAATCAAAACACATTAGAATTATGATAAACACAAAGGATGTCATTCAGAAGTTACTTTCAAAGTTCGTAAACTGTTGACTAAAGCTAAAGAAAAGCCCCAAAGTGGTTCACAAATACAGGACGTAAATTCTCCTCACTGTCACTTTTGAAATCCCATTATTATATGCTTTTATACATTGGCCTTTTCATTTTATACAAGCAAATTACCAAAGTTTCCTAGGTTGTACTAAAAATAATGGCTCATCTGAAAATTCATGCAAGAACGTCATTATTGCCTCTTTATTTTTAAAGCCTCGCTTATCCAGTTCAAGCCAAGACGATGATACAGCGGGACTCAGCTGACTGATCACACAGCACAGATGATGAGTAATGTATACCAAGTGACCTATGGAAAAGATCACACACTGACCTAGCAAACCCTTCAGCAAACACTCAGAGAACAGTGAACATTTTTGAAAGTCTAGATTAGCCCATGAATAAAAAAGAGCTATCAAGAATAATAATAATAAAAAAAGACAGATCTATTGCTGCACTCTACRTACTGCTGCGTTCAAATATGTCTGATTCAAAGACCAAATTATCCTTATATGAAGTCGAGTATCTGAAATGGAATAACCTCCGTAATCCGGACAAATATAAATAAAGAATTTGAAATCTATCAAGGGCCAAAATAAAAAGAGCTGCATGTAGGAGATTCTCGCCCTCTCCCCTTTTTTTCTTTTTTGATAAGCATTTTGCACAGTTTGCTCATTGTTTACTGACCATTTTCACTAGTTTTCTCTCTTACACGCACACATGTACAAACACCCCAGAAATTAAAGGGAAGCAGAATTGGTTCAGAAACGATACAGAGGAGTCCTAGATTAGTTTCCGGTCAGATTAGTTTACTATCCCTAGACACAAACTGAAGAGTGCCTTACACATCAATTAAACAAAAACATATAGAGAAGACATAAACCCACAGACTGCACATCCCACGTCTGGAGGGGGAAGTCTGTGATAAGTCTCTCTGAAAGTTCATGGAACGCTTGAGCCATTTACAGCAAAGCCAGTGGG
Organism: Oceanodroma leucorhoa; assembly: GCA_030449065.1. NCBI lineage: Eukaryota > Metazoa > Chordata > Aves > Procellariiformes > Oceanodroma > Oceanodroma leucorhoa. The sequence continues at coordinate 5,285,722 of JASVER010000012.1, read as the reverse complement.
GAAAAAATTCTATGTGGAAAAACCATACTAGCAGAAAAAGGAGCCAGGCAACCTGGCAGCCTCCTCCTGCCACCAGTGTATCTTCCYGTGGTCTTCCGTGCCAAAGCCCTCGTGCACATGCTGCATTTTGTGCAGCGTCAGGCCATGCCGGTCAGCCAGACCTATGCTGACAAGCTACATGTCATCGACTAAAGCCCAGGGCTGGGAGAGAGCTCCCATCCGCAGCTGGGTATTCGTGTCGCTTCCAAAAGTGACTCCGAATGTCCTCCCCTTGCAGAGGAGGCCCACAGGGGCGCTTTCCAGCCTGCCCCAGGCCAGCAGAAATCACAACCTGTTGTAGAGGAACATGAACTCACCCAGTCTGGGGCCTCCAGCCGTTGGGTGCAGGCCAGGGGCTGCCTTAGCTGGGACCCCACGCTCAGCTACCCTGGGCTCCCCGCGGGGCCGGGGGCACCCCACCACTGCCAGTTCTGAGCCACTGCCCGCCCTGGGGCAGGGGCAGGGGCAGGGGCAGGCTGCGCTCACACCTGCCTGCAACCCGCTCTGCAGCCTGCGCCCTGATAGCATCTTAAAAGAGCAACCTTCCCCGCAGGCGGTGGCTTGATCTACCATCCGGGCGGTCAATGACAGGGCTTCTGCCTGCTTTGATATGGGCACCGCGTCAGGCGTGGAGGTGACCGCTGATGCCTCCATTTTCACACCTGTCTTTGCAGGGAGATTTGCTTAAGAGAAAATCGTGTGTGCTGGCCGTTTTAGAGAGCAGGAAGGAGCCAAACGCAAGATGACCGATGCTGCACCGAAGCCCTGAACTATGCCAGAGCACAGCATCGTCTGAAGAGGTCACTGGATAAAACTCACATTTATTTTGAGCCACTCATTTCTTCCAAGAAACACCATCAGCCAGGGTGGATGCCATTCATCCACTACATTGCAAACCCATCCAAGTCAGGCAATGAGAGTCATCACCATTAAAGCTTTGATGGCGCAGCACATAAGCCACACTATTTAGTTAATTAACATTTGCATAGCTGCGGCAGGGCTTTGTCTACCTCGAAATTTTACATTAGTTAAACTGTTTCAAATAGTGGCATGATTTTCTACTGAAGTGAAAGGAAAAGATCCTCTTAAAGTGGACATAGCCAGTCTGCCCTAAAAGCCATACCATTAACCCACTTTTTTTGATGCTGTTCTAGCTGCATCCATATGCGGGAAGGTGGGAGCAGAAACAGGGCAGCTTTAATGACATTAATATCCTTTCGAGACCACCCAGAATACCTTTCAGCAGTCCAAATAAGCTACTTGGTTTATTTATTTCTTTCCTAATAACTCTGGCTATGTCTGGACTAAATTAAGCAGCTAACCCAATTTAAAGCACAACCCAACAGCTTAACTAACATGCTCTTGAAGAAGAATTTACAGCCTGGGGTGTGATCTGATTCAACAGGCCCCGCGTGGTGTAGCGGGTCGGCACACAACCCCAACTATTCATCCATTTTGGCTCCCTTCTAGCTAAAGCGAGGGACAGGCATATTCTTTCAGCTTGGTGGGGGAGACCTTCATTAGCGCTGAAATGACAGCATCACGGAAACACGCTAGCCATCCCACCGTATTACTCCAGCTTCACACTTGTGTGGCCCGAGCTTTTTCAGTAGGAAAACACCAGCTCAAAATCAAAGTAAGCCCGCAGAGCATCAGGCTTAAGTAACTTCTCAGAGACTTTGAGCACAGACCCAGAGACCTAGGGAAAATCTGCTTCTTGCCCCTCACACAGGTCCATTTGAAAAATGCAAATCATGAGAAAACAGAACCTTTTTCACTTCTGGCTTTTTAACCAGTTCAGTCAAAAGACTAAATGCCATGTAGTCTTCTATGCTTGATTTTTGGTGTTATTCTCTCCATACTGGCTCTGCCTAAATCCATATTGTGTGTTTCTACTCAATTTTAAGACATACTGTTATGCAAATGTTAGTCATACATATACACACGTTCACACTGATCAGTATTATCCGTAGGAAACAATTTAATGCATAGACACTGACTTTTCCTGCCTTCCAAGTGATGTTATTAGTTAAATCTTAGGAGAAATCTTTGACAAACCACTTGAAAATATGCTTTAAACTCTCCTCCCACCAATCTTGAACCATAAAAGTGTCACAAAGCAGCCTTCAAAATCTAACTCGCTGTATAATAACAAGCAGCAATGTTAGTATAAGAACACAATTTCTACAATGACTTGAGTGCACTTAATGTTCTCCAACAGAATAATCAAGCTCAGTTTAATAGCACAGATAGATTTAACCACATCTACAAACACGAAGAGGTTTATATGAAATGTAGATCTTGAAATGTTTACTATACCAGAACTTGACTGGTTCTCAGATGGCAGATGGCAAACTGATGTGAAATGATGTGGATCAGATATTAAAGGGGAAAAAATGAGCTGAATGCAAGAGACAGAAGAAAGAGATTGATTATTAAATGCTACAGAAACGAAGGCATCCATCAGTGTTTTCCAGACTGAAAACTCTTACAGAAAGGGAAGAAATAGATAATAGCTCTTCAAAAAACAAACGCTCACCCACCTCCCCTTCTCCTTATACACCACTACCCATAACAATCAAACACACAGTGAGAGACCAGATTCTTAGCAGGCACCTGCTGAAACTGGTGGAGCTACACCAATTTACTCCAGCTAAGGATTTGGCCCACTGAGCTAATGACTCTTACCCAAAGGAAAATATAAATCCTAAAAATAAATCATTACTAATAATGTGTCATCCAGCTTCCCTATTATGTCTCTCTCCAAAAATGTCATCTTTTCCTGAATACAATGAAGAGCTTTCACAAGCTGCAGCACTCTTTAGTGCACCTGGCAGAGAAACGAGCACACTGTATAATTATTGCAAACAAATGTCTTTCTCTCACCTTCCCTCTCTTTGGAAGCACATGCAACATGTTCTAGAAGTCCCCAAAGTTAAGCTCTTAATAGTAATAAATGTTTTCTTTTCTTTTGCTGTTGTTGTTGTACAAAGGAGGACTCACTTTTCAGAACAGCACGTGACACGAGTTGGGTCTAGCTTGCAGTCAGCCAGTTAGCAGAAAACATACATTATGTAGCTGCCAGAACTGAAAGCTTGTATTTAATTTGTCAAAGCTTTCAACTTCTCTGCTGAGATGTAACTCTTTTTAATGGCCAAATGTCTCTGACACTTCGTCTTGCAAAGAAATCCAGGTGTGTTTTCTTCCACACACCCCCAAATGCAGATAAACGCTTTCCTCTCTCTTCCCTCCTGCCACCTACACGAGGCGAGTCTGACTCCGCAATGCAGACAGCAAACACAGGCACCTTCTCCTACTCCTGGTGCTACTGTTTTCTCCGTGCCTTCCTCCCCCAAGCCAGCCGGAGGGGAGGAAGCAGCAGGGGGAAGAAAGGAGGAACGGCACCTGGAAACAAGACGACCTGGCACCTGGCAAAGGGTGAGATCACCCCGCTTGCCTGGCGGAGGAGGGAACGGGCCATGGGAGGGCTTGGCAGCGGTGGGGGAACCCGGGTGGTCGGGCGAGGAGAGGGCGACTGCACTACCATGCTATGGGGCGTCCAGTGAAAGGAAGAGGGCTGGGGGCCAGGATTTTGGGGTGCAGATGAGGAGATGAGAAGGGTCCTGCACACAGCTTGGTCTCCAGTGGAGGGGGAGTGGGTGGGTGGGTATGTGAGAGGTGGCAGCAGAGGCAGAGTCAGGGTGTGAAGGCACTTCAGAGGCTCATGCACAGCAGCCAGACTGGAAAAGGCAAAAACTAGTCTGCCTTCCTCTCCCTACGCCCACGCCAAGTTTAGCTCCAGCTGTAGGAATTTTTCTTGTGTGGTGCTAGCATGAAAATTGCAGTATAATTCATGTTTTTCATCTAACATACAAGTGATCGCCCAACACAGTGCAGTCTGAGCACTGGCATATGAGAAAGTCACTATGAGGTTCAACTGAAAGGGTTCAGGGTTGTAGACACTTCACCCCGCTCCAGGGCATGCTCACAGCCTTTACCTTGCAAATCATTTCCAGCACATCTCGTGTGGTGTCCCCAGGACGGATGACTGTCAGAGCAGGCTGGTTGTTCGGCAAGCAGAACCAAGATGGCGTAAAATACTCGTGAACCCAAATATCACAGTCGGGATTGTGCTGATGGACACTGCTCAGTGCCACTTCTTTTTCCCTCTAAATAGACAAAATCCATTATGACTCTACCAGTCAAATATGATCTCCCTCTTCATCAATAACAAGTGTAAGGAACATTATATACTGCATCAAAAAGCCCTCTTATAGAGAAGACGTTTTATTCACAAGCCTAGATTGAAGGCTTGTCTGGACAGGAAACTGTAGTTTTACCTGAGCAGTATAAAGTGTGCCCTCCCATGCCACCCACACAGCTACACTGGTGCAATGCACTTTTCCTGGGATTTCACCCTATGGCTATTGGGAATGCTAGGAATGCAACAAAAAATAATAGTGATAAAAAGAGATTTAAAATTAAAACTTAAATGCACTGTATTTCTGGGTAAACCAATGCAAGGCCAACAAAACTGTTGTAGATGCTACAGTTCCTATACCTAGAAATGGCAAAATAGTAAATCTTAGCATTTCTTTTGAATTTACTGTTTTTTATACATCTGAGTTGCACTCCAAGCTATAAATCCCCAGGAAGTGATGGAGCTGCAGAATCCCTATTTGCTGCAAGTGAGCTCACGCAGCTAAACCCATATTCATTACATGAAGAATGTGCCTCTTAGCACTGTCTTAATGCTGTTTTATAGCTGACTTTCTCTGGGGAAAGAGAAAGCAGTTGTAACTGTGGCTGCAAACGCAGAAGCTCACAGAAGCGCATGAGAACAAAACAGAGAAAGCCCTGCGCTTCATAGTTGTGCCAGCCCTAAATTATGAAAACCCCATATGGCCGCCACAAGGAGCCATTTTGCAGAACCAGCGGCGTCCAGGTCCTCCTGTGGGCAGGCATTTCCCTGGCGTGCAGCGCTAACACCCCTCTGGGTCCGGCACCTCCAGCCGCACTTAGGATGCCACACACAGCGAGCCCTTTTGACCGTAGGCAACCAGCTCAAACCCTCCCAGAGCGGCTACCAGCCCTACAGCACACAGAGGGTCCTCTCCTCTCCCGGGGGCTCTGTGTCCCCTCTCGCGTCCCAGGGTCAACGCTGCATTTAGGCTGGCTGCAAACTGGGGGGAAGGAGGCAGCTGGAGAGCTGGTGGTTTACCTTGCCGTCTGGGACCGTATCGTCAAAGATTCCTTCGAGAGATTTCTTTACTGAATCAACTCCTTCACCAAACACCTGAGGAACAAAAGAGCGATTCTGCTTTAAAACATGAACGTGCCTCTGCACCGTCTGCAGCACACGCTAACGGGAGAACAGTGTATCTAACACCTAGCACGGAAATCAAACTGAAAAATAAAAACATTAATCTCAAAACACAGAGAATATATCAGCTTGTTAAAGGGAAGGTGAAGGGTGAAGGACAAGCTGGTGATGAGGCACCACGCTGAAAGATTAGAGGTCAGTTCTGCTTAGTGGTCGGCCACTAACTTACTTGGTGGAGCTGGACAAATTTTACCTCCTTTTGTGCTCAGTTTCCCCACCTGTAAAGTGGGGGAAATGAATGCTTCTCCACCTCTGCTAAGGCTGAGAAACCAGAAGAAGAGCTCCGCTTCTGGCTGTTTTTGTAATAAACCAGCTTCCAAAAAGTACTTAGCAAACATTCAAGTACCACAAGTCAGCGTAACCCTTCTCTAATGAAATAAGAGCTGGTAACGCAGCACAAGCCAGAGAGCCAAAATCAACAGGACTCCGTGCAGGAGGAACGACAGAATGGGAGTATTTACAGGATCCACCCCAAATCAGCACAGGACTGCATCAGGCAGGCAAAGAGGGTTGTTACTGCAGCAGAAGGTTATAATTAAAACTGAAAAGTTAAGTTTTATAGCTCCACATCAGCACAGCTTTATGATCAAGTTGCTGGGTTTGGCTGTTAACTATTCTGTACCTAAAACGAAGCAGGGACCATGCAGGATGGGAGAAGGTCACTGCCCTTTAGGGATTTACAGTTTACTGCTTCAACTTGGCAATACTTTGCATGCTACTACACACGAGCAGGGAAAATGTGTTCAGGCACTACATTTAGACATTCTGCTACTTTCTCAAAACTTTACTTTTTCTTTGACTCTCTCCACTATGACTTTTCTTTAATCTGGAACAAAATCCCTTTTCACGCCTATGCTTATTGAGGAGTGAGGGGGTGAGGGTGGGGGAAGGAAGCGTGAAGAATGCATTTATCCCCACTGAAAGAAAAAAAAAGGGTGAGTTCAAGAAAAAAAACAGGTCTGAAGACACAGCATGGGCAGGATCCAAGCTCAGGACAAGGGACTGCGCTTGATTTGGGGAAAATAAGTACAAAGCAACAGGGATGCCGCAGCACCAGCACAAAGAATTAGGAATGTGCTCACGGAGGCATCTGCTGCTTCCCAGAAAAACCCTGAGCTTTTGTTCAGCCACTAAATATTAGGTGAACTTTTAATGTCTCACTAACAACAAGCTAAACAATTCTGCAGCATTCATCCTCTGCTAAACAAAACAAACACCCACTGCTGCTTTAACAGAAGGAAGAAGAAATCACAGGGCACAGAACAACATGTGTCCCAAGCCTTTCTCCCCTCAAAAAGTGAAAGAAGAAAAAGAAAAGCAAAGCTTACATTTCCTGCAATTAGATGAGGTATGGCTCTTAAAAATTGAAAGCTATAATTAGGGATGTTTGGAAAGAATAACAGGGAAGCACCTTCCTACCACACTGAAACACATTTTCTAGAGAAAGATCTGGGCAGTGACTGGGTGGAAACGTTTCAGCTTTTGCTTTTTTAAAAATCTGAAGCAAAACAGGGACTGTCCCTATTAAATGCAAAGGTTTTTGGTTTTGTTACTTTAGGAAGTTTTCTCCAAACTCAGCTACATTTAAAGTATTCTACAAACTCATAATTTTAATTTAAAGAAACAAACAAGTCCGCACTTTTTTTTCTTTCCAAAGTTGTATCTGTTTTACGCTGCTGCTTTGTTACTCCTGAGTTTAGGGAAAGTACCTTCAGCAAAAGCGGAAGCAACAGAAATGCAACAACAGTAGAAATGCAGCCAAATCAGCTAGAGAAGGTGCGAACTCCAAACCTTGTTTGATAGGAGCTGCTGTATACTTATCTGTAATTACAGTCACTGATTTTTGAAGAGGATGTGGAATGAGATGACTATATGCCATGAAAGATTAAACAGGCAAGGTTAAGGTTGGACGTGTAAGTGCTTGATGCGAGCGACTCTTTGCATGAGCTGCATTCTGCATGCTAGCAAATAAGCCTTGAAAATAACAATATCACAAACTTCCACACACTTACCTGATTAATGCTTGGCCTCCCTTGCTTTTTCTTCGAGGTAGTATCCAGCCCCCAAAGAGAAGAAAACCTGCTTCTCCGTTTACTGGCAGATCTGGACATGGCCTGCGTCCTTCTCCTCACTCCGGACTCCCCTGTGCGAGCTGCCACCTGTCAATGCCACATGGTTTTAAAATCAAAGGTCGCAGCATCCCACTGCACCATGGCTTACATAATCTAACAAACAGTGGAATTTGGTTTGAAAAAAAAAGGCAAATACTATGGCAACAATGTGTACTCACAACAGGGACAATGGTGATGCTGCCAGGCTACTTCCTAATCACTGCAATTTAACTCACTTCTTCCAATGTCAAACATCAAAAGTTAAAATGGACAGTACCACCCCCACATTTTTTGGCATTTAATCCGAGACATTTTGAAGCAGCCTAATCATCACAGAGCAAAGCCTCAGCACCAGTGAAGGGTTTGGGCTTTTTTCTTTTTTTTTTTCTAACAAGGTTTCAAAGCTGGACACATGAAACCTGAGATTTCCAAACTTATCTGTTGCTTCCGAAAAGCCCAGTCTTTCTCTTTGCTTTTTCCTGTGGAAGCACTCTGGGCATCCTGGAACTGACTCATGACTGTTACAAGGCCAGATAAAGGCTTGCAAATAAGTCAAGGTATTTAAAACCTGCACTTCCTTAAAGATAGCAACATTTGAAGGAATGAGCAAAACACAGGAAGAAAAAAAGTGAGCTGAAACGACCCTTTCGATTAGAGCAGTGTTAACTGCTTGGGTACTTGAAAAACAGCCTGTGGCAACACCTTTGGAGTGAAAAGATATTTGCCTTTACTGAGACCAAATATCTGGGGAGCGTTTCCCACATGAGGAAGCTCTGGTAGAAATTAGTGCGACACTAGTCAGAGGTGAAGTGCTTAGGCCAAAGTTTAAGCAGATTTCCCATGTGGAGGTGGCCTCAGGAGAGCGAGCTCCTCTCCTGCAAAAAAGGGAGTGGTAGGAGATGGCAGGTATGAACGGGAGCGCAAGGCGAAGCTAGACAGACAGACAGACCCACCCTGCCGACTTGGCCGTATGCTTCCTGGAACACCTTTGTACTGGATTCCCACAGCCGAAACTAGCAAAATGTGACTGTCATTTGGCAACCCCAGCGGGAACACCCGAATCTCCGAGTGATGCCCCAAGCTACGGAGCTGAGAAACTGGTTGTTTGGGTGCAGCAGATACAAAAACCCATATAAAGATGGGACGAACACAAGGCTGCCTTGTGTACGCAGGGAACCATGGCTGTATGAGTGTGAGTTTGTTGTTTTAGGGCAAGGAGGGCCAAGGAGAACTTAAACTACTGTAAGCATCTCCATTTCCACAGCTTGGACTTGTGCGACGTTTCTTAGTTGTACCTGGGATGTTTGTGCAGAGGCACCTGGGAGACTTAGCACATCCTCTGACTAATGTACTGAGGAATATCTTCAGGAGAGCTAGGGATGCCCAGCTACCACCATGCAGCACTCAGCTCAAGTTTGAGACTCAGTGCACCATCTCCACACTATTCAGGGCAAAGGAGGACACAAGAGTTTGCTTAACGGAGAAGAAAGCACGTGTCTTTTCCAACACAACATATTCAAAACATTCTTTTTTTCACTTGGCTCTCAAGAGACACCAGCATGAAGAGGCAGACTGTTTTTCAGGCTAATGCTCAGTGCTTTGCTAGATGCAAAAAAATAAGCATAAATGCAAATTACAGCCTGCCACTTAAAAAAAAATATAAATCCACCAGCAATTATCAGGATGATGATGCTAATCTTTTCATATATAAAAGAATAAAAATGCCCCTGACTGAATTACAGCTTTGGATTCAATTGAAGGGTACAGCTGACATCTACAAGACAACAGTGGAGCTCAGATATTTCTGTGAAGCTCCAGGAGTCCAAGCCAAAACTACAGGAACTTGATTTAAATTCATTAAAAAATCACCACTTTGCAATACATTTACCTGTGTTTTTAAGAGCTGGGTTGTTACATTATTTAAATTTAAACAACCATTTTAAACATTATTTGCCACACCATAAGTAGCAGAGAAGAACATTTCCCCGCCCTTGTGGAGCATCAGGTGTTGATCACTGGAGACCGAATGAATATTAGACTAATTGGTCAGTAGTTTCATCCATATGGTAGAAAGCAAGCTATGCCCGAGAAGGTCTAAGCCAACACATGCTGAGGGCCTCAGAAAGACTCCCATTGACTTCACGGGACTTTTGGAACAAGCCCATGTACACGGATATTAGAGAGGAGCCTGCTTTTGTAACAGGAAGATCTGTTTATAGAAACCATGTTTATAGTGCAGATCTGGAAATTCAAAATCACATGTTTAGGAGAAACATGGTTTTTCCGCTTCTGTAAGGCCACGGCTTGCAAGCATCTGCTTTTTAATCTATATCCAGGACACACATCCCTTTCAGGAAGCAGAACATTCTGCACACTAAGGTAAAGGCTCACCCCCCAGGCACAGACTGCTGTTTGTCGACATGATCTCTGCATTGGACACGTGAAGCGATTTGCAGGTTGGCAAAGATGACCCCTGGCCTCTGTTCAAACTTACCAGTGCATGAAACGACGAGACTGAAAAGATTCCAAGACGGCCCATTGCAACTTTGGTTGGACGGCTGGCAAAAGCAAGCAGTCTTTTAGGGTTTGGGAGCTCCCCTCCTTGGAGACTAGCCAAGTAACAGCGGTACCGAAATAGGTCCATCTGGAACTGTTCAAGATTTTGTTCCCAAACGAAGATCTGTGTACAGCAAAGATCGAGGAGCAAGATGCATGAGAAGAGAAGGGGAGAGGAGGAAGAACAGGGTGGGAAATACCTTGAAAAAATTCTACTGTTCCCAGTAACACACCTTTTACACCAATGCTGATCTCACTCCATAAACCTTGGTTCCCCTTCTTTCCCACTCTCGCCTACCCTCCCAATCCCAAAAAGGATACAAATAATTAAAAAGTTTTCATTAGATGGAAAACAATTTTTTTTACGTTCATGGCAGAAGTCTTCTCCTGGGACAACTGCTCCTTTGATACAATGCTAATTAACAGGATTCAAATTTCAGTTTTCATTTTCTTTGTATTTCAGGATTCTCTTCTGAGCAGTCCCTTAAGAGGCTTCTTTCATGCATCAAGGGCATCTGAGTAACAAGAAGACCAAACCCCACCAAATTCCACATACAGAGCGCCCCAATCCAGCAGCCACAGCAGCAGCATTGCTGTAAGCATCCACGGAGCTCGCCATACTTGAAACAGTGTAGTACACTGGGGATAATTAATCTTATCAGCAGAAGACCACTATAATCAGCCTATGTAAGGACTTATTTAAATAATTCAAATTGCTGATAGGAAACAGTTTCAAAGTGTTTAGAAAAACTCAGTTACATAAAGAGAGAGACTGCTCTGCCCTCTCACTGTGATTGACAGCCTTTGAGTGGAGCCCTGTCAACAGAGGCAAGCATCTCCCCCCTCTCTACCCACTTCTCACAGGCTTCCAGGGGGGTACGAAATCTCTTTAGCTTAGCGCATTAGGGCCCCGGCCGTTCCCGATGGTTTGCATTACAGGCGCGTTTGGCAGCCACGGTAAAAGAGCTACAAACTAATGAAGCAAGAGCCATATGTTAGTTTCCTAAAATAAGGTGCCGCTGCGGCAGCGGGAGAGACATCTGCTCTAGGCTCTCTGCTTTCAAATGCAACTACGTTGTCCACCCGAAGTCGGAAGGAGTGGTCCCAAGGGGCAGCCAGTGCTGCAGCCATGATGTCAAGGCAGGCCCTCGCAATGAGCAGAAACCAGGGATGGCTTCTTCATTCCATCTGCCAGCAGAAGAACCAGCCTCTTGCACTCTTAAGACAACAGCAACAGCAGCATTTGTCGGTCTATGACCAGCTCTTCCCTAAGGCATCCTGCTGTGGTGGCCTGGTAGCCTCTTCACTCCCCTAAAGCCCTCACTCAACCTCCGAGCAGCTAGCCAAATCTCTTGCGTGTAGGCCAGGAGAAGACAGCCCATGCTGTACCTTAGTGCACGTTGTTTGGAGAAACGGTGCAACTAGGGCAGCTGGCACAGCTCTCCTGCCAACACACGTCCTGCCTACTCTGGGGAGCTCTGCCAGCACACACACACAGCACAGTGAGAGCAGACAGAGGTACCACTAATCTGAAGAAAGCCTTAAATATTTGCTAGGGGCTTATTTCACATAAGCAAGCAAGATTACTTGATCCAGTATGGTCTTCTTCTTCTTGGAGTCTGTTACTGAGGACAGCTGCATTTCACCCATTTTCTTCATCTTTTCATCCATATCAATCTTCTGCTCCAGCTTTTTTATCTCTGTTTTCAGGAGCTTGACGGTGTCCTCTTTGTGATGCTGCCTTGCCACTGCGGTTGCACAAGCTGAATGGATTGCAGTGATCCAGTTCTCCAGTTCGGTCTGGCTAGAGGTCTGAAGAGAGGGAAAGAGGGAGAAAGGAAGTCAGGATCCTCCTTAAAATTGATTGGAGATTAACAAATGCAATTCCAAGGAGTTTCCTTTCCCTTTGATCTTAAGATTCAAAGCCTTAAATCCACTTACAAGAGAAGTAATAAAAACCCCATCATTCTTCAGCAGGCCATTTTTGACTCAGCACTAGGCATTCAGCACTTAGAATTACACCTATATCTGTGCTTTGCAGCTGTACAGTGTTTCCCAGCAAGGTCTCAGGAATTATCTTCCTTGTTCAATGCAATGCTGCCATAATTTGTAGCTCAACATTTAATGACGTTTTCTAAACTCCCAGTTCCTTAAGGCAGGGAACGTACCAGTCTCTGTGCTTTTCACAGTATGGAGATTTTTTTCTGGCATGCAACAGTCAGTAATAAATTAATGGCATAAAACGTGACYATGGTATCTACGAGTAGCTTTATTATGATGCACAGACAAACAAGCTTTCCACTTCTGAAGGTCCCAAAGCACTCTGAAGTCAACCCTGTTATCATTAAAGCCAGGCTCATCGTAATTTTTACAGCTCTGGTACTATCCCTTCCCAAGCATGTGTGTGACAGTTCGGGAAAAGGGAACACTTCCCCTCCCTGGAAGTGTTCAAGGCCAAGTTGGATGATGCTTTGAACAACAGGTATCCCTGCCCATGGCAGGAGGGTTGGAACTAGATGATCTTTAAAGTCCCTTTCAACCCAAACCATTCTATGATTCTATGAGATATTGGACTGGGGCATGGGACAGCAATACATTTTTCTGGAAGAGCGCTATTCTGATTAGAGGCTTTTGACACAGAAAGAAGAATATTTCAAAGCGTTCCTTTTCCAGACTTTCAAAATAAATAGTAAATCTTTTTAGCCTTCTGACTAAACTTCATTCCTTTTTACAGTAGGTTGTAAAACAGAATTTACAGCCAAGTCAAGGTTGCAGCGGACTTTCTCTGAGTGTCAGCCTTTAGCAGTAATCACACTGGTATTTGGCTTGTGGCTGAAAAAGTAGCAAGGTGCCAAACCACCTTGTTCTAATTAAACTTTCTGATGATACCTGATCTATAAATAGACAGCATGGTATGACTTCTCCAGTTGCTAGCATAGATGAAGAAGGTCATCCTCACTGCTCTCCTGGCAGTGACAACTAACAGCAAAGGACGTGGCTTACTGAAGCCAAGGAGAGATTCCCACAGAAGCCTGATGCTGGAAATCATGTATGCACAGGCCGGACTTCAGACCGATGCTCCCAAAACTTCTGTGGGACTGAAGCAGGTGAAGCACACATGTCCCAGAATGACATCATTTTCCTTAGCTCAGGTTAGAAGTCCTAAGCAAAAGATAGGGTCTACACCGGAAAGACTGATCTTTTACTCCCCATTTTCTTGTCTTCAGTTGGCACTGTACAAAGTATATTGCTTAAACTGGAGATGCTCCCCGCCCAGATAATAACACTACCGAGCTCTCATTCATAGATGGGGCTTACAATGTCTTATCGCCACTGCTGAAGACATGTTGAGCTCCCCTTGCTGAGGAGTTTCTGCTGAAATAGCGAAATTATCTGCAGAACAGAAGACACTGCTTACAGTCAGGTGGTAAAATCTAGCCCCCACTAGAGAAGAGAGTACCACTGGACTTTAGGACGAGAGGAAATGGCCTCAGGTTGCGCCAGGGGAGGTTTAGATTGGATATTAGGAAAAATTTCTTCACTGAAAGAGTAGTCAGGCATTGGAACAGGCTGCCCAGGGAAGTGGTGGAGTCACCATCCCTGGAGGCGTTCAAAAAACGTGTGGATGTGGCACTTCGGGACATGGTTTAGTGGGCATGGGTACTGGGTTGATGGTTGGACTCGATGATCTTAGAGGTCTTTTCCAACCTTAATGATTCTATGATTCTATGATTCTACAATGAGATGGTATGTTTTGTTAATTCCTAGCAAAATCATAACAGCAACATGTCATATTTTTATCTTATTCAACTTTAAAATATTATCTGTATACCATTCGATTCAGTTTTCTTTTTGGTTACCTGGGGAGAAGGAGAGGAAAAAAATCTGGAAAGGATTTTAGGAGCTGAAGACTCTTCTGGTAGGTGAGCAGGCAAGGGGAATCACTCTGCTTCTCAACAGAAAGGACAACATAAACAAGCTGCAAACATCTGATACATAAGTATGTGGTGTCACAAGTTGCTCTGAGCTCCTGGAAAATGCATGTGACATCCGCAAGTAATGGATTTGTGTAGGCATGATAAGAACTGACTGAGCAAGCAATCATCGTGTAGGAGGTACGTGATGTCTCTAGGTGCAATGCAGTGGGAAGGCTTTTTACAAGATGTCCAAAATCTGTAGGCATTACAAAGCAACCCTATTTTTCTCCCTAAGTACACAGTCTCCATAGGACAGAAATAGCCTTCTGCAGGTCTGTGGTTTCTTCTCACCAAAACTGCTACTACAGCACTGTGTTATGTGTAGACGAACGTGTATGACATGAGCAGTTAGGTAACACTGCTGAACAGCCTTACACGTTCTTCAGCTGCTCTGCACGCAGCAGAGCAAGCCCTACAGCACAGTCACTCGCACATTACTTCCACCACTGCAGCTGGTCTCCTTCCCTTCTCCCCAAACCCATCCCTTCTTTCTCTTCTGCTTCTGCTTCACTAGCAATGCATGGGTTCTATGGCAGAAGGGACACATCAAGGAAAAATTTCTGCAAGGCAATATAAATGATTGTTTTGCATTTGAAAAGGCTCATTTTTGCCTTTTCCCATAAAGTTACATGAAAATCTACCCATGGCATAATGACACAGGGTTTTTAATGAATAAGGCCCTGGGTTGCCCCAAAAGAAATGTACTGAATGTGACCTTTTCAGTATTTAGCATCCACTGGCATTAATTTTATGAGAATGAAGGTTTTTCCTTAGAAAACTGCCTGGAAAAGATTTTACAGCTCCTATCAGTAGATCAGGAGGAGGTGGTGGTCCGTAGCCTTTCACGCACATGCTGAGACCCTAAGCACCATGCTTACCTCCCGGATGAAGCTCTCCAGGTGGCAAAATACATGTACCCTGCCCAGGAAAGGCATGAAGTAGAAAGGGGCAGTGCAGTATTACACTGTGAGCTGAGGAAAAATCAGACTGAGGTGGCAGAGAAGCTAGCCTGCAAAAAAATGATTATTTTTTTTTTCAGTATGCAATCAGATACTCAGTCTCTCCAGGATGTCAGCACCACTTCCTGTGAGTCAGGAAGGCTTTTTGATTTTGCACTAGTTTGAGAATCTAGCCCCTTGTTTAGGACAGCTGCAAGGACCTACGAGACAGTGTAACTTTAAAGATTTGCTCTGGAGTATAGGGGAGTGATGACATGGGGGCACATCCTACCACAGAGTAGCTTCTGGTTTAAGAAGGCAAGAAACTCTGAATACATTGTCACTGGAAAGGGAAATAAATAAGGGGTTTCTCCAGTGAAGAAAACTGAATCAAAAGAGGAGGAAATGGCATCACCTCAGCACAGGCTGGCAATTACAAATAAAAGAGCGTCACACCTTGACTAGTGACAACTTGCAGTAAGAAAGTGGAATGCCAACCTAAAAATCACCCAGGGAAGCTGTAGCTACCAAAATACAGAAATCTTTTTCAGTGAAACCCATCAACTAATGTACGGTCTTTGATATACGCACTGGATTTTTTTTAAACATACCCTGTTTAAAATAGAAATGTTTTTCTGATTTTCTGATTAAAAAAAATAAACATGCACTTTCAGTCTCCTCTCGGGCAACAGAAATGTGCTGACTAAGGTCTGTATGAACAATGGGCAACTGGATTCTGCAGCGTCATTGGGAGAGCACCTGGAGGTCCAAGTACCCCCTCGCACTTCAAACTCCTCTTGGTTTTGTAAACTCCTTGAGCCTCTCCGCAAGGTCCCATCTTTGATACATGTCTCTCACGAGATGCAGATAGTGTTACAGCACATTTAATGCTACTACTGTATGTCCTACATGGTAACTGGCCTGGTCTGCGTGTTACAAGCACGCTGTCAAACCATGCAAAATTCCCAGTTTTTACACGGATGTAAAAATATTTCTTATTTCTTACTTTGTTCCAACAAAGAGGGTCAATAAAAACAGCGGATCTGACAGTGATTCACATGTGGTCATGGGTCTCGAGTGGCATTTACTGAATATATTGTGTCCTTCCTCTTGCACTGCCAGAGGAAAATCCCAAACCTACTGGAGTCAGCAGGATTTTTCCATTGATTTGAATCAGAGCTAAGGTTTCCTCCTTGCTCAGTGGGATGAAGGAGGGAGAGAAAAAGAGAACAGTTTTGTAAAACTCCCCAACCGTACCAACCTGAAAGAGGAAAGCATCCCCAAGGGAGTTGCTGAGACAGAAGACAAAGTCCTTCTTGGGGTGTTCAGGCACCGCTTGCACTATGCTGTTTTCCACCCAGACAGCGTGCTTCGGGATGCTGTTGTGGTCAATGCCAGATCTGCCATCAGTCTCATAAAAAAACAACGTGCATCCTAAAAGAGACGATTGTATATTAGCAAGCAACACATTTAAATGCAACAGCCACCCCGCATCTCTTCAGCGCTAATACTTGGGACTATAAATCATCCGTAAAACTGTCACAGAGATGAGGGAGGATTTGCCAGGGCCTGTTCAGGTTTTCAGCCCCACAGCAGAGAGCACCAGCAGCGGCCCAGTTGGCCTGACAAGATGGTGATTTCCACGCCACGGGGGCATGCCACAAGCTGTATGGTGCACCAAGCCGTGCACTAGCGCGACCGTTTTATTTGCCCTACGACTGCTAAAACAGAGCCACAGACATGAGCCGAGAAGGTCACAAGTGGTAAAATACAGCCCCAGATGAGAAACATCATTTTTAAGTCCCAAAGTGGGGGTCCTCCACGGCCACCCCGTCCCACCGAGGGGACCAAAAGGAAGATGCCGGCATGAGAGCGCAGCTCCCCGCGGTGCGGGACAGGCCGAGCAGACAGGCCCCAGGCAAACCCCCACCGCCCTGCCCCAGCCTCCTGCAGCTGCTACAGTCCCTGCGAGGCAACGATCAAGTGATTTAATTACTGGATGCAGATGAGTAACTGTAAGAAAAACGGACTGGAATGAGCTGTGCTCACTGCAAGACTGATGTGCAAAAAAACCCCAACAAACAAACAAAAAGCATAAACCAAATCCTTATTCCACTGTAACATTACAGCTCTGACTCATGGTGATATGGCCAAAAACAAAAACGCATTTTAGCTCGGGACCGCAAACAAACTGCTTGGTTTTACAAAACAATCTTTACACTTCGGGGGGGGGGGGGGGGGGGGGSGCTTTTTTAAACTAAAACTGGCACATTGCTTCTCTGCCGCTGGAAACAGCCCTCTCGGTGCAAAGGGAGAGGTGCACAGAGGCCTCCCAGAAAACTATTTGCAGCCAAACAATAGCAGCTGTTAACTTCAAAGCCTCGTTTAAACACTAACATTATTAAGTCACAGCAATCTAAGGAGCAAACGCTCCAGTTGAGTCAAAGCACTTTAAAACAAGGTTGCCTCCACAGGGCTCATCCTTCCCCTTTTTGCTCCCAGATGGCCCTTTGTTTGCCTGCTCCTCACAGCAAGACCCTCCTGCCACAGGGCCCCCCTCCCAGGAGATTAGGGCTCCCCCCGCCCCAGAGCCCTCCCTCTCTCCTCTTTCTTTTCCCCAATCTCTCTAACCACCCCAAGGAAGAGCTGGCACTTAACTTTGCTGGTGGTTTTAAAATAGTGCTGCAAATTAAAAAAAAAAAGTGCTTTAAAGAAAGTGTCCCGCAGGCAAAACAGGACTTCAACTGTACTGAGCTTTTCGGTAACCCCACCTACAGCAGGAGACATGGCTCTGCCTCCCCGGGCTCACAGATGAGGCCGGTCACGGCGGAGGAGAGCGAGGCCAGTCCCAAAACCCTGCAAGCGTTGCTTGCCGTTTTGCTGCTGATGCAACCGCATGAAGATAAATTAGAGGTCGCTTTAGGAGGCCAGCTCCTGAGTTTCGCTGCTCCGTTAACATTTACGTGCACTTCTAAGCACTCAGACTCCAAACAGGGCTGGAGCACCCTCCTAGCAGGAGCTGCAAAAATTCAGAGAGGAAAGGGTCTGTGGCTGGGGCAGCCGAGGAGGCCGGCAGAGCGGCCAGGCACTGAGGGCTGCCCACCGCAAGATGGGTGACGCAGGCAGAGCCAACGTCTCCCAAGTCACAAGCCAGCCTCGATGACCAAACCATGGCTTCCTGTCCACACCTCGAACGTGTTGCAACTCACCGGTGTTTCTACTCATGAAGCACATCTTGGAGAAGGATAGGCCAACTAAGCACAAGAGGAATGCATGCAAAGACGGAGCCCCTGCTTGAATGCATGCCGGCAGCTAGCATCATCACTAGCAAACTCCCACTGTCACGTGCCTGCGGCTGCACACAGGTATTTAGTTTGTCAGCAAGCCATAGGCATGCTTCTTAAAGGAAAACACCCAGTGCTCGGAGAAGCCACCCCAGGTGGTGCCAGCAGGACTGGAAGCAGGGTGTGAACCCCGCTTCAGTGCAGCACGGTCACGTGTCTTGGACTACACGCATGACATGTAAGCATATCAACAACCATCAAATAAAACCCCACTCTGAAAACATCAGGACCACTTCCTCACACTTGCTGTTAATTACACTGAAGTTCACAGCAGCTTTTGTTAAGAATCTAGACTATTGGTTTCTTCATCTGCAGCAATACACAACCCACAGGATAGCACAGAAGCCCATCTGGACAAGCCCTTGCGCACTTGCTCTGTACCTTTCAGGGAAACCCAGTAATGCTTCCATTTTCTGCGGGTGGCCGACTCCACTTTCTTGTTCTTTTTGTGCACCAGGAAGTTTTTCACTGCCAGAGCACCGGCTTTCCGTACCGTGCCCTGGGCGGCTGTCAGGAGGATGTCGGACTGCCCTGGGGAGCTGAGAGTGCCACTGCTCTGCTCGTCACTGAGGGCAGAGCCGGCCTCCTCCAGGTTCTCGCTGTTGGTGGTGCTCATCTCCAGCTCCCGGCGGAAGTTCTCGTACACCCCCTGGCGAAGCCCGTCACCCGTAGAGCTGCTCCCACTGTCGCTGCCGATGAAAGCCCGACTGGCCGTCGGGGAGTAACTTGAGTTGGTAGCATTGGAGCGTCTAGAAAGGAGGTCAGTGTCGGTGGCTGCTCCCTCGATCCCACTGTCGGTGAACTCGCTCCCCTCGCCTGCGTTGACATCCTAGTTGCAAGAGAGACACAGCATGAGATGAAGAACCTGGCTGAGCCTGGCCTTCTGGAGACACTGACAGAACCCGAAATGCCCGAGTGGCACCACATTTCTTCACGCCCCCATTTTGTCTGGCACTGGAAATCCCTCATCTCTTTTTCTTCTGAAGACAAACAACTGGAAGAAAAGGTGGGGTAGGCAGAACTTCCAGCACAGTTTCGGAAAGACCAGTCACACACGCACAATTTCAGGTGGTGCCTCTACAGCCTTAGCATTTTGGAATATAAGATGCAGCATCATCTGTTTACATTAAGCTAAGTTAACAGTGCTAAAGGGTTTGCAAAAGGAGAACATATGGTACCAAAAACTGGCAGTGTCAAGAAAAGCAGCAATCAACCTACGCATTTTGAAAAGAAAACATTGATATTGTACATTCACACCTACAGTTGAAAGTACATTTTAGACATCCCAAGATTGTCATTTGCAAATTATATAACTAAAAAGGTACTTTTTTTTCTCCTAAGAAGTTAATGTATTTGAGATGATTTCTGTTTTGTATCACTTGTACATCACAAACCCTAACGATGGGCCAGAATCCCATGGTGACAGACCCTGCCAAAGTACTGCAACAACAGAAGACCCTTCCTGGTCCCCAAGAACTTGCAGTTGAAGGATCAGAAGAAACAAGATTATGTCCAGCTTGAACAAGACAGGAAACAACATGACCGAATTCAGGTTTCGAAGGCTTAGTGGCTCAGCTTGCCTCTTGCAACAGGGCTAGTGCCCAAAGTGGGCTAACCACTACCACCTCAGCACCCAAAAGCATCTGTGGCAGTTTTTGAAGGAGGACAAATAAAGGCCAAGCCCTGTAAGTGGAGACAAGTATCTTATGTTAGATACTTGGGAGATGAAGGAGCCAGGGAAGAAGATGCAAAGAGGTGAGAAATACGGCCAAAACAACAGGAATTTCAGCCTCTACCTCTCCTGCAAGAGCAGCTGGTGCTTGATTTACAAGTTTTAAAAAAATGACGAGCCTCTGAGAAGAGGTGGCAGAATGCAGTATTTATTTTGAGAGAAAACAAGCTTCTAGGTGTTGGTTCAAGCACCAGTTTTCTATGCATTCAAGAGCAGCTCTGCCGAAACTGAGAAACCCTCCACCGAGCTCTGTTTGAAACCTTCCTCCTGTGGAGCAAGAGCTGGATGAGGAAACCTAAGGGGGAGGGGAGAGGTGTTGCTGAATTTGACTAACTTTTAAGGCATTAATTTGTAACGGATGGGCTCGTTCTTTATAAACGCTACCTCTCAAGGGAGACTTGGAGTCCAGCTGGAAGAATAAGTGCTTCCTTCCCCGCTCAATGAGCACAGTTCCTAGTCAGTCTGGTTATTTAATGCAACATAGTGATAGACAAGATGTTCTGGACTGGCCAATATTCCTCTCCTCGCACTGCATGTGAACGAGCTGAGCACGGCTTCTTGTAAGTGCAGTCATCTACCCGTACAGAGCAGTTTTCACAACCACACGTTTTTTCCATATTTTTCCAATACACTTGTTTTTTGGAAGCCAATTATCTTCCAGTTTCTTGCAGCACAGCAAAGGAGGGATATCTGGAGAGGGGAACTGGTGCTGCTCAGAAACCGGTGTTTACAAAACACTACCGCAAACGAGTTTTTGCACTCCATCACAAAAAGCTGGATGGTGCAACTTCTGATGACAGCACTCCATCTGAGACCCCATGCATCAGGGAGCCAGGACTGGCTCAGCCGCTTGACGCTCACACGCCCGAGGCATTGCCTCTCTGCCAACACAGCTACATCGGCGTAAAACTGGAGTGCCAAAGAACTGAACCAGATCCCCCGTGTTCACTGGGATAGTTCTTGCCATAGAATGACTGGTGTTTGCATTTGTTTTCTGGGGCCTTCTTCCTCCATAATTTTTTTAAAGGGAAAACATGTGTCACTCGTATAGCATAAATAAATCTGCATTCTGCAGCGAACATTACGCAACAGTGGCAACAGAAATTATTTAAGGTTTTGAGATTTTTATTTTAGGTTAATGATTCAATAAATATACTATCTGTCTCATAATTATTTTATCTATGCAATACAAAAAGTATTCCAAAATTTTAGCTGATGTAATTTTTAGGAAGCATATCTCATGATTTAACTAGAATTAGTCGGATTAAAAAAATAAAGAGCTACTAAAACAGATCACCAACTTGAGGGAGGCAGGATTTCTAATTTTGTCAGCCAATGTATGCACAAAACTTTCGTGGTGCTTTTTAGCAGACGGAGTATTTTTTCAAAACCAGAAGTGCTCAAGGACAGCGCTGCAATGCAGGCTCTCAAGGTTCCTCATGCCCAGTGTGACACAGCCTTCTTCCTGTGTAACCTTGATGAGACACAGCATTAATTGTCTCAGTTTCCCCATCCATAAATGGGGTTATACTCCGTAACTAATACATGGGCATAACGGCTTACTATTTATAAAAAAATGAAAGGGTGGAAGACTTGGAGTGAATGTTATATACATTCATGAGCTTAAATTGTAGCACATTTTGCAAACATCTTTATAATCTTTACCACAATGCAAGTGATAGGCTGGACAGGTCAAAAGATCTTTTTAGCATAACACCACAGGCCTGCCCCTAATCTCCCTCTGCTCCCTGCATTCCCTTTTCCTCTCTTAAATATCCTGTGTCAAAGACTTCCTGCCAACCAACGCAAGCCCTTTGGCAGGAGGAGAGTCTGAGCATACAAAGGTCAGAACGGTTCAAAACCTACAGCCTGCTAATATTGTTCACGCCCATGAATTATGAAACGTAGCACTGAGTGAGCGTAGCACTTTCGGAAGTCTGCTGTATGAGAGGATCGGTCTCAGGGTTAGTAGGGTTAAGAGCATTCATTGCACAGGTCTCTGACTTCTGAGTTACTGCTGCAATGTCAGCTAGTTCTCATCGGAGGGCACGAAAAGCTCTCAAGAAGCTGCCGGCATCTGCTCTGGCCGTGCTATAACCCGCACACTGAAGGGCATTCAATTAAGAGTTCAGCAGAAAGTACAGAGGTTTAGTATTGTGCTTCTGTAGAAATGTGCCGAGGCCGAAGAGGTAACACTCCCAAGTCAAGCAACACACCATAGCAGGGTTTGATGAACACATGACTGGCGGCACAGAAATACTCCTGCAAACTTTCAAACGAAGATGCCAAAAATTACGCATCCCAACTTGCACCATGAGCAGCATGGCTCCCCGCTGACGAGATCGATGTGGATACATGGGCCCTTAGCTTTGGTGTCCAGCTTCAAAGTACCTACTGACATGGCCACCACAGGCTACTGCCCAGACATGAAGCGAACATTGTGTAACCTTGATGAGAGCTATTTAAAAATTACTCACATTTCCTGCTCGAGTTCTTAAAGAGCCCCACGAGTGACAGCAACATCTCTCTCCTCCAAGGAAGACTTATTACTGTTCCGGGTGCATGACGGGATGCACCACAAAGGCTTGCTAACGAAACAGGCATTTCATTCCTTGGCAGAAGGAGTTCCCAGGAGAAGACTCATAAGGCCAAGAGTGAACTACAGACATGGCTCAGCGTTCACTACTCACCCCTCTGACTCCAGCCCAGCATCCCTGCAGCTCTACACCAGGATGCCGATGGCGTGTGCCACGCATGTCGTGGGAGCTGGGAAACAGCTGAAGACTGCAGAATGCACGTTTCTGAAGCCCACAGTTTTGGACATTATACACACATTATAACAAATCACCAGCAAATCACTCTGGACTTGTAACTGCTATCATCAAGGGGCTCTGTTTTATTTCACTGGTTAAAAACCCCAAAAGTTTCATTCAATTCTGTGTAAGATTAAGGACACAGCACTTTATATTTTGCACCTTGCCAGAGATCTTGTGTTTTGTATTTTCAGGCTGGCAAACAGCTGTCTCCACACAGAGCATTATTTTTGCCGAGAGAGACTATCCCAGGAACCAAACGCAAAACTGGAACTAAAATCTGTGCTGCCCCGCTTAGCCTTCCCACTGGTGTTTACCTAGCTTCAGGACTGGCAGGACAAGAGGGCAAAGCAAGAGGGAGGTGGAAATCATTAAATTGGTCACACCAAGTAGAAGGCATGTAGCAAAGAAAAGAAAGTGTATTTCCTCTAAGACAGAGAGATGAGGGAAGTCATGGGAATAGCAGTTCTTGGCATTTTGCAAACACAACAGATCTTAGTCCATGAAGATGACAAACTGTATAAACAGGGGGCTTTGTCCCTTCAATTTAAGATTGCTCAATGGAAAGCAGGGAGAAAGTCCCATAAAGACCAGTGGCTGAAGAAGGGAACTAAACAGGCTTTAGCGACTGTGCTGCACTCTGCAAGTGCTTTGATGGGGAGTCAGTAAGTAGTGGCACAGCTTCCACCAGGATCCGGGATCCCTGCTGCTGCTGAAGATGACAGAGGAGCGGTACTGTTTCTTACACAGGCAGTGCTACCATACCCATCGTAAATGCCCAGGGTTTATGAGAAGAGGTTCAGCAGACAGTAATGGAGGGAAAGAGGAGGGAAAGGTGGAATGCCCTACGCCAGAGAGATGGGCCACAGAATTAGAAACCAGAGACGGTCTGAATGGTGCCGTTGTTATGGAGGCAGAATGCAGCGAGGCCCAGCACGCAGGCCACATGCCAGGACAGCTACAACAGCCCTAATAGCATTCAAGCATAATGAAGTGGAATTATCACAGCCCCATCAAATGAAGAGAACAATTTAACTGATGAACCAATTGGGTAAAATATTAGTGAAAGTATTCGCAACCCACTTAAATATATGGTTTTTCCTCACATGGACACTGGGTTTCATGCAAAGCAAGCCAATGGGGAATAGAACCGTAATGCAAGCTACATCAAGCTAATGTACTTGGTACTGTAGCTTTTGCATACTCACGTAATACTCGTACCTCTGTATGTCTGCTATAGCCACATTTGTTAAAAAATTCTTGCTAGATTTAGAAGATACACTGAAAAAACCCTTCTGCTTTAGAAAAAATCTCTACCTTCAGCTAGTGAGGATCAGGCAAAAAGTTTTGGGGCAGGTTCCAAGTGTCTTTGTCCCCTTGTTGAACATATTTGGTACTGGCCTCTGCTAGCAAGAGACAACTGGATGGGATAAGCCTTGCCCAACTCTCCAGCTCATGACTGGACACATTCAGAGCGCTTGCAATAACGATGCACTTACCAAACTTCCCACCAACGGCACTGTTACAGACACTATTAAAATGGCTTGGTGAATCACTTTCTCCTGCTTGACTGACAGCAGTGATTCATGGGTACTTCAGGCACATGGGACTGATTTAGTAGGAAAACTCTTACTTCCCTAATATAAACAGTTCCTTATGTGGATAATACTTCTTTCTAAATTAACCATTAGATTGAAAGTACTCATTAGTAAAAGGCAATTGAGTGGGTTTTTTCCTTGGAAGGGGCTCCCTCCAAGAGAATGCAAATCCTCTGTTCCCCGTCCTGTTTAGCAACAGAGCAATAAGGTGTTCACATTCAGCAACATCCTGAAATCGCACATAACCTGTCTGGTTGCTAGTTAGGCAAGCACCAGGGAATACATTTAAAATAGATGGGTAAGCAGCCTGATGGTTTGCATGCTTTTATGTGCCTGGTGTCTCTTTGAAGCTCCTATGTAGAAAAAGATTGGCCTGATAAGTGGTTTTCCTTTCTTTTCAGTACTGACTCTACCATCATTTGATGGTCAAGGTGGTCTGTTAAGGTACGACTTGCTCCAAATCAAAATGAAATCCTTTCTCCAGAGTAACTTTAACACCTGGTAATGAATGTATTAGAAGACTTATCTGTCTTGAAAAGAGTCAAAACATTCCAAGAAGCAATTGCAATTGAAACCTGAGTGGGAGAAATGGTTTTAGACCTGCAACGGAGAAACACAAAAGCAACTCCATAGCTCATTCTGTCTGGGAGGAATACAGTTTTGAAGACTGTTAAAAACATACTGAATCGTGTCCACATAACTCACTGTAAAGTCAGAGGGATTATAATAACGACTTGAACGAGATCTGCCACTGCAGCGACGAACAAAGCCCCTCAAACAGATGCTGGGAGTTGATACGAAAGAAGGTTTTGAAGATATCTACAGGCCTGCATACAACAAGACAGTACTATATGAGAACTACCCAGGATGCACTGGATTTACAGTAGGCTTTGGAGAACCAAACTGACAGCCACAAACCAACAGGGGCCAACTGCAATTTTCGGTTGGATTGGTTGGGTCTTGTTTACACCTCCTAGGAGGGCACCCAAGACCAGTGAGGTACAGTTACAAGCCAACTGCAATTTGTATGTGGATACCAGACTGAGATGCTGGGTTTTTTACCTTTGGGAATTCAAAGAGATCGGATACTGATATATATAAGCAGCTTTGGTTCCTACTTCTGTGCACTCACCGCACTGGTGCCACAGTTCTTCAGATGTCCGAAAGAGTCAAAATTAAAAAAAAAAAACAAACTCTTATATGTGTTATTAAAACTGCTCAGAGTGGTTTAACAAGCAAGTAGGTTTTGGCTATGGTTCTCTGAGATCAAATTTACTCTCAACAAAAAAGGTACTAGTCCAGACCTCTAGATATTTCTCCTAGCAGTAAGCTTCACTCTTATTATGAAAGGATGAATCACAGTCACAGGTTTCTGGGCAATAATCCCTGGGAAAGTCTTAAGGCATGGATTTCAATGGATTTTGGTTCCAGAATTCCTTTGTGAACTTGTCTTGGTGAATGCTGTACAGTGTAATTTGGCACCTTGGAAAGACATGCAAGGTACTGGGTGCCAGACACCCAGAAGATGTTGCTCCCGTGAGACAGGCAGGTAGCAAACACCAATGTATTAAGCATCAACCATCAACCCCGTTTCCTTTGCAGGCAACTCTGACTGATATATATGGCTGTTACCTCAGTATTACACACGGCTCCTTTGCTCCATGTTAAGCTATCACGTTAGCTTGGTGCCTCTAACACAGGGGTTGGGAACATTTTTGGTTCCCTGACTCCCCAGACATTTTCCAGCTAATATTTGGGCCCTTCCAGAAAGATCATCTGTGTAGACCACCATGTTTCCCCAAGGATCCTGGTCTTCCTAGCTGACTTAAATGCCTTAAAAGCAAATCATGGACCCACAGGGACTCCTGCAGCAGTCAGGAAAGTACAGCCCTGGAGGACTTGTCAGCTGTGAGATAGAAGATGTTGAAAATGAAACTGTCTCCCATAAAGCTGCAGGGAAATACATGGCACAGCTTTACCCTTCTCTCCAAGGTCCTGTGCGGAGTTTTCACTGACTCAGGACAGTTGTGGCATCAGTTTGCAATCTGTTCATATTCAGAAAGCTAGTTTTGCATCCCTAAAAGCTGAAGTATTGGGTAAAGTGAAGGGGGAGGATGTTTTGATTTTCCTTTTTAATAAGAGAAATCCAAGCTTGTGAGAGAATGCACAAAGGACAACAGGGCCCTTAGCAGGAAACAGCATGAAGCACCACCATGGGACCTGAGCACACCCGCTTTTCCCTGGCTTTAGCACTAACTTTTGAGGGGTGCTAAAGGATATATATAATACCATGAATGAGAATCAACCCATAATCCAGTAAAGCCTCTTGCAGTGTGGGCCCTGCACACAGCTTCCAACACCTGCACAGATCTGGGGTGGACACCCGCTTTCCATCCCCAGAAGCGGGAGGAAGTCTCAGTTCTTGAGCACTGCAGTGTTTAATCCCTCTGTTCCTAAATGATATGCTGGGGACCACCCAAAACTTACCTTGCTTTCATCCCAATGGACCACCCAGATGAAGAAAGTTTCTAGAGGGATTGAGCTAACCATAAACTAATGCAAGCAGCCTAACTGTGCTCGAGTTAAACAAATGGCAACAGGCCTAACCAAAATCCTGAAAGTAAAATACAGGGTTAGGTTACTTTTTGTTCGCTTGGTGCCGAGAAGAGGCAATTCTTCTTGAGAAATGTAACAGAGGGGGTAAAAGTGGGAAAGGGGGAAAAGCTGCTATAACAGCAGCTGGAAATCAAAACATACCATCTGGGAGGTGTTCACCTGAACAATCACCTAACTTAAGGGAGCAGGGAAATGTCTGCCATCTGGGATGATGACTAGTTACAGGATCACATGCTGAAGCTCTCTGAAAAGAAACGTTTCAATGGAGCACTTCACTGGAAAGGATCACTACTGCAAATTGCATCCATCTAAGTAAACACAGCCCAGCAAACAAGCAGCTGGGGCAACCTGTCTGTGATTTTTAAGTGGAAAGTACTTGAAACTAAAAACATGCAGTGTATAGAGCTTTACAGAGAATACAATTATTGCCAATGGTACAAGCACTTCAGATGTATAAATGACGAAGTCCTACTGTTTAAAAAAAACATGCCTGAATGGATCTAGATCAGATATCAGGACTGTTGATTTGCTTTCCGTTGGCTTCAGACCAAGAGCAAAGAAAGAAAAACAAATTAAGATCTTTCAAAGAGTATCAAAATATTTGCCAGCAAAGATCAAAACACTCATTTTCACATGCTCCTTTCCCTGACAATATTGGGGCAGGGTTGTGTGCTCTGAAGGGAGTGACTGCTATTTGCTTTAAAATATCCTGAATCGGCAATACCTGATCTAATCTCATCCATCTAGGAAGGGCAGCCTGGTGACAGAGCAGGGAAGACCTCTGAGTTTGGGTGTGAAGCCCTCTGTTCAAGCTTTCCTCCAAGCTCATGCTGAATCCACTTCCAGTTAGCCGGGCTATAAACAGCTCGTTTGGTCTAGCCATTAAATGGGTCTGGTCATTCGGACCCACTGAGGACTGCCACACTGGCTGCTGCCTGCCCCGGCACCGGCACACAGCAGGACCCAAGATGTGGATTCACAAGCAGTTTACACTGGTCCAAGCTTGGGCTGCCACCAAAGCGAGTGGTTCCCCCCACCAAGCCCATTTCCACCCCTTCCTTTAACTTGGTCTCCTGTAGCTGAAAACAGAGATGTTTGGTTTTAATAGTGTTGTTTGCCTGGAGGCTCAGCAGTGACCTGTGCTCTCCAGTGGGATTCAGCCCCTTGAGTCACCCAAGCCAAACCGTCCGACTCGAGGATCTCCAGCTTTTAGAGATTCGGAGTGCAGCTCAGGCTATATCTGAGACCTTGGGAACGACCTCCGCCTGAAAGGCACTACGGGACTGCATGAACAGGGACTCGAATCAGTGAGGTGCACACTACAGCAGAAAACCAGTAAGATCTTACTTTTAGGCACTTACTAAACTATGTGTCATTAATTATGATTTAATGATACACAACTTGCCTTCATTTCTTTCCTCGATTCCCTCTGGAGTCAAATGACTAAGATTAAAGGTCAGGGCCAGTCTGATTAAGAATCATATTTAGGTTGAAAATAGCTATGTTTTCCAGACTACAGACTGAGATGTACAGAATTGCTTAGATAGGAGCAGAGCTTCAGCTGCTGAAGATACTCTGCCTGGAAAAGCGATGACTGAGGAGGACTATAAGAGCAGGCTGTAAGGTCACAAGTGTTATTATGTAGAGAGTGAACAGGATGCAGTGGAAGCCAGAAGGAGAAAATTATTTCACAAAAGAGAATTCATGGGGGATAGGTCAACCCAACACTCTTGGATGCATTCCTCACTCAGGAAGACTCAAATCGCTAATTTTCTGGGATCGGGAAGAATGCCCTAAAGGAAAGTTCACCCCGTACTCTCCCCGTTTCTTTGTTTTCCTGAGCATTTGGTATTCGGGGAACAAGGTACTGGGCTGGATGGTGCTTTCATGTGACTGACCCAGTGTGGTCCTTTTACATTTTGAGGTTATATCCTCTATGCCGCAAAAGCATTTGTGAAAAAGTTTTACACAACTTAAAAACAGGTATCAGCTCTCTGGAGTTTAGCCATCCTACAGAACGCAATGAAACACTATAATCTGTTATAAAATTCCCCGAGATGGTAAAAAAATAGCATCGACTGGAAAGATATTTTATTTTTAGACTGGTTTCTGTGTATGTCCTGATCTAATTCCCACAAAAACCTTGGTTTCATCCCCTGCATATTCCACAAAATTTTTTTATATAGGATTTTTTTTTTTAAGGCTTGAGATCCCAAATTCCTTCAGGCTACCTACAGAGGCCGAAAAACAGTAATAAACTTGAAAATCGGACAAAAGGGGATTTAATGCGCCAAGGACATAGTCTGGGGCTGGCGCTGAAGGAGGCGCAGTTTCCAAGTCAGTCAGGCAGGAAGCTTGTTCACTCTCCTTCTGCTCAGCTTCACAACAAACACTGGACTGAAGACGCTGTAAAAAAGCTTTGCTTTCCCTCCAGAGTTGAGGGACATCTTCTTGCTGCTCCTTCTCAAAAGTTACATAAAAAACCTGGACTGCACCATTGTAATGCTCATGTTGGAACTGAGCTTTCCAGAAGAAATCACAGGCTGGGCTATAAAGCTCAGGGAAGAACGAGTCACCCTTCTCGTACATGAGTGGTTGACCATGCGGAAATGCTTTGGCCATTGTGTCTCCTTGGATTTTAATGCACATGGGAGTCACACCATGCTCTAAATACTGCTTGTAAAACACCATCACTCCCCCAGAAAAGACAGTCTACCCATACCTTCACACCTCCTAGGGACTACTCCTAATGCCTTCTCTACAAAGCAAATACCAGCACTGGAAGCTCATGGAGGTCTCCAGCTTTGGTGGCCATCACCATCTTGACCCTCACGAAAACCAGAGGGGGAGGAACGGGACCTGCAGGGCCAGAGCCAGCATCAGGTAGGGCTGGCTCATGCTGATTCGGCATAGACACCAATGAACAGACACGCTGCTGGCACCATGGCCTGGCAAGCAGATTTTGCCGCGTGACCAGAATATCTTCTGTACGTGCAGGATGTCTTCACCTGACTACCCTTGTAGCGGAGTGTGAAATGTCACAAGAGGTTCATGCCCTATGCGAGGCTGTATCCCCCCATTTGATGGGCTAGAGAAAAGAGCAGTCAGAAATTATCCACAGAGGGGGAACATGGAACAAGGAGGTGGCAAGACAGGCTTGGAAGTGGCACAAAACCGTATATCAAGGTTTCCATTCCCTAATTCCCCTCCTGAAACTTCAGTTAGGGCTCATAACAGCAGGGGAGCACATGGTTACATTTGTTTCCGAACATCCACAGGAGGAGGAGGAAGAGGAGGGAGTCTCCCGCAGGCAGATGTTTAGCTGCAAGCAGGACACAACAGAGCCATTTCACAAAATCTGGGTCCCAACAAGCAGGGGATCCTGAGGATCTCACAACCCACAATCAGAACAAGCTGTATCCAACCGGAGCTTGTCTCCCTTCAAGCAAAAATGGCTGAAAATGTCAGCCAATTAAGCTTTTTCCACCTACATCACATCAGCTCCAAAAGCCAAAGAGGATCCCAGCAGAGCTCCCCGGGAAGTCTCACTTCAGCAGATCTGAACCTTTAATGTTAAAATGTTACGAAAAACAGAACTGCTGCGTGGGTGCCCCAAAGCCACCCTGTGAGTATTAATCACTTGTTCATATTGAATATAATTGTCTCTCCAGTATTAAAAAGCTCTCCTTCTCAATTAGTGGAAAGTGACTCCCACAGTTCAATTTAAGGTTTAAATTTGGAAGGGAGAGATTTTCTTTCCTTTTTTTTTTTTTCTTTAATGTAAACCACATACTTGTAAAGAACCCGTGGATAAGGCATTGTAAGAAAACATGTACAGCGGTGATTCCGGCATCTCCTTTCTGTGATACATTCAAGGATGCGTTTTCCTAGTAGCAACGGTCAACACACCACAAAAATTACAGCCGCTGACAAGTTCTAATAAATTTAGCCTGTATAGAAAATACAATGATGTACGTATAGTTGAACATGCATGTAACAGTGGCTGGATTCAGGAATCAAACACAAGGGCACAAACCCATTGCCATGGTCTCAGACTTACCCTGCACTCGCCCTCTCCTGCTTTCAGGGACCCCTTTGGGAACCAAACTAGTCAAAAACTACCTACAAGTGGCCATCAGGACCCTTCAGTATTTCTAGCACCAGGGCAGGTGAGACTGAAAAATTATGCAAATATCCCAGCTACAACTTTCCAAAAACTGAAAAAAAAACACTGGCAAATACAAACCCAAATTCTTGTGAGGATGGGCAACAGTGATCTAGGCAGAAACCTCACCCCTGGCTATAAGGCTCAGTTAGGCGATGTTGAACGAGGGAGATACCTCTGCATTGTTAAATAACACAGAGACAGGTCATTGGCCTGGAGGTCAAGAGGGAAAACTGTGTCCAACACCATATTACACTTGGCCCTAGGTCACCTTTGTGTGGTGCCCCTGTGGCCCTAAGACATAACTATTATTTTGTGGGATCGGGATGGGGGGAGGCAGTTCAAAGGCTGGAAAAAAACATGAAAGTTTTGCCTCAGTCCACTAAATTGTTTTTCTAGCATGAAATGTTTTACAACATGAGGACACATATGGCAGGCTCTGTGGCAATGCTCAAGGTGGTCATGAAGAGTGTGAAGCCCACTGAGAAATTGTTGAAAGACTGGGAAGGACAGAGTGAAACAAAACTCCCCAAACAGTGACCAAGAACCGGCTGGCACAGGCCAACACAGTGCCAAGGAGCACATTAACAGCAAAGCAGCAAGGCCATCGGCTCTACATCTCAGCTTCCACCGTCTCAGGTAGGGTAACGGTCACGCTCTACTTCATACCAGGGGTGTCGAGTCAAGATGAGCAAAGTACTGAGATATTGTTGGACTGGGGACCTGGTGCGGAGACAGGTTGGTTGTTTCCCTCCTCTCACCCCATCCAAAGCCACCTAATCAGGTTCACCAAGGAACTAGTCCTTTTACTTTGTGTGCAAATTTGGACTTCCTTTTCACTCTATCAAACACATAATGATAGTCATTTCCCTAAGCTTGCTAAAGGTAGGCTTGGGCTAACATGACTTCACTGCTGACAAGTATCTTATACTTACTGTATGCTGCTAGGATTAAAGACTTGGAAGGAATTTTGACCTTTCCAAAGCTTTAATTTTGTTGAATTTATATACGTGGTAATAATCACTGCTGAGACTCCTTACAGCCACCATCTCCAAGCTCAGGAGATACATCTAGTGAAACCAGCCCCACAAAGCGATTTCCCTGGGTACAGCTGAGGCCTCGCAAAATGCTACGCAAATTCGTGACTTTCACTAAGTGCCTCAGAGGAATCTTCTTAATGCCAACATAGGCACCAAGAAGAAAAACAAATGCTTTGCTGTTCCCCAGCGACACTGCTCTCTTTTTCTTAAATACAATTGAAAGAGGGCTGGAGGCAGCAGTTGCACCTAACAATCTTCATGAAAGCTGTTACATTCAAGGCTGCCAAATAACATGCTTTTTTTTGGTTGTTGTTATTGTTCTCTTGCGTTTTATCCTGCACTGCCTTGACGGAGCACCAAAGGGCTTCTGTGCTCACACTGTAAAAATACCTCAGAAAATAAAGAGCTGATTTTGAAGTACAAAGCTGCTGTTGTGGGATGCTGCAGCACCTGTTTTAGCATGTCATTTTTATATTTAGAAGCAGCATATCTCCAAGATCAAGCACAGCCGGTAAGTCACTCAGCAACCCCTTCCCATCAGCTCTCACAAGTCAGTGCCAGCCTACGGGGAGGGACACGCTCCTCTCGCCCTCCAACAGCCCTCTGCACCTCTGCAGCCCCACACCTCCTCTGCGGCACGCTGCAACCTGCCTGACTCACGCTGCCCAGTCTGGTATCTCTAACGCTGGTGTCCTGCCAACAGCTCAGCTCGGCAGCAGGACGTGAGCCTGCCGGCCTCCAACCTTGATGCAATGTGCCGCTTTTTTCTTTTTCTGGGTCACGCGGCACGACGTGTGTACGCTGCATGGCATATGTAGGAGAAACCATGCAATAAAATCAGGGGAGCCGCTGAAGCGTGCAATCTGGTGCACAGCTCTGCCCTGCGCCGTCAGACTGTTCTCTCTGTGTCCCCCAGCTACGTTTCTGAGCCAGTGCCCACAGCTAGAAAATAGTGCATGTAAAAAACACCACAGCCAGCCTCTTCCATTAGGCAACTGGACCACTGCTCTGAGAAGGTCCAGCAAGCCAGCCGAATGAACTCAAACTGAGCGCAATATGCCTGCAATGTGTATGCCACACACGGCTTGTACAGGTGGACAGGATTTGTAGCTCCTTTTCCCCCCCCTCGAGAGTAGTCTGTCACTTACTGTAAGCAGAATTGCTGCTTGCAGCGCGAGGCGGTGCTGTGTAACTTGATCAGGCAGAACAGGGCCAAGAAAAGCAGGGCAAAACATAATAAAGACCCAACAGCAGCCGTCAAAGCAAAGGTCACAGGACTGCTGTTTGGAGTGCAGGAGGGGCACCAAACAGAAAAGCTTGTCTTGGCTCTGTGCTATCTGATAAAAGGATGAAGGATGCATCTTCTCCATACATCTACATCCCCCATCATTTTTCAGTTTACAGCGGGTGAGCACCTCAGCTTGCAGGACTGGCAGTCTCCTGCGGGGGGACAGCACTGTTTCTGGGTGATGTTTTGCACAAATGTGAATGTTGGCCAATTAGTCGAGTGAAATTTCAGCCCAGCGAGTGTTTACGATGGAGGGGAGTGGAAACATTTGCAGGTTTCTCCTTTGTTTCCAGCCATGAGAGCAGAGGAGTGCTTGCACACGTGCAGGCAGGGGAGCACGACAGGGCAGGGAGGGCAGAGAGGGGAGACACAACCAACACGCGCGAGCTCCCCGAGTGGAGTGACCGGTTTTGGCAGCTACCCTGGGAAAAAAGGCACTGCGAAACACGCAGGAAAATCTTTAGCTGGCAAATGCAGATTTATCTTTTTCACAGGCAGTGAAGAGTGGAAGAGGCCCAAACAGAGTTGCAGATAAGGAAGGGAGCAGTGATGGGATCAAGCCAGCTCTGGAGACCGGTTACTTCAGCTCTCTCCTGGATACAGCCCTCTTCTTGGAAAGGGGTTGGTGAAGGAAAACAGAGACTGGAAGAACCTGGAATATCTTTATCTACAGACACAGCTTAGCAAATGCCACACACTTCCATTTTACATAGAAGAAAACTGCCTTACCTGAGTAGTTTTCGCCCTTCTGCCTTGCATGCTGTTGCTATGGCTAATTTGTGGGTTGGTGGCCCCTTCGGAAAGGCAGTGGGATTTCCTACAAGGCAGCGTATTGTAATTGCTGTAGGAAGGCGCATCCTCAGTGGTAACTGATGCCATCTTATGGGTCCCGACATCCGGGATGTCAGACACTAAATTCCGGCAGTAGCCTCCAAAGGCGTTTCGCGGGCCGCCATTGACGGTAGCGCTCGGAGTTTTGGGGGAATACAAGTCACTCATAGAGTTGGCGCGCTGGCAGGCGACCAGCGGCTGGGGACTGCTGCTGGCCTCCATCCCCTGGGTGGCCTCAGCATCCTTCTCCTCGGCCAAGCCCAGGATTTCCTCGTTGCTCGTTAAATGCTCCTGGCTGAGGTCGGAAAGTGAAAACTCCAAGCTGTCCTCGCGCCAGATGTCAGCTGATTTGGAGCGCTTCTTCTTGAAGCTGGCCGTCTCCATGAAATTCATCCCGTTGGCCGCGTACCGATGTGACCTCCCGTCGCCCTCTGCCAGGAATGGCGGCTCATCCCCATAGAGCCTGCTCTCCTCCGAGTCAGGCATGCTCTGGACAGAGGCGGCGGTGAGGACAGTGCTGCTGTCCACGCTGGGGGTGACGGAGGAGTCGGTGTGGTAGGAAACGGGCCGCAGGCCCATGTCCACGCGGTCCACCCAGATGGGGCTTCCAAAGTCCTCTAGGTTGGCCTCCTGGCCAAAGGGCTCCAGGCCGTTCTCCGCCAGGGACTGGGGAATGCTGGGTGTGCTGCTGGAGCGGGTGCTCACTTCCGAGTTACGGTGGATAATTTTTCCGGAAGAAGCGTGCCGTGTCCGTCGAGAGGCTTTATTGGAGAGGCGAAGCGAGCGGGAAGTGTGCTTGCGGCCCAGGCTGGCGTGCTTGTCTCCATAGAAGGCGTGCTCCACGCTCTGGCTCTCCGCGTTTCCCATGGCGTCACAGTCTGCAAGGGGAGAGAGCGGGGACCGTTAAAGGTGGCAACCGAACACGCAGGCAAGAAGACACACGGACGGCCCAGTACACCCAGAAGAGCTTTCTTTTTTTTAATGAACCTGTCCCAAAACCTACACCACAGCTTCCCCTGGGTCTCACAGGACGTGTTTTAACAGCAGCAACTAATCCCACAGAACTAATTAAGGGAGCCAGCGACCGTACCAGCAAACATATAAATAAAACTCAGTTAAATCGGTATGTAGGAAAAAAACAGACCATAGCTATGGTGTACATGAAGAATGTAGAAGAGGGAACGGTTGAACCTTGAAGCTTGGTCCAAACTGGAGCCAGTTTACCACCAAAGTGCACCGGCAATTGAAGCTCTGCACACATTCACTTGACTCCTAGTATTAGCTAATCCTTCGCAACTCCAGCCAACACTACAAACTCAAAAAAATCAACAGCTATTGTTGTTTATCTGCATGTAACAAGATGCCAAGACGTGGATGGATATATGCCTTTATCTGAGATTTCACTTTTTTTTTGCTAGGATCTGCGAATTGAAGCACCAAATAGCAAAGTACAAATTCAACTGTTCGGCAGCGAGCTAATGGTAGGTTTGATTTCTAGAACAAAAAAACAGTCCAACATTAAGCAGGTACAGAGCGCCCCACACAAGAAAGTCATATTATGAAAAATAAATTAGCATGAGTGACTCAGACTATACAAAAATAACCTTTTCTTCCTACTCACTCTGAAGCAGATAGCTAGATCTAAGCGCTTTGATCTAGCAAAGAGAAAACTGAGCTGGAACGCAGGGACTGGGTTTCTGTCCCCATCTCTGTACCTAGCCTCCTGCATTATTCAGTTGCACATGTCCCACCGTGAAACAGGTTTCCCATCCAAAAGATGGGAGTGATGATCTGGATTCAACCTTGGAAAACACTTTGAGGTCTGCGATCTCACTCAACAAATGTCAGAAATATTTTATCAGTAGTATTGGCTCCTTCTGGCCAAAGATCAAGAAGAAGAACAAGAAAAGTAAATGTTAAAGTACGTGGCCATTAAAATTAAATAGGAGATCCTGAATTACACACAAGACAATGATATCTAGATAAATAGTCCATAAATCAGAAATTCCAAGACAAGACTTCATCATTTTGAGGTATTTCTATTAGTCTTGGTTGAAAAAAAAAGCTGCCCTGACAATAAAACGATCTGGAGTTTTTAATTTCTTGGGGCAATTTCCTCTCCTTTAACAGGATGCGCTGATGGGTATTGAGCCAGATGCTGGCAGAATGAATGTGATCGTGTATTTTCCCTTGCTATCTATATATACGCTATCACTGCTGCACAGATCTGAATTAGCCCTACATAAATTACATAGAAAGTGAGGAATCGATTGTGCTAAATGCAGGCACAGCAGTTCTGCCGTAGGCTGCCCTGGGCGCATATGGTGGAACTAAACTTCTGCAGTGATACTTCTGACCACAGTCACAGGACTGCGCTTCTCTTCTCTTCTACCCAGGTAAGTAGGTCGTGTCTGAGGCTAAAAAATCTGTTCAGTGCTGGAGCAACAGGCACTTCCATAAATATCTGGACATTTCTGTATCTAAAATAAATATAATCGCATGTCAAGTAAACTACACCAGGAAATACCCTACGTCTACTGAAATTAACGGCTGAACTCCCATTGACTGTCATGAGACTTGGCTATCATGCACTGTTTAGAAAAATAAATGCGCTGAACGGAGGGCAGGTTTTTAATCTAAGAAAAATGACAGCATTATAAATCCCTAGACAGGGCTACAGCCCTTTGATATGGACCAGACTGAAAAACAAATGTCAGCTAGCTTTTGCTTCTAAAACATTTTATAGCACAAAAACTGCAT
This sequence comes from Oceanodroma leucorhoa, assembly GCA_030449065.1. Lineage (NCBI taxonomy): Eukaryota > Metazoa > Chordata > Aves > Procellariiformes > Oceanodroma > Oceanodroma leucorhoa. The sequence goes on along the minus strand of JASVER010000012.1, from coordinate 5,248,531 downwards.
TTTGTCTTCCACACTGATGTCTAAAACTAGACCTCAACACTCCCCATCTTGCAAAAGAAACCCTCTCGGGATAATGCTTTAGCTGCTTTGATTCTGAGATTCTTGCTAACCACACTTTCATTCAGCAGGATTTCCAGCAGCTGCAAAGCCCATCAGAGCATGCAACCATTTACCCTCAGTCTCCAGCCATGCAGCCATCACTTCAGTACCTATCTCAGAGAAAGAGCAGTTTTAAAAGTCCTCTTGAAACCCTGAATGATTGAAGAGTGGCTCTTTACCTTCAGAAACAGAGCTGCCGAAGGGCAGGAGCATCCCCCACTCACCACACAGCGAGGCACACTGGCTGGTGAAAACGCCAGGCAGCGTGGCTACGGAAAGCAGCCCTGTGCCACCATCTTGATGTAGTCTCCATGGACACCGGGCAAAATTTCACCCAGCCAAAAAGCAACAAAACCACAAATGACTTGGCGAGGAAAGGAGCAGCAGCTCAGGCTGCGTCCCGTGAGGAAATGACACCACTAGAAACACTCTCATGGAAGGAGGAAAGTCTTTTCTCTGCAGACGGTGGCAGGAATGTTTACTGAGTGATTTCACACAATGTGAAGTATCTGCTAGATACTGGCAAGAAGTGTCAGACTTCAAAGTAAAGAGCTGTCCCTTTTTAATTCCGTGGATTGGCGCTTTAGGTGAGGACGCGTTTGCAAACCCCGCAGATGGCTATCATGGCTATCTACCCCAGCAATTAGCCCATACCTCGCTCCTGCACCCAGGAAGGACCACTGAAGAGGCCTTACCCTAGAGCCACTGATTTCCCCAGCATTATGTTGCAGGTTTGCATGTTCTGTGCAGTGGGTGCAAGCGCACTGAGCCGCAGGCAGGCATGGTGCAGCTGATCCAGCTGCAGCAATGGAAGACGGCGCCATCCCCGCAGTTTGTCACCGTCCCCCGCCAAATGCCAGCAGATGAGGGGCACAACAGGCTGAGCCCACCTCGAGCGGGGACGGCCAACCCCACCGGGTCAAGCTGAGGGTGCCCACTTGTGGGGTGCCTGAGATAAATGGCTCCCCCTGGAAGGGAACCCCTTCCTACCTTCTCACCCCCATTTTTGCCTCCCTTCTGCATTTCTGACTGAGCATTTCCACCAACCAATTCAGGTGCTCATGCAGCTGAGTCCACTAAAACAGCAGAAAATAAACCCAGGGGGGGGGGGGGGGAGGAGACTTTATTTATTAGTTTATTTTTGCCGGGATAGTAAATTCAACTGGCACATGCCAGAGTCCGCACAAGGGTGCCCGTCTGGGGACACAGCAGGGTGAGGACGGGGCAGCACAGCCTGGGGGCGACGCCAGAGCCGGGGAAGAGGGGACAGAGAGTGGCACCTCCCCCATTTTTTGGCAGCAACGAGCCATTAGGTCAGCTCAGGCAGATGTGGAAAGGCAGCCCTGAAACACATGAATTCACACTGAAGCAGATGCCGGTGTCCTCAGCCAGCAGGAGCGGGCGCTGGGCAGGGGAGGGGAGCCCCAACCTCCCCCTCCCGGGGCAGCGGCAGACACCCTGGGGCAGAAACGTCTTAAACTGCTCCAGCTACAACTGCCAGATGCTGCCTGTCTACAGCATAACTGAATTTAGCACACTCAATGAAAAAAATCTGTATCAAATTAAGAAAATGAGTAATGTTAATGGGAGCTGCATGCAAATACTGGTAGGACAAAGGCTCCCCTTGTTAGCTCAGCCGTCGAATCCAAAGGTGACCATTAAAGACCTATCAAGGTACCACCAGGATACAACATAAATCAAGTGTGACACGTCTTGATGCTTTAAACAGGTCTGTCGCTCTCAGCCAAGGATTGCGACGTGTCAAAAATCTGTTCTGAATTATTCTCTGAAGCTAGCAGAGATTAGCACACACAGACCATGCACTGCAAGCAGAACTAGTTGGAAATTTTTCATCAGAAAATGTTGATTCATCAAAACCCAAACTTTTCATGGGAATAGACCGCTTTTGATGAAAGGCTCCTCCACTCCAAGAGGGAGAGATTTGAAAACCAAAGCGGGGAGACAGGCACGTCTCCTGCACGAGGCACCAGCTCGGTGACTCAGTTGCTTGCCGACGACGCAGAAGATCGAGATTCGTATCTGCAGCCCAAGTCAGGCAAACAAGGGGTGGCAACTTGTTCCTCCACATCCTCAAGAGGCAGCCTGACCATCGAGCTATCGGCTGCTCTGGGAAAGGGCTGTCTCTCCCAGAAGATCTGTTCCGTACTGGTTCAGAGCAGGGAAAATGTCAAAATTGTGGAAGTCTTCAAGGGGCCAAGAAAGTCACCTTTTAGCCAGCTTGCACGTCAAGAGGCAGTACAGGGGTTTAAGTTGTTGGGTTTTTTTAAAACCAAAACTTAAGATTGATTAGGATATCATTAGGGAGAACACAAGTTCTGCAGGAAAGCTTTGGAAAAAACAGTGTTCCCTACATCAACTACCTAGACAGACAGACTGAACTCTAGCTGAACTGCTGAGTTTTTGCTGGATGAGTCTTATATAAAATGGTTACACATAAAGATGATCACATTCTAGATGACCACTGATGACGGCCCCATCAAAGAATATCATTTTGTTCGAAAACAGTCATTTTGCTTTTTCTTCTCTTTTCCCCAATATTAAATATTTCTTAAAAAGATTACAAAACCAAAATACTCATTTCAACTAAACCTAAGTTACTAACTCTCAAACTTGCAAAAAGTTGAGCCTTCAGATTCCAGAAGAAAATCTGAAATATATTAACTTTCCAACCAAATTTGAAGCACCTCGCAAGACAACAGATTGCAAATTTAAAATTAGATTATAGTGGGAGGCCCTGGTGACAAATCTGTATTTTTCTCCTGGAGCGGAGCTTGAAGGCTGTGAGAACCAGAACAATGATTAAATCCACAGCGAGCAATGAGCCTACAGAAATAAACTTTTGCTAAAATCTGCCAGCCAACAACAAAGATTTCTACTGAACTCACAAGAACCACATAGAAAAATGTACAAGATTAATAACCAAGTGTGAACATACATATTTTATTGTAATTAAAATGTGCTTTTTCAAAAGGGTAAAGGAGAGGCTGAAATTCCACAGTAAGCCTTTGAGTTTCTCGGAAACTCCGGCAGCATATTTAATTGTTTTCAAATCAGAACCTTTTAACCAGCCATTTCTTTTTTGTAAGCCGCTCTCGCATATATTAAAGCACGGGATGGACTCCAAAAAGGCCCTGCAGGCAATTCAAATAAGAGGAGGAGAGAGAGAGGAAGGGATGTCATCAGTAGCTGCTTGATAGCCATTCAAATGCTTTTGTATTGCTAAACGGGTGTAACCATAAACCGCATGCAGCTTATCCAATTTTTCCCCTCCCATGAACCATTATACAACACAGCAAACTCCTAAATAAAAATATATGGACACACATGTACCTTCCCAGGCAGTACTGGTATCCAGCGCAACCTTCCCCAAGAGAGCTGTGGCATTTAGAGGTATAGAATTGCAAATGATACCAAAATGAACAGTTACTGGGACTGCAGAAGCTGTCAGCACCTGCCACTCAGCGATTCCATTACTCTCGCGTCAGAGTCTATGACTATATGCCAAAAACCTGGGGAGAAAGAGGGAAGAAAAAAAAAAAAATCAGACAAAGGGTTAGCAGGAACGGCTATACAGGAGGACGTCTTCTGCCAGGTCCTGTTATCATCACTTACCTAAGAAACACTGTGCAATACAGCATGCAAATGCTGTGCTTAAATTCGAATGATGAAATCTGATGATGGCAGAACAAATGAAAAACCCAGTCGAGTGCCGTCAGCCCAAACCACAGAACACGGAGAGTTCCTCTTCCCACCACTTTGTACAATAAAAATCCCCACAGACATTAACATGCCCCTGCTGAAGACGGTCTGTCTCCGGCAGGGCTAGAAAATCTCAGGTGCAAAATCACACCTGTGTCCGAAGACGACCGCCAAGAAAGGCACCTTCCAGTAAACCAGGGTTTAACTTCGGGCAGCAAGAGGGAACCCAACTGCCCAGGGAACAGGCCCGAAACTGGAAGACCTCTGAGGAGATTTCGCTGCGCAGACTGTCTAATTTACAAAAAGGGCGGTTATCCGAGCAGGGATTTCATTAACATTTTTCAAGGGCGAATCAGACATGTAGGGCAGAGCGTTTACATGCATTTTTGTGCACGGTGAAAGGATCGTTGGGTTAATTGCATTCACTAAGGCAGGGATACAAGAGACCAGCCTGTGCCTATTTAGACCTAAGACAAGTCATAAGAATAGTCCCCAAGTTACACACATGCCTGCACTCATGTGGGTACCAAATCCCAGCCCTTTCTTGGCCTGATACCACTGGCAAGCTCCCTTGCAAGTACGCCAGCTCAAGGTCCAGTCCTGTGAGATACCAAGAACCACAAACTCACCGGAGGACTGGGTGCTCTGCCCAAGCCAGCTCTCAAGTCACCCAACTCCCCCTTCTCCCAGCCAAACACCGGCAGTGAAACATCACTCAACACTGCATGCAGAGTTTTGAGAGTTGTAAACTTTTCCAAATGTCTCAAGGAACAAAAACCTTGGAAGAGAATACTGATGCCCTTCATGTTATTAGAGCTGCTTGGTGGGGAAATTGTGATCCTCAATCTTGGCTGGATTCTCAAAAGAGATGAGAGTCACCGGCTCCTCTCTAAATTAAAAACATTCTCCTTTTCTTTCTCCTCCTTCATGTTCCCCTCTCCGCTCCCCACTTCCCCCTCTTCCCCCAAGCTGTTGGTTGAGATCTGAAAAGCAGTTCATGAATTGCTCAGGAGCAGGCAGAAATTAATAAAACGAAGCTCATTTATATTGAAATGGACTCATTACCATGCCAGCTGCCAATAATTTGCAAGTCGGGAATCTTGCTGACAAACAAGGTCCTACAGGCAAGAGGCTTTCCACCTGCATCTACCGCACGACAAGCAACCCTGCAATGTGCATTCCTCACCTCCAAAAAAAAAGGAATTGTGACCATATTATATCAGATCCACCTGCTGCTGCCCCAGAAAACTTGTCCAAAAGAAGAAAAAAACAGATGCAGCCGAGCATTTTATCAAATTTTCCATCCTGAAGCGGCTTTTGAGGAGTTTGTGACTCAGAAACATCTAGTGCAGCCTGAAGAGAACTCTGATCACTTCTGTGAGAAACCAACTAAAACATCACCCACCCCCCATGCCGCCTGTGCTCCTCCAACAAAAATCATTCTTCTTCTTCTTGCACTCATTTGTTAAAAAGGTGGGAAGATCCAAAGTGGATGTTTACAACTGGATACTGGATTATCCAAATCCTCACTACACTCCAGTACATCAGAAGGGCTGGCAATATCCTTTGCCACGAACAGATGAGTACCGTGCACACACGGCTCCTCCAGAAGAGAAGGATTCATCATTACCCACAGATTCTCTCCTGAAAAGGTTTGTTCCTATTAACTTTTACAACTTGGAGAGTCTCTCCCAAATGAAACCAATCCATACTTTTCAAGAACAACATCAGATTTTCTTACTTCTCTTTGTCTGCCATCAATACGCACTGGAAAGGTCCTCACCTCCATGCTTCCCATTTCACCCTGACAGCCCAGGCTCTGCCGCAGTAGAAATTCTGGGGGTCTGCAGTGCTGAGGCAGCCTCGGACAAGGACTTCCCTCCAACAGGGTCTTAGCAAAAGGGGATGCCCACGCTCCTCCACCAGGAGGAAAGGCAGAAGCAAACACAGGCCCAGCCCCACGGCTTGCTTCCCAGCACAGAGCCCTTCCCTGCACAGGACACGTTTGCTCCTGTGGACACTTGCTCTGTCAGTGGAGCCTGACCAAGGGGGAAGCTGACCACATGTTCAGACCACCAGTAACTCACCAGTAACTGTTCTCGGGGTAGATGGACAGTTGTAAACAATCACACCTGCAACAGTTCATCTTGTTAAAAAAGAAACGTCAGATAAAGATTTTCAAACTTCCATGCTCAAGGCAAAATATTCAGTCTTAGAGATGACTCCTGCAAATATGCATACACACACACACATATATACATCTATGATGCATGTATGCATGCATGTATGCCAATGTCTACATATGTCAATGCAACTCCTCTTGTTCTTTGAAGGTTTGGAAGTAGCACAGCTGTATTTATTTCATAGCCACAAAACAGCGCCTTGAAAAATCAGGCCAAGAAGTTCCCACAGGGCTCATCACACAGCAACTTAAGTCAATCCAAACTGAGGAAGCTTGCAGCAAACCACCATGAATGGATTAAATGAATGCATAGTTAGGAAGCAGAATATATTAAAGGAGCACCTTGTTACTCATCACATCTGCTACCTGTGATTCTAGGTAGAGCAAAAAGGTTTGACTTTCACATGCTAGGAGGAGTTTGCAATGCCAAAAGATTAGGAAAAAAAACAGCACACCTGTTTTCTTCTTGCTTGCGGACACCTGACATGAACAATAATGGATGAAAAATACGGAAGCTGTAGTTTTCCGAAAGCCTCCTTTTCAAAGCATAACCCTTCCTTTCCAGCAAGGAAAAAATAGCATGGAAGTATATCCCTTTGTCCAGTGAACATGAAAAGTTCACTAGAAGGACGACAGCTCTCCTTCAATTCTATTTTTGTTTTTTGATCTTATGATGCATCATTTTTGCCAGATTCCAAATGCATCTGCAGATGTGACATCAGTTGGTCATTAAGCAAATCTTCAACCAGCTTTGAGAGGGCCTTGGTAATTCTACCGTAAACCATCAGGATATATACACATAGACAGAAAGCAGTAGTCATTTCATACAGAAACTATTTAATATTAATCAGTGGCTCTGGGCTGTATTCCCCACCCACGATCCCAGTTTCACACCATTGTTACTCTGCTGTTCGATTCTGTTTCCTGAAATGGAGAATCAGGCCCTTCATTTGTAACTGGAGGCGACATTTTGTTACCCTTTATTACCACTAGTTATTATGAATTGCTGCCGAAATCAATCTATCAAATCACCTACCCTGAGAAGAACGTAAGTGCTCTAGTATGCTCCAGGGTTCTGGTGCCCTGACAACTCTGGCTTTCCCCATCCCATACCCCTAGGCTGCCCTCAACAAACGAAACACTGCAACCCACAGGAGATGGACGGGTGGGTGGGTGGGTGGGTGGATGGATGGATGGATGAATAGGTGGATAGAAGCTGCTCTATGCCCAGATCTTTGTCTGAGAAGGCTTTCCGTGGCGGGGCTGGGTGCACGCATGGGTTCAGAAATGTAATTCAGAAACGCTCCAGGCTTCCCCATTCTCAATGTAGTCACTAAAACTACGTACAACACTGAGCTCTGAGACTGACTCTAGTGGATTGCAGAAGCCAGTTGACTTTTAAACCAGCAAAAATAAAAGACAAACATGCTCCTTTTTGTGTTTTCTTTCTATGACATCTAAAATGCCAGAGAAATCTTTTGTTTGTGAGAAAAATTGATTTTAAACCAACCACAGCTTATACTACCTGTCAAAGAGAACTGCAGCTCCTGAAACTGGAGCATGACAACAATGACCATCCAGACAAGGCTGGGGGGACCATCTGCAGGTCTGTAAGAATTGGCCAGCAGAACTGGAATTGCAAAACCTCTTTGCAACCGTCTCACTAACATGCAACCTTCGTGTCTGTCATGGTTAGGAGAACAATGCTGGGTAATCGCTCCAGATGAAGAGGAGGGGAAAGAAAAATAAACCCACATTCTCTTTGTGGAGAACTTATAAAGGAAAGATGTGGGAAGCCTTGTTCTTCCAGCTGTAGCACCACACCTATGAGAATTTCTAAGAGAGGGAAGAAAAGGCAAAAAGAGAGAGAGGAAAGAAAAGGCAAAAAGAGAGAGAGGAAAGAAAAGGCAAAAAGAGAGAGAGGGAGGAAGGTCCATCAGGAGACCTAAAACCTCCATAGAGCCAACAGTCAGCCACCCCCAAATCATAGCTAAAGAAAACAAAACCAGAAACATGGCACTGACAAAGCACCGTGGGGTCTTGGTAATAAATTAATGGAAGAGAAGAGCAGGTAGCCCAAGGGAAAGCCCCCTCTTCAGGGTTTCTATATTTATACGAGGGGATGTGAATAATTGACACGGTTGTGGGTTTGTTTGGTTTTTAATCATTTTTACAAGTATCTGAACGTGATTTAAGTCTTTCCCCTTCCCTTCCCTTTTATTTTTAATGATGGGAAAATCCCCCTTTCTTCCCTAGGGGAAATCTGCAAGGTTTTACACATTTACAGAAAAGGGCAAAGCAGGGAAAGGATTCTAATTTCAGATCATCAGACATAAGCAAATCTATGGGAAGCCACAAGGGCAACTCCCTGGAGCCTGTGGGGAAGACGAGCAGCACTTGCGCGCTGCGTCCTTGGAAGCAGAGGGGTTTTATAACCCTCTCCAGGGAGCTGCAGCCAGCACTAAGCCAGGAGGGAGCTGCAGGGAAGAAGGAGCCCACTTGGCCTCCAAGGAGGACGAGAATGAGAAAGGTAGCTACAAGGACTGCGTGTGCATTTATGTTACTTAAAAAAAGAAAAAGAATGCCCAAAATGCAGCTGAAATAAAAATAAGGTGCGGTTTGTTTATTTACCTTAAGGTTATGCATTATTGTTATTACACTTTGCTTGAAAAGGGCTTTCTGCTTGTGCCAAATGAGCACAGAACTGCTGATACACAGTGAGGACGGGATGTGCCAAATGCATCAAAAAACCACTTTATTTAGAAGTAACAAGAAAATGTTCAGACCAGGAGACAGAGCCCTGAATGGATCCATCAGAGCACTCACTGCGCAGCCGAGGATGGGCAGCTGGAGGAGGGAGCAGGGAGAAGCAGAGCGGGACACAGCGGACCGTGCATGCACAGAACCATCACCCAGCGCCACCATCTCCAGCAATAAAAATTGAAACCCTTGGCTTAAGTGACCGGGGAGCCACTGCAGGCAGGATGTGAAGGATTAAAAGGTTGCGGAAAAAAATTAAGGCCGATAATTGGGGGAGGGGGAATTGGAGAGGAAGCGTTTAGTGTATATCCTCATTTAAGCTCAGAGRTAAGTAATCTGATTTTCAAGCAATGCCAAAGACCTCACACAGATCATTAAGATGGTGCCTGAGATATGAAGACAAGTATCTAATTTTAGATACCCCAACTTAAGTACCAGGGAGGGATTCCAGAGGTCTACAGAAAAATAGGCGGCAAATTAAACTCGGGTGAATGCACGATCAGAGCAGCTTTCACATTTTGGTCACACTCTCTCTGATGGAGAATGAAGTGCCTCACTGAGGTACAAAAACATTATAAGGTATGCTATATAATTAGTAGAAAGGGTGTAAAAGTAGCAACAACTTCCGCGATGAGGCCACAAGGGAAGTATAATAAAGAAAAGGATCGAAGCAGAGGATGTCCTTTTAAGTTTATAGCATGCCTTGCGGAAGTTTTGGTACCAGTCTCTCTCTCCGTGAGCTGCTACTTTTAAATCAGTACTTCACAAGATTCAGTCTTCACTGAAATTGTTTGCCAGGGCCACTGCGGCGGGCTAGGATGGAGAGGCCAGCAGCTGCAGCACCGCAGAGCAGGGCTCAATTCCTGCCTGGCAGCCTGGCTCCTGTGTCATCTTGGGCAAGACGGGAAGACTCCCCATAGCTCTTTTCCTCTCTGCAAAGCATGAACATAGAGCTCTCATCCACTACAGAAAGACCCACGATGGCCATATCCCCAATTTAAAAGGGCACTGGGTGACTCCAAGGAGGAAAGCCACGTTTACCCTGAAGAAAGCACATGTTAAACATCCCACGCTTCCTGAAAATAAGACAGCTTATTGCCTGGCATGTCAGCGATGCCATGGCCGGGTTGCTCTGGCATCTCCAGGTGGAAATGTTAGTGGGACAGGGCAAGGCGGAGATGCTTGAGACAGGAGTTCACCCAGGCCAAAAACAGGACTATCAACAGGACTACCAGCCTCAGCCTGCACCGAGCGCTCCTGCCGGGGCTGCCGGAGAGGACAAGAGAAACAAGAAGGAGCCCCAGGTGAAGAGGCAGCCGTGCTTCACAAAACCCGACACTGGGAATTATAACTACTGTTTATTCAGAGCCTGGGAGGAGAGCCGAGCAAGCATATGACCAAATGGGTGCTGTTTTCACCTAGTGTGATGATACCAACCGCAACAGAGCAGGTTTCTCAGCCTGGCATTACCATAGTATAAGCCCTCAACGTTTCTCCAGCACGCAGAAAAAAAGAAAACATTCATGCAAAACTTGGCTGGTCTGTACCAGCTTGCCACTGTCAAAGTTAAATTAAGCACTCAGATTTTATCTTGCACGTCCTGACAGAACCTGATCACTCAAACACCGTCACAGAGATGTATCCGCACTGCAGTTAAGTTTATCTGGGTTTACTGGTTTTAGTCACAACTGGTACATCACATCTCCTGACACAGCTTCTGCTGAAAGCTCTTCCCCCGCGGGAGGAACACACAACACCAAAGGCCACACGTTGGGTGTTGTTGCTTTAATTAAGAGGGGGCAAAACCCATGAGGGATCGTAATCCCAGGGGARGACACCCTTGGGGCTCAGGGTGTGAGCCCCCACCCTGGGAAGACGCAAGCAGGGAGCACAGAGCCCTGCCACGGAGTGGGGAAATGGACCGATCAGCAAACGTTTTTGAGAGGAAAAGCCAAAACTATCAAAAGTCAGGCTATTCATGATGGAAAGCTGAAACCTGCCAGCTCTGAGTGTGGCCTCAAAATAAAATTAATGCCTTGCCTCCGTTTTCAGTAAGGGCATGGGGGAGCAAGGCATGTGAATCATCACGTCTGAGGTATCCAAGGAGCAAAATTCGAAGAGCTTAAAATGTGCCAGTCATCAGGAGTTTTGAATCTGCATCCCAAAACTATGAGAGAAGCGATGCAAGCAACCACAGGGATACGGACAATAATTTTTATATTAAAACCTGCAGATCAGGATCCTGCCTGGGTCATACCCACCTGTCTGGCCTCAACGGCACGCAAGGCTGGAGAGCACAGCTGAGAGACGAACAGGGAATGACATGGGAAGAAAGGAGAAATTGAATAAAATGCAATATGGATTGTGGCACGCTACTCTGAGCTCTTTCTCCAACAAGATGACCCATTTTCCAGGGGAAGAAAGGGCAGAAGGTATCTTTCCAGGAGACTACTAGTTAAGCTGAAGATGACGAAAACTGGCATGGGAATTATGAAATGCATAAGAAATTTTGCAAAGAGGTTGTGCTGAAAGGAGAGTTATCTGGCTCAAGGGACCAGGTTTTTTAATGCTTTCAATGATGACACGCAAAGAAAAAAATGTACCAGTGACTTGTGCTGATGACACAAAGCTAGAAAAAGTCACAATACAGAAGAGACCTTTTGTATTGATCCCAGAGGACCATAGGCCCCCGATGTGATAAAAGTGACAAAAAAAGCAAATGTAATCAAAAGATGCACCAAGCAAGACCTGCCCAGAAGAAACAGGAGTGAATGCTGCCACAGAAGACATCGACCTCATCTGGAATAACATGTGCAATCCAGGCCAGACTACCTTCAAGAAAAGCAAGGCAGATACAATGAAGCATAGAGCTTCACTCTGAGAGGCAAAAACAACAGGACTGTCTCATGTGGCAAAACAAGAGGCTGCAAAAGGACGTGATTTATGTTCACGGGCAGAAAAGGGTAGGTTAAAAAAATCATAAATTCAAACAGTTGTATTCATAGTAATTTCATCCTGACAAAACAAGGAAGGCAAGGTTAAAATAAACTGTGCCTTCATCCTGCTCCCTCTCCCCTTCACAAATGGCCTTGAGACAGGCAGCAGTCCCTGGTACTAAGCTCAAGCAGGGAGACCTGCCTAAAAGTAGCCAGCCCCCAGCGTGTGTGTGGGATCTCCCAGGACAAAAGAGATGCACAGCAGGCAGGTCCCAGCCATTCCAGCATGACTGGTGCTGCCCCGGGAGCTGAAGGAGCAAGTCAGGGTGATCTCTCTCTCAGACATGTTTCAGTGGACAAAGATTGAAGGCTACAGAAGTTTTGCACAATAATTTCTCTTGGAGAGATTAAACTCTGCCTCTACAATAACAATTCTGTAGTCAAATGGGACACAAGTATGTAGCAGAGGTGCGGCTTTGTGCGCTAGCAACCCCAGTGGATCCAACTGGCTTGCTCAGGAGATGATTACTGCCCTGGATTTCATGAACTGACCAACCTTGATGGGATCCATGGACTGCAGTTGCATCAAGGGAGAGAGGTCATCCTTTCAAAAGGTGTGAAACTCAATTTTTTTCTGAGAAATATGAAAAAAGTAATACATTGATGAAGCTGGGCTAATTCTCCATAATTTGGCAGGCAACAGTAGTTGGTTCAAGTTCTCCTCTGGCTTTGTAAACTATGGTCAATAAAGGCAAAATGTTGCTACTGGCACACATAGGCTACCTGTAATCCGTGCAAAGCCAGCACTGACAGTTGGCCAGCTGTGGGTCTTGTACCTTTGAGCTCCTGACATCCTACAGAGCAGACTGCCAAAAACAGCTTCAGTGTTGTTCTTCTTTTGAAAACAATTCAAAAAGTATCACCAGAGAAAGAGCAAGAAGAGGTGTTCCAAATCCTAGGTGGGAATTTTCCAGCACCAAGCTCTCACTTTCTCGTAGTGCCTCAATATTTAAATATTATATGAAAAGCATAAGCAACTAATTACAAGACAAACTGAGGACAACTGTTCCAGGAGCATCTGATAATGTAGTAACTCAAGAAAGCCTCCTGTGAAGATGCCTCCCACAGGAGAAGTGGAAATGSAGATTCTAAGCTCACCAGACAGAGGACTTTCATCTGAACCTCCCTGGTTTTGGAGGATTGACAACCTCTTGGGTATAGGATGGAAAGGAGCATGCAGGTGTGTGCACGCGTGCCGGGGTGAGGGTGGGGAAGCCACTCTTTCTCTATTTATTGAAGTATCTGGAAAATTAAGTTTTCAATTGAGAATACTGAGTTTAAGTCAAATCTGTGGTTGTAGCAATTGCTCAGAGCCTCGGATCTTGCCACACGTCTGCCTAATCCCGCCTGGGAGCTCCAACGGCACAGTATCACTTGACTGCGGCCCTCCACAGCTTATAATTGGCTCCAGAGTTACTTACCTGTCCCAAACTCACAAACCACTTTTCAGTGAATAAACCATTCACCAAAAAAAGAAAAACTGATTGCCTAGCCCGAAGTGAAACATTACTGGAAAGTCACCCTGTAGAGCTATTTATTAGAGAGCGCGCTACAGATGCCGCCTGACTGAAGCACGACCAGAGCGTTGGTGGAAAACTGCTTACTGTCAGCTCTGGTTCAATGCCTTTTTTATAAAAGAAGGTCACTAATAAAATGTTCTGCCTTAGTATTTATAAGAAGAATATTTTCTTACCTGTAGCAGTTACTGCGGGGTATAGTCACATAAACGAAACATTATACAGTGCTAAAATATTATAACATGCTTAAGTGGGATTTTTTAAGGAATTCTAAAGTATGCATTAGAAATGCAAATGAAACAATAGCTGTACCTCTTCAAAAATGCCAGGTTGGTGAAATATCAGCCACATCACCAAACGAAGACACAGTAAATCTACACAGCACTTGATATTTTCAGCAGTAGTAAGTGTCATTCCGTCATTTCAATGCTTCACATTGGTATGTGGCCCAAAATAGTACTAAAAGAAAATAACCAGTTTCCTCTTTAAATTTAAAGAGTGGTAGATGATTTTAGTAGCTGAGAAAGCTACTGGTATTTTCTGTGGCATCATTCCCAGCCCAAATGAAAATAAAAACTGCAGTAAATGTACAGATGGTGTATTTGCGGGCACACTGACAATATTCACCTATGCCCATGTTACAAGTGAATTATTCAGTCCACCTGAGCTCACAACAGTTCCTGAATTCACATGAATGGCATCTGTCTGACAAAGGGAGCGATCTCCAAACTGCAGGAAAGACCGCACTTTACCAATAATTTCCCAGCACTGTTTTTGCCTGTATTGCACACAGCATCCCCTGTGTTACTGGATAAAGTGATTTTTACTCAAATGGGTGTCAAAAATAGTCAGGGAGCCTGAATTTCAGTCCTCTTGAAAGCCATGGTTACTCCCTCTTTTGCCAAAGCCACCAGGAGAGATGACTCCTCCGTGCCTTCCACTCCACCAGCAGCCACAGCCTCACCATATTTCCATACTGATCCTACAGACCTAGGGCAGAAGGAGTAACTTATTTATTTTGCAGCAAGTGGATATACCTCAAAGACAAAGCAGCACATTTAAAAGGGAATTTTACTGCCATTTTAAAAGGGAATTTTAAAGGGAATCCCTTTAAAGAGGGGCCAAAAGAGAGAAGCAAAGGACACCTTTACAATTGAGCTAAACAAAGACTCCTTGGTTTTGCATTGCTTGCACCAGCCTTTGCACCTCTTTTGAAAGACAATATCCTTTGTGCTGGTTCAGAGGTCTACTGCTGAAGTTTTCAGATCGCTAGTACAGAGTCTGCCCTACAGATGCTCTGGTGACCTCTGGACATTTTGCCAGTCTTCCCATCTTAAAAGATCACCTTGTCACTCAGCATTGACGGGCTGCACATCCCTTCAAGTCACTCAAGAGGGAAATAAAAATATTTCAAATGCGATTCCCTCCTCCTCTTGTTTACTTGTTCTTTTCCACCACTTTTCAGAGCTGACATACCTAAATAAAAAGAGGAGGAGGGGGGGAAAAAGGCAGTATTTTGCACTTTCTCATTTACAGTTTTTAAGCAACTCAAATCCTACAAAACCTTTGCCAAAAAGTTATCCCCTGTACATGAAATGAGGAAAGACAGCTCTGTGCAGTGCAGGAATCTAAGCACGGTCTCAAGCTTCAGGCCAGACCTACGTTACAAGTACTTGCCAGCACACCTATGTCAGTCACAAATTTGACGGAGCGTGACCTCTGATTATGCCTGCAGAGGCCACTGCAATACAGTTATAGGAGCAAAACTGTGACATGACTTAAAGTAACACTTTTTTTTTTCCCCTCAAAGAAAAACAAKCTTAGAATAAGCTCTTCCAGCCGAAGCGCTGTTTTGCTGGCGTAAGCGCCAGCCGCGTGAAGGCGGCTTTGTACCCCTGCGAGGAGGCTGTGCTGGCGCACCGCACCAGCCCGTGCTGCTAACACCCCTCTGCCCTCCCTGCACCCCGCTCCTGCCCCTGCCCTCAGCGACGCCATGCCTTTCTCCATTCCTCCCCATGCCTTTCTCCACTCCTCCGCCAGCCCTGGCGCTCTCAGCTTGCTAAGAGGGGAAAGTCACTCTTTTCTCCCTGTTGCGCAAAACCTGGGCTGCTCCAAGCAGCCTCCGGTCGCTGCAACACGGAGCAAGGCAGACGCTCTCCGTTTTGTGCTGCTGCAGCCCGTGGCTGTCAGTCTGCGAGGCTGCCGGCTCCCGGCTATGCTGAGGGTGGGCAGAAACCCTCAGGTCTATCAGGGGAAGAAAAAGCGTCGCCCTCCACAGTGCTGACACCATCCTTTTCTTCAAAAGGAAGCTGTCGAGCTTATGCATATCGGTCTCACTGGGAACAAGCCACCACAGGAGCGATCCAGGCCCTCCCACCTGCAGAAAGCAGCAGCTCTCTTAAACGCCTCGCTTTGGGCCCGGCCCAAAAGCCTTAGTGAAATCAGTGGAAAATTAATTCAATGGGCTTTGGATCAGGCCCCCGAAGAAGTAATGAGGTTTGAAGAGTCGCACACAAAACCAAAAAGCTTAGCCCGGCTCCTGCTGTTTCTGAATTGCAATGGGAAATTCTTCTTTGCCTCATGCATGTACTTYCACACCAAAAAGGAAAAGGCAAAATGTAGCAAAGAACGGAAAAAAAAAAAAATCTCAGAGAAACAAGATGTTATTTCTCTGGCCTTTCTAAAAACCATTTCCTCAGCGGTCATTTTTGGCACCCTTTTCTTTGGCTCACAGTTCCCCTCACCAGCCGGGCTGTGCCYGGGGCCTCTAAAGCCGGCTCCACTCACCCCTCTCTCGGGGGCTGTCCCACCAGGGTTTGGCTGTAGGGAAGGCTCCTTCTCCTCCCCTTCGCCCTCCTACGGCCCCAGTGAGGAAGAGGAGGAGGAGGAGAAGGAGGAAGCAAAGGCAGAGGCAGCAGCGCTGCTGCTCTCACCAGCTGCCGGCTCCCGGCATCGCCCCAGGTAGCAGTCCCAGGGCAGCACATCTCACTTTCCCGTTTGAAAAATAAAAAAGGTGTGCTTCAAAGAAACTCACAGTAAGCATTTTGAAAACACCCTTGTTAACATCTTATAWATAGTTTTTCTAAATACCTGAAATTCCCACAGCAGCTACGTTCAGGCAGGGTACCCAAAAAGCAACCAAACACTCTTGTTCCTCTGCAAAAAGCGTTCATTGCTTTGAACTTTCGAGAGCCAAATGAAGACAGCACAGGCTGGAGAAAAATCATCTCTTCTTTCAGCCCATCTCACAGGCTGTAGAATCCACTGTACCGTCCTCCTGGTGACGTCTGTAAGGTTGCAATTAGCTACCAGTATTTCTGTAATCTTATAGAGTGTAGCAAACAGTAAGTCCATTAACTGTGACATTTTTGTGGGATTTCTGTCGGTTCGTTTGTTCCGGAGGCTTATTTTTATAAAAGATACAGAAACCTGATGGCCTTCCTTTGTTTGCAGTGTTTCAGACAGATTCACCAACTTTCWGGGTTCATTTCAGGTTTAATTATTAGATTAATAATTATGTACACAGGCARTAAATCCCTTTTAAAGATAGCAAAAACATTTGAAGACTAACTTAATGTTAAAAACAAGAGTTACGCTCCTCCAAGCATCACCCGAAATCCCACTGCACCAATTAATATGCGGGATATCGTTTCGTCTGACCACTTATCAGCACAGCAGGTCACAAGGGAGAAGTAATGTAAACCAGCCGTGTCTGCAACGGTTCTGAAATGAAACAAATAAACTACTACAGTGACGGCTGGAAATGTGGTTTGAGGCCAGTTTCTACCACCCCCATTTGCCGTGAGCTCTGCTTTACCCTGAAAAGTCTTACTGATTTCACCAGATGGAGGAACAGGGGGAAGAAGGTGGGTTTTGGCAGAGACCTCATTCCCTGGGATAGGGTGGTGGGGCACGGAAAGGGCCCCATGYACCGCCAGCCTGGCAATTTAGGGGTCAACAGCAAGCACCGGTGTAGAGGGGGGCACAGACCCCCGGGATGCGGACAGGGATGGGCACCAGCACTGCTCGTGGGTATCAGGGCTGCTCGTGTGCTGCAGGCAGAGGAAAGGGGCAAACTGCCCCCCGACCACCTCTCCCCTCCCCGTCTCAAAACAGAGTCCGGGCAGCAGCCCCTGCGGGAGGGCTGCGAACAAAAGAAGCCAGACATGAGGTTTGGCSCGTCTTATCTACGCCCAGCTGTGGGAAAGGAGGGAGGCACTCGATTATCGCTTCTCACACAGGTTTTAACATGCCTGAACGTATTCTCTGYCTCTTAAAAAAAAAAAACAAAAAAAAAAAAAMCACACACATGAAAAGGAATGTATAATCACTTTTGCAGGGTACCTTTCCGCTCCAGCTTGCAGAGTCTGCCCCGCCATGTACTTTTCCCAGCACAAGGTGACTTGCGAAACATTTTACACAATGGGCGCCTCAAACTTTTCAAGGGAAACAACTTCCCCCGGCCCCACCAGCAAATTAGGCGGAGGCCTTTGCTGACGGCTCCCATACCGATGAGGAAAAACACCCTGGTGAAATCTGAACATAGAGGTGAAATTAAAAAAAATAAGCGTTTGTTTGCACAGCAGATGCAGGAAGCTCCGGCCAAACGTGCATCCAAGTGCATCCCAGGCTGCTGGGTTTGGGTTTTCAGTCAAACAACTCTTGCGGTACCCGGAGGAGGCACGCACCCAACACGCTGTGACCTTTTCATTTAGCATCTACAAAAATGCCAAAAACCCCCTGCCTGGATGACACTAACCAATACTGCAACATGCAGGTGCGTAAGATGGCAGGTAAAAATCTTCACAAGAATAATTTAGTTGTGGGCAGGCAGAAAGCGATGCCAACTCTCTGCCAAGTAATATAAGTGCATCTCTCAGGGCCATTCACAAAAGCTGGTGCTAATTTGAGGCACAAAGCATTGAGAAAAACCCAGACCATGAGGGAAGGCAGCTAACAAGATCTGGAATATCAGAATGGGAGGGGAAAGGAAAGGGATTGCAACTAATCTTCCTAACAAGCAAAAAGGCTGGGAAAACTCTAGGAAGGTTTTGTGCAGGGATTTATACGTGCGCACAGGAGCTCAGCGAGGTTAATAACCTGCTCTTCTTACAACGCCACATGTAAATACGCAATTTTAGGGCACGGGCCAACTTTGTAAGTTTATGCTCAATAGTTCCATTTTGATCTTCCTCCTTAAAACCTGGCTTCAACCGCGTTTTGAAAAGGAAACGAGTTCTATACTTGTCTTAACAAGTGGCCAACACCTGCTCCAGCACTTTTGGTTTTACTGTATTGTTTGGGGTTTGGGTTCTGTTTTTTAAAGCCCAACCTAACAGGCTTAGGTTAAAAAAAAAGGGCCGTAACCAGTTTTGGGAACAACAGAGAAAAAGACTTTATTCATTCACTCCTTTGTTTTCCAGAAACTTATCCTGACATTGCTCTGTCAATACATCAGGAAAAATGCAGAAAATGCCAACATAGGCAGGATGGTGCTTCCAAAGGAAAAGGTACGGCCCTGCTTTGGCTCCCAGTTTCTTCTGACCAAGCCTATATTCTGGGACATTTCTGTATCATCAAGAGACCCTTTACTGGAACTTTTAACAAGAAGGGAAAACACAGCAGCATCCCATTTGCCAAGTGTAATTTGTTTATGCAAGTTTTCCAGAATCCATGTTCTTTTCCCCCACAGAAATCTAATGTCCACTTGCAAGGAAGGTATTTAAATGCTATAATACGAGATCTGATCAAAGCTCAGCACTGCCGTAACATAAGTTGGTTCCCACTACACTCAAGAGATTCTTTTTATATGAACACTCACGTGACTGAAGTTAAGTATTGTCCCACAGTGCTACACCAAGGTCATTATTTCAGATATCACCCTGAGAAGTAACTTTATTAAAAGAAATAAAATTAAAAAATTATGCAGAATTCCAGACAGAATTAGCCCATAATTCAAGTGAGCAGCTTGAAGTGCAGATCAATGCGAAGCAAGATTGCTATAGCACGCCTATCGGCAATGAAGCCATCCCCCGGCTAGCATTTCTTCCAGGGAATTTTCAGATGAAGATTAATGGAGACATGAGGACAGCTCTCAGTTTAACCTGTCAGCCAGTGACTTCGGACTAAATTGAATTATGAATTGTTGATCCCATAAGAACGCTACTTAGACATTTTTTTGCAGTGTACATCACTTAAGACGTTATCCATCAAAATGAAACAGAAACGAATTTTTTGTCAGCTGTGTGCAATTTTGCCCGATTAATTCATTAATGGAGTTTGAGAGAAATATTCAGAAGAGTGTCACGTGGTGTGAACAGATAAATGTCCTACTGGACATATTTTCTAACTTAGCCTGTATTTAAGTCAAGCATTAAATAACAAAATGAACAACAGCGAATGCAGTTCTTAGTACTAACCTAAAATAAAAAAAAAAAAACAACAAAATGCAGTTAATTTTGTTGATTCATTTGCTGTGCCAAGTGTAACACGTTGCTAAATTTCTACTGAAAGGATATCATTTACAAAGACCATTCTTGCACTACTGGAGGTATGCAAGCAACAATTTGAAACACTAAAACCAGCCTGGCCCATGGCACAGGAGTAATATCCCAAGTCCATATGCTCAAACACCTCAGCAGCTTCTCCAGTGGGTTTTGAGCTGTGGTCTCCGCAGCGGCCCGTGGGAATCCGCAGGAGGGGACTGGGAAGAGTACGGCCGCAGCTGCTACGCAGCACGCCGCCCGCTGACGCCTTCTACGGGATTCACGCCCCTACTGGAACGGCTTTAAGGATGTACTAACCAAAAGACGGTGAAAGCCACTGCACAAAAGTACAGGCTGTGCGCACTGGAACGGGTTTGAATTTGCATATCGAGAAGAATAAATCAGGATAAATCACATTCGGTATCATGACAACTAACCATAAATTTTAATTTAGCTGACGTGAGACCAAACATGACGTCCTGGACTAGGTTGACCACAACGTTGTGATTGATGTCACACTAACTTGATGCTTAAATACATTAATATTTTGCTATTTAGACAAGCCTTAAGTAAAACCTCAAAATCCTACCAGTATTTTCAAATCCATTTAGATGAAGAAACATTGATGCAACAGCCATCCAGCTTTTCTGAGGAGATTACAGTACTTTTCATGAAAGAAGCCAGGAAGCAATTCTATATGCCAAGTCAGTAAACAGAATTAGATTTAGAAATAGAGGAGTAATAATTCCATTTTTAATCAGGGAAAATGGCAGAAATAATCAAAAACTAATAATCGTTACGGAAACCCAGCTGAAACATTTCTTGATTTTAAATTACAATGGTCTTGCATTGGACTAACAGAGAGTTGTATTTAGAATATTTTCAATGTTCTCTTGCTAAAAAAAGCACTTAAATTTACTGCATTTTTAATTAAAAGAATAACCTACAGGACTTGGAAGAAAAACTTGGTACAGCTTTATGGATTACTCTGCTGCAAAGAAAAACACTCCATCAAGAACAACTCCATCAAGCTCCATCAAGAACAACTAAAAACTTCATCACATAGTTCAGGTGAAGTTCAAAATAACTACTAATATTAAATTTTACTAATATAAAATGTAGATAATACAGTATTTTCTCTTCTCTCCTCACTCTTATATATTGTGATTTCATTGCATTGTCTTAATCTTTTCACCTATTAGCAAGGGATCATAAATATCAACAGGAGGGCTGGTTAGGGTGCGGCGGCTAAAATCATCCCCATGGGTGTACCCAAGTGCACTGCTCTGATTTTAACTCGGGCGTACAGGCTGAGCCGTACGGCTTAATGCCGTATTTCGCCATGGCTGCTGCAGGGGCAGTAACTTCCAATAGGGGACCGGTACGGACAGCTGCGGGCAAGTCAGTGACTCAGTGCCCAGTTTAATTTGCTATTACAGAAGACAACACCCTTAGCTACCTTTTCTTCGGCGCTTTCAGGACCAAGCGCTCCACCCATGGCTGCTGCCCCGGCCAGATCCTGTGGCTACTCCATTGCACACCCCAAACTCTTCTCAGCTAGTGGGACTTTTAGAGGCATGAAGAAACCTAAACTCYGGTCCCCATACAACCTTTTTGGCAACAAAACCAAAAAAAGTCAGTTCAGAAGTCATGATTTTGTAGAGACACAGATGTGGTGATATCAACAAACAGGTGCCCTCTGCTGCAGCTGAATGCCATTTGCACAGGAAAATCAACTCCACTGGTGTTCTTGGTACCAACGGCGCTGAAGGAGGCAAGGGAAACCTCACCATAAGCAGGGAAACTCTCACCTGGGGGTCCTACAGACCTCCAGGCATTTCCAGAGGGACGCAGCACTGGCTCAGCCCTCTGAGCATTCTCACGCCTTCAGGAGTTGGCTGCCCAACTCCAATGGCACAGTCCAATGTGCATACACATCCCTGACGACAGCCCAAAGAGAGTAGCTATCTGCACCGGTCTGCGACAAGCTGGAAGCATAAATGGTCGTTTAGTCAAAAAAAAACCCTCAATTTCTATATGAAATCATGATAACCCAGCCAGGCTCACGATTTTGCCTCACACTCTTAGGTATCAAGCTCTTCACATACATTTATGTTTAATCCTGTGAGAGCTATTACAATGTCATAATGAAAATAAAATAACAGCTTTCAAGTGTAGCTATTGAGATAATCACATTCAGCCAGAAACAATCGGAAAGCTCGAGTCCTCAAATCCACGATTTACAGTGAAACAGCTAATGCTAACAGGTAGCATTTCAGATCACATCTTGTACTGCTGAATAAATTTGACAACGTTATACAACGTTGTCCCATCGGGTAGACCTATTTTCTGTTATTAGCCTGATGAAATAACCTGCAGTACTTACATTGGGCATGTTCATGTTCCTGTTGTTTTCTTTACACTTAGCACCATTGCTTATTTTCACATATTCAAGAGATTTTAGGAGAAGTCAGATCAGACATGTGGGGGATGCTTTTCAAAAAATGGCATGTGCCTTTAGAGCTGAGGCTTCTTTCTTCCCTAAACTTTTAAATTCTAGAGGATTCTCTTCAATTGCAAGCCAAGAATTTCAGCGTGCAGCACCCAGGCTTTCTGACAGGTTTATTAGTTTATTCAGTTGTGAAGCTTAAGCGAAGGCTGTTTCTTACAGCRAAGGTACTAGATTAGGGCTCCACTCTCAAACTTAATTCCACGGATTCACAGGCAATTATCTTAAATCTCCCTGCATCTCAAATCTCCTTTTACAGATGGAGAAATTACTTTCCTGTATCTCTGAAATAGTCAGAATAAATCCATTTATACAGGTGAGGTGCTCAAGCAGGAGACGTGGTAGTGACAGATATCTAGTTAGACAGAAGGGACTGTGCTCAACACCACATAATTTCATCAGAGTATCAAAAACCGCGTCACTTTGCTTCACATAAAAGGCTTCTCTAAAAGGAAGCAAAAGGAATCATATGCACCTCCTTAAGAGATGACCAGAATTAGTCTGATATACAGACTTGTAGGACCCAATTACTTTGAGATAAAATTGCAATAAATTGTAGGTCAGGCATGGTGGAATACGAATCCCTGGCCTCCAGCATTCACCTATTAGGTTTAAAAAGAGAGGTCGGAAGAAGATAACTCTCTTATTGCTCTATCAGTTTTACTACTAGAGACTCTAAATGTGAAATTTGGTCTAGCTTTAGCAATAAAAAATTATTTTCATTTGCCAACATCCCAACCCTCTGCCTCTCAAGAGATCCAGCTGGGAGTCTCACTGCGCTCCAGGAGCGGTGGGGTGGGTCCAGCCTTAAGCACCCGCCAGATTGACCCAGCCAACCCTCCCGGCTTTTGAAAGCCCTTTGAGTGGAGAGCTGAGAAAGCAGGAGAGCAGAGAGGCTGGACAGACCTCCGCACAAATGTATTTATTTCCGAGACCTCCAAAGAATTTTGCTAAAAAAATCTCACGGCAACAAGTTTTGGTACCTTCTGGTGCGAAGAGGGTAGCGAAAAGCAGGCGCCGCCAGGAAGGCATGAAGTCGCTGTCTCTCCCTTCTGTACAAAATTCCGAGTAACATTAAGACATGACTAACACCTTTTTGCAGATTGCAGCGAGGCAAGAAATTTTATTGCCATTTAGAGAATGAATCAGTAGCTCCAAGAGGAATAAAACCTTCTAAAAGCTTTTTATCTTCCCATATTCAAATACACATTTTTTAAGACAATTTGATAAAAGTATAACTTTAAATACCTGCTGAAAATGCTTTAATCCTTAATTCCTTCTCATCAGTATTACAGGCTACCAAAACCTGTCTGTTGGATTTGTTTTACGTCTCCCTGAACAATCTAGGAACAAAGCATGTTACAGAAAAGTCAGTGGAAGCAACAGGTGGGCAGAGGTTTTGAAAATCTGATGCCGCTCCCTTAAGTGACTCATTTTGGGGTTGAATGAGCAAAAAGTGCATTAAACTTTAAAGGGATTCCTGTACAGAAATAGCTCTCTGCAGTTGGCTGGTCTCAGTAAATTTGAAGTGAGATGTACACTCTGATGAGCAGGTTCAAGATTGCTCTTAAAAACCTGACTATCTGCAGCTTGCCTGTAATCTTGTCTAAATTACAGGCAAGCTAAGGATGGCCAGCTGTGCTTCTCTTAAACCCGCTGTGTGGGGGAAAATCCCAGTCAGATGGAGGGTATCCAGCCATCTCGGGCAACACGGGCTGGGGAACCATTTCAAAAATAGGATGATCAACCCACAGGCTTGTGATAAGCACAGCAAAGTTGGAGCAGGTTCTGGTGGCAAGCAGGATCCGGCCCCCAGATCCCGGGAAGCCCTGGAGCTCAGACTAGGACCCCATCCCAGTGTAAGGGTGCATGTATTTACAAGGGCTGGCAGGCAGATCTACATCCTGGAAATGAGGTCAGCTGAACCCAAAACTGACTCTAAAGGCAATTCCTCAGACTTCTTGTTCCTCTTGTAGACAACAGCTCTAGGCTAAAACAACTTAGGGTAAAATGCACTGGAAATGTGCAAACTATATTCAGTAAATACCAGAAAAACTTTGTAAATGTTCCTTAATCCACAAAACCTGTGTGTGAGGAGCCGTCTTCCTTTACAGARGCACTGAGGCACCAAGCAACCATGCCTGAACTGTGGGCAAGTCATGGGTGGCAGGGACTGATCTCCTACTCCAACCACCAGACTACACTCCCTGTTAGAGGCAGCCCCCTTTCATCTCTTCAGAAAATCAACACTGAAACCAACTTAAAAGTAAAGCTTTCGGTGGGGGAGAGGAATCCAGCAAAGCCTTGCATGCAGATCAGGAACCTGAAGGTTTACTTGCACAACCTCACTCAGTGCATTTAAGTTGGTGTTAYGTGCTTGTCTCATGAGCATGAGGCTCTACCTCCCCAAAAAACACTACAGCTGAAAAGTGACCCCCCAACTGTTGAGCTAACAACAGCCTCCACTGGCACCTCCAGAAGGAAAGCCAGTCTCTGAGGAGTAAGATGCCATCCCTGGATAGCAACTTCATAGCTCTTTGCTACTCTACGTCAACCACATACTATAACGTCCTCAGCCTTTTATTATCGTGCCATCTCTATAGTTGTGCACATTTTAGTATCTAGGATATTATTTTTTCTCTTAATAGATTTATTTGCAGTTTTGCCTGCCTGACCACTCACTGTCTGGGAGCTGTGGCTTTACTGGGCTCCTTCAATTAACCTTCAAAGACTTCAACCTTTTTTCCCCTGCACATTTGTACTCGGCACCAAACAAACATTTGTTAGAGTGCTTCACTGTTTACTTTCACAAGACACATTTCTCTGATGTTCTATGTTGCTGAATTATGCAAAAATAGCACACTCCACTGACATACTTCCTATATGTTTGCAAGTTGTTGTATCTGTGTTTTATACACACAAGGGGCACGTTCTCTGGAAACCTTTTTCTTCTGAGACACCATCCACCCCAATCACCTCCTGAGAGCTGATCACGGACCTTGCTGTATTTATACTGCAGTTGCATCTGAAAGCTCCAGTGTGGACTGAAACCGGAGCTCCCAGCCGCTTTACAGTCACACAAGGATATGTGATCCCTGGCCCAGGAGCTCACACAAAGCTGTAGCTGTTTCCCCTATTGTTGCAGACTCATGCTTGTCAGTTATTTCATTGCCATTTATTTGGTGCTGGCGGGGGAACCTATACCGTGCCTCGTGCAACAGGGCAGTCCCAGCTCCCATTTCACATGGCACCTAATACTTTGGGGGAACCAGCCCACACCATTCGCCAATGGAGACCAGGTTTTTGGCAGGCATAAAGTGGCTCAGCCTCCTGTTTTCCAGGAGGACTAACCAACGCACACCCGATGAGACTCCAGCCCCTGCAGCATTGGCCAATACGTCTGACTCCGAAAGACCAACCCCTATTTCTATCTGTCTCTCCTCCAGCCCCATCCTGTCCCAAATCCTTGCCCTTCCCCACAGTCTGTTTGCTGCCAGCTTCTCCCTGCTCCCTTACCAAACATCTTTCCCTGGAAAAGGAAATCCCAACAAGGACAGCTGTAAGGTCCTCGGAAACGTGAGGTTTCTTCGTTAGCTGTGACACACTGAACAAGGCTGCAGGTAGACCTTCCCCACAGAGCCTCTATTTCCAAATAATCCTGCCACCCTCTCCCAAAGACACAGTTCCAACACCCCCGGCCCTGCAGACGTTTTTATTCTCAAAGCCACGCTCCCAAAAAAGCCTCGACTTCTTTCTTTTTCGCTTGCCCAGAAGCATAAAACAAAAGCTGACTGTGGTAGGTACCGTAGTTTTCTCATGCTCCCAGACAGCCGTGTTCTGCTTATTCCCTGCATTACTTAATGTTATTTCAAAATACARACTCCAGCTGTTTGAGTACCTATGCGGATGTGCAACTTTGCCCTCCTCTGACCTCAACTCCCTGCTGCAAAAAGGCTGGAGGCCACATTTCAGCAGAGAGGCACCGGCTGTCCCCTGGCCAGGGGGAACAGCCCATGCTGCCRGCGGCTCCAGCAAGGAAAGACAAGGGGCTCCCAGGCACACTGCCAATGGGTCCAAAGTTTTCGTGGCGCTCTGGATATTTATACGGGTTTACCAAGTCCAGGTCACCCAAAACAACTGACTGCGTCTACTTCCTCCTCAAAAATCTCCCGTTCCTTTTAATTTCCCTTTAAAAAAAAMCACATAAATTCAAACTTGAAGGTATGCTGAGGTAACCATGTCAAGCATAAAGACCTGTTTTAAACAGTAAACAGAAGCTGAARTGTCATGCATTCATTCATATGCCTCCAGGAATGACAGCTTGAAGGAACATATCAAATAGTATGACTTTCCAAATTTTAAAAAAACAGGCTGGTAAATTACAGTGATTTATCATTCCACAACAAAGTACATACACAAAAAAGTGCTTCCCAGAAAAAGATTACCAAGAAATCATCCAGATGTTTCTAAAGCATTAAGATTAATTTGCTTACAAAAATAAAAGCAGCGAGGAAATGACTCCCGCTGGCTTTTTTGTCGTAAGTTTCATCCTGCAACTTCTAACTGAATTGACTTCTGTATTCTGCCTGGAGTCTTATACCAAGGCTATGTGCATTTCTGGTGCCTGCTGCCTATGCTTGCATCTCTTACAGCAGCACCTTGCCAACTCCACTCTAGGATGCCATAAAAGTGAACAAAAATGCAACCTTCCTCCAGCTGGGGGGCGGGGAGGAGGAGTAAAAACCAGCATATTCATTGCAGTTGTGTAGAGAAAAAAAAAAAAAAGGCTCCTTTGTTACTATTAAAAAAAGCACATTAGTCATTTTTAACCAAAGCAACCTTTGGCATGTATTACACATCACTTACAGTGAAAGTCATCAGATGCTTGGCAAAGGTTTTCAGTAACCACTTTAATTCACTGCATAAACCTGCAGCAATCACTTAATAATCCGCCCACCCCCCACCGCCCCCCAGGAAGCCTGGGAGTAGTTAATGCTTCCAGTCCCGCAGCGCTTGGTCGGCAGGTTTCTCCCTTCCACGCCATGTCGTGCCGCGGCATCCCTCCGGCTGCAGCGGGGCCTCCCACCTGGGACCCCCCTCACCAGGTGAGGTGGGCAGCGACTCGCAAAGGGGGGCGAGCAGCCTCCCTGCAGCTGAGGAGCAGCGGACAACCTCTGTTTTGGGTCTTCCAGGTTCTGCCAGCGTTCATGCAAAACCCGGGCAAGGGCGAGGATGCGTCTGATCCCTTTGGAGATGAGACCTCAGTGTCGAGACGCAGCTTTCCCATGACTGGGATAACCCAAAAATCATCTTCTCAGACTCTTGCCGCGGGCACAGAGCTGGTGAGCAGCAGTCATACGGCTGCATTTTTTTAAACTCAGATTGATCACTTGTCTTCGCTAATTTCAGGTTGGGAAGTTTATACCCCACGGTTAATGTCCTTTCACACATTGGATTTGGGGGTTTTGACAATATTTAGTATAATACCATGCAGGCTGCTAAAATCCTTTTAGCTTCTTCCACCTAGGCGCATCAGCTAATGTGCAAGAATGTGCCTATCAAGCAGTGCTGTTCAAGTGAATTTTGTTCTGTAGTAACCATTAAATACTTCTTCTCCTGCACATCCCAGACCTCGATCAAAGCCCCTCCTGTCCCGACCAGGGTTTTGGCCCCTTTCCTGCCGGGCGCAGGCAGGCGGCTGCACCCAGCAGCTTCCCACCTCCCTTCCCGGCGGTGGCCTTGCGCAATGGGGAGTCTTTGTCTCCATTTCAATGTCTAAGGGCCTGGAGCACACTCTGAATATACCTTCCCCGCCCAGGTTAATGCAAATGAATAACAAAGCAATTTTCCACTGGGAAGCAGACAGCAGAAGGCTTATTTGTTTTCCCTCCGACTTGAGGATTAGAGGGACTCGGCTGCAGGACCAGAGAGCACTGTTTGCTCACCTGGGAAAGTCACGACATCAGGTTTTCAGAGTTAGCTACAGTAGTTTCTAATAGGAGCCGTGAAGCCTCCTCTCACCAAAAGCCAGGGTATTTTCAGCAGCCACACGGCAACGTAGTGTATGGAAGAGGCCAGCACAAGCRGCTCTGTTCATCCTCCAGAAACGGTGCAGGCAGGTATTAATGCAAAATCTACATGCTTTCTTTTTTCCCTCCCACCTCTACTATTTTATAGGTTTCCAAGCACTGCTTTCCAGCTTCCAACAAAGTGCTACAGAGGAGGTCTGGCAACTCCCCTGACTCATCCATCTGCAGCTATGACTCCTACGCTGCCTACTTCAGAGAGCCTTATCTTTGGAGGGGTCACCCCCAGTGCCCAGGACACCCACCCCGATAGCCCAAACGCTATGGGAAAGAGATACTTCCCTAGGCACACAGGAGGCTTTGGCTCCGTGGAGCAAGAGGCCAGCGCAGCAGAACCACCCACCTCACCCATCAGCTGCCGTGGTCCCCCGGCCCCTGCCTGCCCTGCCAGCAGCTGTGCAGCCCCCTGTGGCCGTCCCCATAAGCTGAAATGCATCTGGGCAACAATACTAGTGCTGCAAGTCTTGATATAGAGAAAAAAAAAAAAGAACAAAAAAAGACTATTTCATAAAGACAATGCTATTCAAATGCTGCTTCCGTGCTTATTATTCAATATAAAATCCCCTCAACAAGTGAGGCATTTTCTTGCACTAGTCATATGAAACCAAGCCCACCAGTTCCAAATTGTTTGGAAGGGAAAATAGAAATAGAAATGCAGAGCAACTTTCTCGAGAAAATGTTTCTGCCTCTTTGGAAACAAACACAACCATTCCCACCACCATGGCCGCCCACCAGCACCACCTCTAACCCCTTACCTCTGCAGAAGAGCATACCTACCATGACTTTCACACATTCCTATGTCCACAAGTAATCCATATGCCTGATCTTTTGACAGACCCAAATCATTCCTGAAATGTTGCTGCTTGCAAACACTCATGCCATTACAGCAGCGTGTATGTATGCAAGGTGATTTGTGGTCAGGCCCCAGTCAGCTTACAGAGGTGCTGCTCAGTAGTGGTAGCTCAGGTACACCTATGACAATGCAAGGTAATGCAATTTATCTTATACCACTCTTGGTGAAGTTGCATCACGGCACGTTTGCTGTGCTCCTAACAGCATGCACACAGTTCCTGCAGCCCAGCTAATGCTTGGCAATTTGTTAAACTCCGTTAACATCACTGTGAGTTTGAGCTCTTAATTACCCCGTAATCTAGAACAACTCTAGACAATACTAGAAAATGCAAGAGTTAAATCACTGCTGGTCTCCCATGAGCTAACCTCCAACCTGCAACCCCAGACCTCGCTGCTGGGAAGACCACCGACGGCAGACCTGGGAAGACCTCACCAACATCAGGGAGAGTGGGAATTGCTGTGGGTGCCAGCAGCAGCGAGACCACTGAGCCTCCTGCGTGGGCTGCGTTTGAGCCAAGGCAAGGGCTCGGCGCAGAGAGCCTTCACAGGACCACAGCTACATGGGACCCCTCAGCCTGCACACACCCAGATGCATGCAGTGCCCTAATGGGCACCCCGTTACACTGCTGGCCACTGCTGAGATCATTTATTTACTTTGCTTTCTTTTCCAAAGGCTTTTTAAGCTACCTGACAACATCGCATTCCAACTCTTATTGAAAGTGTAATTGGAAGTCTCAAAAAGCAATTACATTAAAAGCACTCTGCAGTGAATCAACGAACTACTCGTTTGCCCACGAGCCTCTCACACCAGCCGCAGCACCGGCCGATGGGGCTGTATTTCCAGGACCTGCGCACGGAGCTGAGCACGGAGGGAGGCTTCGTGGACGGGAACAACGCAACAGCTTCCCCCTGGAAGGAAGAGGGGTTTGTTAGTTATCACAGATGCTCCCCCTTCCTCAAGTCCTTCGACACCATCCCACTGAGAAAGCCAACAAGCAGCAGAGAGCAAGCCTGCTGAGCCAGGGAAAAAGGATGTTCGTGTTTGTTTACATTCAATTAAAATTTGAGATGTCACAACCAATAAAGAGAAAAAAGACATTCTGGTTCTAGAAACCCCTAAATTTTATGTGACCGATGCCTTGCAAGGCACAATAACACTACAAATATTTACATGATAACTTCCCTTTTTTCCCCTGCTTCTGCACTGTTTGCAGCACAGCTGGGCTAATCCTATTTCCACTGCGCTGTATTCTGACCTCCTTAAACAACCCCATGCTAGGATGTTAAAACACTCTTATCTATAAATAATGTATTCCTCTCATCCAGCAATGGATTACTGGGCCCTAAAACTCACTGGAACACACCACACAGTCGCCAGTTTAACAAAATAATACTGAGAAAGACACATCAGTAGAGAGTCATCCTCTTTCTTGCCCAATTCTTTTAAAGATTTGACACTACCATTACTTTTGCATTGGATTTTTCTTTTTTAATAAATTGTTTAGGAGCTGGTATTTTATTCCGGTGACCTCTTTTTTCCCCCACCAAAGACCCTTTATTTTTTTGTGATTAATCCTCACAGCATGGCAAAAGACCAGCACTGGCTAACTAATCAGAGCCAAAGTGCAGGGGGAGAGATAAAGGGCTCGCTGCTGCCGTATGCCATGGGGCCCC
This sequence comes from Oceanodroma leucorhoa, assembly GCA_030449065.1. Classification (NCBI taxonomy): domain Eukaryota; kingdom Metazoa; phylum Chordata; class Aves; order Procellariiformes; genus Oceanodroma; species Oceanodroma leucorhoa. The sequence continues at coordinate 5,217,651 of JASVER010000012.1, read as the reverse complement.
GACACATATGGTGAGGCCACGCTTTAGATCCAAGCCAATCTGTTGCCCCAAGTGGGGAGCTCCCATTTCTGCCCCCCCATCCTCCTGTCCCAGCTTCTGGCGGGAGGATGCCTGGGCATTTACTGGACCCCGTGTTGGGCCACTCCAGGTCACTGATCCTGCAGGAAACGATCCGTATTTTTCTCGGGGTTCATTTTCAGAGAGCCATTACCTACGACTCAAGCCATAATGTGTAATTTCATTTAAAGATAAACGAGTCTGCTCCAAAGACCCATGTCTAACAGGCTTGCTCCCACCACTGCGATGGTGCAAAATCAATGCCTCTCTTATGCCACGGATGCCAGCAGGAGTCCTACCACTGCTTTCCCAGAGCAAAAGCATAAAGCTCAAGCAAACGCTTAAATGATGCAAATTTGCGGTTTGGCAGATTTTTTGTGACAGGCATTCTGGAAAAAGAAAGCAAATTGGAACCCTCTTAAAAACAGAAGTGCACCCTTTAAAGAGCAAGTTCCCCTAGGAAGTGTAACCAGGCACACCACACTTCGGCACTTGATTCCTTCGCTCCGTTTGCCATGATTAACACAGCAATTTTCCACACATTTTTTGTAATGCACAGATCACTTTTAATTCCAAAAGGATTGGGGAAAAACAAGCAACCCACCGACACCCACAAAACCTGCTTCCTTAGTTCCACTGCACTAATCATATGTGAAAATTTAAATCACTCCCACAATATGAAAACACCGTCGAAGGAATTAATAGTCGCCTTGACAATGAGTTTCTGGTGTATTAAACAAAATGATTAAAGCACTAACATTTCCAACAGCTACAGCGTGACTTAATTCCCCCAAAAAGGTACGCATTATACTTTGCCTCTGCACAGGAGGATTACTCATGGCTGATGGGTTGCAGCGGAGCTCTGAATCAGGTCTGAACCCTGCCCGTTGGAAAGCAAGCCCGTGCCCCTCAGGAAGCAGAAGCCATATCCAACATTTCTACAGCAGGCCTGAAGACAGCGGGTTGGGATGGCGAGCCGGGAGAGGATGGCGAGCCGGCCCTGCGATGGCAGCCAGCTGCTAGGGGAAGAGCAGGGCCGGGAGACAACGCTGCCCGCTTGGTTATTAGCCCTAATGCTTAGTCACAGTAATTGCAGGGCCAGGGCTCTGTACTCACATTTCCTGTCACCAACCCAAAAATTAGGCAATTTAGATTTAAAGATAGCAACCAGTATATAAAATAACTTGGTAAGCGATCGCAGAAGTAACTAGGAGAAAAATGAGCAACCCGATACAGAAAAGCTTCCCCCAGCCCCTGCTTCTGCAGCGTTACCAGATCTTCAGCGAGTGCGAGACCCCACCAAACCCAGCCTGCCCACCCTTATTGAAAAGCGCGGCAGCATTGCCCTTCACAACATTTCAGCTTTCCCCACCTCGCAGAAACACCTAACAGAGCTCAATTCAAGTTGCAACCTTTCACAGGGCTCATTTTCAACAATTAAAGAGCATGGCAACCTGTAATTACTGAAAATAAAGCCAGACAGCTGGAGAAGGGAAGCATCTTTAATAAGTAACATGATACTACATTTTCTCTCTGAGGGAATTTAGCTATTAAGTCCCCAGCTCCCATTCAATCAGTTTGAGCTCTCGGTGTCTGCAATGAACCCGGTGTGCTTCTGCTACCTGCGAGCAGCGCAAACCCTGGAAAAGCAAACCAACACTTGGCAACCTGATTAAATGCAACTCAGAGAAAGCAACACCTCCATTCACACTGGGGAAAGAGTGAAGTTTGGAGAGGAAAGTCTTACGGGGCTTCCCAGACACACAACATCTTAGACAACATGACAACGCTGCACCCCACAAACACGTTCTCCCAGCTTTAGCTGAGCTTCAGCTTCTCTCATTCCCCCAGCCCGGCACACACAACACAAGCAAAAGTTAATGTTGTTTGTGAAGTAGCTTACCGCTCATCATCAACAGCACAAACATCTTTGCCTGTTGTATTTCCCAAGCCCCAGCTGCCTGTAACAGAAAGGAGGAAGCGCCAGTGTTTCATTCCCCTTCTGCTTCCGAGTGGGTGTAACTCGTTAAGTTTCATGCTAAAATGAGATGGGTCAATTGGGTGTGTTTGAAGGTTTGGGTTTTTGCCATACCTCCCTCCCTCCCTCCCTCCCTCCTTCCTTCCCTCCCTCCCCTGATTAATTCTTCCCGTCGCAGGCTTCAGGCGAGCTGTCACTCAGCCCCGCTGGCTCCCAAAATCTGAATTCCTAAGGACACCCCTCCGGCATGACTTTAACTCACCAGCCTGGCACACTGCAAGAGGAGCAAGAACTAAAATACCCAGTCAACCCACAGAGGCGACTTGTACATCAGCTACGCGTGAACCAGCCGCGTGGTCCCCTTCCTCACACTGCTAAACTGCATCGTCCTTAGCACTTCATTGCATTTTCAGGGAGCAATTCACCAGMAAGACATAAAATAAAAAACTTCTGACCTACTCGGCAGCTTTTGCCACTGCCCTCGACTCCCTTACATCCCAGAGGATTTCTCCCTGGGTACGTATCTGGACGGGGCTTCTGTAAGAGGACACACATTCAAAACGTGCTGGCAATTGCCTCCCACTAAGCTGTCCACAGGTGCAAAAGTGTTTGCAGGATCAGGAACTACAGGGATTTAAAAATTACTCATGGATCTGGTTTTACTTAATTCACTACTTCCACGTAACTATCTCTGGATCAGAATTTGAGCAGCATYGTCCTCAAGACCAGGGTTGGTTAATGGTTGCTATAAATAAGAAATACCAATACAAAACCTAAATTATCTGTGTTTATCCCCCAGCTTCCCCCACCTTGACTCTGCACCATTTATACGGGAGAAGAAAAACAGGTATCAAACTATTCTCASAATGAAGTAGACAACCCAGTAAATATTTTTTACAAACAGAAAACAAATTAATTAACAAATTAACATTTACAACTCTGTGTGATACTTCAAAAATACAGCGTATTAAGCAATAACCATATCCTTGCAGTTCTGCCCTCTGCAACCCAGCAATGACCATGAATTGGGAAAAGGACAAAACCATTAGGAAAAGAAGAAAATGAAATGGCAAAAGGTATGTGCAGGAGCCCAGTTCTCCCACAGGGTTATACACACTGTTGTGCGACTGCAATGATTAAATAGCCATAGTGAGGCTGTGGGGCTCCATGCACCTCGGTGCTATGGATGCTGGAGGAGAGGATGGGAGGAGATGACTCTATTTTGGGCCAGCCAGAGACGAGATAGTTGGAGAAGTGATCTGATGCAGCACAATCATTCTTACAGACCCCATTATCAGAAACAGGTGTGCAAGCTGAGTCTCCTGGTACAACAGTCAGTTTTAGCCCACTTCAAACAGCAGGTTTGGGTTAACTTTACATGCAAGCACTTGCCCACACTTAGAAAGTACCAGGTCCCCCCATGACCGCAGGCACTCCTCATAAGCACTGGAGTCCTCCACCTCGACAGCAGGAAAGGGCTGAGGAGGGATGGGACCAGATGCACCGTTTGGATTAGAAAGCACTGAAATGATCAATCTTTAGCCTTACGGTTAATTTAAACACCAAATGAGCACAGCCAACAGCTCCTATTTACGGGCCAAGCAGGAGAAACAAACGGGAGAAAGCCCAGGGGAGCAGACTGCCTCCTCCAGAAGTTTTCGGCGCCGGTAACTAACAAACTCCGAGCAAGTGAGCAGGTTTGGCGAGCCGCGAGTGACTCAGAAGGCGACGGGGGCTGCTGCTACCTGCCTTCAGGTTCACTCGGGCACGGCCAGCACTCGCCACCTTCAACCCATTCGAACAGCCCGACAGGCAAAGCCACGTTCAGAGCTCCAAYGCCACCCACCCTTAATTGGTCCCGTCAGAACAGCTTCACCATTACGCGGAAACCGATGTGTACGTATACACCGGCGTGCGTGCACACAAGCTCCCATAGATACAAAGCAATTACACTCCAGTCCTAAAGGAGGAACATATATGCTTACTACGACAGATTGCAAGTGATTGTCTGAAGCGTTTTTCAGCTTAAGAGGATGAAAGGAGGCACACCCTTTTGCTGCCAGCATTAGGTCAATTTGCATTCTGTCAGAGGAGTTTGGGGCATCTTTTACTGCTGGTTCGCTGTTACCTATAGGAAATCCTTGGCATGGCCAGGACTCTCAGCAAAGCTTGAACTACATGTGCCCCCATCCCTGTAAGAGCTGCTTTCAGAAAGCTTCAGACAACCAAGTCATAAGTCAGCAAGTCCCAAGTCTGTCTGACCACTGGTGGATTTTAAATCAGTGCGGATGGATAAAACAAAAGCAGTGATTTCCCTCTCCCATCATGACCCATAGCAGTGGAATAAGAAACAGCAAGTAATAAATAGCAAGACTGATGTATGGAGAGAGATGCACAGAAGAACTACAGGTGCCATCACGTAGCTAAGATCTGGGTTTTTTGTAGACACAGCACTTCATTTGGTTGATCTGGTTGTTGCTGCAGTCCTCAGGAGGGGCTGGAGGGAGAGGCAAGGGAAGCCTTCCCCCTGGCTGTGTACCAGCCAACCCACCCTCCTCCAAAGCTTTGCTGAGAAACAAGATGATGGGCCTTCAGGCAAGCCTGGCTGGGGCAAGTGAGCCGCCGCAGTCCGGGCTGCAGAGAGGAGGTGGCCCCGGCCGCTTGGGGAAGGTGCGGAGCGGCCGGCTGACAACAGCCTCGCCGAGAGCCCTCCCGGGCAGCGCCGCAGCTTGTCAGCTCACGCCTGCCCGCTGCGGGAGAACAGGCATTTCCAGGCCCCAGCCCCGTCACCCCGGCTCGGCTGACGCATTTGGATACACGCCTTTTGATGTGGGCTTCCTCTGAAGGCGCGCAAGCCAACTTATATAATTCTTAATGCTCTCCTGCGCTAAGCGATTAGCGAAGACCTACCAAAACCTGTTTTCAGACAACCTAGCATATTCCACCCAAAACAGGCTGGAGACAGCCAGGCCAGCTGCTGAGCTGGCCAACTAGAGGGTACGTCACCTCCAGGAGCTTGAAGAAGTGGCCATCGGCTAACCCCTGCGGCTGGAAGAGAGMACGCATTTACCCTCCCCTTCTCAGCTGAATAAAGATGACACCACTGGGAAAAGTCCCTTTTTCTTCCAGCATCAGCAGGACAAATGCCAGCGACCCTCCAAGGAGTCCACAGGCTCTCCCAAATATCCAGCTGAGATGTGGAGACCTCTCCTCAGAGCCTGGAGGAGAAAGGTCCCCCCAACGTGGCATGGTCCACTGCAGGACAGTACCTCCTCGGTTGTGAAAGGAGGGGAGAGGGACTCCCATCAGACACAAGCCAAGTCTGTATCCTGTGTAAAGGTGTAGTTATCAACCCTAATTAACATCCCAGGCTTCTCACACCCTGGCACACCTGCTAATTAGCACACATGAGTTAATATCATTTTAACAATGGATTATCACTTTGGGCAGAAAAATGGTTGGGAGTCACTTCAGTACAGTGACTCACCCTGAGCACAGCAGCAAGGTAAGATATGAAGAGCATCGGCCGCGCTTGCACACAGCTACGTAGACCATATCTCTTTAACTACGGTTTACTTTACAAAGCCAAGGTGCTTTAAAAATTCATGATTGTATCTGTCTTATTTTCCACCTGCGCAAACAGATGGCCTTGGAGAAGCGTCCTGTCTCCATCCTCCAGACAACTGGAGCCACTCAGGTCTTTCTTCAATCTCTTATAGCCATGGTGGAGTTTCTAATGGTCCCAGCCACCGTGATTATCGCCTGCTTTGGTCAAGCATGGTTCTGGACATGACCCAGGGCCCACCAGGCACTTATCATCTGCCAGGAACGACCCCAGGAGAACACCAAGGTGCTGATGCCCAACGCCAGTTTCAGTGCTACTCCAAACGTCCCATAACCACAGACCAATCTGGCGGCGCAGGCAGGCACCCCGGCACACGTAACTGCGACATTATGCTCCTTTTTCACATAGCACTGTAAACTACAGCCCTACAAACACTATCGGGGCTTCAAAGTTCAAGCCGACTCCTGCGCATCACTGTGGATGATGTGGCCAAGCCGCGCACTGGCTTTCACCCTGGTAATCCCCCTCCCCTGGGAGCAACACCTACGCTTGTGCCTGTGCAGCCTCATGCATCTGGCAGGAGGGGCTGTGACTGAGAATACTGCTAAAGCAAAGGGCTGTCTCTGTGTAGGTGGGGACACAGTTTGGCTCGAGCCATCTTATATTCAATGATAAATTGAGGAAGAAAGTCGACTTAGGCTGCATTTTTTATTTTTTTTTTTAAGCTTTCAAACTGGATCTCTGTGATGTAGAAGCTCACAAGAGGGCATTGCTGGAAAACCATCACACCACCATCAGAGTCACTTCTACACCCTCAAATTGATSTTTAACACTGCCTGCCTTCACTTTGTCCAATAAAAACCTGCAAACCAACCCCTGACAATTAAAGAACATTAACACCATGAAAAATTATACCAGATTGAATGTATCCATACTCCCTGTTATCAGAAAGATTTTCTCAGTCTCAGGTTTCTATTTGGGATTAGGAAGGGAGCTGTGAAAGGCAGGTATTGTTCAGCCACAAATAGTTCTCTTTCAGCCTCTACACAAGCAAGCTAATGAACTRCAGGGCTTTCCCTTTGGAGGGGTCAGCAGATATATCAACTCATGGGAAAAMTGATCCCTGTTGTTACACTGCAAGGGTAGTTGAAAAAGGTTTCGAATGAGCTACAGGGAGTGGATGCTGGTGGTGAGCCAGCACCTTTGCCTGCGAAACCAAGACAAACGACAAGAGGCATGAACCACCTCTGGAGCAAGTACACGTTAAAATTTAAGGCTTGCATTTCATCGCGCTGTTTGTGGCTGGCAGTTCTCACACCAACTTTGCAGCGTGTACGCGGGCACGTTGCTCGGAGACACTCGGAACGCGAAACTTCACTGGCAAAGGTAGGGCTCCTTCTCTTTACCAGGACTGTCCAGGTGCGTGCAGGTAAAATACACACCTCTGGGTATATAGGATTAATATTTATAGAAGAGGCCTGCTTCTAGTCATCTAGCCTCAAGAAAATACCCGCAATAGTGAAGATCTTCGGGACCCGCACACAAGTACACACACAACATACTCGAAGTTGCTACAAGCTTCTGCACCTCCCCAGCACTGGGATGCTTTTATAGGGTCACCTGGTTGCGCTCGGTGGCTCCAACCCAGCTGCCCCCGACCAGGGAAGCGGGTACCGCTGCGACACCCCATGTTGCACAAGCCTCGCAGCAGCGCCCGCGAGCCCGTTCGGTCCTTACCGCAACTGCCACGTGGCGCAATGACAAGCCAGAGTTCAACAAAACAGGGACTGTTTCCTTTTTCGATGAGAAGGCTGGAGGAGGAACATTTTATTCAAGACCTCTAATCCAAACACCTCCTCTCGTTTCTTTGAAAGAAACTAGGCGGTAGCTGCTKTCATTTTCATGCTGCATTCTCACACGCTTCCACTGCATCCCTGCCAATAGTTTTAATTTCGTTGGAAAAATCAGCTCAAAATGAGAGTGACAAGCTGTACGCAGATAATGATGCTGTCAAATGATGGATATTGTAGGTTTACATTAGTTGTCAAAATTTTTCAACACTAAAAATAGGTATCACAAGCTTTTGGAATCACCGCATTAAAGTATCAAACATACAGGATATTCACACCTTCAAAAGAGACCAAACCCACTCAAAGCCAGGTAAAACCAGCAATAAGTGGTGTACAGCAAAGGTCTCTGAGCATTATTTATTCTGAGAAGGAAAAATAACACACTGCCATATGAAATCTCATAACAGCTCTGGCCAAAGYAAAGACAAGATGCTGCACACAACATGAAATACAGCAGCACAATATGGGATGCAAACATACACAAAGGAMGAAAGAAAGRAAAAAAAAAAGCTTTAGAGGAGAAGATAGAAAATCCTGCATCCTGTTATCCCAGCTCTTGGTCCAGATCCCGCTGAAAGGGAGGGCGGAGATCTTCCCACAGCAGCTCATCCTTTCCCTCCTGCCATCCTTCACCTGTCCCAGCCCAGCAAAAAAGGGCCCAGAGYCGCAAGGCTGGAGGATAGGAAAGCCCAGGAAAAGCAAGTAGTTTGCCGGAGGGCTGACATTTCCATTCGAGGGATGACTTCTCCCCAGGTGGTGACCCACCAACAGACACCGGCCAGGCAGCAGGTCGCCAAAGGAGATGATGTTTTTATGGGTAAGATGGCATAGAAAGGGGGGGAGGTGGGGGGAAGAGAGACCATTTACAAACCAAATCCAGCTTGCTTACTCCCTCTGAGTCACTGAGTTGACTAGCACAGGCAGAGTTGTCCCTATATTAGACCAATATTTATAGCAGAAAGAAAATGAAGCATCATAAGGAATTACTAATTAGATGTTATCATAACACTGTGTAGAAGTGAAGCAGCACTCCAAATAACTAGCAAATTAACTTTCACAATACCCCTGTGAGGCAAGTATTATCCCCATCTTCTGCACGGCCAAGCGGAGAGCAAGTGCTTTGCTCACAGCCACCATCCTTGAGCAGAGGCAGGATTACAACTGATGCCGTGGTCCCCTGTCACTAACACCTGGTCCAGSCACAGCCTGCTCACCCAGGATGAAATCCTGACTCAAAACTTTTGTTAAGTTAGCCACAGCACTTGACCTGCCATCTTTGTTTTTATGCCAACGGTGAGAGGACAGAAGATACCTGTCCCAGTATAAAGCCCAACAGTACCGAAAAAGGCACAGTGGCACAGTTGGCTTAAACATACCAAAGTCCATGCTGCTGCCTTAAGGAGAGATCTCGCCCTACAGCAACACGCTCTGCTCCCAGCACACGTACCGGTGCTCATGGCAGGCCAGTGGCTTGCTGGCTCAGGGGACAGCTTGGGCTGAAAACTGGCCCCACCAGACAACAACAACAAAAAAGGCAGAGTTTGGGCAGATGGTTTCCCTGATCCGTCCGAGTGTGCAACTGGCCCCGAGCACAGGGATGGGACATCGAAGAGGAAGAGGGAAGTGGGAGCCCTCTGGTTACATCTCCTGTATCATCAGACCATGAGCCATGATGYTCCTCTCTCCTAGACCTCTGCTTGGTCCAGCAAGCGGGGACTCCTCAGTTATCATCCCAGCTCTACACATCTCCATGCACTGGCCCGGGCTGCATTTTTCCAATTCCTTGCCACTGGGATGAAATGCACTTACAGCCATGAACTTGGGGCCTGAATTCAGGAATTCAGGGCTGACTGAGCAGCTGACCCCACGCTACCTGGCATGGGCGCGACTCCTTTCACTCTAGGGATAAATTCCAGCTTACACCAGCATGAGACCAAGATGCAGCCAATCTTCCCTTGCTCACAGGAGGAGCATGACAGATGACACACCAAAGCCCAAAGTTCTGATCAATGGCTCAGTCCCTTCCACCCTCTCCASAGGAGGTGCCTTCTCACAGCTCATGGAGAAACCTCTTCACAGCCACAGAGCCGCRGCAGGCCGGGTGGCAGAGACTGCACCAGCCACAGACGGACCCCCGCCATTCCCATCCATYGCTCCCCCCCTGCCTGAGGAGACTGCAGCCTGTGGCTCTGCCACCCTTCCCCCAGAGCAGCCCCTGCCCGGGGAGCCGGAGGGGCATGGCCGGCAGGGACAGAACTGCCGGCTCCCTCCAGCACTCGCCTGCCCGTTGGGTGGAGAAAGGCTGACCACAGGCACCTGCAGCTGAGACCCCATGGGCTCCTCATGTGTTGGGAGCACGAGCTGGGGGGGGAAAGTCCCTCCACCCCCCACAGATCCAAAGGAAACAACTCTGAGCCCCTTTCCAGACTTAGCCAGGAGGCAAACTGAGCATGCAGCTTCAAGCATAGACTATAAACGTCTGCTAACTCCACCAGCACAAMAGAAGCTTCCAGTATTTCTTCTGTCTGTGCAGTGCTTCCCTCTGCATCCAACTCTCACCTTTCACGGGAGCAAGCAGGCTTCCACAAGTGTCCTTGCTCCCTCCTTCCCACACTGAGCTTTTTATTGAAGGAGAAGACCACGGCAGCATCAATGCCATCCTCACACACGCCCCTCTTGTCACTGCCACCTCCGCCCTCACGGTGCAGGGGTGATTGGCACATCCAAAGCCATTTTCTCAACAGCCCACTGTCAAGCAGTGGGAGCGGGCAAGTCAGGGAAGGGAGCAATCCGGCTGACAGGACAGGCAGGAGAACAAAGAGTTGCAGAGGCGGACGCACGCACTCTGCTTCTCCAAACTCTCCACAAAAGCATGCAGTGAAATCAAGGATGCTCTTGCACAGCTGCCTGCACAGCCCAAAGCAGGCTTTGGGAATGAGACCAGCTCAGAAAGCTCCTGCTGCAAGCCCTCACGATGCCTTCCTACTGCCGGCCACGCTGCACACCGGACCACCGGGCAGATCCAAGCTAAAGGCACAGTTTCCCATCAGCTGGTCTTCCCCGTGAAGTACTCCGAGACCCTCACAGAAAGAAACAGTACAGAAGCGTAAACTGCTGCTATTACTTTCTGCCGGATGCATGTTAAGAAAGTAGGCAGACTTGCATCTATTTTAGACGTGCTGCATAAAAATAAAAGATGCTGGTTGACTGTGTGTGTTCTCATTTTTAGAAAATGACCCTCCAATTTATTTCTTCTCTTATTTTCAAATCTTTACAGCCAGATGGTAAAAAAATTCCCCTCAACGTCACCTCAATGAAAAGCTGCCCCGACCTGGTTTCAACCTCCCCAAACCAGAGCACGACACGGGAATCACACCGTTCAGTTAATACCTCTCTCTCGGGGGACCCCGACCTGACACCCCTCACTCACAGCCTGACCCAAAGCCCTCCGACGTGAGCAGAGATCTTGACTTCAGGTTCTGCCCAGAGGGCTACCACCACTGACTTTCAYAGGATGACTCAAGGTTATAAACACTACAGCTGGCAGACAGGGCTAGCATAACAGGACTTGTCATCCCCCAGTCTCACAGAAATTTAAGGAGATACAGCTCTCTGGTTTATGTCTTAGTGCCTTCCCTTTTTCTCCTTTTCCAATTAACTTGTTCTAGCTACTTCAGAAGTCTTTTTCCCTTTTAAAAACCCACCTCAAGTTATTCCATTGAAAGAYAAACACAATTTTATCAGAAAGTACATGCTAATACTTTTCCTATTTATACTCCCCTCGTTCACTACCAGGACACATCATCTCATATAACTATATTACCATCTACTTGTTTGTCAGTGCTGCGCTCCTCACAATGAACAAATCTTTAACTTCAAGGCATAGTTTGTGACCACCTACGGTCTCTGTCAGGCATCCATATTGGTGGTGCCCATGCCAAGTCTGGGTACACCGTGTTACAGTCGTCACGAAGTGAATCACTGGCAGATTTGTCTGGATATACAGAGATCTTCACTGTGAAGATGCCCAAGGTGAAAAGTGAAGTGGGATTATGTTTTCCAGAGAGGTTGGGCAGGCTCCGTCCTTCGAGGTTTTCAAGACCTGCCTGGTAAAGAGCTTTGAGCAGCCTGGTCTGGTCCCAGAGCTGGCCCTGCTTTGGGCAGGAGGATGGACTGGAGACCCCCACGTGTCTCTTCTCACCTGAGCGACTCATTGACCCYAGGCTCAGGGGCACCCTCCCAAACAATGAACAATCAAATGCCCAGGACCATGCCTGGCAGAGAGGGCAAAACTCCACATCAAGAAGAGATGAGCCTTTCATCAGTGTTGGGTCCACCCAGCTACGCTGCCTTGAAGCTTCCTCACAGCTTGTGGAAGGGTTTGATCCAGTCAAACCATGCCTATGACTATGACATCTGGATTCTCCTTGTTCCACACTGGCTGCCAAACATGCCTACCAACCTAGCTCTAGGGCCAGCCACAGCACCCCCAACYCGCTTCAGTCCAACAGAGCTGAAGACACACTTAAGCAAACAGGTCTCTGCTAAACTGGACGACACCGAGTGCCAAAACAGCGGGAGCACTCACGAAAACGGTTTCACCAGTAAACCTGAAAGCTACTGACTTCCAACAGRGGTTTATAGTCCCACACGGTGGCAGCAGGATAGCAACCTCCTGTGAGTCCATAGCAGTCTGCAGAGCACACCTCTATCTATACCCTCATTCCCAACCCACAACTGAACAAATTTGAGGGATTTCTATACATAGCTTGGAGGCCAAAAGCAAAGCATGTCTTTGCCATGCTAAGATAGGATAGTATTGAGAAATGCCACTGGTGCATTTTGCTTTGAAAAGCATCAAAATTACAGGAAATTATTCAGACTCCCTTTATTAAGAAAACAAGAAACTGAGAAGCATGACCAGGAAACGCTGTTTAAAAGCTGGCTCTTTTTCATGGTTAGCAGGCAAGGAAAGGAGGTGCAGAACAAGAGCAGGAGGAAATCATAAAGCAACTGGACGTGTCTTCTCTGAATTACAGTCTGAAGTCTTTGGCTTTCTTTTGATACCAGTAAATTTAAAAGAAAATAAATAGTCTCCAAATCTTGTTCCAAACTACTATTTGGAAGAAGGCCACAGCTCGTTACAGACAAAGCAGGCAAAGAATATATGGTTTGTGATACTCAAACAATGGTCCTGCTCCTGCGAGCCCTCTCCTGAGTAATTGCAAACCAGTGGCAACACCAACAGACAATATGTACATACGTATACATAGGTATGCATTCATGGTGTTACATGCTCACCTTTGGAAGATCTGCATTAAGGTCTGACTTGAGCTGCAGTTTCYAACTCCACTGCCACTTGACCTTGCCTATATACTTGCACAAATGCGTTTTTGAATGCTCAGAGATGCGTAATTTCTGAGTGATCTCTAAGACTAAGAGTTCATATACAGATTAACTGCTTAAGCAAGCTCAAGGGCAGAGACTTGGTCTCTTTCACTCGCCAAAGCCTTGTACTCTGAAAATCGTAATTGTTCTAGAACTGATGATTAATTTTCCTCATTTGTACTTTTTTCTCCCCTTTTAAAGTCCTGCCTGTTCCTTTTATTTCTTAGGAAGYTTTTCAGTATTTGTCTCTTACTTGAACATTAAAGCCTGATCTGTGATTAAACAGAACATTTGGGAGGCGGACTGCAATGCTGTCTGCTGTCACTGTTCCAACTGTAAGAAGCTCTGGGAGATATCAGCGCATCAGGGCAGATCCTTCTCTGCGTAAGTCTGTGTGACCAAAGTTATTTCTCGCTCTCTTCTATCCCCACACCCCCAAAAAAACCCTGATTAATACACAGTGGGATAGYTGCATGGTATCAATAGTGGTGGGTATGTATTAAAGTGGCAATAAATAGGGCAACAGCAGAGAGAACATAGAAATACATTGCAGAGCAATAAAATAGTCCAGTTTCATCAGTTGCATTAATTGCACAAAAGCAGTAATCAGAGATTGCATGCTTAAGTATGTCAAGAATGCTGCAGTCAGTAACTTGAAGAAATTACTTTTATAACTTGGCCTAATTCCCCCACTGTAGCCACACTCAGCAGATAAGGGAACCCTTCAAACTTAAATGATCACGTTCTACGTTTCGGGGCTCTGCAAAAACCACCTGAGCTATCTGGAGGCCAGCCGAGGTCAGGCCAGCTGAAGTCGGGCCAGCACAGAGGGTGTGATCATCCATCTCCTCGCCCATTTCAATGACACATTTGGCTGCAGGAAAGGGAAGCCTCCTACACCAGCCATAGGTGAAAGTCCTGGAGAGACCTCTGCAAAAGCAGAATAAAAAGCACAGAAGGCCTCAGGTCTCCTGCACTCTTTCCACTAGGTGATCTGCAGTGTGAGTGATCCAGAGCCTTTCCAGGGAGATGCCTCCTCTTCTTCACTCTCCACCCCACTCTCAGCATGGATCTCTGGCTGGTCCCTAAAGCAGGTATCTCCTGGGACATCATCTTGCAGGACACAAGTGAAGAAKATCTAAAATCCACAGCAAAAAAGCACAACCCCATAGCTGGCAAGGAAGGGTTAATCAAGGATGTCCATCAATCACTGGGCTTTGGAGTGAAGGATCCTAATGACACGGATTGCTGAGGCCATGAGAGCGCCAAACAGGTTCCAAGACACCTCCTTTCTCCTCAAACCTCCTCAAAAATGACACAGCTAGATGATGCAGAAAGGCAGAGACCAAAGAGTAGGGAGACCCCAGCTGTACATGCCCTAGAACAGGAAAAGGAGGAGCAGACCTCCAAGTGGTTGCATATTTATGCGGTAACACCACCACCTGAGAAATTATTCATTGCAGGCAGCATACAGATGCATAGTTCAGAAGCAGGATGCACTAAAGCACTCAGAGAGACACCCGTGTCAGAAGCAGGATTCTGCAAGCAGAGGATGCGAGTGCTGCAGAACAAGTAGCAGCCCCTTACAAACAGGAGCCCCCTCCGCGGCAGCTCAGTGCCTGAGACCTCAAGGCAACACCAGGAGAGTCAGGAAGGACTGGTCCAAAGTACACCATGGAGAGGTCCAAGCTTTGCAAAATGTTTAATGAAACTGTTTCCCTCTCTTCAGTCAGCCTTCAGCAGAGTCCAAAATCGCTGGGAAGTGGCTGGCTTCCCAATGCAAGGAGAGATCGCAGACAGTGGTAGGAAGCACCAGGCTGTAAGAGAAGATTTCCCCTCTATGCCAAAGCTTCCAAGGGACATCAATCATGGACTGAGAAAAACTGGCTCTGCACAAGAGGAAATCCTGTTGAAGTTGTGCTCCATAGGCTGCCCATGACCTCCACTTCTCCCTTTTGCTCTCATTAAGCAAGGTGCAGCAAAGTCTTTTAGGCAGCCTCTGAACCTGTCGGTCGCTCCTCAGCAAAAGACTTTGCCACGGGATTGACTTTAGACACATGAAAAATGCCCTTGATTTTAACCAGAGCTCTGGCACCTGCTTAAAGCTGATCATCATGCTTATAGGTTTTGCTATGTAGGAGCGAATGGTGACAAATCTTTACTTCAAAGGGCACCAAAAGCTGGGAGACTGCTGCTAACTAGCACTCTGGTGCAGGTGGGCAGTCAGAGGTTCTGCAAGATAGTAAAGAAACATGCCAAAGGAAATGTAGGTGGCTGTAGCCACCCTAGCACCTTTCAATTCATCACACCCAAACTTCATTAATTAAAATAAGGATATGCACTAGCCACAGCACACCTTCACTGTTAAGTCAACTAGAGCAGAGCTTGCGGTTAGTAAAGGACAACAAGATCTCTGATGCAACTTTATTAAATGCAGTRTCTCCAGGCTGGGCTTTCAGTCAAAATCAATGTATTCAGGGGCTGCTATGGCTATGGCTGTAATTTCACACATAATCTGAGCCATCTCTTCCCCACCAAGAGGGGAGGGATGTGCACTGTTGGCCAACAGCACCCCCAGGCAGCCACCTGCCCCCCATCCCTGCCCCTCCTCACCCCACTTRAAGTACTCCACATCAGGGCTGCCACGTCCTGCCCACGCGTTTCCACCTCCAGCCAGCCACCAGCCCCTCTTCTAGCACCCCGGCTCACAAAATGCAGCTGGCCAAAAAAAMCCCACATTTTTATTTTCTGGCCATTTTGGCTCCCTGAACTTGCTTACTGTGCAATCAGGAAGGCATCTGGGCAGCTGCAAGAAGGGGAGCAGGAACACATGGCCCTGCTTAAAAGGACATCTCAAGCTCAGAACCATGCTCCCACCACTCGTCAGCGAAGCACGGCAGGGAAATGGGGCCAGCTTACGGCTAACCAGGCAAAGGCTACATGGTTTATATACTGCAATACACGGTTTATATACTGGATCAGTACCTTGGTCTGATTCATGACCACCCTGGTGATGCAGCTGTGTGACAGGGGAGGATGCTCCAAGCTGGAAATGCCGAAGACTTGCTCTTACAAAACCCAAGCCATACACAAGCATGAAAACATCACGTATGATATTCCCCTCCCCACACCAAAAAAAAAAAAAAAGAATTAACTTTTGTGTTTGCCATGAAAGGTGCAACAGCCTTCAGAGCAGCAGCCCCTTTGACATTAGTCAATATATGATATGATGAAATGGGAGAGAAGGGAAGAGAGAATGAAGAGGAGACCTTTCACATTTTTCTCTCTCCTCTTTTTTTTTTTTTAAAGATGCACTGTCAGTTTATATCCTCAGTAAATATCTGTGCATCTCTTTATAACATAAATGTCAGCCTTGTGGTGGATTGGAACCTCGGGATTACTGCACTGGCAGAATTAACGTATTAAACATAAAAACCATAACATTTCATTATCCATTGTAAACTGCATGTGCTTTCACTCTAGGGAAACTGGAAATATCACCCAATTTCACTATCATTTTCTGTTAACTGTCTGTTCTGCCACATATTAGCATACTGGAGCGTTCAATTTAATGATATATCAGTCTTCTAGTTTCATTCTTCTTTCTCTACAATGCTGACATTTTTTTAAATTAATTTTTTTGTTCTGTTTTTGTCTCTATGGAGGTACCACACTCTAAAACCACTCAGCTGAAAAAAAAACTTACCCTGCAACAAACAAAACGGATCATATTTGTTAAGCTGCAAACACACCAGAAGAAACGTATCCTGATGTCTGAAATAAGGGTAGAAGGCAACACAGAGGTAAGAAAACCTCAGACACAACAGGCAAGGCTTCAACTCATTTATAGGCAYGCTACGGTCTATGGTCAGTAGTGAGGCACTAAAGAACAGAATCTGTTCCCTTCTGTGGTTTAAACTCCCTGTATTTTTCCTTYCTACTACTAGGCTGGCTGCAAATTCAAAGATTTGCATAAGCCACAGATTTTGTCTGTCTCTTTGAAAGGTCAAAAATTAGAAACAGCACAAACAAACACACATGACAAATAGGCCAGCTGGCAGCAATTTGGAGTGACCACATGGAGGAAGTGTGGAGAAGAATGAGGGCAGGAGAGGAGCCTTTAAAAGCCTGGGTCATACATATATTGCAAGTTACAGGGCACCTCGGGGGAATTTTTTTATTTAATCAGTTTTGTATCTTTGCAAAGATTAGTGACCAACTATCCAGATTTAGTGCTGTCATGTTTCTATAAACATTTCTGAACATACTTTCTTTGATAAAACATGCAGCTGCTGACATGATTTTTTGTACAAACATTTCACTATGTATTACATACTGCGTATTTCAAAAAAGCCTTAAAATTTTTATTTCTAAGAGACCACTCGTTCTCCTCTGCAGGCTATGGAACATTGCCCTAGGACAGAGAAACGAAGGGACAAGTAAGCAGAGCAGAAGGAGGGTGGGCAGGAGCTGTGAACAGATACAACAGTAAAAGTCYTTACCAGAACCACTCTGGTCATTACTCACATGAGGGTGTTACAGAAGTAAGTAGGAAGGTAGGGAAACATTTGTTGTCCCGCGTAGCTTCTGGAATGGAAGAGAAAGATTAACAGGTCAACTTCAAACATCAAGCCAGATGCACGCAGCTGGTGTTAATCTGCATGACCCTCATTACCTGCAACAGACCTCTGCCAAACTATGGCAGCCAAAGAGCTGGCCAGATTTTTATTACTAACATCACCTCGACCTATTAATGCAGGGGGGGAAATAATTCAAATCGCTTCTCACTATTTGTTGCTGTTTATATTTTGCCAGAGCCACAAAACCCAATTAAGTCAGTCTCCCTTTGGTTTGCAGTCGGTCAGCTCCAGGCGCTCAGGGCTGCAGTATCTGGGGCTGCCAGTCCTGCAGGGAACATTTACTTGTTTAAAAGCAACTCTTTCCACTGGAGTTGGGTTTAGCTAATTGTACCATTTCTATTGATCTTGAGTTTTATAAAAACCTTGGTTCCTGATTGCATGCTGTTAGCAAAATTACGCTTGGGGGCAAAATTTGGTTTAGTCTGGCTCTCACAAAACAATAAATGGGAAGCACTGACACAGGTTTAAGGCAGTAAAACAGAATGAATTTAAAAAATAAACCTCTGGAACRTCTGTCCAACTAAAGTAGTAAAAGGTCACTATGCCCAGCAAATATCATCACCGCACGCTGTTCAGAGATTGGAAACGTGAGTTGATTGATGACTCCCATCCAACTGAGATTTTCTACGGCCCTTCTTCTTGACCAACCCTCTTCACATCACCTCGAAACACGGGTTTGTGGGAGGGAGAGCTTGCTGATGGCTCGTTATTTAAAATGGTTGTTTTCCCACAACAAGAAAACGGGAAGAGGAGAGCTTCCAGTTGCCATTTGACCCACCACAACACACTGAGCCCTTTCAAAACCCTCACAGGCTCTAAGTGCTGTAGATGATGTAACATCATCAGATGTCTGCCAAATAAATAAGCAAGCGCCAACGTGCCTCCCTCGAAACCTGCAAAGAATTTCCATCCCAGTACAGGAACCTGTACTGGGGTTTAATACTCTCTTCAATATATCSCCTTCCACAAAGAAAATCTGTGCCCACTGCTACGGGAACACGCTTAATCCCTGTAAGCAGATGTCAGCCTCCAAAGCTGAGAAAATGACTTTGTTCTTTAGGATCAGGGAATTTAAAATGCAAGAAGTTGAAATGCCCTGATGAATTTGGTAACTCAAACCCCAAGAGGGAGCACCTGCTTTCTGAAAAGCCGCCCAATTAAAAGCCCACTGCTGTTTTATGCATCCATAATTCAACGTGAAYGGTCTTTTGCTAGTTAACAATATATCAGCTACGGTCAAAGAGCGATGGAGCTGAAAAAGGGAGGAGGGAGCTGCTGAGAGCAAACGGTCCGAATCCCGCAGCATTGCCCTGTGCAGCAGCTCTCAGAGGAAAACTTCCTCAAGCCAGGGTTGCTCCRCAAGGTTCCAACAAAGTCCGCACAAGCTCCACCAACCACCCTGGAGGGATGCCAAGTCACCCCAGTGGTGATTTGGGGCCTGGAACCATGTCTCAGATGTACAGCCACACCTCCCCTCTCCCAGCAAGCCACCACGGTTTCCCACTCACAGAAATAAAGGCACCTCCCTTCGCTATACAGCAGGTAAAGTAAGGCTCCAGTATGCTGCAGGTAAAATAAGGCATCTTCCCATTTATTCACACCAGCACTGACAGGGATGGGGAGGGGAAAACCAAAACAAAAAAAACACAAAAAGGGGATTTTCATCAAAAACTAAACAAAAATAAAAGCCAAGAACATGTGGGAAGGATCAGCCTGCCTGCAGGATTAGCAACTGCAACTACAAAAAGCAAGAAACAGTAGCAATCCCCTTAGCCGAACTAGAAATAAAGCGGGCAGGCTTCCCATTGCAGCCTGCTTGCCACCGTGCCACCCAGGGCAAAAGCAGCGAGGCTGGAGCAGAGGCTGGAGCAGAGGCTGGAGCAGGACCCTCAACAGGCATCAGGCACCACCCGTCGCTGGGCCAGGACAAAGTCATTCATGCATTTACCAAAAAGTCTCATTTACCTTGTTTTGGTTGTTGCTTTCTCTCAGCACAGCCAAGTTTTCAAGAAAGAAATGCTTTCCCTCCAAACAGGCAGAAACTCAGCTAAAAATAGGGTCCCCCCAACACCCTCGTGGAGCAAGGAGGACTTGGCAGGAGAGGGACTGTGTCTATAAGGAGTTCAGGCAGGACCGGCAGCAAATCAGCAATCTTTCTGGGAAATTTTATCTGTGTTACTACAGGTGCATGAAGGATATCAATTTGGAAGTCTTAAAACATGCTGGCGTGAATCCTAATGACGGGCAGAACTGTCGTTCTGCTATGATTAAAATCTGCGTCGACACCCAGAGCCAGGCCGGGCGCTTCCCCCATTTCCCACCGCCTCTGGAGGGGTGCGGAAAGCCCCGGGGAGAGGCTGCGCTGGCCTCGGTCCAGCACCCAGGTCGGCAGCAGCTTTGGAGAGCTTCAGCTGCCACGTGTCCAGTGCAGACCAGCTCCTCGGGCACGCTCATGCCAAATGCCGGCAGCCCTCACGGAGCACGCATGCCAAAATCCTTCTCCTGCCCCACAAAAGCCAGCCCCTGCCCTACCACAGATGTCTGCCCCAAAAGCAGCTCCCTCCGACACGAGGCATTTCCCCCCCTCGCCTGGCTAGGGGCTGAAGAGCAGAAGTGGCAGACGCACAGACCATGAGCCAGACCCAGCCCAGCCCAGACTTTTATCCACCCAGGCCAGCAAGCCCCCAGGAGAAGCAGACCCCAGGTTTCCCAAACTAGAGAGGAACAGCAACAAAAAGCCTGCCCCTCGTCCCCAACCCTCGAGTCCCTCTTCCAACAAAACCAGGGCCGGAGGCAGCCCGCACTTTGCGCCCACCGCCGCCAGCCCCGTCGGGAAGCGAACATGCTGCAGGCAAGGCAGGGGGTGTCCTGTCGTTAAACACTGCATCGAAACGCTCACGTATAAAAAGGACAAGTTAAGATCAGGCAGACGACGTCAGTTCTGACATGTCCCAAGTTTAGCTTGCTTAAAACTGTAGCTTCAATAACATGTATTTATCAGAAAGGTTGGGATGCGCAGTTTTTAATGTGTCTTTTGAAAAGTCCACAGAAAAACAAATAAAAATGTTTTTAAAAAATTTTTATTTTTTCCAYGTAAATTAACCAAAGTTCAGCTAGAATATCTACAAACGGTTTCCTTACCTTTGTATTTTRTGTAAGAAAAATCTGTGATACCTTACTACATTGAGGTCAGAACGCTCTTGTTTTCTGCCCCCCAGGACTCCTCTCAATCAGAGCTCCAACCTTCCTAGGGACCCGTTTTGTCTTCTCTGCAAATGCTTTTTCTTCTCTTTTGCTATTCTAGAAGCTCGTAGTGAAACCCAAGCATCCCCAACAACTACTGTAAATCCCCAGTCCTTTTTTCCGATTTAAGAATGGCTGCAACAGTACGGTATCATCATACAGTACTTATCCTTGAAAACATGTAACTCCAATTCAACAATCCTATTACATATGCTCCCAGCATTTGTACAGAAGAGATTTAGCTCTTAGCTTTCCATTGCTTTATCTCTTTCCGTGTTTGCCAGTGCAGAAATTATCTCAGGCTATAGACAGGTCACGTTCAAATGCTTCTMCTATCTTGCTACAAATCTGGAAAAAAAGGCAACCGTCACGTATCTTGCACTACCCTGTCAAGCTTCCTAGTTCAGCTTTTAACAGCCACCCCTCCAAGGGSCCGTGGAAAGAGCTGGTTATGGTATCTCCCTAGTGTCGCATCTCTAAGCGATGCTATCAAAAAGACAACTTGCACAATCAAAGGGTCCGTTCAAACCCCTCCCGTGGAGCGCAGGGCAGAGGGAGCCTGTGTCACGCTCACAAGGATTGGGGTTGCTTCAGAAGTGACATCAGTATGAGTCTAACAAACTGAAGGGCAAAGAGCCCATCTAGAGCAAAGCAGTCAGAAGGGGAGCTCCCAAGAGCAGAGATGGCAAAAGGACAAAATGAGGGGAAAACAAGAAACACAGACACGTGCATGGATGAAAAAAACCACCTTCTATATTTCAATGACTTGCCCTAAAACTTGGGGCTGGGGTGGTAGGGTAAAACCACACCAGCATACCACACCGCTGGCAGGGGGAAATCATCCCATCCTGCTCTCTTCTGCCTCTGATCCCCCCAAACTGCAGGGGGGTACGTTCTTACCTCATGGGCACTGCCAGCTGCCCATGGTCCTTCCCGTGCCAAACACTATTCATGTCAACACACTGCTTTTGTCAGCAAACTGAGCCACCATCCAGCTCTCTCCGTGTCTCAGCAACACACCCACCTCTTGCATAAACAGCTACACCAACTAAACTTCTGCTTCATTTATTCCAAGTGCACTGTTCCTACAGGCTTATCCTCCATGATATATGTATACATTTCTTGAACCGTCATCTCCTACATCTAATACTGAAACCCTGTTTTACTGCTGTTTTGCCATTCACCTGCCAGGGATATCCTCTCTCTTTCACTGCAGTACCCGCTTCTGTGTTCTTGCCCAAGACCTGTCTCTTACCTCATCCCATTTTTTCCTCGTATCACGCCTCCAACATRTTCTTGACAACTCATAGTTTAGTCACCATTAGCAAGTCTAAACCCCGGCTATGCAGCATTTGCCAGCAAGACAGCTCTATCTCCGTGAGAACATCAGCCTAGCCTTCTAAATACGCAGCTCTCAGCAGGTCTGACGCTGCAGCCCAGGGACAGCCCATGGAGCAGGCAGCGCTCTCGAGAAACTTGCCCTTTATGTACAAGTATTAATGTAACAGTGGCACTTACAGATGCTTTTGACTCATCTTGCAGCAGCTCCACTCGAGGAGCGCTAACTGGAATGTACACTGAGGAAAGTAAGGATTAAGACAAGTGGGATCCGCAAGGTGGTTTTGTCTGTGCTGATCACCCCACCATCTAAATATTGACAGTAATACTAAAACTGAAGGGCAGGAGATGTCACTCAGAGCACCCTTTCACTATTAGTTCAAACCAAGACCATGAAAGGGACAGCACGACCCAGGGGTGCACATTCCCGCTGGCTCTTTCATGCCACCCGAGCATGGCTGCACCCATGTGTCAGTCCAATCAAGCTGCCAGAAAAACGCATCTGATGAAACCAGGTCATTTTTCAGCCATGTGGCCTGGAGTGCTGGTACTGACACAAGCAGGGCAGTAGGAACACAGGGCCCAGGAAAGGAAGAGGTGCMATAATACCATCCCCTTCAACAGCAACTCAGTCCTGGAACATTAAGAAAAAAATAAAAAAAAAAATTAAAGAAATCACCCAGATGCTCAAGAAAGTAATTACTTTTTTTTCCTGAAAGGTAAGCCAAGAGAAATAGG
The DNA here is from genome assembly GCA_030449065.1 of Oceanodroma leucorhoa. Taxonomy (NCBI): domain Eukaryota; kingdom Metazoa; phylum Chordata; class Aves; order Procellariiformes; genus Oceanodroma; species Oceanodroma leucorhoa. The sequence goes on along the minus strand of JASVER010000012.1, from coordinate 5,194,854 downwards.
GAGCAGGCTGCAGTCAGCCCCAGCCGTGCTCCCTCAACACCACCAACGCTGCTCAGAACAGTTTCTTCTGTGTTTTTCCCAACCAGCCTCTAAGGCAGATTGCTGGTTTGGCTTCAGCACCTGTGGGGAACATCCAATCTTGTCCTGTGAGCACAGCATTCCACCCCACAATGAGCCATTTCCATTAACCAGGCCAGAGTTTCACTAACTACACTGCCCTACCAAAAATTTAAAAAAAAAAAAAAAAAAAAGGCTACAAGGTGCCTAGGAATAATCCCAGCCTATTCTGCTGAGCTGCATCTTCTCTCCACCCCTGCCACACCGTAAACTCCTTTAACTGTGCTGTTTTGCCCTGCCCCCGCAGCTGGACCCCGAGGTGTGCCTTTTGCAGCCCCTCACCCCTGACCCATCACTTCCGACAGCCATTTCTCATCCTCTCCCTCTCCCTCTCCCTCTCTCTCATCTGGCGCATTCCCACCAGCCGACAAACCCAGCCTTTGTCTTCTCCTCCGAGCAGCACTGATCCCCGTGCCCTCTCCCCACCCCTGCTTACCCCCTGTCATCCGGGGCTATTAACTGCACTGTGGCATTCAAACACTGCAAAGTTTAGGAACATATAAAAGTCTCGGGGGGCGGGGGGGAATAGCCGTTGTGTGTATGCCAAGCAGTTTTATTTAAAACACAGCTTATACCTGAATCCAGACACCAGCAATGGCAGATACAGTCCTTCCCCCCTCGCCTGGCTGCTGGCCACGTACCACCACCATGTCTGCTTTCCTCGTGCCCTCCTCTACACCTCCCCAGAGTGCCAGCTCTTCGCCAGCTGCTTCACCTATTGCCCGGCTCGCCCCACACTGCCTTCCTCATGGCTCCCACCAGCCATCACCCTTCCCGACGTCGTTCCTCCAGCGGGAGCATGCCTGCATGGCCCCAACTCCGAGGGGGCCTCCGGGCAGTACCGCAGCRCAGTACTTGTTGGGCAACAAGATGACGGCAGCAGCTATAAACCCTTTCGCCGGATTCCTGCCTTGTTACCACATCGAAACGGCAGCTCCTCCGGCCAGCTCTGGCCTTACCGCAGGCACGCCGTGCACGCCAAACCGAGCGTGCGTTTCCAGCACTGAAGTAACGCGGTGCCGGAGGGGCTCACCCAGGGGCACGGCAGACTGTCGTTAAATGAAGTCATGGTGAAAGAAGCTGAACTTCTTAAGAGATACACTGYGACTTGAACTGAAGCATCGCAGGCCTTAGGGAGAAAGTACGTGACATGCCAAGATTGCTGTCATGCAGAAGACCAGACTGGATCGGGGTCTTCACCTTCGGTTTCTGTTCTGCAAGCAATTCTCCAGAGCAAGAGCAGCGCTTGCAGAAATGCCTCCTGGCTGAACAAGCTCATCTGTGCTCACAGCAACATGAACTTGCTTTCACAGGTACCTCCGGCAGATCCCCTCTCAAAGGAGATTCCCAAGGATTCCCAGACAAAGAGCCACAGGTGCAGATGATCACCACCACTGTTCTGTCCTCAAGTTTCTCTGAATCTACGTACCAAATAGCTCAAAGGCGGCAACCTCCTCTCTGCTTGCATTTCCAGCTTTGCCTTCAAATCAGCCTCTCTGATGTTACTGCTTCTCTCTCACTACTGATCTTTCTGTCTCCTGGTCCTGTCCACAGCTCTGGCCTTCTTATGCTGTTTGCTACACTACCAACATTGCCACTTTCTCTGTGCCCATCCAGCCTTTCTTTTCCTTCAAACTCACTCTTTGCATGAGTTTCTCCAAAACCACCTTCTTCCAGTTCATGTTAATTCCTTCTTTATGATAGGGCTGTGAGATCTGAATTTGCACAGGGCTGAGCACATCTCGTCCAGACCAATGTGGCAAATAAATCCTCACAGAACATGTGCAACAGCATCAAACAAGGTGGCCATATGCACGATGTTCCTGCACCAGATCACTGTTTATACATATACACACATACATAAAAATGCTTGTAAATGCTTTCTGAGAGGGAGGAGGAATCAGAGAGCTCTTCTAACCTACACAATTCTACAATTCTGCCATCTTTTTGCAAGCAAAATAATAAAGACTAGAACTGGAAACAGCACTGCTCACTTGACAGCATACAGCAGAGATCTTCTCCCAGCTCTGCTGCAGCACCACAGTGTGACCTTCGCTGTGACATTTCACTTCTCAAAAAAAAAAAAAAAAAGAAAAAAAAATCACAATTCATTCTCATTAAAGCCAATATGACATCAAAGGTCTTCTTTTGCAATGCACCTAGTAATCTACCAATGAAAACTGTGATGTAAATAAGTAGATAATTGGGACTATGCTTAAGACTGAGGAACATCACCACAGTATAACATATAATTATTGTATCACCTGAAAAAAACTTGTAAATATAAACCAACAGTAAAAGTCCTCACTGCTCAGAAAATACTTCATACTTCCCCCTTCCTTCAGTCCTCTTTGATAGGGTAAGGAGAGTTGACTTATGTAAATATGCTATTTAAATGAGGCATTTTTGACAGCCATTTTGACAGTCTCCTGCAGAGACTGGAGCTGGCCACGACTAGCGGTGCACAAACCAGAGACGGGCACGTGGGCTGGAGGCTGAGCCCCTCGGCCCCATCCCAGCACACAGCCCCAGGAGCAGAAGGACCAACGGCGGGCACCGGGTCCACCAGCATCACGGCAGTACCAAGCCCTGCAGCTGCCTCTTTGGCACCAGGAAACAAAGGTGTYGTTACCAAACAGACCTGGCAAACCAAATTCAGGAACCCTTCTTGGCACCAGCTGAGATGTAGATAAGGACAAGGAGCTCTGAAGTTTGCTTTCCCATAGAAAGAAAATTTTACCGTGGTAGAGAATTGTGGGCTCTCTCCTGTTTCAGGCCCGAAGGTGCCCGTGCCTTCCACCATGCCCATTTTCCCAAGGGACAATTTCGCCCCTAGAAAGTGGGGAGCTCTTCAGTTAGCACCCGTAAGAGAGAGATGATGTTCAGTTTGATAATGTGACTGTCAGWGGGATTTTGAAATGTCACTCCCACACCTAGCAGATGCAGTTGGCTCATTCCTCGTTTCAGAAAAATGTACTGAAGTTCCTTTTGTAATTGATGCRAAATGTTTCACAAGGCTGGAGCTTTAGTTTGGAAAAAAAAAAAAAACAACATTCCCTTTCAATTGAAAGGCATTTTAATTAATTCTCTTGAACATATTTAATCTGTTCTATCCTTTTTAAAGACACTTTTGCAGGGACAAGCTATCTCCTTAAGTAAAACCCATATGGCACAGAGCTGAACTAAAAATGCCCAAAACCAACACAAAAGAGCAAGTTGGTATTTTCAGAAGGTGGATCCTCCACCTGTCATCATTCTTGGCCCTGACTTTGCCAAAACATACATCTGTGAATAACTCTGGAAGGATGACCAAGACAAATGTTTGTATAATGGGAGCTTGAAAATGTAACTTGTTTTTAAACAAGCATGTAAGACAAATCACAACTGGAATGACAGTATAAAAAACAAGTGAGAGGAGACACCAAAAATCTGTGGCAGAAAGATGACATGAGTTCCAATTAGTTTTGGTACYGTACCTTACAAGTGAGCTCACCTAATAATTTGAGTACCAAAACTAATCTGTTAGATGAGCTGGGTTTTTTTTCAGTATCAACTTTCAATCCATATAAAAATTGTCCCTTAAATACCACAAACCCACCTGCACTCTTCACATCCTCTTCACCCCTTCAAACTTCTTCCTCCTCTTTGGACAAATGCACCTGGAAGAAGAGGAAAGGCCTACAATACAGCCCCAAATTTACTGTGTCTTGAGTCCAAGATACATGAAAATGTGGATGTGGAAAGAAAATTTATTCCTGAGTTAACATTTCACTTAGAAATAAATCTTTGATTTTTATCCTGTAGCAACTAAATCGCCTCTCCCTGCAAGTCCTGACATTGAACTTCACGGAAATTGGACCAGGCTGCTAGGAAAACTGCCGTGACATTTTCTAAGGGTCCAGATCTATATACCTGTATGCTGGTCTTTAACTTCATCAGCTAAACATACTGGGTTTGTTTCTTAAGGTCAGAACAACATTATTTACCCTCTGTTCCATCACACAAAGTTTAAAAGTGAACTGAATTGGTTTTGCTGTTGTCCTAAAACTAAGGCAATGATCACTTTATCATCACCATGAAATTCAGCCTGTTCTTAAAACTCATCACAGTTCTCTAAATTTCTCTTCTGTTTTCACAGGAGGGTTTGGTTGAATTTTCTTCTTCGAGAAAACTGGCTATATACAAATATATCAGCCCATGAAACGGTCGCCAACATTTGGTAGAGGAAGGAAGACAAACATACCCTGTACCAAATTCTGTGCAGTTGTTATCCTCCATTACACAAACACTTGGCAGGCTTCCATTATAAAATTTATGCACTAAAATTAGCTCTCACAATTGCAATCAATTGCAACAATCAAGCGTAAGTAATTAAAAAAAAAAAAAAAGGTGAGCATGGAAAACAACGTTACAGCACTGCAGTGGTTCTTCTATTTATTTATAATTATGTCCAGTACAGTCTTTCTATCCATCATTCGTAAGGCTGCAAGCACACAACCCGTAAGCAGAGTAATTTCTCAACAGGAAGCTTCCTTCTGCGATGCCCCAGAACGTTTCCTTGTCATTTCATTTTTGGCGCTCTCTCCCCATCTCGGGGAAGGAGGSTGGGAAGGGACCCTACAAACTCTCCAGTGCAGAAGATGCCCACCTCCACCTCCTCACACCCCAGCTTTATCCAGCACCTCTTGGGCTGCTTCACGTACGCATGCACTCACCCGCTTTTCCTTGCCCCCGTTTCTGCAGACAAGTGACCTGGGCACCGCTGCCCTCTCCGCCCTTCCTCGTCCAGGTCCCATCTGMGTGGTGCTAAGGGAGGGGACGGTGCAGCTCCGCAGGACCCCCTCGGGGACAACCCGGCCCTGGCTCTATAGATCCTTCCCAGGGCTGAATCCCACCTCTGGTGCTGGCTGTCGAGTAGCAGAGCACAGGGGCTTTCCAGGAGGGGCAGGGAGGGATGGGTCACTAAAGCAGCATTGCGGCTCCCTGTCACYGAAACAACTTGCAAAGCAGGAACGTGCACATCAGCACTTTGAAAACATGAGCCTTATTTTCTTGCTATGGTGTGGGGAGGAGTAAAGGGTTAAAAGCCATCTTACCAACCAACAGCAAAGCATCAGAACACTCCTCAAAAAGATTTTCATGACCGTGAATGACTTTACGACAACTACACAGGGACTTGGTTGATACGCATTTTTTTTTTTTATCATCCTCTCTGACGCAGATGGTATATGTTGTGTATGGTATGGTGCCAGAGCAGAACTCAAAGTTACAGGCAGCTTTGTACAGATTTTTCCCCCTTGAAACAACAACTCATTAAACTAGTAATAAATGTTATATTGTTTGGAACGAAAAGCAGATAATGTATATAAACTTCTGGAAACTAAACACATATGGCAAGAATACATTAGAGAATATAGAATACTCTAGAGAATGCAAATAATGAAAAAACCCTCTCTGTGTAATTCAGTGTAAATATTACATCTGATTGTCTCTTCTCTCCCACATGCATACAAGCAAATCAATGTCTGGCATCCCACTTTAATCTGAGTGGTCCTCCATCTTCTATACTAACAATCTATGTAACTTCTGGCTCCCAAGAACCTACATCTTGCATGTCAGCATGCATTCAAATTGAATTACCTGCCACTGTTTTAATTCACTTCTGGATTTTGGGTTGGGTTTGGTTTTGTTTTTTTTTTTAACAGGTCACAGCTGTATTATAAAGGAATATAGCTAGACAAATAAGCATACGGTATTAAATGAACATTTTAGCTTTCCAAAGAGGGGAGTAAGAAGAGCGTGCATGGTACAGCTTGATCAAATCAGAAGCAAAGCCTTCAGGTACTATACATTTGTCTCCCTTCCTCAGTTCCTAACAGTAGATGCTCTTCTGACCCAGACCTATCACACTGAAGAGAAAAACGAGCATCAACTCGTCATTCTTTGTATCACCTAAAAGCTATTTACAGTGGTCAACGTGAAACAAATTAAGCCATTTTGGACACAATAGAGAGCCCACCAACACAAGTTTAGGAATTTTCCATGGACGTCACTTGGCTTTGGTCCAAGCCCGTAATGTCATTTCTCACTGACATCCTTTTGCACCATGAAATTCATGTTCACAATTCATTATCAGAGGCCTCTCAGCAAAGCGTCCAGAGAACCAGCTGACTCTTCAGCAAAGTATACCATAAAAAAAAGTGTATGGGCATGATCAGAAATGGATTTAGTATAATACTGGTTCATATGACACTAAATAGAAGCTGGTATCTAGCGCGTCTTGCCTTTATTTTATTTTTTCATTGAACACACCTGTTCTTCTCATTCAAGATGAGGGCTAAGCTGTTTAAACAGCCAAGTTACTTTGCAAGCTATTTCCCTTAGCACACAAGCAAGCCCAGGCAAGAGAAACCATCCCTCCGAAACACAGCTTCTCCCCAGAGAGAGCACAGGGGGAAATTTGTAAATACACTCTGTAACTGCAGAACTCACAGTGTTTCAGCACAGTGTATTCCATGATTGCTTACCCCCCCTCCCCGAAATGCACGTTGCAATGGGTTCTACTGTCAAACTCAAATCAACCCAGCTTTTTTGCTCACAGACTGAGCAGCACAGACTGAACCTGCAGGTTCAAGGTGCTGTGCCCCTCCACCCCTCCAGGCAAACCAGCCAGCATCAGAAGAAGGTGCCTGTCAAAAGTGATACCAGAAAACAAGAGCTACAATTTTTTTTTTCATATGAAAAGTCTCYCAGTTGAGGGATAAAAGTTTCTTTTCAAAGGAGAAGAGAAATCCCAGAAGACCCATCCATCCCATGGCCATTCACCTGGGAGGATCAGACATGTCTTGGGAAGAAGAGCAGGAACCTGAACCCAGGCTCCCATTCCCAGATGAGCCCCCGAATCACTGCCAAGGCAATGCTCATCATTCGAGTCCAGAGTGGCTTCTTTACTCCCTCTCTGATTCAAATCCAGTTTTAAACTGAAGCGTAATAAGAACATTTCTGAATTCTTCAAGTTTTATAGGAGAGCATTTACATTTTCAATGCAGCTGCAATTAAARGTTATGCATAAAATGCAGCGGTGATGTCAAGTTATTTAAAATTCCTCATTTTGAGTTTGCTTTAAGATTAAGAGGAAAAACAGCTAGGGAAAAGTTTTTAAAAAAATATATGAGCTATAAGGGATAGTTTTAAAAATAGCAAAAAAGGAGATGGCTAGAGGAAAGGATTTGGAGGAGAACTGAAGCTGATAATCAGGAAAGGGGAATGTAACAACATGCCAGACTGCAGAATGCCCTCCAAAAGCAATGAAGAGATAATCATTGCAAAAAGCATTGCCACAGCAAAAGATGATCAGCAGCTGAACACGTCTATAAATTCTCGTGCTCCTGCAGTGTGATGGAAATGCAATGACATCCCAAATACTGGAATTCTCTTAGATTGGAGAGATCGGGAAAAGAAAATGGCCACACTCTGAAAGTATCTTCAAATATTTCCTGTGTTGACTAGCACAAAAAAAACAAATAGTAGCAGAGACTTATATACCCATGTTCCCAGAAGGGAAAGATCTCATTAATTGGTCATCCCACTCCTCAGCCTAGAAAGCATGCTGCCAAGCTGCTCCAGGTACTGGGGGCAAAAGGTCCAAGAGCAGCCACTTAAGTAGATAACTTCAAACATGGCATGGCCAACCCAGGCACTACACGTCTTTCAAGATCAGGTGCTCACTGAGCAGATGACTGTTCAGATAACGAACAGTAAACAAAATCATACACATGGATACACAGAAGAAATATTTTGGCTTCAAAGGCATTTTTCTTCAGCACGTAAACATTGCAGGAATTTCTCTCATGTCTCAAATAGCATTACTCTGCACACAAAGTCAAGTCCACTCATGGCACGGTTTATTTTTGTCCGACCATTAGACATAAACGACAGCCTTTAACTGCTCAGAGAGACTGCAGTTACATCCTGAGGTTCAGAGATGCTCTGCAACAACGGGATAAGCTATTTTTGGAAATCTATCTGGTTGCTAAGGCAAATTCTTGTAATGATACGCACCATCCACCAAGCAGAATCTGGTTTGCAAGTCAGGAGAGGAGGAAAAATTAAGATGAGAGATGACTAACCAGGGTAACGTGAGAAACCAAATGAAATGCCATGCTATACAGAAACATGGTTAGGGCTTCCATCAAGACAGCTGAACTCCTACGTGAAACACGCCTGGTTGTTTTGAGCCAACGGAACCTAGATCACAGGCTTGAAAGAAATTTCAAAAGGTTGTACAAGGCATCCTGCTGCCCCCAAGGCAGAATTAACTACATCTAAACAGTACCTTAAGCAGGGCATACCRCTACTGAATCGTAAGCATTTGTTTATACAACTCTCTCGTATCAATATTATTTGTCTTTTACACAAGGGAGTAAATGAGGCAGACAGAAATGAAGCAGTTAGCCCTCAATTGCACACTAAGTGTCCTGCAAAATTAGAAAATAATTCCAAACGCTCAAAAACCCACAAATAACTGATGGATCAGTTTTCTAGGAGCTGTACGCATGGATATCTTCTCATTTTTAAAACTACTGGAGCCTCGGTTCACATCAACCTGTTACATACCTGGATAGTCTTACGTATTTTATAAAAGATCGTGATAGTTTTTCTATCCAAACTCTAAGCTTTCAGCTCGAGAAGTGTCTTTTGAAAGTTAACAGGGCAAAGATGGTAAAGAAAGGACAAAGGGAGAAGGGAGGGGGGTTATAAACTATTTTCCATTCTCTCTACGATCAGTGAAGAATGRAAACTTGCGTGCTACTGTTCAAAAACAGCAGCTTTGGATGACGCAAACTGGAAAAGGTTGTATAATTTATACCTTACTGCCACATCTTCTGGTCAGCTTTGCGCTGAACTCAACTGAGATTGTAAGAAAGCATGCAGATCAAGTTTAGGAAAGCGCCATACTCTTCTTGGTAGCTGAGCGCTTTGCATGTCAGAAGAAAGCTTCTGTAATTAAAATAGTATCTATCTCCCTTACAACTGAGAACAGAGAATATTTAATTAGGCTTTAAACTGTTGAGGAGAGGCTTATATAATAATCTCTCTTAGGCCTCACAGTCAAAGAAAAGTGCCTACCAAGACTTATACAAACTTAAGCGTACCTCACTGGTAACAGATAGTACTCCCAACACAACCTGGCATTAAAACTGAATTAGTGTGCTCTTTTCGTTTATTTTGACTTCTGAAATAAAAAGGTTCAAATTGATGAGAGATTTAAACATTGCAGAGACCATGAACTAAATGAAATTCATTAAGCCACCAGACTTAAAGATTACTGCTGCAATCTGCAGGAGCAATGCTCAGAGCAGAATGACCACCAAGACTGAAGCCAAAACCTCTGCCACAGGCGACCGACAGATATCCAGCGGGGCAGACACCTCCGCCGCAGTCCTGGGCACGTTTCACAGGCCTCTGGTCAGCAGGGGCTGCAACTCTCTTCGCTGGAATAACCATGAACCAGGCAACACACAAGACACCAATTTGTCCTTCTGTGCCAAGACAGCGCACCCCCAGCCCCCTGCCTTTACGAAAGAGCAGTTTTCAGATGGAGGTCCGACTGACTCGTCTACCTTTAGGCTGCAGACTCCTCGTGTACACGTGTGTGACATAGGGACCCCTTGCAAGGGTCGTCCCTGCTCACAGGGTGGCACAGCCCTGGCAGAAGGTATAGACGCGGGGCTCCAAGGGACAGGCCAGCACACCAAACCAGGCAGCAAGCCCTCCCCGTTTCTACTGAACATGCAGAGCTTCAATGCCACTCAGAGCTGAAGGGGCAGCCCTCCTTTTGCTCCTCCACCCAGGAAACAAATCAACTCTTCCTCGATGGAGCGTTTGGGCAAGTAAAGATAAGGACCTAGCTGAACTATTCAGAGCTCAAACTGCAGCCGCCTTCAAAYGCTTATCAACCATAACACCAAGCACAAGGTTTTGTACTCTTCCAGCTGCCTCCCATAAACCTCTTCAAATGGGACTGCTTTATATGTGGGATTTCCCTAGCCAGTCACAAAAACCTGGCAATTCTCCATATCCACAGCGCGTTCTGCTGGGTGAGCTCCAGCCGAGTCACCTGCACCACTTGGAGGYAAAGCACAAGCAAGAGTAAGGCGCTCCCCAGTTTCTGCAGTCATCCAAAGAGGCTACTCAGGCCCCGTAAGGACCACACTGTGCACGTGGGTACACACATGCAGCAGTTTCAGAAATGGTCTTGTTCACTTTAGGTACTGTTAAAGAGGCTAATGCTTCTAAATAACTCAATTTTGAAAAATGGGGCTTAAATACCATTAAAACCTAAGATCATAAAGAGAAACACACATGTGCACATGCTCCTAAGAAACCAAACAGCTTTTCAAAACAGAATTTCTCTTACATGCTCCTAAAGAAAGCTTTTTTACCTAAACCATCATCAACTGAAGAGCAGGAGAAAGACTTCAACACATTTGTCAGTAAATACTCCCATTCTACACAGGTAAAAACATTGGCACAGAAGTAATCTAATAAATTCCTAAGCTGATAAAATGCCATTATAAATTACAAAATATATGCACATGTGTATATATTCATATACACATATCACAATGTATAGCTTTTTGTAAACAACTTCAGGATAGAGTTCRGTCATACGATCACCTACCTGTACAGAAAAGACTAAAGGGGAAGATAATCTCTAATCCAAGTGAAATCCATCACAGTCACAAGGCCCATCCTATTAACAAAGATCAGACAGGGAATGAGGAAACCCAGCTTTTATTTCCTGTAGCATCGTTTCCTTCTGGGCAGCCCCACTACACCTCCCCARGCCTCCGCTGCTCCTTCAGTCATTGTCCTTACAGGCAGGCTGGCAGCTTATTTAYGGATAGGGCTCACCTTTGCTACGGGTGTGAGCATCTACCTGCATTAAGGTCCTCATCTCCCTCCACAGGGCTCCCCAGAGAGATAAGCTGGCTTCTCTTCTCCACTGCCCACTGAAGGGAATATGGTTTAATAAATATTGGGAGGGAATCTGCCTGTAGCTTTACTAGACTGCATAAATGGTTAAAACTTCCCTAGAGCAGCAGGAAGCTTGTGGGGAGCACACAAAATGCACAGCTGCACAAATGTAAGATTACGGAAGGAGGATGGAAGGTACCAGGAGGTCTGAAATATTTTTGGTGAGATACATACACAGGCTCACTCAGTCTCCTGACAAGTACTCTGATTTTAAAAGGCGCTTTAATCTGCCTTAGATCTATATAAACAAAGATCATAGAAACAATTGTATATAGCAGCCTGGGAAAGAGGAATACTGGTATCATCTTTCACTTTGTAGCTTTATGTTGGAGAGGAGGGAGGAGAAGTAGAGGGAAGTAAAGTAACCACGCTCAGCATCACGGCTCGACGTGAACAGGCCTGTTTCTTTTGTTACTTTGGGTCATCAGGATAATTAAATCCTTTATAGCAGCCACCGATCCGCGTCAGACAGCGCGTACAACTGCGAGCCAGATTCTCTAAGTTGCACAAAAGAGTTGCTACATATTGCAAAATAGCCTCTGCGCCTTGCTCGGCGCTTTTGGGACAGATTCTGGCGCCGCTACTTCAGCAGTGCCGTACCATGCCGATCGGCCAGACTGACGGACAGCCTCAGCCCACGCCGGCCATGGAGGTCCGGTGCCATTTGGGGAGCAAGGTGGTACTCCAGTGTCTGAGGTAGAGCCTGCCCCGTGCCACCCGGGGCACCCCGTGGGTCGACCACAGATCACACACAGCATGCATTTTTGGAAGAGCAATGGAGTTGATGGAAAGGTCAGTCTGAGTCGCTGTACTTCTGTTCCAGCCCTCCTCCCCCAGCTGCAGAGTTTCTAAATTAATCTGGGTCTTTAGGCTTGTCAGCTTTTATTGCCGTTTCTTAAAGAAAAGCCCAGCTTTCATGCTACAAACTACAGGGCTGAAGTCCCCAGACAAGTTTAGTAAGTGCTTTTTGCAATTCGCCTTTGCCCTTATTCATCCAAGTGTACTCCCTTAAGTGTCTCCTAAAAATCTAACATAGGAAATGCGCTTAGTTTCTTCCTTATTTTCCCCTCCCTGCAATGTTTTAATCAAAACGCGCCAGCCAGTTACATCCAGCAGACACGGGGCGGATGGGAACAGCACCGCTTTGTACAGATTGCGCTCGACAAGTCACATCAGCRGGGTGCAGCCTGAACCAATAACACCCCTCCCTCCCCAAATCCTGACCTCTGCTACTCAGAGGTCTCTGACTTAGGGATGCCAGAGGGCAAGAAATCCTGCTTCTCTGCGACAAGACATTGTTAAAGGGAAAATTACTCTTTTTTTTTTTTTTTTTTTTGTTAAAGGGAAAATTACTCTTTTTTTTTTTTTTTTTTTCCTAAATCCTTGACAAGGAGATCTGTGTGTGTATGGCCCACAGCAGAAATAATCCTACGCCTACCAAAAATCAAACAGGAATTTACTGACCAGCTCTCACGCACTGCGGGGACCGAGCCAAAGCCTAGAAACTTGCACTCACTATCCCGTGACAATATAACGCCTTTTCTATTTTAGTTTCACTTAAGTACGGGGGGGGGGGGGCAAAATCAGTAAAAACGTGTTTAACTAATAACTGGAAACTTTCTGTTAAACTAATCAGAGCGCTATACTTGGGTAGGGGTGCGCTACGGCTTTCTAGGATGCGGTAACCAACCAAACATAACCCACCATCGGCTCCTGGCAGGATCAGCTGCTCGGCTGCAACAGCATGCATCTGTTAGTGCTGGCAATTTACAACTGGAAAGTATTAGGGAGGGCTGATTAATTGCTACAACATGAAATTTCCATGCCTTCATTTTACATTAGCAGCTTCGCAGTTAGCAAAAAAACGAGGGAAAAACAGAAAATGCCGGGGGGGGGGCGGGACAGAAGACGTCACGGGTGGGAGCTAACACAGCGATGTCCTCCAGAGCCCCCAGACAGCCCCAGTGCCCCTCTGCACCGCGGGGGGAGGCTGGCAGGGCTGGTGCCCCAGGGGCACGCAGCACTGCGGAAGGAGTACACAACCGTCACAAGATGGATGGAGGCAACACCATCCATCCTCCTTCCCCACCTCCCCCCTCTTCTTCCCCCCAAAAAAGAGAGGTGAGGGTTACATGGCGACTCCAAGGCTGCAAACCTCTTGCTTCGCACTGCCCAGCCCCTGGTGCCACATGTATGGGGGACCAGCCGCCTTAAAAAAGTGGAGACCGTCAAGAGCCACCTTCGCCTTACCAGAGTGCAGGAGCGGGCCCAAGCACACGCACCTGAACAGGCCTCCGTCAGAGGGCAMGCTCAGCACCGGCCCAAGGCGCAGGGACGCACTGCACGGAGACGCCGGTGCCGCAGGCTTCCTGCGGAGATGCTCAGGTCCGACCCATCAGCACAGGGGCAATTTGCACCCGCTGCCAAAGCGGGAAGTAGGAAACCCCACCACGTCTTGCTCCCCGGATGGAGCAAAGCAAGACAACGGCTTTGTTATCACCTCCCTGCATCCCTTCCTCTCCCCTCTGCACGCAGGCAGCGGGCTTATTTCCAACACGCGTTGCAATACGAACTCAGACAAACAAAAGAACAAAAACTCTCGCCCCCTCCCTCCAGAGGAGAGGGGAAAATTCAGAGTTCGGTCTGCCACTCCGCTGCTAGCTGGTGCCGCCGCTGCCAGTGCCATGCAGGCCGCTGAGCGCCGGGTAATTTCACACACCATATGTGCGGCAATCGGGAAGCACTGAGAGCACAGGGCTGGAGGAGCAGCCTCTGCCTGCAAATCAGCAGTGCTACGGGGAGGGAGAAGCAGCGAAACAACGTCCACAAGCAACCTGTCACATGCAGTCTTTCCAAGGTGACATAATGCCCCTGGACATGCTCCCAGTCCAATGTGAAAGGCACGTGGACACAGGGCACACTTTGGCATCACCCAGCTGCACRTGCAGCACCACTGGCAGTGATAAACCCAAAACGCAGCATCCACCCCCACCACAACACAACCCACAGGCAAGGWTTTGGGGGGCCAGCATGCCACCCAGTGACAGGCAGGGTCAGGGCAGCAGACTCAAGGGCRCTGCACACACGGCTGGTTGCGGGCCATATGCCCGGCTGAGCCYGGTGGCTCTGCCCCGTCCCCCCAGCCTACAGCCGTACTCCTGGGATCTCTGCCTCCGGTTGGGAAACCCACCGGCACATTTCCAGGATTGCCACTGACAAGGACCCACACCAGGCAAGAGAGCAGGGTGCAGGCAGAACGGCCCTCGGCAGCGGTCAGCGATGCATACACCGGGTGCGAGAGATGAGCATCCTCTTGCCTGAGAGGAGAAACCCCTTCCTTGCAAGGACCTCCACCGGTGGGAATACAGCGTTGCCAAGCTTCAGGCATCAAAACTTTGACGTCTACTTCACACCCGGGGTTTTCCAAGGTGTTTTTTTTGGTTTTGGGGTTTTTTGGGGTTTTTTTGATTTTGGTTCTTTTTTTTTTTTTTTTTTAAACAGCTGCTGGGTCCACGTGACAAATTTTAATCAAGTGAGATTCACATCCTCATAATTAAAGAGGCACAGACATGGGAGGGGGGTGGGGGGGCGGACACAACATGACAGACACCCACACACTTAAACTGTAAAAACCTAAGAGGTAGAACAGCACAGAAGTTCTTGTCCCAGAAGTAGCAAAGCTTTATTTTTTTCTTTGTTGAAAACACCTCAGTCACTAAAGAAAGAAAGAAAAAAAAAGAATGACGTTTTAAAAACATGGTCTGACACATCATTTGTACTCACCTTGGCAGGATCTCTTATTTTTCAAAGGTCTAACAGCTTCTAGGTGAATACAGCAGCTCCAGAAAGACAGAGTTTGACAGTACTATCTGCAGAGAGATACCCTGAAAGCAGAGGATCTGAGTTTTTCTCTGTGGAGTCCCATTAACAGATTTTGGCCTTCACCATTCCTCCAGTTGGCTTCTCCTTAGCAGAAGGGTCGGGAGACGAGTCGCAGGGCAGCTCTGGGACGAACACGAGAAGCCTCTCCAGAGAGCTGGGCTCCAGCAATTGGRGGTGCAGGGCTGATGCACCAAATGGCTGCACCCCGCATCGAGCCTCGCCGTCAGGTACCAGCACGCTCCCCTGTGCGAAGAGCAAACACAGAGCTGACAAGTGCAGCCTTCAGCTTCGGTGGGCATTTTGCTTGTGTTTTATGTAACCATTTACGACTGTTATTCAATTACGAAGGAGAGCTTACCATGGAAACTGCAARGAGGTGTTTTGTTTAAGATACAGAGCACACTTTTTAAGTAAGAGCTGTTCATCTCCAATATGCAAACATCTGAACTGCATTCAAGGTTTTACGTTTAGATGCGCTTCCCAGAAGATTGCCAGTCCTACTTGGAGGCTATGCACTGCACGGCACACTTTAAAACAGAGAATTTTTAAATTTTTCCTCCCTAAAGCTAAAAAGCCAGGTGAAACGAAGGAATGGATCCGCTCCTTTATGCGGCCATTGTAGGGTTCAACAGGAAATGCCATTTTCTGGTGAGGCCCCACGGGACTGTAGTGGCTTAGCAGGCTGCCACCCTACGTCAGCCCCCCAAACTGCTAAGCCTCAGGGACCGGTCCCAATCCTGTACGGCCCACAGTCAGTCGGTGAGTGACCTAGTAATCCAATCAGGCAACAACACAGGGTGTCTAAAGAAATAAAACAAAAGGAAACAGGGAAGGGGAAAGTAATAGGAAAGAAATTATGCCTAAAGCAAAGCRTATACTTATTACTCCCCTAATCTGCAGCTGCGAGCAGGAGCTTAGCTGGGTGCCCAGCGCCTGGGAGATCGGGAGAACAACCTATGGAAAGCCCAGCTCACAACCCAGCCTGGAAACCCCCCGTCATCAAACGCAAGAGCTGCTTGGTGTATGGAAGACCAGGCAGCGAAGAGACTAGCTAGCCTGGTCAGTAAAGCTTGGCATGATTTCTCCAACCTGTTCTAGGTAAAGTGCTTCTCTGGCTTTTGTYGTACCACATTCAGCCATTGCCAAGTATTCTGCATGTATTATCCAGAAAACCACGTGGCTGCAAAGGGACAGGGGAGGGACACCAAGATTATGCCTTCTGAACACAGCTGGGTGGCAGAGGCTGCTCCCACGAGCACTCCCTCGAGGTGCCCACCCCTGGCTGTCCAACCCCAAAGAGTATCCCGTGCTTTTCAGAGGATGCCCCACGTCTAGCACGAATGTGAACAAGCACACAAGAAGCCACCTATTCAGCTTTAAAGGTCAGACCCCTGGGAAGAGACGGGAAACGCAATTTTGCAAGGCACTGTGAAAAACACTACAACTGCAAAAAGGGGATTTCTGGTTAAAACAAATGTTTAAACTGCCRGTGGTTTTCACACAGCTAAGAAATGAGCACAGCTAAAGTTTTAAAAACACATTTTAAGCAACTTTCTAGCTGAGCACCGGCTTCTGCTGAGCCGTAAGACAATTACAAGTCAAACACAGAGCAAGAGATCTCAGCCACCGATGGATTTGTTTGTGGGTGTGAAAGCTCAAAAGCACAAAAATTATCACATCAGCTTCCATGCTGGAGGCCCAAACAAGGGCATTATCTGGGGTTTTGGAAAACAACAAAATGAAAGAAAAAAAAAAGCCTTATAAATGCCATTGCTCTGGAAAATTAGCATTTTTAATAGGAAAGTAAACATAAGGCTTGTTTTATGTGATGATAACTATCAGCATGTCAGGGTTTTTTTTATGGTTTCTCCATTATCATAACAAAAGCATGCTGAGCATCTTGGTTGAACTGCAGGAGTTAAAAATGCATAACATCCCCACGCTCTCTGACAAGGATGCACTTCTACCAYTGATTTCTTTTATTAATAACTTTAACAGCGCTTTAAGTCTACAGAGAGATCCAGTTATTTTATCAGGATGGACCTGAAATCCAAGATGAAAGTTTGAAAGCAAGATAGGTTAAGGAGCTRGGCATCCACCTTAGGAGCTGAGCTTAGAAAAATCCTTCTCCTGTGYATTACCATAAAGGACTCGCTTTTGCTCTGTATTCTGTGCCACGACACTGCACGGCATCATCTATCAATGAAGCGATGCCTCTTGGTAGCCATTCGCCGTGCTACCAAAGCCTTGGCTGAGCATCGCCAGGCCCCATTTTGAGACAGAGCAGCTCCGGAACTGGTCCAGCTCCTAAGCCAGGGGCTCCTCTGGACCAGAGAAGACCCGGGGGCAGCCAAATTGCCCTCCCCGGCCACGGCCAGACGCAGAGCATGAAGCCCACCCCTGCCCAGCCACAGGTACAGGTTTTTCCACCCCAAGGGTGCCCTGGCACGGGGTACAGCCCCCAGGGGCTCCTCCGTGCCCCAGCACAAGGGGTTGCCCAGCAGTGGCAAAGGCAGTGCAAGCCTCCCACACAGCGGGGAGCACGGGCCCCGGCACACRGGGCGGCCCCAAAACGTGCTCCCACATGTGCCCCGCTGAGGGCAGCAGCAGGCAGGGAGGGACGAGCAGCTTGGGACCTAAGCAAGCAAATCTTGAACACTGAGGGTTCGCCCAAGCCGCCGGGCAGTATTCATGCCGTCAGCTACACGGGTCTAGGGAGCGACCAATTTCGCAGTGAACAARATATTTTTCTACTCTCTCCACGGACCATTAGCAAAGCAAGCCTGAAACGTCAAAAACCAACTCTTAATTACCAAAGTCGGCACTTAATGACTCCAATTATATTTCCACTGATTTCTGAAAATTGGATTCTCCACTACACTTGCTGTGTTTAAATTAGTTTCTTACCTCATTCGCGGTAATTATACTTTGACAAACCAAATTAAAATACAGTTGAAATTTCTAAAATCCTACTTAAAAATAGTGGGGATTTAAGAACAAAAAAATTCTTAAGCCTAGCGCCATCCACATTTTTCATCGTCCTCCCTTCAGGGCACAGGAATGCAGAGGGTTAAAAGATGAGAGAGATGCAAAGAACAGTATTTTGTTAAAATGCCATGGAAACAATGTTTTAGTAGTAGGAAACAGTGTTTTAGTTCTGTGATAGAAACTCACTGTCTTATCCCCCCATATCACAGAAATTAGCTTCTCCTGTTATCCTAAAAACCAACGAAAGTTACTCTTCTCAGGCTCACCATCACCAGTACCGCAGAGGACTCCAGCAATGAGGAGATTCAGATGCGCGTTTATCGGGAGGGAATACATTTCTCACTTAAAACTAACAGCTTGCTCTATCTAACCTGCGTGCTGAGACACCAGTATCTAGGCCTACCATCAAAACAYGCCTATGGGATAAGCATGGCTTCTACAGGACGCAGTTACACCCATTTGTGGATGCCTAGTCGTTACTAGGGAATTACTTTCAAGTTCCTGCTCATAATTAGTATTAGAAATGGAAAAGGACAAGAGAGTAGGCAGCATATTTGCAAGAAACTAAGCACTGATGGAAAGAATCCATAAAAATATAGTATTTTAGGGAAATGTATTTACTTCGTATGACGCAGAGCGAGCAGTGATTTCTCCAAAGAGGATGCCCCTCCATACATTCTTCTCCCGAAAGAGGAAGGAAAAGCCACTAACAACCCCTAATCCCTTTGCCAATCTCAAAGYTCAAATAGCCGAAGCACATACCCTTCCACTGCAGCAGCCTGGCAATAGCCACGGGAGCTGTTGTGCATCCACAGTAACTATGGCAAAGCCAAGGTGCCCATGCTGGCACCGCGGGCAGCATCGCAGCCCCAGCAATACAGACACAGGAGTGTGCCTCAGCACCTGGACAAATTAATCCCAATCCCTGCAGGACCACAGCCGTTTTGGAAGCCAGCTACCTGGCACTGCTACACAAAGGACAGACAGGCATTACACTGGCTGGGAGGTTAGTACACTGAGCAACCAAACCAGCCACAAAGTTAGCAGACAGTAAATTAAAAAAAGGTTTCAGGTTTCTGAAGGATCACAACTGCCCCAAAGGAGCAATGACAAGTCTGAAGCAGTTTGAACCAATGTGGTGTGCCATCCTCTAGCTCCTTATGGCAAAGGGGTAAGGCATTGGCAAAGCCCCACCAGCTCACTAGAACTAGAGAGAAATACAAAGCAAACCACCTGATGTGTTCAACACGTTTAGTGTTAATTCAAGAGGCAAGGGTATAGAGATTTACAGGGTCACATTTTCACTTCGGTATAGGGATATAACATGCCGCTGTCACAGCTACTTCTTGCAATAATACCTTTTCATTACGTTTGTTTCTGCTGTATTTTTATTCTCATCTTCCGCAGATACCCATTACTTAGCAGCGGTTGTTGGATTTTATGTTCACATATGGTTTAAAGAGGTGGCTGTTTAATGTTCCCTATATGTAAATAACTACATGCTGTTTCAGTCCCTGCTGCGCAAGTGAAGGAATGATTAGATTATAAATCTTGAATACAGAAATATGTCAAGTTGGTTTTCATCTACAAATCTATTAGAAAATGTAACTCGGAGTAAGCTCTATCTTCACCTTTACCCACAAATTCCCACTGCTTTTAATGAGCACATAACGCAACCAGCAACAGGCAAAAATAGCCCAAAAAGCAGGACTCCAGGGGAGCAGCCAGTAGCCCGGGTGCAGCCCTTTCGTAGGCATCCCTCTGCCTGGAGGCAGGCAGGGCTTTCACTACTGCCGGCGCAAAGCCAAATCAGACGTGGTGATACCGAGGGGGACCACGTGCCAAGGACGCCTGGACAGACCCCCACGGCTCCCTCCCACGGCACTGCAGAGAGCAGGGAGCAACAGACCTGGGCCTGGGGAAAGTCCACCTGGGATAACACAGCAACTCCTGCCACCACCCATGCCGGTGGCCCACGTGAGCAGGAGCCACCACACAGGGAGACGGCTTCACCACCAGCAAAAAGTGACCACGGGACAATACGTGCAAGCAGCAGCACAGCACAGTCGGAACTGGCAGGGGCAAACACCTGGATTTTAAATTATTCTGCTTTTACTCTATTTGTGGCATAACCCTAGTGCTGCTACTAGAAACGAACACACATTTTTCAATATGTAATTTATCATCTTTTTAATATGGCTGACAGCATTCATTTCAAATCAAAGCTCCCACGCTAAGCACATTAAAACCATTTTTATTTTTCAAAAGTGAACACCATGAGAGCGAGAAGCAACATTTACATAACCACTAACATTTCCAGCTTGTTCAGTATCAGAAACCAGTACACAGAATAATCTTTTGAACTTTCCAAGGTAGAGAAATGCTCTTTAAGTAAATAAAGAGGAGATACCTAATTGGTTGTTCATTCGGTCTGCCTTCCTTGCTAGCCACAACAGACCGCAGGAAATGCTCTTGCTCCCTGCCACCCCCAGCCCTGATGCTCCCAGGCCTTTCAGTGCAAGGGAAGAAAAGCAGAAATGCTGGCTATCTAGCAAGCATCCTATAAGCCACAGGTAAATGGGCAGCAGGCCGTTCATCACAAGCACCCCCAGACAATCCATGCTGCAAGCCACAAAGCGCACGCCCGACAAAAAACTGGGCCTGTACTGCAGAAGATGGAAAGCCTTAATAAATTATGATGTACCACTGAAAGCAAGCAGGAAACACGGCAGGCAGCAGCGGCAGCATCCGATTTCTTTCCAGTGAAGAGGTAGTTTGCTGGGTTAAAACTCCTGCCTCATCCTAGGAGGCTGCGCACGCAGCTGGCTGCCGTGCAGAGGCGTGGGGCAAGGAGCAGTGGTCGCTGCCAACTCTACCCAGCAGCAAAATTGCCCGAGTGTATCGGTACCGCCACGAACAGGCGCAAGCACTCCCCATGCAACCACCTGCCTCAGGGTAGGTGGGTGTAGGAATCAGTCTCTGGTGGCAAACAAACAAGCCAAACCAGGAAAAGCCTCAGAAGGCAGAAATTAAGACACCAATCAAGAAGCCAGGAAGGAAGGAAAAATTTTTGGCCTGTGGAAGCAGGCAGTAGATAGCCTGAAACTGGACATTAATTCAATTTATACAAATGGAGTCCAAGCTATCAAGTTTGGGCATAATCTTTCTGTAATTAGGAGACACTGGAATGACTGCAAGAGCTACAGGATTCAAAAGATGCTTCAAATCAACACTGCAGTACAAGGATGGGAGGAACCCCAAAGCTGCTCAGGTTTGCCTTCTCCCATCCCCATCCCACCCCCACACTCTCTCAGTATACTAATGAGGAATCCTTGCCCAAATCCAGTCCCAGTAACTGATTTCTGCTGACCTGAAGTTACCCTGCAGCTCTAATAACAGATGATGGATCTCATTTCYTACCCTAGCAGCCTCTGTTGTGTGGCATTGCTCTGCATATTAAAGATCCTTAATGACACCTAAAARCATCTGCAAAGTCTCAAGTATAGATTTTACCACTTTGTCTGAAGCCATAAAGAGCCAACGATGGTAAAGTATGTTTACTGATCAAAACCAAGAAAGGAGAGCATTCATTAAGACATCCTCTTACTCTTGTGGAAAGAGGCATTAAGATGATTTTTCTCCTGGACCAGTGGTGGCAGGTGAGTAAGGTGATGAGTAATATTAGCCTGAAAGGAATCTTTTAAAAATGAATATGTGTTTTTTAAGTTGGCAGGGAACAAGCCTATTCAGTGGGAAGCAGGGGGAAGGCCAAGGGAGTGAAGAAAAAGAGCTGCCCACTTGCCCATGACATTGTCAGCTTCGGACAGTGATTGAAGATTAGTCCTTAGGAATATAAATCACCCCCAGTCAGGGCTCCTGGAATTCAGCACTTTCTGTGACTGCCAAAGAGGTGCTGTCAGCTGATCCTTATTTCTCAAGTTTGGGGTGATGACTGGGGTGGGATAAGACTGAAAAGAAGGGTTAATTAAACAAAGAAGCAAATAGGCAAGAGCCTTTAGAAATTGATTAGACAATGAAAGTAAATGACTTGGCAAAACAACCTTGATTTCGCTGCCAGAGTTAAAAAAACAACTAAGAGATGGAGTGTTGTTTTAATGACTGATATTCTCACTGTATGTTCCTGCAGAAATTATAAGTACTGGGACATTTATTGGGGTAAATGAAATCACAACCGAGCCACCTCCTTTCTACTCTGTGAAAGGAGAAAAAGCTGCCAAGGATCTCTTCATCCAGAAACCAAAGCACCACCAAGGACTTAGGAAAATGATCATGTTGCCAAAATAAGGCTCAGAAAAATATATTCATCAAGCCCATGTGGCATTTGTTGTTTTCTTGCTTGGAGGAACAGCGCATCAACGTTCAGGTAGGTGACCAAAACCCGAAACGCACCTTCCCTCCACATTTCTGCTCTATAGCTAGTCTCTGCATTTTCTACTCTCCCATGCAGATCTATCTATATTTGTTTGGGAAGTCATATGGCCAGGGGAAGGCCCAGAGCCTTGGGGGAAAAAAAAAAAAAAAAAATATCTAAAACATAGATCATGCCTATGTTACTCATCCGATGGTTATTTAATGCTTTTTTGTAATATACTGGTAAAGAAAAGAGGCTTCAGTCCAATTTCATAACACCAAAGTCTTGAATCATCATGTTCATGAGGTCAGAACTATAACTGGTATAAATTTACTTACCACCACCATAAATCCCAGCATCGTAATGCTGAAATATTCCAGCCGTCAGAGACTGCCCTGCATTTTTAGCCTCAATTGTACATAATTGTTAATCACTGACCCATTCTCTGGCAGCCCTCAGCGGGAGTGGGTTGCTAAGCGACCCATTTTTGCTCCAGATACTTTTTAAAGCTAGTTTAGAAATGGCCAAAAGTCAACAAAGTGAGTATTGAGACTATTGAGAACTGATCCGAGGTGGAGGTGTGAGCATAGGAAGCAAGTGAGACTAACCTGCACCTCTATCAAAAGCACAATAATATTCAGTGCCACTTTGCTACCTAGGAAAACCCCTTAAAGAAGCCTTGCCACAGCCCCAACACAGCACCCRTGTCTGGGAGGCATAAGGGCTGCAGCCCAGCACGGCTGAGGGCTGACACCCCGCCGTGCCCACCTACCAGCCCCGCAGGGGTGGTGAGCCCAAACATCCGCAGCTCAAACAGAGCCCACGGGTGACAGGTGACATCCTCCAGACCAGCACTTGCAGGCACCCGAAGAACCGCGCCGAACAACAACAGCCTTCAGAAACACACACAGGGTTTTATTAGGGAAAACCACGCTGTTCTTTGAAAGCTAATGGCTACTCTCCCAGCCAGGAGTGCAGGGACTTTCTATAGACCGATGATTAGAAATAATCAGGTAGAATTAATTAAGTAGAGGGTAGAAGTCGTCCAGCCTGTATTGCTGCATCCATGTCGCCCCGCAGCCTTCCCATCCCAGCACCCCTGCCAGCAGATACGCTGGCACGCACGCCCTGCCAGCACCCAACTGTGCGCCCGACGAGTGGCACGTCAGGCAGCCAAAATATTTCTGCTGGCCCCTTCAASAGGCTGGGCCTCTCGAACCCACAAGGCTGCCACGATCTTTGGGATTTGCAGGGAGGGACCTCGTATCTCTGGGACTTTTATCCTTCTGGCAAACTAGGTTGGGTGGGACATGGATGGCACAGGGAGGACTGTGAATGCTGCCCTATCTCTATTTTTTCCTCCCTTTTTTCTTTTTTTGAAAAAACATCCTGAAAAAGAGGAGCAACGCTTACTGTGTTACGTCATCTCAGAGAAACATGTCCTTCTCATCTTGGCATTTTATTCATTTATCACCATCTCATTAACAACCACTATGGTATGTCATTATTAGTTACAGAAACTTGATTTTTGTCCTATAGAAACCGGTGGTTAAAATGCTACAGATTTAAATAGAAGCAAGACTGAGCAACCACATTAATTGTCAAGAAGGAACTGGAAAAGTTGCAGGATTCAGGAGGAACATGCAGACAGGGAAGTGCTAAAGTTCTGCTTTTTCTGCCCCCCCCCCCCTTTTTTTTAAATATAAGCTACTAGTGTAGGTACTACTAGTAACTATAGTTACTAGTGTAACTAGTGTAAATTAGACCAGGCTCACAAAGCAGCTGAGCGATTCAGTAGGAGAGGCTGTGGCTATATGCCAGAGTGGATACTCAAGTAGCTGAACACATCTCCTTTTCTTGTTTTCAGAACAGGCTGTGTATCAGTTCAATAGACTTATGCAAACATGCCTTTTTTTTCTTTAAACTTTCAAGTAAACTTTAAGAACAGCCTAGCCCAACAAGTACTAGGGTAAATACACACAAAAACAGTAAAGGCTTCCAGTTTGTGCCTCTCTTTTACTGTCAGGAATCTTCTTTTCACCAAAAGTAGCCTGGGCTACAATACCAATGTTTTAGGAGTAACAGAGATAGGTTAAAGAACAACGTAGGCTATATTTTGTGAAGAGAGAGAAAGATTTGGGCAACCAGATGATTGCCAGGGACAACACATGCAAAAAAAGCAGAGAAGTATGAGGATCAAGAGGTCAACAGAGTAAAACAGAGAGGGACCCTGAGCAGAGCGCCCACCCAATAGAGCTGGCGGGCATCACCCGGTGGGGCTCTGGCCAGACACACAACAGGGCAAAGGGACAGAAATGGGGCTCCCCACCGCTGAGTTCTCCCCCTGACCAGCATCCCCCTTCCTGCTGGTGGGCCAGGGCAAGGGGGAGACCGATGTGGAGGTCCTATGACTTGGCCCCATCTTCACCATAGGTGAATTTTCACCYCCCTGAGCACCAGCTGAAGCCTACAGGCAGGGATGTGCAGTACATCAACCTATGCCACCGCATTCACTTACACACTCCGCAATCACTTAGTGTTTGTTTCACTTAGCCTCCGTTTTATAACCTTGTGAAAGAAATGCTACGAAATTATTAGCTTGGAAAAGAAATGATTAAGCATGAAGAAGTCATACAAAACCAGGGGGCCCCATGAGTAATTTGACTGCTTCTGTTTAGACTATTTTTTTGATAGTTTGTTATAAAGGACTTGAAACCTTAACGCAGCTTGCCTTCGCTGCCGCTCTCAGGGTCTGAGCGAGCTGTTTATCGCACTTGGTGATATTAAAACGAGTTATGCAGCATAAAGCTTTGTCACTGCCTCCTCAGTCACTCCAAGCAACATGATACCATCACCTCCAGCTGACCCCTGGAAGTTAAGTATTGTTTCATGAAAAAAATACTGAAGCTTGTTGATGGCAATCTGCCCTCCAGACAGACAGACCTTGCGCAACATCCGACCTGCATCCAAAGCCAAGGCATCACCCAGCGGGATTGCTAACTGGAGATAAATACCCACAGCGCATGGGAAGGTGACAAGCCAGAAACACAAAACCAGTGACTTCGGGAAGGCTGCTGGGATTAAACAATGTTTCCACCGGTCCTGGAGAGGCAGAGCTAGAGCCGACCCAGAGTAGGAAACTTTGCCAAATAAAACTGCTAGGAGCTGGATTGCTCACTGTTCACTTTTGCAAGCAAAGCTTCTAGGAAAAGAAAACAAACCCCTTTCGGTCTTAGAAGTGCCTGGAATACAAAACCTGGCACTTCTAAACTCTGTACCGTGCCTGTCCCCGAGAATAAAAAGGATCAAGAGGGGAGAGCAGAAGGACAGTGCAGTATGTGTGTGCACGCAGGCATCAAACAGGCGCTGCTGCTCAGGAGCCAGGAGACAGACGGCAGAAGTAATTTTAGGCCCACTGGCCTCTGCAGAATGATAACAAAAGAAAAAAGGAACTGTAAAGAGCTCCAGAATGCAAAACATTTCTTGGAGGAAGAGAGCTATTCGAGTAGCACCTGATAAATGTTGCAGTTGTTAAACGATTGATGCCCGCAGGCATCAAGCAACCAGCCTCGTGCCAAAAGCAGAGGTGACTGCTGAGATCTCTGGAAGTTTTGCCTGTATGGACCTGAGGACCAAGCCTAAAAATTTCAATGAACTCCATGATCCCTAAAGAAAGAAGAAGAAGAAAAAAGGAAAAAAAAAAAAAGGCACAAAAAGAGACAACCAGAGCTGATCTGCACAGTGCTCTACTCCACTGGACAGGAAGCAAATCCGACCGTGCATAAAATATGACAATATGCATTTGGAACCAAATTCCTACTTCATCAGATCTATTAAAACCAACCATCAAGGGGAGCCTCAACCTACTTGACACGAGCAAGCACCAGGCAATTGAGTCTGCCGAGGGGCTTAGCGCAGCAGAGGAGGCAGGCGGGAGCACCCACAAGAGAGTGGAAAATGAAGAGGAGTGTACAATACCACTTCCATAGCGCGGCAGAGATGGAGATGCATGCTACTCCAAGTGTCTCGGTCAAAGCCCACATTGTTGCCAGAGATGACAASTCCCTCTTTCATCTGCACCCCACATGCCAGACCCTGCCTTCTGCAGTCCTGGATGCTCCTGCACCCATGCAACTCAGGGTGTGCAGCTGCAAGTGAACCCTTGGTGAAAATCAACCCCACCAAGAGTGGTTTCAAGCGGACTGGCTCCCTAAACATCTCACCACATGGTCGCTAGCATTTTTCTTGTCCTCTCCCTTGTGCCAGCCTCCCCAGGATGCCAAGGGGATGGAAATCCTCCTCCTTCTTCTCCCATCCTATGTCGCAGGGATGCACGTGGGGCAGAATGGGACAGAGCTGGTGCAGCCACTCCTGTGCTGAATCCCTTCTGGTAAAGCGGCCTCACGTTTCCAGAGAGCCGTTAATCCATCAACCTTCAGCTCTAAAATTCATATAAATTATTTTATTCATAATTAATTAAGGTCTCTAAATGTGGAAATTAAGTTACCATTTACAGTGTAAAAGGAGATAGCACAGAAAAACCTAGATAGCAGTAACAGCTCTCTCCTCTGCATGAATCAGGAGGACATGTGGGGGTGGGGGCTATCTGGCAGTAGCTTTAGGTCATAATACAGACTTCAGCATCTTTGAAAAGCAGCTCAGGCCCAGTCACAAGAGACCTTTATGTCTGAGGTGCCAAATTAATCCCAAAACTCAGGTGCCCCTCAACTCTGCTCCCAGTAAATCCCCTGGACTCTTGCATTAGGAACACAGTTGCCGGACGGCTAAAAACCCAGCGTTCCTTTTATCACTTGGCTCCTCTGCTGGAAAACAAGCTGTTTGAAGCACAAAAGAGCTGCTCCTCGTCATATGTATTTAGACTCACCTTTCCATTCAAATCAGACTGCAGCAAAAGAGAGAACATACAAGGAAACAGATGGCCCTGCACTGAACACAAGGCGTAATTCACTTGAGGGGTTGAGAGTCAGGGAGGGAGATGGGATGAGCAAGCTGCAGATCAACACCACCGTTGAATTCAGCCTTGTGTTTACAGCAGAGCCCTGCTGTAAATACTGTAACGCATACTACAGCCACAAACATTTTCTCATTAACTCGGAAGGGAAAGATTCTGGAATGTCTTTTTGCTTCTTGTTTCAATGGTAAAGCAGCATCTGAATCAGTGATGGGGATGATGATGACAGTTTCAAAGGCAACTTCCTCCCATCCCTGATAGCCCACCGATGCAGTTAGTATCAGAATCCATTATCAGAGTAAAAGGATCTTTTTTCCTCATATTCAGCTACTGGTTTGCCCAATTGCAAAAGGGTATTTAGGTTGAGATGATGGTAGGAAGATGGTCTGTATACAGTTATTCAAAGAGACCAGGAAACAGACGTGTCCCGAGACATTAGCATACTCAGCCAGGCAGCCAGATTGCAGAAAGGGTAATAGCCATGTTGAAATTACGCAAAGAAGAAAAGGTTAATATACAGGACCTTTCTGATTCTGCGCAGACAAAAATAATGATGCACAAACTACAGGAAAGTTTTAGGGCTAGGTTTCCCCCGTACCCCAAGCACCCTCATGTCTCGTTGAAGTCAGTGGGGGCTGAGTTGATGCCTGTGCTAACAGTATGTACAACTTTTCCTTACAGAGGGAACAGGGGGAAGCTCCTCGCAGTACCCCACAGGAGCCTTTCAGAATCAGTTCTTCACTTGGCAAGACAAAAACCACCAAGCCAAGTAACAGCACAGGCATGTTTGTTGCTGAAAAAGCAGGCTCTGAAAAGATCGAGAACGTGGATAGCAGGAACAAGAAGAACTGCTCCGTCTGGTCTCTCTTCCTCGTGCGCCCATCTCCCTGAACCCGCTGTCTTTGTGAATCCAACCAACTGGTAAGTCCCCTTCTGCCGCTGACGCACGAAGGATGCAAAACCTCAATTAAGGATCCCTGTCTCGCAGGCTGTCGTAATTCATGCCTTTAACTCTGCAGGACCCCAGGTCAATTCCTGATGGGTAACTGCTCCATAAACACAGTTCAGAGGGTAGCGCTTCCAAAATGCCTACAGACACACATGCAGAGGTATATAATTGAGCGCCAAAAGAAATGCAACTGTTGTGGAACAGTCAGGTTTTAAAACTGGCAGTTTGTTTCTTGCAACATATCCATTAGATATAATGAAAACATAGTTACTTTTTCCATTTCAGCTCAGGCTATTTCACATTGCATCTGATGGTTTAAGTCCCGCAGAGGCCAAGGCACGTGCTTGGCTTTACATATTTATGCATGATCTATATTTACACACCATGAGCGTAAGAGTTAAGCAGATGCCCAAATCTCAGCAGGACTGAAGTTGGTATTTCAGTGCCATACCCAAAGGAGCTTATCTCTGTATCTCCAATATGATGTGGCTCCAGCGAGCRTGGTGGCCACAGTGGAGCTGAATGAAGCTCTTGGTTTTCAGTTGGAATGAGCTACATAATTTTATACAAGAGGCGGCTCAAATTGATGCCAGCATCAAGACGCTATAAAGGAGACAAGTGTGAAAAGTGAACAACTGAGGTGTACCTCAAAAGGCGTACCGCATATAAACATTACTGCAACACTGAGGAAAGAAAAAAGCCCCTCCAAAGGTAGCTCTATTATTATTTGTAAACATACCTCCTCGTGAAGACCCTAAGAGGAGGTCTTTGCAGAGTTGCAGCCATGTCCCAGGTGCCCACATCGCACCACAAACACAGACCCCAGCCCCTGTCTCCAGAGAGCCACCATAGGCAAGTGCTGTCCCTGTCCCCTAGCCACGGAGGCAGAACCCCACAGCAGAGGACCAGGGCATGCCTCCCAAGCAGTCCTCTTGCAACGACTGCCTTAGCTCCTTCCTTAGCCTCTTCCTCAGCCAGGGACACCAAACCAGCCTGCTTGCTGGGGTATCTGCCTGCCTGGGGTGTCTGTCCAGTCCCAGGAGGCAGCAGGGAAGAAAGGAGATGTTTCCACACTCCCTTGCCAACACAGCTCTTTCTGCGAAACACTCTTAATCAGACCCCGCTCCTGCAAAACACATCCTCACCTCCCATTCGCGGTGCACAAACCTAACAACCTAATGGGACTACTTACAAACACAGCCACACATGGACGTGCCATACAGTCCTCAGACCTGCCACGGCACAGTGTAAGCCTTTGAGATGTGCAAGTAGTAAGTGACACACAGAACACCCAGATTTTGTTTGCACGTCTGTTGTTTCATTTAATACCAGATAATCCCAACCACATGGGCTCCCATTTGCTCAGAGACCCACTGAGCTCCCTGTTCAGTCTGAATGCAGCAACAGCGCTGCCATCCTAATTTCTGCCCGCAGCTTTGGGTCGGGCCCTCCAGAAGGAAGGCGGCTGCAGCAGAGCCGCCTGCCTTCCAACTTGGAAAGCCAAAATCCAAGACAGTCCACCATTTCCAAGCAGCGTGTCCACAAACTGCTCAAGCATGGTAGACAGGAAAAAAGCAATTTCCTCATCAGTACCGCTTTTGTTAGAGACAGGACCTGAAGCAGCAAAAACACCTTCTGCAAACCACCCTCACCAAACTAAGAGCACATAACACATTGTAAATTCCACTCTTCAGCTGGGCATCAAGTGCTTTTCTTCCTCATGAGCCTTTCCAAACCAGAGCAGACAATGACCACAAAACAATTACAAAGAATAATATTGGAAATTGCCAGTTAGGTATAGTATATTAAAAAAAGCTTCAAAGAAGAAAGAGAACTTCAACAAAGACACGACTTATTTTTACCCAGCTACAGACAGTACTCATTTAAAGGAAAACATCTTGCTGGAAAACATGTTTGTTTTAATTATACAACTCTGACTTCAGACACAAAACAAATCCAAGCTATGGAAAACACTGTACCTAGGCTTTTAAAATAGCAAGAGTCAAGCCAAATAGAAGAATATGCTACAGTAATTAATGTTTCTTCACAATCTATAAGGTATTTACCATTTGGTTTTGCCCACGGGAAATAAATGCTGTTGCAAAGTGATGTAAAACACTGCTCCAGAGTAAAATCTGCCTCTATCCTGTCCTCATTACTCCCTGGAAAAAAAAAAAAAAATCTGTGTGTGCATGTGAACAGAAAGAAGTGGGTAACCTCATAAAGGCAGAGACGCTGCCCCTTCTCCCCTTCCCGGGCCGAGTACCACCTCTCTCCAGGAGAGCCCACGAGGGGCCATATGCCCCTCGCTCCCGGTGGGAGTGCTGCCTGCCACCCTTCACGCCAGGGCACCCCGTGGGGTGGCCGGGGACAGCAGCAATGTTGCGGCCGGCCCAGCCCACGCCGCCCATCATGGAGGTACTCAGGGGAAGTCAGTTACCTCCACTGCAGAAAACTGTCTTCAAGTATAAAAACTTTTTATTTCAGCTCCGTTTCTATATAGTTGAAGCATCCCAAACTGCCCGAGGTTATCAGCACAAACATCAAACGTGCAGAGCCGTATTAAACGTGTCTCTAAAAGCAATGCCAGTGCTGGCAGAGTAAGTCACAAACCTGACTGTGAGCACCAGGATCGACGAGAATTGGATGCAAAGGAAAAAAAGAAAAATGACATAGGTATATGGATAGTTAAGAAGAAAGGTCACCAGGCAATTAAAAAGAAAAGAAGAATATAAATCTTCTTCACATCAGAAGAGAAATCATCCAGGCTATTCCATTCCATTAATTTTTTAGCAATGCTACCCATTCAAATCAAATAATATCAGATAGAGAATTTATACTTTTAGTCTTTTGAAGCAAACCTTCTTCCATAAAAAGGAGAACCGACCTGATAGCAATTCATTCACAGTGGAAAAAGAAAGGGATTCCCCCTCACGCACAGCAAATTCTATAAATTTGCTATAAATAGGCAACACACTATAAATATTGCAAACCGTTTTCAGCAATACATCTGAGTTGAAAGGAGCTCAGAAGCCAAGGCTTAAAACAAGCCATTAAAGTCAAATAGTTTTGCAGTGAAGTGTTCAGAGGTAGTGTTTGGGGGTTTCTACATTTTTTTTTCCTCCCTAGTTTGTGACACGGTTATATCCAAAGCTTGATCTAAACCACAAAGGGGAAAATACCAGTAGAGGCCCTTTTCAAGCTGCAGAAGGAGATTTTTGGACCCCTCCATCAGGCGGCAGTCCCAGCCACACAGCCAGGCTGCTTCCCCAGGGAAGAAGCTGAAAGCTTCTGTCAGKGAGATGCTCACACGAGCCCTCCTTGCTTTAAGACTTAGGCATTAGTACTGATCTCCTCGCTCATAGCGCAAGAATTTAATAGTTAGAAGGACAACCTTCTCTCCAGCCCAACAAAGATCTGACATGAAGCACAGCCCAAATTCCCCCAGCATCTAAATCATTTCTAAAGGGAATTCCCACAGCTGAGGAAGGGAGAGCAACAGCAATTCCATAAAGCCACAAGAGAGATGCAAAACAGAGCAACAACAACCCAACAAAGATATGTCCTGCTATTTCTGCGCAAATTACTTTTACAAAAAAAAAAAAAAAAGGAAAAAAGTAAACTGCTGCTTAAAATATTCTTTGGAGGTTACATAAGGGATGTTTAAAAAAAAAATAAAAATTTATTAATTCTTTGCTAAAAGGAAATATCCTGAACGAAGGTCCTAGGAAGAAAAAGAACAAAAAAAACCACCTCATTACACAATTGCATACCATTTACTTAAGGCTGCTGTGATGAATGCAACAATCAGTCTTCAGGCAGGGTTCCCCCTGAACTTCCGAGTGTTCAACTCTTCTGCTCTTAACACTGAATAAAATAAATAAATAAAATTGAATACATTGTATGCATGAGTAACTCCTGACTTAAAATATTTATGAAAGACTGTTATCATTACCGCGGAGGTGGGTCATCCGCAGTGCGAAAACATTCAGATCCACAGCACAAGCAGCAAGGGCTAGTAAGACTGAGCATCAGAAATGTTCTTTGCTACCTGGATCACTCATAACTGCTGATAGGTCTCAAAGCTACCTGGCATCAAAGAAGGGTTCAAACAGTCACAACGGGTTGGTTTGACTGCAGGTGTCAGAGAAGTCTGCTCCCAAATGTTACCCTGTATTAAAGCATCCACACAAATTGGATCAGCACAATTAAAACGAGCCGGAACAATCCTATTACAGTTAGGCTGGCTAGTTTCTCACACAGACAAGCTTAAATTCATACTTAATTAGCTACTTTAAGAAAGCTCAGTAGACTCTTTCTAAGATCAGCTTTCCAGAACTGAAGGGACCACCAGCTGCATTTTTCAAAAGACAATGGGGAAAAAACCAAAAACCATTTCCTTCTGTAGAGAGGACCCACCAAGACCACAGGGCACACGGACTCTCATCTGCACCAAACCCCCTGGACAGCCATGGGGCCATGCAAGCCCACATCAGCTGGAGGCGAGGCAAGAGGCTGCCTTTAGTCCCCTGTGCCCTTGCTGGGGCTGGCTGCGACACCTGGAGCAGCAGCCGCATTCCAGGTACCACTAGAAGTTTCACTCACCATGGCAGATAACAAAAGTACCCAGTAGAGGCAGCTGACTCCCTTATTCTCATTAAGCAGTATACAGTGATCTTGCAGTCCCTGTCAGGGTCGTTACCTAGTACGACAAACAGTGAAACTGAAGCATGGGCCAGCAGCATTTTGTGATCCTCACAACCTCATGGTTAGACTTTATTTTATTTATGAGTGTTTTCTTTATGAGACAGGGGCTATTTTACATGAAATGTTTAAGCACACTGGGCCTTCAGGTCACTAGCCTGACACCACTTTAACACAAATAAATACAGAGAGTATGCCAGGTTATATTCACCCTCAAAAAAATAACTAAAGAAACTACTTGAAGAAAAGTAGCAGCAGGTTTACTTTAGCCATCTGAAGTGGAGGCAGGTATTACAACCCAAGTACAAAGAGAGCCGTTAAGTGGCAGCAGGACTCTGATAACAAGACAGGGAGATTAGAACAGACCCAAACATCAGAACAAACCTTTGAGGAATCTGAAGGGAGAAACTTAGGGTGCGACAATCACTTTGACATCGTTGCAGCTTTAACTATATAGATGAATGGTTATCAGTGTTTAAATTCTCTGGAGGATTTCTACAAGTTTTATCTTATTCTGTAAGAAGTTACACAAAACAACTCTACTTTGCTTTTGAATGTTTCCTCTGCAACAAAGGCTGCAGGTATTTCAGTCTCCYCTGGCAATGCCACACACTTTCAGCCCCTGAAATTTAGAACTTTAAGTTAAATGAGAACAGGAAATTCAACATTTTAATCTCGGCTAGGAGAAACAGTATTTCAAATACAGAAAACATCGGCACAGGTTAACAAAAGACAAATTGATTCAATCTCTTCAAAAGCTTAGAAGAGTAGAAATTATMTTCTTCCACCAAGCACTACGGAAGCAATTTTAAAGGAAAGCATCCACTGACGAGTGACACTGCTTATCTAACTTGAAAGACAAGATTTAAGACTAGATTAAGTTTCATTGGCAAGCCAGAGGAACTCCATCGATATCAACTGTCCTACCCACTTATGCGAAGCTAGGACTTGTTTTATGGCGCCACACAACATGACCTCAGTTTTGAGCTTGTATTAGCTAGGAACAGTGTGTACCACTGAAGCATTAAAGTCTACGGACTCAGCCAAATCTTCCATCTCAATATGCCACCAAGTCAAACCAGCAACAATTATCGTCCCGGTCTTGAGAAATATGCAATAGCACATGCAAGAAATATGCTCCACTTGATCTGGGAGACAGATCAGATCCCAGCACATCTTAATTCTTTCAGAAACGCAGTCACCTTTAATGCCTCAAAAAAAGGCCATTCCAGCAGCATTTAGCTGTCAGCACTTGGTGAGACAAGAAAAAAAGTATCCACAGGTATCTAAAGATTGGGAGGTAAGGGAACATGCACGAAGAAACCCTGGAATGAAAGCAATTAGCAGACGGGGTACAGTGCAGAGGGAAGAGAGCGCCTCCTGCAAAGACAAGACTGGAAATGGCATAGTAGTGAATTACAGCAAAAACATCCTCCCCTCAACAAAACCTGTCCTGTATGGGTTGGTGCTCTCTTCTTACGGTGTCAGCCAGTGCAACTGGCAAGCAGCAGGTCGGGGCACCCCACAGCCTTGCCAAAGCCCAGGGTGGTGCTGCACCCATGCTCCGGGGACACCCCCAGGCATCCCCCATCCTTAACCCACAGGATGGGAGGGTGAGATACAAGTGACATTTCTCAACACAAGTTATCTTCAAATTTCATGCTGGTTAAAATTCAGCAGGCAAGCATTTAGTGGCCAGATACTGCTACAGATCAGAGATTCATTTACTTGCCACAATCAACTGCAGGGAAGAAGAAAACAACAACCCACACACACACACAATTGCCTCTCCTTTCCTATATTTCTGGCATCTTCCTATTTTGTGTGGCTTGTGACACCACCAAGCAAAGGGAAAGCACAAAGCATCCTGCAAACAAAAGAAGAAAAGCTGGTCTTTCACAGTGATAAAAGACGGAGTACAGTACCGGCCCCTGTACAAACAGGTTCAGACACCTTCTCTTAGAAAGTCAAAGAGCGTTTCACATACAGTTCCTCCCACCATCTCAAGGAGGCTTTAAAGTACTCCGGGGAAGGAAGGAAGGATGTGCTGAGAGAAGACTGTACATTTGCATCAGACACTTTGATGGCATAAACACTTCTGTGTACCCACAATTATTAAAGAGATGATGACGACAACCATGCATGAGTGAAAACAGACAACAGGCCTCACCAAACATAGCATGCAACACAGGCAACAGAGGACGACTCAGGACTCCAGAGCTCCTGGGTGAGGGAAGGTCTTCTACAGCTTCACATATGCACCGCTCTAACACTGGCAGGTCCATGACTGCGGTAAATGGAGGAGAAGGAGGAAAGGAGAGGGAAACGGGAAGCTGGCATACAGAAACATGGTGAAATACCCCCCTCTGATATTATTCAGTTTAAGACTGCACTTCAATAAATACCTAGGTAACATGAAGTGAAGATTAAGTGTACAGACATACTAGAAATGAAAAAAAAAATGGTTTTTATTATTTTCTGTAAAACTTGAAACTCAATCATCACCTTGGTACAACTTGTTCTTTCCTATCCACAATGAGGAGAAATCCAGAGTTGTCAGCCCAAGCTGGGTGAAGACACTTCTAACTTCTTGTCTCTCCAAGAGCTTATATTTTCACAATCACTTCAGAAACAAAGGTCATCTTAACACCTGAAAACCTGACTAACAATACATTTAAAGCTAACACTAAGGTAATGGTGATTAAATTATTCCTTCTCACAAAAACCAAAGCAGGCCTAGGAACAAAACAAGTCGAGCACAGATTTCTTCCCCATCTCAGAAACATGCGTATGCCCACATTGCGACCTGCTGGTGCTGGCTAATTTCCTTCATGCAGTTTGGCCTTACCAATCTTACTCTTCTCCTGTTGTTTGTCACTTGCCATAATTGTACGATTAAGGTATCAGTCTTCTCTCACTAACTGCTACAGACTATACCCAGTCCTCTCTTACTGCAGATTCAGCTCCAAGCAATTTTTGGCACAGCTCTCTAAAGGAAGCAGTTTCACCACTGAGGTACAACTGACAGCCAAGACCAAGAAAATAATTCAGTGACACAAAAAGAAGTGCTTAGCTTGGCAGATCAGCTAATGAGCACACTGGTGCTGGAAAAGCCATATGCAGATTTCCGGCAGGGCAACACTCTTGGGTAACTTTCAAAATGCTTGATGACTCTTATTGCTTCTTTGGAAACCCTTCAAAAGTACAAAAAAATAATTTCCAGCTTCAGCTTGAGAGGAGGTATACATCCTTTTAAGGACAGCCACCAACCCTAAAGAGAGACTTCTGTCCACCACAGACACTATGTTGAATCCTTGTTTCCATMATTTTTTCCCCTCATTCCAACACAGGGCGTGCTCTCAGCAGCTTCAGGAGACAGCATCCTTGCAGGTGAAAGCTGTGTCTGTATACAAATAGAGTCACATAATACAGATGTCTTCAGAAGATCCCCACCCAGCAACAACACTGCAAGACTCCCCACGTTTGCAGCTGGATGTTGAAATACCTCTTCAAATGAGCATTTCCCGTTCAAGAGAGGAACTGAAACCCAGCAGAAGGCTTCCCAGCCCCAACACCTAAAGAATATCAGTGGCCCAGAGGAAAGCTAGATAAATGGGTCTGTATGTGGATGCAGGATGTGCTGGAGCAGAGGAGGCACGAGGCAAGAAACCTGCACATTCCTCCTGTCAACAAGGATTTGGGCAGATCTAACAGAGCAACGTTTACTACTATCGGTCATGAGTGAAAGCCCCTGAAGATGTGTCGGGTTCTGCTGAATCATGCAAGCCTGCTCTTGGCCTACAGGCTGCATAGCTTGGAGACCATGCATCCCTCTGACCTCCCACCCAGCTCTGCCTGCACCAGCAGCCCCAGTTCACTGTCAGTCCTTTTTATCTGTCTGGTTGGCGGGGTCAGGACATCTCATCCTAGAGCAGGTCTGTACACTTCCATGAGCGGCCTCCTTCCCCCTCGCCCACGGCTGACAATCCACCTGGACCCGTGGCTGTTCCCCCACCTGGCGTTACACAGGTACACCTGCTTCACATTGCTGGCCGCAGATCCCCAGCCTCAAACCGAAGCCTCAGGAGCTCCCCCCGGGGCTGCTGCTTTTGCTGGCTGTCACAGACCACGGCCCTTGGGCTGTGCAAGTTGCTGAGCAGGATCCCCAGCCC
This sequence comes from Oceanodroma leucorhoa, assembly GCA_030449065.1. Taxonomy (NCBI): domain Eukaryota; kingdom Metazoa; phylum Chordata; class Aves; order Procellariiformes; genus Oceanodroma; species Oceanodroma leucorhoa. The sequence continues at coordinate 5,157,658 of JASVER010000012.1, read as the reverse complement.
AAGACGCTTGCATTATGCTGCTGCTCACTCCCTCTTGCACTTGTCAAGAGGCACCATGCATAAGCTCTTCCCTCTCCTGTCCATCAAAAGAAGGAATAAATTACCTCTTAGTGGACTGAGACTCAGTTGTTCAGACTCAGGCCAGAGCCCTCGAGCATCTGCAGCAGGCAAATCTCCCGAGGCATTTCATGTGCTGCCATTCCCACTTCTGCCACATGATGATTCCCATTAGGGTGCCCCCACCTACTCCACAGACCTCGGTTAGGATTTCAGCTGGCGTGGGTCCTGAGGGCTCTCTCTACCGGCAGCAAAACCATGCTTTCACTACTGCTGCCGACCCTTACAGCATGCCAACAGGGCACAGCTCAAATTGTTCTAGAAAAACTGTCTTTTCTGTTTCTGATACAGAGCTCCATCGATACCCTTTCCCCCCACCTCCACCCTGGGATGGGGGTGCAAACAGGTAAGGGAAGACCCAGGCCCAAGGATGTCCTCCTACACTTCSACCACAAGGAGCATAATTTCTCTTCCTCTCCTCCCATATTTCAAGACGATTTGGCTACTCTGCAGAAAAATTATGGATTTGCTTCTACAGCCGCACCAAGCTGAAAGTTTGTTTTTAAGCACAAGGTTCAGTCGTCTTTGCTGCTGCCTCTCCTGCTCCCACTGCAGGACAAAAGGAGGCAACAGGCAAAGTGCTGACAAAAAAAAAAAAGTCATTAAACTTGTAAGACTCTCCATTTGAATGGAACAATCCTAGGCAAAGAGAGAGTAGATATTACCCCAGCAAGCCCGTATTTCATATCTGAGCTCCACAGAACAAAAGGCCCAATCAAGAAGACAAACTAGAGGGGCCAGGGCCAGAAACAGCCACAGAAGGTCAGCAACAAGTAAGCAAGCGTGCAAGCAAGTGTGCAGGCTCACYTAGCTGGTGTTTCAGGTGTTCTGCAGGAGGAAGAGCACTTGCAGAGGACTGGGTCTCCTTCCAGCAGCAGTCTGTGCTTGTCCTGACACACCTGCCCTACACAGACCTGTGCAAAACCAGGGAAGACAGGAGAAGCCCTCCAGCATTTTGGGACCCCACCGGCAGCAGCCACAGTCACATCCATCCGCCCTAGGAGGCTTYGTGGGACTTGACCAACGGTTTAGTTCTCTTTAAAAATATCAGTAAAACCRGAGAGCACTAGGGCTCAGATGGGGAATAGATAAGGGCCTATATGGGGTAGGGGCTAAGGGAAGGAGACCTCTCCCCACCACAAAAATGCAGACAGATTATCTATCATGCCCTGGGGGGTCCCTTCTGAAGGCTGTTTTTTATTTCTTTTCCAGGAAGGGAAAGGAGGGGGGAGTGTCCTTTGGCACTCTTAAAAACAAAACAAACAAAAAAAAAGCGGAGACTTACTCTCTGTTGGCCAAACCTGCAAGCACTTTCTCCATTCCCCCTTGATTCGTCACAYTCTCCAGATGCCTCCTCACTGTCCCCTAGTCTCTTTCACCCCCCMGAAAAGGCCATAGGTGGAGGACATCAGGGCAGATCCCACCCCGCAATCAGAAGAAAAGGCAAGGGAAGGGGATGACATGTGGGATCCCTCAGTTAAGCCAAGCATTTGGCTTCACGACTGCATCCAAACACCAAATGGGCACRTTTTTCTTCTTGGTTTAATTCAAGTGCGCCCATACTCACACCTTTTGTTTTAACAAGGTCTGCTTTGTTAAAAACAGAGTGTGTTTTCTAATTTAACAAAGAYGGAAACCAAGGTACAGCAAGGGATGTTTTTGTCATTTCAGAAGACCTTATTTGTATATTACACATACACAACTTCTAAGAAACTCACCTACCACACACACACACCCCAGCTGCCTCTAATTGCACTTGCTCAGGGCCATTTTTACCAGAGGGCTCCTGTAGCAGCTTTCCCATGTTTCTTTGCTGGATTTTGTTCCCTGTCCTTCAGTTCCTCCACTTTTCCACAGCTGGCAGGGGCCAGGCACACTTGCATACAAGACAGAGTGACTGTCTGCCGGCAGACAAACAAATACAGATGAGAGAGAGTTTCCTCAGTAAGCCACCAGTCTTTGTCTGAAGTCTTAACACTTCACAAGTATTTTGCAAATTTTTTTCATACCCGGCTTCTTCCTACAAGCTTGGAGCACCCTATGTTTGAAGACTTGTCCCACACCTCCCTGTCAAAGGGTGTCTAGTTGTAGGGGCCAGGCAGACAGCTGAAGCCCAGCTCTTCTTCTGAGCATAGCCATGGGCGAACTGAGCAAGCACCATCTACAGCCGCCAGACCTTAACGCCATGCTACGGAGCCAGCAGCGCGTTAACCACAGATGGCCCAAGCAAGCTGAAGTGAGTAATGCAATTAGTGAACCACTAAGTAYCTCCACGGTCACATGCTTTAGTGACTGTCTTCAGAAAGCCAAGAATGGCCCACTGCAGCTATGCCCATGCTTTTAACATTGAAATTAATTCAGCCTTGACCTAAGGCACACAAAAAAAAAAAAAAAAAGAAAACCCCAACAAAACACCACACCCACACCATGGATTTGGTCATCAACTAAACTGATGACGGCTGGTCAATACCATCCAAGCCTTTCCCTGACAAGCCTCACACATAACGTACACTCAATACAGATGATATATATGACAACAACACTGCCAAATTTCAAGTTCACGTTATCCAGAGAAAAAAGGATGCAGTCATCACAAAAACTGGTGCAGACCGTCAGAAATCAAGTGAGGGAGGAGAATCAGCATTTGGGTACCTCTAAATTGGAGGACACGGTCTCTGATGCCCTGAAATATGCTCACAAGGACAAGAAATCCCTTACGCCGGAGCATCCACAACGCRTACGCCTCACTGCGGATGCTCCGGCATAAGGGATTTCATGTCCATGCCACCACAAGCTGCTACGCAGACATTTAACCCATGCACCACTGCTCACACAACTAGTTGAAACATAAAAGCCCACAGCAGTAGCGAAGTAAACCTTCACTCGTGTCTAGACCATCATTTTTTCCCCATTCTTAGGTTGTGGTTGCACTGGAAATGGATAGCAGCAGCCAGGTGGCACCTGACCGATGGTCGACCTAGGTGAGCTCCATGGCCATGCTGGTCAGGGCCACCTTTGGGACTCGCACCACCCAAATGTCTCAGGGCCACTGCCACTCACAGTAAGGGCAAAATAACACATTGCTTGGCTCCCTCTGGAAAAAGCTATTAAATACAAGGAGGCTGCTGCTGGCCTGTGAAATCTCCAAATTGCACAGTGCTGGAACCTGGGAGAGCACTTCAGAGAAATGTCAGTAGCACCTGCCCTGGTCTTATACTCATCCCTAGGACAGAAGGGTCTCGCACTATTTAGTAGCCTTCCACACACATATTTCACGGAAGAAAAAAATCAAATATGATGTGAGAGTGTATTCWCAAGACCCCATGGGAGGAGGAGCCTGTACGAAGAACCGCCTTGTTCATCCAGTTTGAGCCTACCTTCAGCTCATGCCCCAGCAGGTACCTCCAGACACTCAGAAGTGACCAAAGGAAAACTGTTTTATCATTCTCACAAGCTTCTTAAGCCTTCCTGTGGTGCAAAAAGAACATTTCCCTGAAAACATACTTTGCCAAAAAACAATTTCCACATGCAGAAGTAAAAATTTCAGACCGATTCAAAGTTAAAAGTTGAACAGTTTTAATTTGAGAAGCAAGGATGAAAACGTGAATTGCCAACAAATAGTTCTCCAAAGTAACACAACACACACACACCCTCTCACGCCCCCATGTGAACAAGTCCCAGACACAACCCTTTCAGAGAGGACACATGCCTTGTGTCTACGCACATTAGGAGGGTTCCAGCAGAATAATTACAATTAATCCATTACTTAATCTCCTAATCACTTCTGAGCAAACAGCATTCCCGGACATTTGTTAATGACACATTAATTTTCATACCATCCTACTCATGAAAATTTAACCAAGAAAATAACTTGAAAAATGCCCAGGTAACAGCAGTTACCTCATTCAAAGCTACAAGCAAGAAAGATTCGCAGCCGAGGCCTCATCCGCAGCGGCAACTCACCATCAYGGGTGCAGGCACTGGGAGCTCCCCCACAGCGGGGTCTCATCRTCGAGCTGCCCCTGCCACTGCAGCAGCCGCCCTCCGCTTCCAGCTGCTCGGGCTGGGTTTTAAGTGGCTTGTGGTCCATGAACTGCATCAGTAACTAGATACGCAGAGTCCCCCAGCAATTCCCCTCTTACTCAATATATTCCACCTAACATATATATTGCAGATTTAAACACAGTGAACGAGTTTAACCGCCCCACRGGATGCGATAACTAGGTGTTACCTGGAAAGTCTGAGAGCAGACAAGAGTAAGAATAGAAATTTAGGCAGTCTTTGCGACCCTCCAGTTCTGCGTCTCGCTTGGTAGGTTTAGGACAGACCTCTAACACCAACTTTTTTTTTTTGTTTATTACCAGAGGAAAGAGAATATTCCAGCATGGGAACCCTGAAGCTAAAATTAAAAACCTATAATTTAGGTTCAGTAGCAGTTGGTATAATTCAGATCCCAGCCACAATGAGAGGTCTCCAACATTATCAACTGTCAACAATTATTACTGGCTAGGCACACAAAACAGCTTTGTTCTGAACTGGAAGCCACAACTGCAAGCAGCAGTAATTGCTATGAAAGGCAAAACACACAAAAACACCCCCATCCTTTCCATGCAAAATACTCTCCAAAGAGAAATAAAGGAATGGACACAAAAGTCTTATTATCTCCACTTACATCTTTAAAAAACAAAGAAAAAAATCCAAGACTATATACCCAGCAAAGGAGGGCGCTAGCAAGGAAAAATGATCCCAAAAAGACACTTGTTAACTATTCTGAGCTGAATGCACATTTAATGAAATATACTGTTCATTAGTTATTGAACTTTCATTAGCAGTTTAAGGGAAAGCTACACATGGAAGAGATGAAATACAATCAATTTCTCCTGAAATTGCATACATTTCCACACTAAACCTCAGCAAGTTCATCCCAACTGATATTAAAAACCAAATCAATTAATACTAATTGCTCACCTTATTTTCACAGAGGGATCTTCACACTTCAGCAGGCCTCAAAAAAAAAAAAAAAAGAAAGAAAAAAGGCTATTTGTACAAAAGCAATTTACTTGTCTGGTCTTTTTATATTCATTTAGCTATGCACTTAATTATTTTGGCAGGTAATTCTGTCAGCTCAAGTTTCCTTCCTCACAACTACCCTTTTGCAAACTGACAGCACTAAGCAATCACGTTTTTATAACCCCATAGCCTATAGCAACAGAATAAACAAAGTTTTCTGAGTCATGGGGTGAAATCCCGAGCCTACTGACTTCATTAGCAGATCTGCTATTAAGTTAATACAACTGATGCGACTTTCCCAGGAGACAATGATGACCAAGTGAGAAAATTTATTTTACTAGCAACAAGCAAATGTAGCAGTATTTATATTCAATTTTTCTTAAAACATAGCACATACATTTTTAAAACGTGCCATACAGATAGCAGACTAAATGGAAGCTACATATGTCCTCCTCTGCTGTAGGAGTGCAACAGGTTTTCTCACTATCACATGCTGAGTCTTCAAAAGAGATTTTCTCTTCCTGCACTCCATATAACCACACCATACTTCAACACCACCCCCCATTAACAGGTCTTGAAAAATTTTTACACAGGTCCATTAATGTCTACAAGCAAAACAAGACAAATAGCTTTTTAAAAAAAAAAAAAAGTCACTTAATGCTGAGAGTCTGTCTTCTTGGTTAGTGTTATGGAGACAATCCTGCCAAAATGGCTCTCCAAAATGCTAAGTAACTTGGAACTGCACRGCCCCAATCAATTAGTGCGTCTCTAAAGCATCCTGCACCCCTTGCCCTAGGGCCAAGCGGGTGTCAGTACCAGTCAGGCTCTGGGGAGGCTTTCCCAGGGGCTAAACAAGCAGCACATCTGCCTAGCCTCGACTGCTCCTGGGGTTTCCTCCTGCCTCTGRAATCACCACAGCTAGATCGCGTCTCACCTGTCCCAGCTCCCACAGACGTAGGGGATGCACAACAACATAAGACAGCACCAGGCTGAAAACCTTTGGTTCATCTGGAAGCAGATAGCTCAGGCACCAGAGGCAGTAACGGTGGCAGAGATCCTTTTGGGGCTCTTTTGCTTCAGCTGTATCTGAGCAGCCAAGAAGTGACTTAAGCAGAGCTAGTAACAAGGTGGGGATGCAACAGCCTCAACTCAAAATGTTTCTCGCATCATCCAGTTTCTGCACTTTCTGCATTGGTTTGTATTTTTCCTCCCTCACTTGGTCTTGGCTAATACTGCAGGGAAGCCAAGGTTCTTTAGTGAAGATGCTTAACCTTTTTTTGCTCCCCAGTTGGAACAACTAGCTGTCATGCTGCTTCATCACCATAACAGCTCTGTCTCCCAGCACAGCAGATATCAAGCCTTCTGGATCAAAACCCACCGTCATCTCTTAAAGGCATGACGATAAAAGAACATGATAGTAAGCAGAAAAATTAACTGAAGTCAGCCCTCTCTGCATTTTTTTTTTACTGTGGTTCTGCAGATCACCTGTCACACAGTCACTGGAGAAGAGTCATGCAATCGTGTTGCATAGGCACCTACCCAAACTCTAGGGAAGGTCCATGATGAAGGAACAAGCTACAAATGGAGGCCTGCAAGTCATGCAGGTGCAAACGGAAATGCAGATAGGACATCAATTAAGGCTTTCATAAAAGTTTCAAACAGTGCCGAAACTCTGCAGGAACTTGTCAGGTGGTTAGGAAGCAGTACTCTTAAGGTTTTAAGACATGCTTTTGATAAGCAAACTGAGCTGAGGAGCTGATGCAAGCAAACAGAGCCCTGCTGGAGCTCTGGCTGAGACACAGAGGGAGATGCCTTTTGCCCAAGGCTTCCCTGGTGACTAACGGCAGCAAGTTACGGTGAAAGGGCTGGCAGAGAGGAGAGCCATGGGACCGAGCAGTGGGGCACAGCACAGAGAGCCTGGCCCATCCACGAGGCCATGCATCGGGAAGGAATGACTGACTGCAGGACAGTAAGTTTTCAAAGCTCAGGTTTCCACAGCCCAGGAGATCCAAGCAGTGCTGGAGTGGGAGGAGGTGGCAAACAAGAGAAAGAAGGACAATCTTTGAGATCAGGATGGCAAAAGCTGAAGTCAGACGGGAAGTGGTCGGGAAGCCTGCCTGGGGTTAACGAGGAAACCCATGTCTCTCCCCAAACCATGCCAAGAGATAAAGGCAGGCACAGGATTTGCTTTAGAAGAAGCAAAGGGAACTAACCATGATGAACTAGGGAGAGAGATAATTCTAAACAAAAAAAMMAAAAMAMAAMAAAAAAAAAMACCAACAACAAACCACTGCTGCTACAATAATGGATAGGTCCAACAGACAAGCAGTAACCAGATCCAAGCAGGAATTGCCCTGCCTTGCTGACAGCCTGGTGCCTGACCGAGCATTGCTTATCAGGGAGGGTGGAAAGCCAGACGGAGGGCTAGTGAGATGACAAATGCAGAGGGTCAGCCAGGTTACTGTACACACACACAAAAAAAAAATCACCCCATATTGTGGGGGGAATCAAAATGCAAAGTGAAACTTCCTTAACATCACAAGTTTTCTTCCCGTTTTCCTCCGTGAATAAAGACAGAGAAGATACAGGCGATCAAGGTATCCACGTTCTTGTAGAGTAGTGCTGGTATAGCAGGAAATCATAGGCAAAGTATTAGGCCACAGCTTTCTGGCATGAGGTTTTAAATCTCTAGATGTAAGATGTTTTGAGTGAGAGATGAGAGATGTTTTCCAGCTGTGGTTTAACTTTAGCCTAGAGATATGCAGTTGCTCTATAAAGGTAGTTCCTAAGAGTATTTTTTACAACAAAGGGAGAGGAAACTCCAGTCATCTGAGAGTGCTATTGTCAGCCAGTCTGAGATGAAATGGCACAGCACTGACTGATAACAATGCAGGATGGGATGGGTCTCACACTAGGGAAAGAGACTTCTCTCCTTACGTAATTACTTTGCAGTTCTCCAGAGGTGGCTATGGAGCATGTATGGCTTTACATGGGGAGAGCAGGAGAGCTGTTCCTCTTTGAAAAGAGATTTTGGAAAGAAARTTAACAGAAAGGACTTTTTCCAGATAGGGAAGCCGTGCTGCAGCCCCTYCATCCTCCCTGGCAAGGGACACGTCTGCCCCCACCAATGCAGGGGTTTTGCATGAGCCCTCAGATGAGCCCACAGCAGCGGGAACAGCAATGGCAGAAGAGGAACTTGACAGGAACTCCTGGCTCCTAAAGCTCTCCGACAGCTCTCTTCACACCAGCATCAACTGTTGCTACCACTGAGCAGCTGCTCCTGGCACCACCGAGCCGAGCCCAGACCTTCTGGAGCAGCCACCCACCTCCCATGAGCCCTGCCACCGCTGCTGCAGGGTGGCATAACACTTGGCCCAAAGGACCCTGGCATCTTCCCATGCCGTGCCAGGAAAGGGGCGCGTTGCATATAATGCACGGTCAAATCCAGCCTTGGAGGTTGCCTCAAACCTTCTGCAGTCAACTTTGTCTTCACAAAACACCCTCCAACAGAGCAATCAAGTTACTGCACAACACAGACCCACTTTGCATCGACATCTTTGCCATCATTCTGCAAAGGGAAGGACTGCCCTGCCCTCCAGTAAGTCATACAATTAGGCAAAGTAAACCAGTTGTCAATAAACCCTTGATTGTTCAATGAGACGTTGCTAATGGGAAGGCAAATGTACACTGCCGGAATCCATGACATGATAGCGATAATTTTCAAGTTATGCTTGATGTTTCTGTGATGAAGCTATTTTCAGTTTCTTTGAATCTTCTTCAGAAAAGTCAGTCTTTGAATCAAAAAAAAAAAAAAAAAGTCATGATTGTTCTGAGCTTAGATGCATTTAATCAGTTCAGGTGTTTAAATTATTTATCCATGAGGAGGCAAACTGTACTAATCTTAGGAACAGAGCATATGAAGGGGAAAAACAATTAGACATAAAGACATGCTGAATAATGTGAAGCACTAGAGAATTCTCTCATGCCCAAGATAACTGTGACCAAGGATGTTCCAAGTATTTATGTTATTGCAGCCTGGGCTGCAAAACTCAAMATACAGAGATTTGCTGCTACTAGAAGAAATGTTTCCCAACCATAAGGCAAAATTATTGTTTTCAACAAGCACAAAGCCTCMGTCAAAAGTTGGTACTTTCCCTAGTTTGAAAGAGCAGAACTTTTTTAATGTTTTTTCAAAAACAAAAACAGTGTCTGGGGAAAAACAGAATACTTCAYGAACTATTCTTCCATAAGTGTGGCATCCAATGCTCTGTACCAGACTGTCTCTCCTCATCACTTAGGCATAGACAACAACCTCTTGCCTTTCTTCTTYGATCTTAGCCTTCTCCTCCTCTATTTTGCTTTTCAAAGCCAAGGGTCTACCCAAGCTGCAAGGGGGACCTCCCAGGTGGAAGATGCACAGGCTGGGAGTGACACTCCAGYCCACTGCAGCCTTGTTAGATCACAGCAGAAACAGCTGGTGAGGTATTACAGCTGTAGGTCCCCAGGTGGASTGAAGGGCTGTGGTGACACACCAGGACACCCAGTTAGGAATACAAGACCTTCCCACCACCCTTACTCACTGCCTGCTCTTTCAAGGGAAGAAATTCTTAAAGTAAGTCTGCTTTAATGTTAATGGATTAGGTATCTTGTTCCAGCTCTCAAGTGCCTGGYCCCTCAGAAGACTTGGCTTTATCCACTGAAATTGATGGAGAAGTCAAGAAAGAGGTATATTTATACTGCACACTGGAGAAAAGTAAAACTAGGTGTCCTGCTGCCAAGATAGACACATTTACACAATGTTGAACCCCAGCATCGGTACCTTCACTTAGAAAGACTTAGCCAATTAAGTTGATAGCACAGCACACACGGGCACTTTCTGAGCACGCAGGAAAATAAACAGGCGGTTCATATTTGAGCAAAGAATCTGGCTCTTCTCCCAACTTGTTACCAGCTTTCTCTGCCTCACCACCCGGCATGCGACATCACCTGCCGTGGAGGTGGGCTACGGCTGCTGAGCAGYAGCCTGCTCCTATGTAAACAAGCTAAAATCCTGTCTGGGTCTGTGCCGTATCACAAAGGTTGGGTTGACTACAGAGAAAACAAAATCCCTATCTTTGCTCAAAGAGACCCAGGGAGAAGTTCAAGGTATTTCAACTCACTTCAAGCCATTGCCAGCTGCTGTTTCAATCATTTTGTTTCTATAATCTGGGCAGCACACCAAAGATCACAAGGTTTGGCTTTAAGTTTCATTTAAAAAACATCTCATAGGAGAAGAACCATTCCTCCATTTTATTAAGCAAAAACGATAGGCTGCTGACAATGCTATTATAGGCGGCAACATCAATGGAATGTTATTTTTATATATATATTTTTATATATATATATATATATATATATATATATATATATAAAAGATATGTAAAAAGAAAAACATTGAGCTGGAAGGTTACTAACAAAAATGGAAAGGAAGACCCCTGAGACATTCTCTTTGCAATTCCTTTTTACATAAGCCAACACTTAAAGCCTCCTGGCTGAGATTCCCCAGGTAACCTACAAACCATTTTATAGCATCATTGCTCAAACCAATGCGAGTATCCAGCAGGGCAATTTATAAGGGAATGACATGACTATTATTGACAAAATTCTTCACAGAGCAAGGAGAAAACCTACTTTCAAAAAAGTTGGGGTACCTTCATTGTAACATTGGCTCAAACTGAGTTATAATGGGAAAGTGACCTGTTCTGATGCCAAAGGTCCTTGGCATTACTGCTCAGAGGAAAAGTGTCTGCGAAACACTGCAAGAGGGACCCAGTTTCACAAGGAGCAGCAGCCAAATCAGAGGGGAAAGAGAAGAAAAAAAAATAATAACACCAGACCAGCCTCCGGCACCATAGCCTGCCCAGCTGCTCCCAGGTACAGGGGATCCTGAGTCACATTCCTTCTTAGGATCAATTCTCCAGCCATGGGAATCCTTCATTTGATGTTTGATTTCAGCCGACATCAGCCTTTTTACTCAGTTTTGCCAGATTGCACTTTTGTCATTAGTTCTGGTTAGAGATACAGATGAGATGGCACTTCCTTTTTTTTTTTTTTTTAAGAAAATAAAGTGCCTTATGCTGTAACTCTAAAGATAATTACTTTAGGGGCTGAAATTTCCCGTTCTTCTTGTCATCACAGAGGTACATATCTGAAGAGGATCTGCTTGGTCATTTAAGGTTTTTAAACATGTTCTCAGATAAGCACAGCTGCATTTTTAACAGTAGCTAAAATTACAGAATTTAAGAAAGGAAAATTTGATGTGATGTTTCGTGCTTTAGTTAACAGTCTTCCAAGATACAAAGCTCCAGTTGCTCTGGAAACTGTAACTTGGACACAACCATGTAGATACATCAACCCCCTGGCTATAAATGAAGACACTTTAGCAACACTGCACATTCATGTGACAAACATTTTTAAAAACAAGCATTGCATCCTCATCTTCATATAGGGAGGGCACATCCCGCAGCCCTCCACACAGGGCACAGTTCTCTGACCGCATTTCCTTTAAGCCTCAAGAGAAATGACTGAGCAGGAGCCAGGAGAAAGTGTGGACCTACCATCAAGACAACGATCCTTCAGCTGAGGGTGAGATGGGAAACACGGGTGGGTATTTGAGGGATATGCCAGGGATTCAAAGCAGGGCTGTTTCTTCCTGTGTTTGTGTGGTGCCCATCACACCGCAGCCACAGCTGGAAGCAAACGCTGGTACCAAAAGGAGCACTTAAAAGACAAATGAACATGGTGGACAGGCTGGGATCTGGTACACAGAGCCCTCAGCCACTGGCCCAGGAGAAGACAGCAGGAGAGCTGGAGCTGGGAACAGAGCAAGAGGATGGCCACTGGGAKAAGGAAAGCAGAGGGGGATGCTCAGAAGCAGAGTAGGAGGAATGAGTGTGGGGTGTTTGTGGAGGAGGATTGACACAGCACAACACCAGAAGCCAGATACATTTTTTTTTTATTTTTTTTTTTTTTTAAAAAGGGGGAAATATTACGTACGTAAACGACGGCCTGAGTGCTGGTTGCTGTGGAAACCATAACTTTGAATTCAGTAGCTAAAACCTAGCATTGCTATTTATACCATGCTCCTCACTACAGCACGAGAACTTCGCCTGAGAAACAGAGCGCTCTGGTACCAGAAAAACGTGKTTTTTCCCCGTTACACGCAGTGATCCTTTCAAATGATGCCTCACAAGGTTTTTCCAATGTTCCTGGCCACCGGATGACTACACAGCATAATCACCTCTGATAGAAAACAAAAAAAACATACCATTGTCTTTCCTCTTCCAAGCAAGACCAGATGAATCACTAGACAGACATCAGGTAGAATTCACTGAATTCTACTTTGGCCAAGAGCAACTGGATAAGCGAAAAAGGCCATTTAAAACAGCAGTATATCTTGTTTCCCTTAAGGCAAATTACAGTCAGCATCGCAAAAGATTATGGAGGGCCAGATCCCAAAATCAGTTATCATTAAAGATGACAAGCACTGTATTTAAGGACTCCAGAATATTGCCTTTAACATACTGCAAAGCATAACTGGATCATTAATGCAAGAATAACAATAACRAAAAGGCTATAGATAAAAATCCTGTTGAGAGAATCCCTTTAAAAAAATTTCATTTTTGAGTTGCTCTGCTGTTCAATAAGGAAACGGCTTTTTCCTCCATGGGAAACGTGATTCTGGGGCAGCAAGTGTTCCCGCAGCCTAAGTGGGAGCAGGACTAATCTGTCTGTAACCAAAGCTGAAGTGAGCCAAGTCCCCACAGGTATGTCACATTCCTCTTCCACCTCCACCATTCCAGGGCCTGGAAGGGAAGAAACAGTCCCATTCCCCACCCACTCCTAAATCATGTTTTGCCTCAAGTAGTATGGAGGAACTACCATAGCACATTCATTGCCACTACCAAATATACACAAATATACACCCCACAGGGGTGATGATCAGGTTTTAAGACACTTCCCAGGACCTGTGCAAACATCAGTCCCCAAATCAAAGACCTTGTGGCATACAYAGGCAATTAAGGCAAAAGCTGAGGGAGAAAACCACAGCGCTTTCCAAGGTCACTCGCACCTTCAAAATCCCACGGGACTGTCCCATCCGTGTGGGCTCATCGAGAAGCAGCAAGGACAACCGTTAGGTGCAATCCAACAAGCAGTACTCTGCCTGAACAAGGCAGCTTTTGCCAGGGGAAGGGCAGCGGGGATTATGCAGGGACAGGAGCGAGGGCTCGGCAGAGGGGCTCCAACAGCTGCCGAGCCAGGAGGGGTGGAAGGAAGTTGCTCTCTGTGGGATCGGGCCCTTATAGCTAAGGTGAAGGAGTTCTCGTTTGCCCTTGTTCAATAATTTATATCACAGCATTGAAGTGTCATTGAAATTGACAGAAGCATTTTAATAGTACAGGAAGGGGAAAAGATGCTCTAATCACAGATTAGGCACCCAAGTAATCACTCCATAGATCTCAGCCTCCCCTAATTTATTCCAATACATTTTTTAATCAGAATTTCATACATAGCAAAATGATTAACAAGTCATGAGTACTACCTATTTCCTGGCTGCAGCCAGCTTTCACTAGCCCAGAGTCCTCTGGCTGCCACTGAGAGGGGGAGGTGGGAATGAAGGACCGACAAGGAACGGAGAGCCGATTTCTCCCCGCACTTCCCAATCCAACGAGGTAGTACTGAGCTGCGCGCTGGAATTACACACCCGTTCCCGCAACTCTATTTAAGACCGCATTTGCGCCAGCGCTTCCCGTCAAGCCTAGGGCTGCGAGCACCAGCCAACTGTCCCCAACTTCAGCAAGGGCAGCGCGGGCAGGCTGCGCCCCGCCTTCAGTGACCCGCGGGCCAGCGCACACTGCCCTGACCTACCACACGCTCACTGAGCCCACGTTCCCTGAGTGACACCCCGGCTGCGCCCCCCCACAGCAGCAGCATCACCCGGCGGGGAAGGGACACGGCGGCCGCCCCCGCCCCGCGCGGGGCCAGCACCGGGCAGCGCCGGCTGCGGGGGCTGTCCGGGGGTTGGGGCCGACAGCTCCCGCACGGACCCCGCGCAGCCCCCCCTGAGGGGCGGCGGTGACGTTTTAGGCGCAGGAGCGGCGCTCCCGGAGGCCGGCTGCCGCAGGGCCGGCTGCGGAGCCGCGCAGCGGCGGGGCCGGACCCCGGCGAAGACCCGGGCATCCCAGCGGGGCCACCCCCGCGCCCCCGAACCGGCGGGGGGAGCGGCGCCGGCTGCCGGCGGCCCACACCGCGAACAATAAAGCGGGCCCCAGCGGGCCGGGCGCCCACCCGTCCGCGGCGGGGCAGCGCGGCCGCGCCCCCCCAAACCCTGCCCGGGCCCCCCGGTGCGGGCGGCGGCGGCGGAGGGGCTGCGAGCCGGGCCGCGGCGCCACACAACGCCCCCGGCACAGGGGGGCTCCGCCAGGCGCACCGATGTGAACGGGGATGCCGTGCGCGGGGGACGGAGACGCGATCCGCCGCCCACTCACCTGCCGCGGCTAGGCTGGGCTGGGCTGGGCTGGGCTGGGCTGGGCTGGGCTGGGCTCGGCACCGGGGATCGCCGCCGACCGCCCGCCCAGGGAGCTGCTCCCCTTCGCCGCCGCCGGGCGCCCGCGGCCGCCGCCGCCGCCGCTCAGAGCGCGCCGCCACCAATAGGCGCCGCTGCCATATTGTTACTGCCGGCGCTGCGAGGGGCGGCGCCGGCGGCCGCCTTGGAAACCGGCGGCCATTGGCTGCCCGGTGAGTCAATCCGGGCCGGGCAAGCCAATAGGCGGCGGCGGCGGCGAACAGCGGGGCGTTCGGAGTTGGAATGTTGTGTGACAATGGCCCACGCGGCTCCCAGGCGGGAGGGGAGGGGCCGCTCCCCGGGGGGCGGCGGGGGCGGGCGGCGCCGCGTGCGGACCACCCCCCCACACCTCTCCGCACCGCGGAGCCCGCAACAAAAGCGGCCAATGGGGCGCGCGGGCCGCCCGCCGCGCGGGGGAGCCCGGCCAATCCGGGGGGCGACGGGCGAAGTTGGCGCGCGCGGCCGGCGGCGGCGAGTGGGATTGGCTGCGGGCGGGGAGAGCTTGACTTCGAAGTCAACCGACTTGCGAGGCGGTTAGGAACCGTCCTCTCGCGGCTCCCCACCCCGCCCTCTGCCTCCGGCCGCAGCGCCCCGCCCGGGGAAGAAGGTTCCTGACCGCTGCGAGGGCGTCGGGAGCCATGAGAGGAAGGTGCCTGACTGCCTCAGAAGTCGGTTTGACTTCGAGGGGGTCTGGAGCCATGAGAGGATGGTGCACCTGCCTCAGGCGGTCAGGCACCTTCCTCTCATGGCTCCCGACCCCCTCGAAGTCCCCTGGAGCAGTGCTGAGCTCTCCCTGTCTCTCCTTCCTTCACGTTCACCACCAGACACTTTCAAGGAGCCATCGCCCAGCATGTGTTGGTGGCACCAGATCTTTCACCCAGGCCTTGTCCACGCTTGCTGCTCTCGCTGCGGGCACCATCCTGTGCCATGTTCCCCTTCCTTCTCTGCTGTTCACTGGAGACCCCCAAGCGTCAATGGCTATCTACATGGCTCAGAGACGCAAACAAGATGCAATGGCTTTTCCCCTGTGCCAGCCTGCTCTTGTGCTGTTTTCTGCAGCTAAAGACTGAGGGAATTCAAGCCAGTGCTTAGCTGTGCATCCGGCACACAGACTCTGTTCGATGGGACGCAGGGAAGCCAGAGAGCACCTTGTCACAAGCATTGCCCCAGCTGCCAGTGTTGGGTTTTTTTTAAGTAATGACTCAGCTCAAATCTGGATAACGACATTTTAAAATGCATTAATAAATAAACATGAGCTGTGTCATAACTGAAAGTATTTTACAAAACCTGCCAAACTACACAAATTGATTTTTAAACACAAAAAGGTGGAAGCACCCCATCGACTTTGGAAGTCAAGATGAGGAAATCCAAATCAGTCGTCATTGTTAATCTCAATGCTTGGATGTGTATCAAATAAAGAATATTTATTTTCAAACACTGTGTATTTGTTCTACCTTTAAAAATTAAATACAAAATTTCAACTATCTACTCACTAATCACTATGTTGCTTGCAAATCAAACCCAAATATAAAACATTAGTTTTCTTTATCAAGCCATTGATTAATTAATGGCAGGTTTTAAATGGCATTACCAYACCAAGCACTTTAATCAAAGCATTTAATCAGCAAGATTAAATGCAGGCCCTTTCCTAACATTGATTTTTAGGTAAAATTCCCCACCAATTCAGCTAAGAGGTCTTATTAAAATTTGATAGTGTGTTACGACCCCGGATTAGGAAAGTTCAGCTAGTCAAGCGGCCACTCAGAATAATCGTACAAACCCAAGTGACAGCTACCCCAGGTGTGCAGTTGGTTTTATAGCTCACAATTGGTGGCGTAACTTAAAATCAGATCTTCAAGCTGACCATCAGCTTATAAACAAATGTATCTCATCAGACTATGGGTTGCACATCAAAATCTCCATGTACCCAAGAGCCATCCTAGTCCCATGCAGGGCTGCTGCATCTCCTACRAGGCCCCAGGCCAGGAGGACAGCCCTGGCCCTCAGCCACCGCAGCCCTTCAATCACAACTAGGACCACAAGGGGAAGTCATGCTTGACCAACCTGATAACCTTCTCCAATGAAATGTCTGGCTTTGSTAGATGAGAGGAGAGCAAGTGGGTATTGTCTACTGTGACTTCAGTGTGGCTTTTGACAGTTTCCCATAAGAGCCTCATAAACAAGATGATGAAGTATGGGCTGGATGAGCAGAGAGGTGGAGTGAAAACTGGCTGAACAGCTGGGYCCAGGGGGTGGTGATCAGTGGTACAAAGTCTAGTTGGAGGCCAGTAACTAACAGTGTACCCCAGGGGTCAATACTGGTCCAGTCCTGTTCAACATCTTCATTAATGACCTGGATAATGGGGCAGAGTGTACCCTCAGCAAGTTTGCAGATGACACAAAACTAGGAGGAGTGACACAAAACAGAGAGTCATGCTGCCATCCAGAGGGACCTAGACAGGCTGGAGAAATGGGCCAACAGGAACTTCATGAAGTTCACCTAAGGGCAAGTGCAAACTCCTGCACCTGGGGAAGGACAACCCCATGTACCAATATGTGCTGGGGGCCACCCAGCTGGAAAGCAKCTTGGCAGAAAAGGATCTTGTGCCCTTGCAGCAAAAGCGGCAAATGGTTTCCTGGGCTGCATTAGGCAAAGCACTGCCAGCAGGTCGAGGGAGGTGATCCYTCCCCTTTATTCAGCACTGGTGAGGCCACACCTGGAGCACTGTGTCCAGTTCTGGCCTCCTCAGTACAAGAGAGACATGGACACACCAGAGAGAGGCCAGCGAAGGGCCACGAAGATGACGAAGGGAGCGGAGCATCTCTCCTATGAGGAAAGGCTGGGAGAGCTGAGACTGTTCAGTCTGGAGAAGAGAAGGCTCAGGGGGATCTTATCAATGTATAYAAATACCTGAAGGGAGGGTGCAAAGAGGACGGAGCCAGGCTCTGCTCAGTGGTGCCCAGTGGCAGGACAAGAGGCAGTGGGCACAAACCGAAACACAGGAGGTTTCCTCRGAACATCAGTAAACACTTTTTCTCTGTGARACTGGCTGAGCACTGGCACAGGTTGCCCAGGGAGGTTGTGGAATGTCCCACCTTGGAGATATTCAAAAGCTGTCTGGGCAAGCGGCTCTAGGTGGCCCTGCTTGAGGAAGGGATTAGACCAGATGCCCTCCAGAGCTCCCTTCCAACCTCAGCCATTCTGTGATTCTGTGGCCAAATCCTATGTACCCTGGCCTCCCTCCCCTCCTGCAATTATATGCATCTCCTCCACTTTGGGCTCTTTAGGTCTAATGTGTGCCGCATTTACACCACCAGCACCTTTCGCCACAAGTGCAACCTGGCCACTGAGCGGGTGCGAGTCACTGGCTCGGCCAAGTGGGGCCAGGCAATGCTGCTTTGTCRTCATGTGCCAGCTAGGTCTCCTGACCTGCTGTCCCACCAGGCAGGTGTGCCTGGCACAGCACTGCTTTGYTTCTGTATATCCTGCAGCCCAGGACCAACTTTTTCCATGTTGCAGGCAGCTCCACACAGCCTGGGGAAAATCTGCCCCCTTGGTTAGTAGGCTATTCTACTACTAGCATAGCATCTGCCCCCTAGTAGGTTAGTAGGCTCCTCAGCCAACATTTGGGCACACTTGATACACACGGTCCTTTATAACAACAACTTGTGAGTCTTTAAGGTCACACAGCCTGGCTATTAGTTGTATGGTTAATGAGATTTGTAACTCTGATCTGATTTGCCATTTTGGAAAACTTCTAGTAAAAGGGAAAGGAAAAGGCATGGTAAAAAAAAAAAGGGGAGAACATCATTTCAACTCTCAACCAAGGTGAAGCTACCAAAGACAGCAGAAGATCCCCTATGCAGCATGGCTGCTTTGCCCAAGCAGTGGTTGCAGAAGGCTGTATCACTTCCTAGGTTCGGCCAATACCATCCAGCAGCAGACTGCTTTGATGATGAGCTGTCCTCASAGAGCAAAATCAGGACAAGGAGCCAAACGCTCCCCCATCATGCGACTCTGCAAACAAAAGCCAGAAGGGCTGGATTAAGCTGAGCATGCTGAATTGTCCATGCGTTACAGATGAGACTACCAAGCTGCTACCACCCCCCATGGCAAGCAAAGCAATTCAGAGAGAGCTTCATTGAAGTGAGTCGGGGGGAAGGGAGAAAAGCAGAGAGGAGATTTGGGGGTATTTTAAGGAGGGCTGAGGAAGGCAATGTGGTGCAGAAGATCTCCTTTATTACATGGAGCACCGGTGGCATCAGCGGGACTATAAATCACAGGAAAGTGAAGTCRGAAGGGACTTCTGGGAGCCTCTAGACCAATCTCCTGCTGAAAGCAAAGCTAATTTCTGTCAGGGAGTTTGTGCACGGACTTGCCTCATCAAGGTTTGAATATCTTCAAGGCTGGAGGTTTCACAGCTACTGGGCAGCCTCTGTTCCTTGCACACCACGAGCTCCAGCCCCTAGCTCTGTGCCCTTGTACCGGACACACTCCAGTCTGCCAGTCTCCCTTTGGTATGGGAGCTTTCATATGTGTCCAAAGGAGAAATCCCGCAACTGTCAGCAGGGTTTGAGACAAACACAAGGCAATAAATCAGGCAATCATCCAGCAGGTCCTGTTGCATCCTGTATCCTCCATTTCTCAGCGTATGACTCCTGCAGAGCATCGTACAGCAGAGTACYGTATAGCCCCCCAGGCTCTTCTCACACCCAGTATCTACTCTGTCCTATAGGTCCTCTGTGCTACATGGAGAAGAATGGTAAAGAAGAGCTAACGGTGAAGAAAGGCCAGGACATTTTCTAGCAGCTTGTAACGCAAAACGGTAGCAAGACACATCCGGCGGCATACGAGAGTCCGACACCAGAGAGGTGCTGTTGCCAGGAGGCCACCACAGTGGAYGACACTGGCACGGTCCTGCTTAAACACTGGTGTGATTTTCAGCAGCTGCCCCAGAAAAGGGGGAAGCCAAAAGGGTCAGGGGTATTGACCTGTAGGTGATGTCTACCATCAGACCCGATCGGGGAATATTTCTGTTCCCGTGGAAAGCTCCAGGTGTCTGAGGGAGGAGGGGGCTGCCCCCCACCTAGACCAGCTTTTGCATACCGTTCACTGGTCCGCTCTACAGATGCTCATGTCAGAACCAGGTGGGGAAAAAAGGGGCCAGAGGCTGAAACCCCTGCAGGGACTGCTTTTCGCTGCCGCGGCGCAGGCTCGGGCACACATCGAACAAAAGCGCAGGAGAACCATCCCCCCCCTCCTCAATGCTGCTGCCCCCCTCCGCTGCCGCAGCCCCGTGCACGCCGGATGCGGCTCCCACAGTCAGGTGCATGTGGGCAGGCGGCTGTGTCTCAGCAGACCTGACTGCGCAACTGGGGCTTATGCCAGCTAATATAGGCATATTTTTAAGTAATCCCACTTCATTAGCTACTTTTCCAGAGGCCTCAGTGTATAATGAGTGAAATCCATTAGTCATCTGACAGTTCTAGTTATTCTGCATGTCAAGTCCTATCTCTTCATTTAYATATCCAGACTGTTATGGCAAGCTGGTGTGCTAGTTGTACCCCTCCACCTACTCAGTGCTAATTTAAGAGTTGTTTTTGGCTCACAGTGATTGCATAAAAAGTTCGGTTTCCTCCAAGAAAATTTTAAAAGGAAGCAGAACGCGGGACTGAGCAGAAAACTCTCCTTGCTAAACACCATTTGTCCAACATCAGCAAACCTTGTTTTCAGGTAACTTAGCAGAAGTAAAGCATCTTCCTATGAAGACTCTGTCTATGAATGATTGAGTTGCAAAAAAAGTAGTCGTTTTTGACACAACTGGCAGATGGGGCATACAGGAGTAGCTCGCTCAGAAAAAACAACTTGGCAATTCACGATGAACAGAGTATAACTTATTGCAAGAATGGTAATTCCGTGATTGAAAACATGAAATAGCATTTGCTTATCAAAAAAATTGTATGGATGAGGAAAACTCAAAAGCAAAGTTCTGTCTCTACTCCAGACATTSCTTGTCCATTTGTAAAATTAATTATCTGTAAATAAAGCATTTTTCTCTTTGTAATGCATGCTTTGATATTTCTGCTCTGCACAAAAGACTGCTCTTATTCCTGAGCAGTGCACTCATGTACCTGAGAGATASGAATGGCAAAGGACATTTCAAGTTGAAAAATTGAAAAAGGAGTAAAAAAAATTAGGGAAATTGTTCTTTGAAAAATAGTTRTAGACTGTTACCAGTACATACTTTCACGGATGTGCTGTTGCATGTGTGTAGGCTGACATTTTATGTCCTTCACAGTTAGCAGAAGGATTGCTTACCATCAAAGTCCTAACCAGGCCATCAAAGTCGGATTGAATTAGGACTTGTGCTGTACCAGTGAACTTCATGCCTGCTACTTATTTTCCCRCTAGTTTTGCCTGTAGCTTAAAAAAGACGGCCACAAGAAGCCAGAAGTTGTCGCCTTCTTTTTTTCTTTGAAAACAGGAACAACAATGTAATAATGGGGGTTTCTTTCTGGCTTTTAAGTGAAAGTAACTCGGGCTGGTTCCAAGACCGTGAAATCCATACATAGACAGTAACTGCCCCTGCTTAGTATCCCTTTTAGCAGGGACGGTCTCTTCCTGTGAGTGCTAAATATCTATTATCCCTTATAGTCCCTTGAAGAAGTTCTCCCAGTCCTTTGCATGCTTCAAAAATTATAATAATGCCTTCCCTGTTTTTTTCAGCCAGTACTTGTCTGAATAATTTTCAGGCTGCAGCAAGGCTAATAGTAGAATCGCATCCTCGCACATCTAGGATTATGTAAAAGAGGAGATGCATTTGATGAATTATTGTCCACCTTAGCTTCTCTTTTGAAAAATCCTGTTATCTGTGTTCACTTCCAGTTGTGAGTGAAGTGATATGTAAAATCACAGAGTACTTTGGACAATGGCAAAGTCTGAGCTTTCCCAGGGTATGATTGCTCATGTCATAAGGACACACATGGGGAAGGCAATGGCCCTTGCTTCCAATCCCCGTTTTGTTGTCAGTTTATGGTATTAAAGGGTTTCTTTCAGTGTCATTGCTAATTTATGGATAAAGAATGCATTACTGGAAAGCCTATATGAGGAAGAAAAACAAAAAGGACCATCACTGAAAATATTTGTCTCTTGCTGGATTAGCTTAAACCACACATGTAAACCTAAGCAAAATCTCTGTTATTGCATTAGCCTTTTACTACTGGAAACCTGGCCTCAGCCCTGATGTAGGTCACAGACAGAAAATCATTCGCTGTCCTTAACTGAATCCCAAAGGGGACGTTTGCCCTTGCGACCACCTCACTAAAACCCCAGCAGGCTTTGATCCCAGCCTGCGTGGCTGGCTTTTGCCTTTGTGAAAGGAACCACAAGGAACCAACAAAGGTGGGCAGAGGAGAGGACAGGGGTGGCACACTTTGTGGCAGCGTTTTCCTCTTCTACCCTTCCATCTGCAAACACAATAACGGAAGTGTGGGATAAACCAGCMAGAGACTTGTGTGCTGAGTGCATGAGTGACAATTTCATAGGGAGCACCAGTGCTGTCTGAAACATCAAGGATGCACTTTAAGAGGATAGAAATAACCAAAATTTTGAAAGCTAGATGCAAGGGGAGTGCCTACATGAAAAATACCCCTTATAAATGGCAAAGCAAGAGGCAGCCTWCTAGACAGACAGCGGGCTTTGCCATCAGCAGACACAGGCTGGGAGCAYGGATTTCTGGGGAGCCTCTAGGCAGGTTAACCACTCTCACCTCCTCTCTTGGGATGCAGCTTGATACTACATCTAAGCCACCCTTAACAGCAAATGACAGTGCAAAGGGGCAGCATTGGTCCTGCTCCCTCACTGCTTGCCTTGCACAATCTGACCCTGTGGTGAGCAAGCTCAGTCACCCAAAAATTAACTCTCCAAAACCAAGACATCAGCTTTCTTGGTCTAGCCCCCCTGAGCAGGCTGGAACGATAGACAGGTAGGGGCTGGTATTAGGCTAAAGGAAAGGAGAACCTTCCCTTAGCAGATAGTTATTATACTGGTTTAGCTATAATATAAAGCGTACAGCAATTAGCGCCACGAACAGTGGTGTCAGTGCAGCAAAAGGGGATGGTGGAGGTAGGACTGGGTGGGGAAAGTAGAGAGGAGCCAGAAGACCCTCAAGGTGCCATTGCCATTGAGAAAAGCATAGCCTAAGCCTGCAAATCGGGTGTTTGCAGGGAGAGGCAGTTTGGTTTGGTGTTCATAGAATCATAGAATCATAGAATCATTAAGGTTGGAAAAGACCTCTAAGATCATCGAGTCCAACCATCAGCCCAGTACCCATGTCCACTAAACCATGTCCCGAAGCACCTCATCCACACATTTTTTGAACACCTCCAGGGATGGTGACTCCACCACTTCCCTGGGCAGCCTGTTCCAATGCCTGACTACCCTTTCAGTGAAGAAATTTTTCCTAATATCCAATCTAAACCTCCCCTGGCRCAACTTGAGGACATTTCCTCTYGTCCTATCACTTGTTACTTGGGAGAAGAGACCAACACCCGCCTCTCTACAGCCTCCTTTCAGATAGTTGTAGAGAGCGATAAGGTCTCCCCTCAGCCTCCTCTTCTCYAGGCTAAACAACCCCAGCTCCCTCAGCCGCTCCTCATAAGACCTGTTCTCCAGACCCTTCACCAGCCTCGTCGCCCTTCTCTGGACACGCTCCAGCACCTCAATGTCCTTCTTGTAGTGAGGGGCCCAAAACTGAACACAGTATTCGASGTGCGGCCTCACCAGTGCCGAGTACAGGGGCACGATCACCTCCCTMCKCCTRCTGGCCACACTATTCCTGATACAGGCCAGGATGCCGTTGGCCTTCTTGGCCACCTGGGCACACTGCCGGCTCATGTTCAGCCGGCYGYCGACCAGCACCCCCAGGTCCTTTTCCGCCGGGCAGCTTTCCAGCCACTCTTCCCCAAGCCTGTAGCGTTGCCTGGGGTTGTCGTGACCGAAGTGCAGGACCCGGCACTTGGCCTTGTTGAACGTGTGTTGGGTGGTGGTTGTTTTTTTTCACTAGATCTGTTGATACTGTCGAGAAACAGCGTGGCTTTCAGGCACCCAAGCCCTTCCTTATTTCTGCAACAGAAGCAGCAATCTTCATGTTAAGAATAGATTGAGATGAGTTGTTCTGGGTTTAATTGAATTATGTTAATCAGCTGGACAATTTGAGAACAAGTTTAGTCAGTACTTGTGAAGTGCTCACAAGGGAGAGGTGGTAGGAGAGGTAGGTAATACTGCTTGTGGGATACTGAGGTGCTAGTAGGAGGGGAGCATCTGTAATATATCTTAAAAGTTAGTATCTTCTTTATGGCTGAGATGTCTTTTTAGCCAGTAGGTTCGTTAATTCCAGATTCACCTTTTGAAGGTGTTTTGTGTGTTCCTCTGAGTATCTGTTTTATGCAAAATGCGCCTCCCCCCTCCCCTTTTCAATTTGGGGCATCTTTCTCTGTGGGCCATTTGTAGGAGTTAATTCTGGTGACTAGTGGTTGCCTGGTTCCCGCATGTTATTTCTTCAAGGGCAGTGGTGCACTGAGTGGCGTGGACATCCTTCTGGTGCTTTCATGTGCGTGCTGCACCCCTGACTCCTTTGGTGGTTGGAGATGTGTGATGGCAAGTTCTGCAGATGGTGCTGTGCAGTAATCCCCCTTATGGGGAGGCCGAGGGAGGAGCTCAGCTGAGTAATTCAGGAAAGGCACTGCTGTTCTGCAAAGGTGATGTCTAAGAAATACCTGTATGAGTAATAAGAATGGATTTTAAGAAGTCATTTTATCTCGAAAATGGTATTACTCAGCTTACAAGTATGTGGGCTCCTACAGACATAGCCTTCAGTGCTTCTGCTGGCTTGCTCTGTAGCATCATCTGGTGGTAGCAGCAGGGAAAAATTACCCCTCTGGCACCTCTTATTTCTGTATCCTCCATTACTGCAGTACCTCATAATCTCCCTGCCTCTTTTTCTTCTCCCCACGACTCCTTCTTATCCTCTAGGTAAGTTATTCCTCCTACAGTGACTGGAGTCAGAGGAAGAACTCGAGGAGTACTTGGTTCAGGTGACTCTGAAAGACTGCTGGTCCCACAACTGGCATTGTGTGAAACTTGCCCCTTGGTAGGGGGTCAGCAAGGGCCAACGTATCTCTGAACCCGTTTGGAGAATTGCGTAGGATTTATACAGCCCACAAGTTTCACGCAGTCCTCAGTGGAGGCTGTACATCACACTATTACTATCTGGAGAGCAGATACAGCGCGTGTAAAACTTAAATGAACGTTGGCTCGTGTTACAGGGCTGAATTTCCCCTTTCAGTCTCAGTAGTGGATGAATAAGGCATCTCACYCTTGCTCCCCGGCACAAGGAGAGGGGGAGTTGCTGCAGGTCTGCTGCTCCCATGCCAGCTCAGCATGGTGAGGGGCAAGCAAGCAGCAACCGACCACGCAGAGTTGGGACGCTGCCCATCAGCACCTTAGTTGGGCACAAACCCCTGGGGGAGAACAGGCATAGCTTTGCTCTCCCCCTGGAGCGTGGGGGGGACRGCGACCCGGGGGGCTGTGTTGCCATCAGATGGCTTTCTTGCAGTAGGTGAGCACCAYCACGTTTGTGTTCATCTGGTGAACTTGGACACTGATAACCGTGGGGACGTGGTGGTCCTGGCTTTGGCACAGGCCATTATAAGCTTGCCCTGTTACCTGCTCAGGTGGCTTGTTGTGCTGTCTGGGCTGCTGCACGCCTGGCCTTGATACCTTCCCCAGGTGGACTTGGGAGAAGCTGGGCATGCCTCAGCCCTGGCTGCATGGAGAGATGATTTCAATCTGTGTGCTCCCCAGCCCGGGTGCCGCAGCAGCAGGGCACTCCCCTGCGGAGAGYGTTCAGCATGGCTCTTCATAAATTGTTTTCCTGATTTCTAAAGCTGACTCTGAGCAGCACGGAGATCTGCAGGAACATACTCCCAGAGCAAGTCTGATGGGCGGTAGCTTTGTAGTCCATTGGACATGCCTGTCAGCCCTGTCTCCTGAAAGGGCTACCTGAGGAAACATGCTTGTCGCCCACAGAATGACAGGGGAAAGGGGTAGGTGGCCCCGCTGCTMGAGGGTGAGCAGGCTGCAGCAAGCCTCACCCAAATCTCCAAGCCTTCTTTCCCCAGTGATGTCGAATCAATTTGCCTTTTTGAGGCAAACTTACAGCCCAAGCATATTTATGAAGAATTAATCATACTATACCCCATAATGTGTCAGGACTATGAGATGTAGAGAAGCACAAAGCTGCTTATGAAAACATGAAAGGACAGGGAGAGAGTACCCCTGCCCTTCCTGTCTAAATCATTAGCCTGGAGCTTTTCTTCCTCAAATATTAATGTTTTCCTGATTACCTGCCCCTTATGAAAAGGTGATTGTGCCTGTGGACTCTTTGAATAATTCATTTAATATATTAAAGCCAGAGCAAAGTGAACTTTTACTTAACAGTGGGTTAGAGAATGGCCTGCCCATGCCATCCTTGCCCTGGGGAGGAAAGCGACRGGAAGCATTCCCAGCATCCTAGTCCTTTGGAGATGGCAGAATAGAGAGCAAAAACAGTGGTCAGAGTTGCTACAGACCAGCTTCTCCCACATGCCTGTAAATATGGAGTGGGGAAGGCTGGCAGGAATTGGGGGGGAAGGGAGAGACGGTGGGGTGGGGGTGGGGGGCTCAATGAGCTTTTCAACAATTTATCTATATTTTTAAGCCACGCTTAGCATCATTGCTTCTGTAGGTAGCCATTGATGGGGTCACTGCCTTTCCTCAAACAAATKAAGCAGACAGTGCAAATCTGTGTCATTTTTACTCCTGCCATCTGTGGTGCCACAAGCATCCCTGGTGTAATACCTCTTTTTTTTTTATGGCACTTCCCAAGGTCAACCAAGAACATGGATTCACCAACTGCAATTTAAGACGCAGTTTAACAAGTGGTTGGGCAGGTCAAATACCACATGCTTTGAGCAGTTAGCCCAGGCATTCACACCTATAGTTCCTTTGGAAGGACATGGTCTTGAAAGGGATGTGAGATAGGGTTAAGATGCACTGCAAGGTGAAGGATGAGGTGACAGAAGAGACAAGTCCTTGCATATGTGTCTCACCTAAATTGGTGACTCTTGGCCACTGTGGGAAAGCACCAGGTTGGTTCTCTATTGCTAACTCAGCTTTGAACATGTGCTGGCAGGAGGAGAGAAGAGATTAAGGTTTATAGGGGCRTGGAAGCGGACTGCTGCTCTGACCCTGGGCAGAGGCTTTGACTTGTGTCATGTCTCAGCGGCAGGAGAGCCCACCACAACTGCTGCATGAGTGGTTCCAGCCCTGGAAGGGAGGAAGGTCCCAAAGTCTTCACCGTCACCTTGGGCTATGCTCACGCTGCTGGGCACAAGGAGCAAGGACCGATTCCTAGCTTAGCAGCTTAGCAGCTAAACAGCACATTCCCTGTGCAYGGCTATGGGCTAGCCTGCTCTGTTGGCAGATTTACCTTGGAGGGGATGATTGAAATGATCTAAAACATTGACCTAATAATTACTCGGTGCAGATAATCAGGAATCCAGTGCTTGAATTTAATCCCTGGTCCTCCCGTACTCAGCAAGTGTAGACACACCTTCTGTCTCCTTGAGGAGCTAGGGACAAAACTGCTACCCTGCAAAGACTCTCACAAGCCAGAATATGTGCTGTAAGACTTGGGGGAAATGGCAGAAAGCAKGTGAAACCAGAGTCCGAGTTAGCTTCTCTGGAGATGCATCCTCCAGGATGATGTCAAGATGGGACAGTTTTAAACAACYCCTTGACTTCTGTGAATTCTGGCTTTTTTGAGTTTTCTGCTTGGATTCTAAAGCTCTGAGATGCTTTGATGTAGGCAATTTGCTGGTGCAGTCTTGGGCAGCTCAGAACCCCAGAACTGGCTGGGCTGAGAGTATACCCATCCATCCTGCCCTCGTCTGCTGTGATGGATGTTAGATCCCACCTCAGAGGGGACCAGAGGGTGTTAGGTGTTRCTGAACACTTGTGCCTATTGATTTGTGCTTATTAGTTACATTATTTCTGTTTATACAAGCACTTTTGCTGTCCTCCCATAGCTCAATCCTGTCAAGCTAATGCAGGTAATAAGTCACTCTACCCTCTGATTCCAGCACACAGTTTCTCCATGATGGGTGGTTGTTTTCCTCCTACATGGAAAAACTACAGTCTGTGTCTGTGCTGGAAGTGGAGGCAGCAGAAAAGCTCCATGCCAAGCATAGTACATCTGACCAGCCATAAGCACTGCTCTCGCAGGGTTTCACTGAGCAAGAGAAGAGGAGGCAAAAACCTTGGAGGCTTCTCGTGGAATTCAGCCCCTGCAATGTTAAGTGGGCACTGGCAYTGCCCCTGAGACCTTTCGTTAGTATATCTCATTATGGGAGTAGGTCATCTGGGTCCTTGGCATTTTGCTCTCATTTTTGAAGCAGGGTGAATTGTTTAGTGGTCTATGTAATCGGGAGATGGTATGTTGGAGGAGCCAGGTGTTGCCTAAATTGATATTCCCATCTCGTGCACACAASAGGGCTTTTGTAATGTGGGGCTTTTACGTTCCCCGGCTTCCCTCTATCATGGAGAGGTCCTACTTCTTGCCAAGGGGCGAGAGATCGCGTCCTACGATTTTTAATGAAGCCGTCGACATTACATGGTTATTGCAACATTAGAAAACTCACTAAGTATCTCTGTGGCATTCAACTTTGAAATCCTTTTTTCCCCACACAGAYCATGTGAACATGACAGACTGGTTCCATGTTCTGCAATGGATGGGTTTTCTTCCCCCACAAGCAAGTCCTTATGCCCCTTGTTTTTATTACAGTCTGATGTAAGATGCCATATAAAGATTTTCTCTGTGTCCCCAGAGGGATTAGAGCAATCATTTGTATGAAAGTGAAGGCTTTCTGATCTCTTTTCAGACTAGTTGTTTTCAACCCTTGTGAGACAGATTATCTTTTCCRGAAAACTATCAGCTATCCTCCCCAMAGATTCATCAAGGTTTCCAAATTACAAACCYAATKTAAAAAGGGCAAATTTATTTTTGTTGAGCTGATAAGCATACACCGTTTCTTTGCTTTGCTTCCTCAGACCCGTCACCCACAAATCTTAATGTTATCAAGATATCCAACAGACAATTAAGTCTTAGCCAAGTCCTGCTCTTGCCGGATGGTCTGAAGCTGGAACCTGTATAAAATGGGATTAGACATGAAGCATGTTGGCTGGGTAAAGGGATATACTGGGAGGAGGGCAATAAGGAGCCTACCACAACAGTTCTTGTTTAATGGAGCAAGGACCGTCTTCTCAAAATGTTCCTTTTAGGTCTTATATTAATTGAACTGGACTGATCTATGCACCAACAGGGAATTAAGCATGACTTATAAAATCCTGCCTGGCTCAGCTGGGCTTCGGTTTCTCACAGTCCCTAGATCTCAATGTTTGGCAGATAGGTGCAGGGGTTCCCTGTCAAGGACTTTCTCTGAAGAGCCAAATACTTCCCAGGGCCTGACACCAGCAACTCGCACAGTGCTGGTTCTACTCAGCAGGGCCCACCTGAACCCAACACTGCTAAAAATCAAGTGCCCAAACTGGGATGAGATGGGTTGCAGAAACTCAGTGGCATTTCAGAAAAGCTGGTGGTTGGTCTGCTGGTTTATGAGGCACAGCTGGAATTTCTTCTCTYGCCTCTGGGTTTCCTAAAGAAGGATGAAGATGGTAATATTTACATGAGAGAGGGCAGGTGCAGTCATGTGTATGTATAAAATAACCAGCGTGCCTGGTTATCTTACTTCGTTTTCTAGCTACTACAAATTTTCCAGTACTTTAGCAAATGAAGAGTGGAAGTACGGTGGAAGGTAGCGTCTGTCAAACGAGACCTGGACCACTAATGCCACCCAGTGGCTGGCACACACTAACACACTTGCCATCGCTAATAAACCCTGAATCACTGGAACAAACGTTAACTCTAAACTCTTCCCCCYACGCTGTTTACAACCATTCACACAGCGGTTTTTTGCACTTGGTCCCATCAGAGCCCAGGCTYATACTGAAAACATTTAAGAAACCACACATATGTTGTATCTAGCTTGTTTTAAGCACATTTYTCCTTTCCCACCTCTGTTTCCTTTAGAAAGTATCATCTAGAGCTTACTCTTTGTGAAGTAATCCCCATAAATGTTGTACATGCTGCTGCRTTTGCATCTGATCTTTCTTCATGCACCCGATGCAATAAGCTGTCCTGCCCTTTTACAGTRAGTACCTTCAGCCAAGAGCCATGGGGGAAATGTATTTGGGGCAGGGAGCAAAACTGACTTTGTTGTATTTGTTTTTGTGATGGTGTGTTACACAGTCACACACTGTTGCCCCTGCATAGCTCATGTAGCCCCTATAAAACAGCTAGGCACAACAGGAACGCTCAGTGTCAGCTGGCAGGAGGCAAGGAGAAAGCTGTAGTTGCAACGGCTTGTACTAGAGAGATTAGCCCAGCACCTACTGCTRCATCCTCCAAAAACCCAATTAGCTAATGCCACCATGGTCAAATCGCAGTCATCTGCATCCTGCTGTGGTCTGCTCCTCTCCCACATCTGCTGAGATAGAGCAGGCAAAGCCGCAGGATAACGAAACCTGGCCAGGACATGTTTGTACATCCGCTCAAGCRTTTGTGCAGGGGACTCGCAGCGGCTCCTAGCAGAGCCCTAGGGGACATCATCCCCTGCTTTCAGRGCGAGGGAAGAAAGCAGAAAGGTGGTCCAGCGAGAGGAATTCTTCTGCTTTCAGACAGAAAACATTTCATTTTTTTTTCATGCCCTACAGGGGTAAGGAGTCCTGGCCTGGGCTGCCTGGACAGCCAGGCTGCTGCCTGCTCTCATGGGCACAGAGGAGGAGTTTGGTGTGCAGAGGTTGCTGAGGTGAAAGCAATGAGAAAACCCTGTAAAGAAGCAGGGTGGTGGCTTAAAAGAGAGGAGCTGAGGGTCTCACAGTCAAACSAAAGCAGGGATGGTATCTGGGGAGATAAGGGGCATGACTCACTGACCAGCACAGAGGTGATCCTTCTGTGATGGGAGCTCTTGTGGGCTGAGGCCACGCTCTACACATGGACCTGAACACGTAGGTTAAAGGCTCCCCTGCTATCCCCAGGCGTACAGCAGGTCCTGGGCATCCAAATAATGTCTTCTGTGCTCCAATAAATCATCTCAGAGGTACCACCTACAGGTCCTCAGCTACTCAGAGCCAGGCACAACTGGGATATACGACCTGAAACYTCTGCATGGGTGCTGCCTCCCCCACAGAGATCAGTTGTAACCAAGATCACGACAAAGATGTTAATCAGAAACATGAGGGCACTAYGCACATAGGTGATGCAGCTGACGTGATCATGCACAAATGGCCTCTGCTGCAAGTTCCCACAGTGTAGTGTAGCAAACCCACCACCGTGGCAGTGATTGCTCCTCCTGCAGATGGYAGGGTGAAGACAAATGTCCCCGCAGTGACCCATGAATAGCTGCTGCGATTACTGTTTCTCCAGAACACAGTCACGATGYTCAGGATGTCACGAAAAGCCAACAGCTCCAGGGGAAAGTAGGCAGCAGACGGCTTTGCACGCTTCCCAGTGGCAGTCGCTTCAAGGTACTCGCCAGCTCTGAGCTGCGGTAACCCTGGTTGGTGGGTGCCAGGCACTGCCAGAAGGCAGGGCTGCCAGGGGGCAATGCCCACTCATTGCTGAAATGAGGGAGGGGCCCAGAGAGAACGAAAATTGCACATCCAGAGCTAGTGCCACGGAAGTGGCCTTCCACATCCTGAAGCRAATGGGCTGCTGTTGATCATTACACCTCTGCAGGATAGCACGTTCCTACAAGGAGCACCTCCGCTGCGTGCCCAGATCCCAATGCCGCAGCCGGCACTCACTGGYGGCAGCTGGGACTCGCTGTAAAAAAGGCACGAGAATTACTTTGTGGAAACTGGCTGGCCCGGTTGTTCACCGGGGGCTGCACTGCACCCACCCATGCCGAGCAGCTCCTTCAGTCTGCCCTGAGCAAAGGTTGCTGTTGTCCCTCAGACCTCCTGGCATAATTGCACRTGGAGYTGCTCCTTAACCACGTTATGTCAGRGTGATCCCGGCTAGAAAATCCCTGCTAATAAAAGTGTGCAAATCAGCCTGGATCATAGTGACAGGACGGGATTAGGGAATAACTGCGCATGAAGTCAGGAAGTGGTGCTTCTCTCCAGCAACTGGGTGCTGTAACCTCCTCTTCCTCCACAGTCACAGATGGACCGGCATAGCTGAGCAGTTTGCAGGCATGTGACGCAGTGGGCTGCCTGCCAGGGACCGTTAGGAGGTTTAAATTACTCTGKTTCTGGAAAGGTACAGGGACTGTCCCGCCGGGCCCACGTGCCCATTCAGAGTCCCCGGCGCCAACAAGCTGGGGAGTGTGCTGACAGGGCTGGACGCGGTTCAATGCAGACACAGGTTTCGGTGGATGCTGCAGCCTGTTCCAGAACAGCGACAAAGCTTGGYCCCGGCTGAGACCTACAGGCAGGCTTTTAAAAGTCTCCTGACACTTACAAGTGAAYGTGGAAGGGGACTTTTTCTTCTGTCCACCAAAACAAACAGTCACAGTGCCCGAGTCCTGACTGGGAACTTGCATATCTGCTCTGGCCACATTTTATGAAGGCATTCCAGATCACACAAACCCAGAGGGACGATGGTTCCCGGTGTGCATGCTGGGTGCAAAGTCTGCAGGCTTTCTCCTACAGTGCACTTCGTCCTTTTGGCAAAGCTGGAGACGTCTGCTGACCTACRGAAAAAGTTTCCTAGCAGATGCCAAGTGGTCACATAAATATTAATTATGCGGTAATGTGGAAATTGTATTACAATACCTGGCTAATKCATTTTGCAGCTGCATTCCCACTTATTAATTGCTTACATTAAAATAGCACCCAGAAGCCTCATTTCACTGACAGCTGTACAAACCCTAGCTGAGTTCTGCTTCTTGCTCATGAAAGAACTTGGCTGCTCCCCAACCACCCAGTGTCCCCAGAGAAGAAATCACGTGTTTAAAAATCCAAATAAAAACACATCTTTGTTATTSTGGAGACCTGCCTAGATATAATCTGTTTGGCAGTCTTGATTTCCCACTGCAGAAATGGGATAGTTTACCCTGTTGTATCATTTAGGTATTTTCTAATTGCATATTAATTAGCATTTTCACTGTGGTTTTGTACTGAACCAAAAGATTGCATCTCCAGGATTACCCAACACAGCTGAGCTAAGAAAAAAAAAAGAAAAAAATACAAACCACCTCATCCTTTGGTGTACTGACACCTGCTGTACTACTAAAATGTAAATGTGGCAAATACTGAAGAGAGAGTGCRGAAAATTTTGTGTCAGGGAGTGCTGAAAAGTATATCCAAATGAAACTGCATGGGAAGTTACCTCTGGCCTATGCTTATGTGGGTTGGGATTTGCAAAGCAATTATATATCAAGCGACATTAAGAGTTTAGTTACAACTATAAGGTCTTTTACAAATAAAATCCTAGCTAAAAATCTAAGAATAAGCTTTTCTTTTTCTACATCGTGAATGAAATCCTTAGTAGGTCATTATATATAACATATATATAATGTATGAAAAGGTACAGGCTTTCTTTGGACTTTATTGATTTTTATCCTAGTTGATATCTTAAATATATTTTCCTAATATATATTTATACACACACATACACAATGTTTTAGTTGCATCCATTTAGGTGCCTGGACCCTTTCAGTGGACAAAATAACATTYCTGAATGCATAAATATTTTKACAGTCTCTAATTTAAAAAAACTTCTTTCAGATTACCTTTCTGGACAATGTTCTGTCTTTGACCAGTTTCAAAGGTAATGTTTTCACYTTTTCACGACAAAAACTTTAATCACCAGTAACCTGAAGTGTGCTTTGCTCTGTAGTCCTGGTTCTGCTCCCCCACAGAAGCAGCCTTGCCAGCCACCACCAAGTACCTTCAAACGCCCGCGTACCTGTTTTCCTCCTGACAGTGCAAATGCCCGRTAAGTGCTGGCTGGAATGCCGGAGCTCGAGCACCTCCTGCTCCGCTGCTCCTGGGCTGGGCGTGGGGCCGGCCSAGAGCCTGGCGTCAGGCCAGGGAGCTCCGCTGGTGCAGCCTCAAGGGATACCTGTTTGCYAGAAATGGGGTGAAGGACTCATAGGACTTTGGTCTGCCCTACATTTGCCATGACAAYGGCTCTGTGCTCCCATGAGAGCAGAAACCCAAACCTCTGGGCCTGGTTTTTSCTCTGGTGAATCCAGCTGCAGCACACAATCCTGGGGTTTGCCCACGGCCTTCTGCCCCACTCCCCCAGAAGCAGCAGGAGGTGGGGGCTGCAGGGGGCTGCCATGGCTGGAAGAGAGGTGCCCGTCACCTCGGCGGTATGCACACCGGGGCAACCGTTTTCTGTGGCTGCTGGTTGTGGTTATGCTCCTCTGCCTGTAATCCAAGTGGGCAAATAAACTGCTCGAGGTGGGGAGTGTATGCACTGAGGCTGATGGAGCAATGCTAGTTCAAAATAGGTACATGCAGGAGAATAAGGCCTCAAATTACGGTTTTCATTACCTTAACCAAAATATTCTTTTGAATTTTTAATAAACTATTCAAGCCCAGTAAAAAAAATAAAAATCTAGTGAATACTTTAAAAGCCATTTTAAACTTCAGCTATTTCCCCACAATACAGTTTGATTGCAGTCGTCACTGTGCTATTGCATCAGCTCTCATAAAGACCTCAGCAAATTATTTTTTCTGCAAACACCCAGAGAATCCACAGGATCCATGTGTGCATCCATCCGGTCTYGCTTATGACAGTCCTGCTGGTCACTGTTAGCTGCTTTGTGCTTGAGTTTTAGCCTGTCAGGCTGTTTCGATGGGGAAACTCTCCCGAGGGCTGCCAGGCATGTGGGAACTCTGGCCCGCGAGCTCTGAGCGAGGCACTGCAGGATTGGCCGTGCCTGGCAGGAACTCCTCATTTTCTCACRATTTTTTTTAGCCAAAGGTCATAAGAGCCTTTTGTGCAGAAATGAAGGTCTACGGTTTCTCTCATAAGCTACTTCTGCTGTTTCAGGGAGACGGAGGCAAATAATATCACARCCCTACTAATATCATTAA
The DNA here is from genome assembly GCA_030449065.1 of Oceanodroma leucorhoa. Classification (NCBI taxonomy): domain Eukaryota; kingdom Metazoa; phylum Chordata; class Aves; order Procellariiformes; genus Oceanodroma; species Oceanodroma leucorhoa. The sequence goes on along the minus strand of JASVER010000012.1, from coordinate 5,122,718 downwards.
AAAATTGTCAGCATTTTAGCACAGAGCTGGCAGCTGCTAGGAACCCAGCCTGAAATCCCCATGGCAGCAGGCACTGCCAGGAGCACCCTCTCCTGTGACTGCTGCTGCCCCACAGAGGCACCTACGGCCCAGTTCCTTCAAAGCATGCCCGTACCAGGGGCATGGGCGAGAAGGGATGTTGAGCATCGGTTTTGCACTGCTTTCCCAGACCACCCGCTGCTGACTTCCATATGTGGTTCAGCAGGGGATCTGTACGATCCATTGAATTCACTAGAAATACACACTGGGAAAACAGGCACAGGCTTTGGTACTGCATGAAATATTTAAAGCCCAGCCCTTGGTGAATGTTAACAAGAAAAAAAAAAAAAAACAATCAATGGACAGACCTTGAATAGCACCAGTGCCCTAGAAGGGTTGTAGTAACTTGTGGCTGCAAGCCCCACGCTGGGTACAAAGGTCTTCATCAACATTTACACAACCTCTCCTTTGAGTCTCATGTTTCAAGTTTACTCAGCTTGTCAAGCAACGGAGGATGAGGGACTTGCACCAGACAGATTAGCTCAGTTCAGCTGTTACAAGTGAATGTCATTTTTAATCTTGTATGTTCCATGTAAAGGCTTTCCAGTTGACACTATGTTAATTACATGAATACTTTGCTTATCAGCACCACTACGCCTTAATTGGAATGGCAGGCTTTCCACTAGGGAGCCACCATCACAAAGTTTCTAGTGAAATAATGCTTAGCAATTTCCACAGCACTTTTCATCTTCAAAATGCTATACAAACATAAACTCAGTTAATTACCTCTCCCAGCATCCCTTAGAGGTAAGGAAGTGTCGTTACCCACATGTAAGCAAATGGGAAGACTTTAATGACACACAATGTCTTGCCCAGGACAACACAAAGGCGTAGGGTTTGATTTGGTTCCTCAGTGTACGTACCTAGTGCTCTTCGAGATGCTGTAGAGTGCCTTCAGGGATGCACAGGGGGCTGGCAGGTAGGGAACAGCAGCTCCAGGACCCCTTCTGTAGCAGCTAGAGGCCTGAGGAGATAGCCTGGAGTATCTCAGATGGTGCTACACACCGATGTGTAGACAGCTGAGTCCGGTGACAGAGCAAGCACTAGACAGCAGGAGATTCCAGCATCTAGACTGTAGGATCCCAAAGGAAAAAACAAATCAACCCACAAGCCTCTTCCAGACCGTTCATAATACAGAATAGTAATCTACATGTGGTTCAGCACTCTCCTTACTGAGCAAGCCTCAACAAACACGCATATATTGTGTTCTCTGTGCATTAGGTGACTCTCAAATGCAGCAAGTCTTCTACGGTGCCACAGTGCAAGGTCACACTAACATTGGAAATGCAGCTTCCACCTTTCCACAGAGAAGATCTAGATTACAAGACCATGCAACCCRTCCGTTATAGCACTGGGAAGCCACTGCTTATCACCTTCATGTAACAGGGGTTACTCAGACACTGAGCTGGAAAAATGGGTTAAGAATAGCCGAAGATTTGCTCCAGGAGCAGAAGGGACTTCTCGGATCCAGCCCCGGGGATTCTCAGTCACTAGAGCACAAGGTCGTGCAGAAGAGACAGTTGTCTGCTTTCCTGCATGCTGGGATGAGCACATGCTGGGATGAGCACATGCTGGGATAAGCACACCTGTACTTATCTCACCAGTGGTGTCCCCTCCAGAGACACACATGCAAGGGCATAACAGGCCCTTACGAAGGACCATTATTCAAAATTCATGCTGTTTCTGTTTACTTTTCTTAATGTAAGAGAATAAACATAAAAAATCACATTAATGCAGATTTGTGGACAGTGACCTTGATGAGCAAGCACCTATGCACACAAGCTYAGGCGACCTGGAGTGATATTTACCACTGCAATTTTATTTTCACCCCATGTTTTTCCAGAAGAGTCATCACAAGTGGAAAAAACTATGTATTTGCACAAGGTGCCAGAGGTACGGTTGCCATGGGAACCACAACCTTCAAAATTCCCTCTAATTTTTTAATTCATATAAAATCTTGATCAGAAAGCATGTTAATGTGCTKCATGGGCTTTATGCTTGATATATTTTTTATTTTTACAGTACRTAAGGGTTTGGGATTTTTGTTACTTTTGCATATTTTGCTTAGAAGTTGATTAGCTTTCGTTCACGTAGATTAGACTTCTGTTAATCTACATCACACAGTAATTATGTCATTTGCCCTTTAAGTTGGCAAATTAGGAAATAACCAAGACTATCTTGAATCCTCATTCTTCAGAGATCCCTGTGTGTCTACCCTTATGCAGTGAGAGCAACCCTTTCAATCAACATGAAAAAACGCTTCACTCCCCTGCTACAACAAACATGCTTTGCAGGCAACTGCAGAACGGGGCGAATAGACAAATCTGTGCGTCCACTCAGCCCTAAGTCTGTCCCTCCCGTATTTGTTTCAACCCTCTGGGCTTCAGATCAGCCCACTTTATCACCAGTTTACCTATAAAGATGCAGCCAGGCCCAAGCCCTAGGCTTCCTCCAAGCTGGGATAGCAGAATCAGTGTATGGGGCAAAGGGGGATGTCAAACAAGAGGTGCCAGAGCTGGAAGAGATGYCACTCTTTCTCATGCCTGCCAGCTCCAACTATCAAAGTTTGCAATCCCACCTTGTACTTTTTCATCCTTCCTCTCTGCTTTGACTCTGGTACTCCAAATAACAAAATGAGGTATTGCTACCAAACACCCTGTTCAGCTTCTTTGGGGTGAATTTTTTCACCTACTGGTGAGACGTAAGAAAATCAATGAGTTAAAAGGAAGTATGTGGGATAAAAACAAAACAAAACCCTCTGCCTGGCTTCTTATATAAGACTTATGTGAAAGACTACACCTGTAAACTAATACTTTTGTATTTCTATTGCACTTGTGAAAGAAAAGAATAATAGAAAACACTCTAAAGGGTGAGGCCATGATCTATATAAGATTACTGATCTTTTCTTGCATGTGCCATACAAACTCTTGTATACGAGTCCTTGAAATTCATGTTTCTCSTTTAGCCTCCTACTGCTGATCTCTTCACCATAGAATCATACAATCATTTAGGTTGGAAAAGACCTTTAAGATCATTRAGTCCAACCGAAAACCTAGCACTGCCAAGTCCACCACTAAACCACGTCCCTAAGCACCACATCTACACGTCTTTTAAATACCTCCAGGGACGGTGACTCAACAACTTCCCTGGGCAGCCTGTTCCAGTGCTTGACAACCCTTTCAGTGAAGAAACTTTTCCTCATATCCAATCTAAACCTCCCCTGGCGCAACTTGAGGCCATTTCYTCTCGTCCTATCSCTTGGTACTTGGGAGAAGAGACCRACATCCACCTCGCTACAGCCTCCTTTCAGGTAGTTGTAGAGAGCGATAAGGTCTCCCCTCAGCCTCCTCTTCTCCAGGCTAAACAACCCCAGCTCCCTCAGCCGCTCCTCATAAGACCTGTTCTCCAGACCCTTCACCAGCTTCGTTGCCCTTCTTTGGAYACGATCCAGCACCTCAACATCTTTCTTGTAGTGAGGGGCCCAAAACTGAACACAGTATTCAAGGTGYGGCCTCATCAGTGCTGAGTACAGRGGCATGATCACTTCCCTAGTCCTGCTGGCCCCAGGTCGCTAACCTGCTTCCCTTGGATTACGGGGCTTCATTCTGCTCCCCATCCCTGTCTTCCAGCTCAGGGGGGCCACAGAACAACAGGTCTTACTATTAAAGACTAAGGCAAARAAGGCAAACACCAGGTCCAGCGGGGTGCCTTCCSTAGTTGCCTCACTCACCAGCTGCGTCAGGAAGCTATCTTCCACACACTGCAGGAACCTCCTAGACTGTTTCCTCTCCACTGTATTTCCAGCAGACATATAGTAAGTTGAAGTCCCCCATGAGAACAAGGGCTAATGATTGTAAGACTTCTCCCAGCTGCTTATAGAATATTTCATCTGCCTCTTCATCCTGGTTGGGTGGTCTATAACAGACTCCCAYCATGGTATCTGCCTTGTTGGCCTTCCCCCTGATTCTTACCCATAAACACTCAACCCTCTCGTCACCATCATTAAGCTCTAGACAATCAAAACACTCCCTAAYGTACAGGGCTACCCCACTGCCTCTCCCTCCTTGCCTATCCCTTCTGAAGAGTTTACAGCCAGCCATTGCAGCACTCCAGTTGTTCAAGTCATCCYACCGTGTTTCTGAGATGGCAACTACATCATAGTTTTSCTGCTGCACAATGGCTTCCAGCTCTTCTTTGTTGCCCTTGCTGCGTACATTGGTGTAGATGTACTTCAGCTGGGCTATTGATCCCRCCACCTTTTTGGGGGGAGAAACCCTAATTCCTATGTGACCATTCTCAGGCGCTTCCGTGGTTTCTAACACATCCACAACCTTTGTGTCTTTGCTGCCGCRTGGATCTCCACYCCCTACCTCCACTGAGATGGCAGTCCCTCAAACATTGGCGTGCCGCCCCCAGGCTTATCTCTAGGAAGCCTGATTTTATCCCTTTCCCCCTTCAAGTCTAGTTTAAAGCTTTTTCAATGAGCCCTGCTAACTCCTGCACAAAGATCCTTTTCCCCCTTTGAGGCAAGTGTACTCCATCTGTCGCCAGCAGGCCTGGTGTCATGTAGACTGACCCATGATCAAAAACCCCAAAATTTTGCCGGTGACACCAGGCACGGAGCCAGGTATTGATCTGCTGGCTCTTCCCGTTTCTTCCCTCATCATCCCCTGCAACTGGAAGGATAGAGAACACTGCTTATGCTCCTGATCCCTTAACCAGCCATCTCAAGGCCCTGCAGTCTCTCTTGATTGCCCTCAGACTTCTTGTTGCAACTTCATCACTGCCTACRTGAAAAATCACTAAAGGATAGTGATCTGAGGGTTGTASCAGGGTAGGAACCTTTCCCTTCACATCTTTAACCCGGGTCCCAGGGAGGCAGCAGACTCCCCTAAGAAGTGAGTCCGGTCTGCATATTGGGCCTTCTGTTCCCTTCAGAAGGGAGTCTCCTATGACAATGACCCGTCTTTTTTTCTTTATGGAAGCAGTTTTGACACAGGGTGTAGGCTGACTTAAACTTGACAACACGTCCAAGCTAGATGAACCATCGTCCTCGTTATTGTTCAGTTCCACTTGCAGACCCTCACAACTATTATGCAAGGACGCCTGGGAAGGTGGGGTAGTCACRGAGGAGACCTGCCTGCTGCGCCGGGCAGGAACTTGTCGCCATTGCCCCCTATCCCTTAAGTCACCATGTTCAGCCAGACGGAGAGAAGATAGGGAATCCTCCGCATCATGCGTCCTGTCTGCCTGTTGGGTCTGTCCCAGGGAAGGTAGGGTGCCATTCCAGCAGTCTCTCTCTTGGACTCCCTGATACTCCTCAACCTACTCGCCTCCTCCCGGAGCTCTGTCACTAAGCGGAGGAATTCCTCTACCTGGGCGCGCCTCCCACAGGTGGGCTCACTGCTGCTGCCCACACTGGCCTAAGAGCAGGGCACGGCTGCAGCCTGGCACCTGGGCGGCAGCGTGTTCCCGCTGGAGCTCTGTCTGGGAAGCTGTGTCAGTCGTGGTGGGTGCAGAGCTTGGAGAGGCCATGGCTTTCTGCCGGCTGGATACCATTGCTCCCTCGTCGAGCTGGCAGAGCTTCAGCGCCCTTCCTGCAGGCTCTTCCGTGCGCACTGCTGCGCAAACTGCCGCGCCGCGCCCTTGCTGACGCACCATGCCCTGTAACTGCCGCGCAAACTGCCGCACCGCGACCTTTTTGCCCACCCTGGTTGCGAGGGCTCCCTAAGGGCTTCTTTTACACRTSTGGGGGGCTTGGCCGCCGTTGCTCCTGGCCCCGCCCAGGCCCCGTCAGCCACTGTGGCATGAGCTGCAGGCTCCTGGTGGGTCTCTCGGCTCCCCCGGACGGCCCGCCGGTTCGGGAACTCCCCTGTGCACCGCACTGGAGCACATCGTGCTGGCACCGGAGCTGCTCTCCTCAGTGACACCATGGTGTCTCTTAGTACGTCAGCTTTGTTAGCTGCACTCGGCCTAACTTAGGCATCGGGCACCTCAAGGTACCTTCACAGGTAACCTGACATTGACGCCCAATGCAATAAATCTCTGAAATCATTCCTTCAAATTATTTCACTTGACATATTAAGAGGCCTGACACATCTGCCTCTTATCCACGTGTTCATCCTACATTCATGTAGAGGCATGAAGAAGGGCAGATCTTGAAAACTTACTAGGAATAAACCTGTCTGATAAAAACATAGGCAGATTTGGAGATAGGCCTACAAATAAGAGAAGGCACTATAGCACAGAACTCGAGATGTCTCTCTTTACGAAAGGGCACTGACAAACAAAGATAGTGATATGGGAAGCCAAAGATGACCGAAAGTAAAATGAGTCACTACTATCCCTCCACRTTTACAAACCATTTTAAATCAAACACGACTCACCTCGAGGGCACTGGAATCTTTCCTCTTGATCTAGCAAGCATGCAGCATTCTGCAGGCTGTGCCATGAGCAGAGACCTGTTTGCTCACAAGTAATTTAGAGAGTCTCTTCTCTCCAGGCACATCAGGAATGAAACTCTAGGGAGTTTAACTCACAGTGCCAAGATGCCTCCTAGATAGGCAGCTGCCCAGCTCTCCCGCTTTCTCAGCTTCTTTCCAGGATTAAACTACAAATCTTTATCTGTCTCTTAGACAAATGCTCTCCATGTATCTGGGTTTTTTTTCCCTGCTGCTTCTTTCTCAAGCAGTGAGAAGCAAACAAATCCCTGTTTGTTTCAATCAGGTCACCTGGGCCATGACTCAGGCATCATGGCTGAGTCTGATGTGTGAAACTAACCTTGAACATCCTTTCCTGACCATACGGCATTCTCAGCCAGGTGACTTAAAACCACCTGGGCTTTAAGGCATTTATACCTCAGTCATACAGATGGATTACCTAGATTCCCAGGTATTGTAAAATAATTTTGTGCTTCTGATTTATCTTCTCCATCAATAATGCAGCAGAAAAAACAAGCAACGTGGGTTTGCCAAAGGAATTCCTTACATGCAATCTTCCATTCTTAAAATGCTTGAAGGTTGCAGATCTTTGAGCAAAACTGCAGAGCTGTATACTCCCCTAGTCTGGTGTTAACCTTCCCTTGGAGTCTTAAGGTTTGTCAGTGTTATCAGCATGGAGGGAATCTATTTTGTCATCTCTCCCCTACGCATCCCTCAGACAAGGAGTGGTCCATGGTCCGTGGCTACACCAAGACGCTTTCCATTTTAAGCAGTGCTCTGAGCTGCATGCTACATACCCAGTCTGTTACTGTGGACAGCCGACGTGCAAAGATGTCTCTAAGAAAGGTTGGCAGCAGAGCAACACCAGCTTCCGATTGTAACTTTGATGGTTTCCGTGCCCTGGTATTCTGGACAGGGCAACTATTTTCAAATGCAAAGCTATTCAGAGGCAACTTAAAAATTGCATTCCAATTTTAGACAGGCGTTCAGGATGCGACACACCTCAGTCACAGTAATACTGGAAAAGAGCCTCCAGGGGAGGGAAAAAGATGCAGAGAGTAATGCTGGAAAAGAGCCTCCAGGGGAGGTAAAACGATGCAGAGAGACAAGAAAAATGTTTTCCTTTTCTGCAAACAACACTGCTGCTGCTTCTCCTCATGTCACTACTTTAGGGCATCTCTATAAAAAGATATCTTCTWTGTCTGGATGAAATCATAGCATTAGAAGACTTAAAAGCCGAAGCCTGATGGAAGCTCTGCAGTGAGACTGCTTGCAGCGCACGGTGTAAGTGCCGCCACGATGTGAAACGCAGGAGCAAACTCCCTCAGGCTCTCGAGAGAAAAGGCGGAGCCCGCCAAAGCGCGGGGTCTGACCCCTTCTCCCCCGCTGCCTATCTTGCCCAGGCCCGGGCACCACTTCGCCACCGGCCGAGGAGGCCCCGCTCTCCCCCTGCCCTCACGGCAGCGGGTCCCGCCCCGGCAGCTCCGACCGCGGCGGCCGCGCCGCCCGCAGCGGCCTCCGCCAGGGCCGCCGCCACCGTTACACAACGCCCGCCGCCGCGAGCGGGCGGCTCACCCGCCCATTGGCTCAGAGACGGGTGCCGCTGAGTGGCGCGCACCCGCGCGCTGCCGCGACCCGACCCCCTCGATTGGCCGAACCCCGCGTAACAATTGCGCGAGGAGACCGGCGAGCGCACCGCGATTGGCCGCGGCGCTGACGGCCCGCCCTATATAAGGGCGGCGGGCGGGGCGGACCGCTAGTCCTCGGGCGCGGGTTGGAGGGGTCGGTTGTGCGCGCCGCTCTCCGGCCGTCCGCGGGAACATGGCGACGCTGAAGGCCGTGTGCGTGATGAAGGGGGACGGCCCCGTGCAGGGCGTCATCCACTTCCAGCAGCAGGCAAGGGGCGGCGGGCGCGACCCTGTCGCTCTGCACCTCCCCCGGGGGCTCGCCCGGCCGCGGCGCTGAGTCATCGCGCGGGGCGGGCGGCGCGGTTCTCCCTCCCCTCCTCCCCGCGGGGCTAGGCCGCGGCCCCGCTCCGCCGCCGCGGCGGTGGTGGGAGGGACGGACCGACCGAGCGGGGCTGCTGCTCTTGCGCCCCTGGGGGCCCCCGGGTCAGGCAGGGAGCGGCTGCCGCGGGGCCGGGCCCGCCCGGTGCTGGGCGCGTCGGGGCGCCCCGGGCGCCCTGTGGCCCCCTGCGCGCCCCGGCGCAGCGCGGGGAGGGGCCGGCGGCGAGCGTGTGCCTGCTGCCCTGCTCGGGGTGTTGGGCTGCGCTCGGCGCTGGAAGCGGCCCTCGTCTTCCTACGGAGCTTGTTTACCACGATCGGAGTAGGGCTTCACGGAGCGCTAATTGCCAGACGGCCAGAGCCCGTSTGACGCTCCCGAGTAACTTACACTACGTAAAGAAGTTGGGACTGCATATGGGCAATACTCCGTAGAGGAGGAATGACTTCAGGGTTACTTGTGCTTCCAGGTGGAAGTATGCGATCAGTCTCAAAAGCAAGCGATCAGATGAAAGGCATTCTGTTTGCTTGTTGATACATAATAGGGAGAGTGTATTTTAGGTGGCTAAATAACCGTTCTGCGAAATGCTGTATTGCCACATAGAATCAGTTAGTGTAGGAGGGTAATCATTCATGTCTGGGTAGCTGAACTTGTAATGGAGCCTGTAGTGCTTTCTGTTGACTAGAAAGCTTCACTTGACACAAGGCCATTTAATGCTGTAGTCATTTTGGTGGTAATAAATTCTTTCCATTRAAGAGTGATGGACCGGTGAAAGTTACTGGAAGAATCAGTGGCTTGGCTGATGGGGATCATGGCTTCCATGTCCATGAATTTGGGGACAATACAAATGGTAAGATGACTATCCAAGCTTTTGTGTTACAGTTGTAATGTGATTGCTCAGCTTTAACGAGCTTCTTTCAGTGTTGCAGCAGCGACTAGTATAGGCGCACATAGGTCTCATGACTGCAAATCTGTGTTAAGAAATGATGACATTTCCTAAGGAATTGCTTACCATTTAATACTTTGAACGTGTTTAGGCTGGTGCTCAAGATCTGACATAGCAAGCACTAACCTAAATACTTTGATAAGCTAGTGTTAAGAAATAAGAAAACTTTCAACCCAGCCCAGAGTGTTCTAGAATGAGCAACCTTACTTCATTGAACTTGTAAGTCTGTAGTAGGTTACTTAACCTCCAAAGGATTAATAGAACATCTAACAGGAGAGTAGCTATTTAATCATTAGTGACTTCACTTCCTCTAGCTATAGGAGGACTACCTCGATGTGTGCTGTATAAACAACAGATTTAAACTGGCTACGGCAAAAAAAAATCTACTTTTGATGGCTGCGTTCTGTTTCAGGGTGTACCAGTGCAGGTTCTCACTTCAATCCTGAAGGCAAGCAGCATGGTGGACCAAACGATGCAGAAAGGTGAGTTTAATGTGCCTGGCCTCTTACTGGGGAGCTACTCCGTGCAGCAGCCATCTAAGTGCTACTTTATGCTTGAGAGGCCACTTCATGACCAATGCTAGGACAGTACCAGAAGAAAACTGTTAATTCCTGAGGATTTCTAGGGTCAGTCAACAAAGGCTCCGATAACTGTATGGTGATTTGTTAGGCACCTTGGCTCCAAGAGTATGGGTAAAATATAGTCTTTGGGACATATTCTTGGTTATCATAGCTTGGGGAGAAGAGGAAATAAAAACTGAGTGAAGGTTCCTCAGGGTTGGAGTGCGGGGAGTTCATGTGTTAAAGCCTTATTTGGTCAGTGGTGGCTTGCCTCTGTTTTGGGGCCAGCTTTTGACAACAGGGGCCCTAAACTGTCAATTGTTGAGCTGTATGCAGGTTGTCAGGTGGCAGATCAGGATTATCAATGGAAGATACTGAGGCTTCTGGGGAGACTGCAAGATGAATATACAGCTGTGTGCATGCCCAGGCATGGTGGCTTTTTATTGGGTTTGCTCTGTTAGCTTAGGTGCCATACCACCTACAGTRTGTAGTCCTTAGGGGTTGTGTGTGCTGTGTGTAAGTACAGGGTCTGATGCTTATGCTGAATATCTCCGTACCTCAGTGGGGAGCTCAGACCTAATTCTTCCCCTGCAAGCAGTTTTCATAGGCCAGTTACCTTCAGGGAACSCTTGCATGCTTGAGACCTGATGTCTGAGCTGATGGGGTTCGGAGGCTGGGAGGGGGCTGCCCAAGAGCTGAAGCGAGTGGAGCTAGGAGCAAATGTGAAAGATAGGCTGGTCTTGCACAGGTAGGGTCTGGACCAGTGCTATGACCAACTTGGCATTGTGATCAGCTTTTGAATGCTCACATTTATGTCTGTAACTGCACCTTCTGTGACTGATGTGTTCATACCTGAGTGATCAGTTGCATACCAGACAAAGCAAGGTGGCTGCTAGCCAGCTGTCTGGATGACAGAGCAGCATGAGATGGTGTGCTCACGGGCTTCGCAGGCAGCCAGCTGCTCCAGTGCTAGAGGTCAAAATTGCATGAACATCGTCGCTTCTGCTGATTCTGCTTWGTCAAATCCTGCTTCTAGTCTAACCTGCCTGCTCAGGCAGCTGTAGACTGGGGAGTTCCTTAGGAGGCTGTAAGAACTAGATCATGCTTTTATCAGTGTAGAGTTGAAACAATTGGACTGAAGCTTCCTGGAAGCTTAAATCAAGCAAATTCCTAAAGGGCAAACTGCCCTTGACCTGATTTTGTAGAACTTGGTTAAAAATATGAAATTGGTGCTACGCTGTCTAAGAAGCTGGTAGTCAGCATTCAGCTAGCTGAGCTGGTCACCCTGCATGTATGGAGAGTTTTAGAAATGAGCTGGTATTCAAGGTTCTGAATCTGGATAGAAGAGTCTTGCAGGACATCATCARCTTGTTTTTTGAGTGAATGTTTTGTTTGGGGCAGATGTGTGGGAAACAATACACTGGAACATCCAGAAGTTCAGTGAAAACTGATCTGCTTAAAGCTTAATTCTTAGGGAAAGTCCTAGTGGAGATCTAACTCTGATAAAACCTGCGTGGGAGGGTATAGTGCCAAGTGTATGGGAAAATGCCAAGCAAACTTGAATAAGTGATCCCTGGTACTGATCWGAACTTTGCTAACACTTAATGCATCATCCCCTTTGACCTGTCACTGGACAAACTGCTTTTACTAATCCTATTTAAACCTAAAGCCTGCAGCTGCTTGTGGAATAGCTGACTTGTGGTAGAGATTAAAAGCTCTTAAGAATAGCGGCACTTTGTATGTGCAGGAAAGGTTTTCACCTAATTTGAGAGACTTTCTTTGAGCAGAGGGAGGTGCTGTCAGCATTGAGGAATTCTTGGCTGTAAGAGTTGGGCGCTGTTTGCTTGGCTTGTTAGGGAGTGGTGGCATTCCTTTGCCCAAAGTTGATTAACCTTCCAGTTTCAAGTTCAACCTAGGACTGAATTTTAATCAGCCCTTGAACTAAAGAAGTTAAAATAGTGGGCATGTTCAAGATTGACTGATGGTGGTAAAAGAGGACATATGTGGTGGTTAAGATAAGATGGTGGAGTACTTGAGTGTAGTAACTATGGGTATTGTATTGTCCAGACCATCACTTAGAAGAGCTTTCAATTTAACCAATTTTTCTATGAGTTTCTCTGCTTCTTTGTGTAGGCATGTGGGAGACCTTGGCAATGTGACTGCTAAAGGAGGAGTGGCAGAAGTGGAAATACAAGACTCTGTCATTTCTCTTAGCGGACCACACAGCATCATTGGACGYACTATGGTGGTAGGTGTCTTGGTGCCTGCTTGGATGCTTTAAGGAACTCTGGAGCAATCTTGCCAGCAAGTAGAGACTTTTTGATGCTGGAGACCAGTCCCTGGTGTTTGTTACAAAACTTGTAGTGCAAAATTTCCAATGTGGGCATTTCTTTGAAGCCTTGCCTGAAAGTCCTCTGTATGGCACTTCACTGCCGTGATATCTTAATTTTTTGCCTGCCTTCCGAAGATGTTCCTCTCCGTTTTACTTTGCCTCTTCCAGCTGTGAGTGACTAAAGCAACCTGATTTGGGGAAGGAACTGGCAGTGTGGCACAAATGCTGCCACCAAAAGGCATGGTGATGGGTGCTTCAGGGCACTGTTCGCCAGTACACTGGTCTGGTAGCTGCTGGTGTACCTGGTGCCATGGCCTCCCTGGGAAGAAGGGAGGCAGAGGCTGAGTGGATTTGGCTGCAGATGAGCCTTGTTGATCTTGTTTCCCTTGGGACTCCAGTGTGTGCCGAGATCACCATACTCCTGCATGAAACGGGCTTGGATGATGCCCAAGGAGCAGGGAGGTGTGTAGYGTAGCACCTCGGATGGTGCGGCCAAGGCACTGCACCCGCAGTGCAGCCCTCAGCCTTGTGTTGTCAGGGTGACCTTGAATGTCAAGTCCAAGCTTGCTCTTGGACTAGTAATGACTTTCTGAAACATGGGGGTATGGTCACTTCCAGTGCAAACAAATTCAGCCAAAGGCAACTCATCTGCTTAGACAAGTCTAGTCTTAAGTTTTTAGCATGAGTATCAATTTGGCTTTCGGTCTTACATAATGACAGTAGGTTCTCTGTTGTGTAACACACCCTGCTGGTAGCTGGCAATACTGCTCACCACGGCTGCTATGAGCAAGTAGTGAAAAATGTTGATTAGTTATGCAGTAACATGAATTAAGGTATCTTCAATTCTCTTTTAGGTCCATGAAAAACGTGATGACCTGGGTAGAGGGGGAGATAATGAGAGCAAATTAACTGGAAATGCTGGACCTCGTTTAGCTTGTGGTGTAATTGGAATAGCGAAGAACTAAGTATTGTACCTGAAATGCTTAATGGGCTGTATTTCATTGCAAATGCTGTACTTGCCCTTCCTTGTGCAAGCAAAAGATTTATCACTTAATCTCATTACTACTCTGCATTCTGAGTATCACTTAAACTGGTGAAGACTGACTTAATTTTGTATGATGTATATTGTAATTAAAGTGACCCTGATGGAATGTCTCTGTAGTCTTCTAAAGCATCTGCTGTAACCATTAAGTATAACCTTCACTAAGTGGGACTCCCATTCTGTGTAATGGAAGATGTGTAGTAGTGATCACATCCTGAACACCAAAAGTTCCAGTATACTGTGTGATTTGGAGRATTAGCCTCATGAGCTCTAGCAAGACTACTTGCCAAGGAGCAGTAGGCACTGAATGTATTGAGGCTTCTTCCTGGCAAAGTTGCAGCATTTGTAGGTTTCAAACTTGTGTAATAAACTTGCTGGGCAAATACACCTTGGTCTTGCTGTCTATTAAAAACAAACAAAACCAAAATGCACTAAACCCCTWCCTGCTGGTATGCTAACATGATGTCAGTAGTTAATTTGCAGCAGCCACACTGCTTCCAGCCAGTAACCCTGGAACAACTAAGACCTGAGCTCAGTCACATGCAGTAAGGAAGAGCATTGTCATATGTGTTCCTGTGACAGAATCCCATGCTCTGTGGTAATAACCTGGCAGCTGGGGGTTCTGTGTACCAAAGGACAATTGCTGCTTCGCAGGAACACCTTGCTGTAAAATGTAACGGTGTGTAACACTTCAGGCACTTGCCTGTGACTGCAAAGTGCGTGCGGGCAGTGGGGAAGCCTCAAGCACACAGAAGGGTCTGGTCCCAACATGTCCTTGTGTCTCTCAGGACCTCTGCCTGTGTGGGGTGGGTTGTTGTGGGTGGGTGTGCAGTGAAAGTCGGGTGAAGGCAACTCCTTTCTTCAAGCCATGCAGGAGTATCTAGTGTGGAATAAGTCCTCAAAAAGGATATATATAGCTAGAAGTTCTGTATTTGRTTTCATAAAGCTTTTCAGCAGTGTCATTACTGTATACGAGTGCCAGCTTCCATTATTTTCTTGTATGTACCTCTTAAACACAAATTTCCAAGTCTTTTAATAGAGAAAATTATTGATTTTAATGAAGACTTGTATCAACATTCCTTTATCTTGTACATAAGAGATATTCATGGAAGTAGTTGGTTGTAGTTCTAGACACCCAGATTCCAGTGCAGCATGTTACAAATGGAATGGCTTTTGGTAGTAGAGCCAGACTACYGTAAAAACACTTCAAACTTACATTCATTGCAGGTGGCAAACAATTGTGTGTACACTCTCTACCCACCTGTACCTCCTCCAGTGGATTAGTCTATGCTCTGATTSAGCTGCTGCAGCAGAGGTAAGAGAGTGACTGCACCTTTCAGCTCCCTCCTTAAGCACAGGGGGATGCAGAACGCTGAACACCCACAAATRCCACCATCACCTCTTTGCGTTTCACAAGCTCGGAGGACAGTTATGTGTCTCTCCTTTCCCCAAGGGGGAGAAACGGCAAGTACTTGACAACTGTAGGTGGAGCTGTAGTGGACCGAGAGCTCTGGCAGCGCTGCTGCTTGCCTCCTCTCCCAGCCCTCTCAGCGCTGAACCTTSCTCCTTTGAAAGCCGGGTATATGCAGCTCTTGGCTTTCAAACCTGTTTTCTCTTGTTGGGTTAAATGCCTGATGGCACACTAGCCTAGAAGTCAATGCCGTATCGAAGGACGTAGAAGTAATGCTCGGTTTGTGCACAAGTCGTCGTAACTGGCAGGCGTAGGCTCAATAACCAAGGTGTTAATTGCTAACGCTGTATTGTCTTTTATTAGTAATGGATGCTTGCACTGAGCTAACTAATCCTCCAGTACAAATCCGTGGCTTGTCTTACTTTAAAGTCAGAAATTTGGTAGTTGTACAAGGGCAGGATACAATTACCCTGGTGATGCTGTAAAGATGATGCATCACCAGTAAGTTTATTATACAATTACTGCTTTAGAAGGCAGTAAGAAACTGTTCTGCAAAGAACGTCCAAAGTTTTTGTAGGCTTTGTTTTCAATTTCCTATAAAGGGAAGTGGAGAGAATGTGAGGTGGCATTTGTGTGAACAGATAAGCCTTCCGTCTCTTTCATTCTTGTCTTCAAATCTTTAATAAAGTGTATTCATTAAAAAAAAATCCTACCTCCTTACAGAATTATGGCAGTTTTTACTAAGACAAGTCTTAAACATAAGACATAAATGTCTGGTTTTGTATGAAAAAAGTTAGTTCTGCTGGCCCAGCATGAAACAAACATTAAGGACACAGGTTTTAACACATGGAAGCTGAATTCACTACAAGTATGTAAACAGGTTTTTTTTCTCTCTTTATTCTGCTATTGCAAGAACATAAAAATATATGTCCTCTCCCCAGTCCATAACTCCACATTTGCTTTCCCGCCCCTCCTCCCTCCCCCAGAAAAAAAMCCCTCTGCCGCAGAGCAGCTATGAAAAAGTACTGATGTAAGAAAGCAGCTGCCCTTCACTTAGGGGAAAAAAACCCAACTTTAGAACACACCTATATCAAGGAGAAAAAAAATAATTAAATATGCACAGGATTCATACAATTTTCCCAGTATGCTTCTAGAGTCAAACAAGCTTCAACTGGCGGCCTGGTGCCACCCGAGCGATGGATGAGCGAGTGTTTAAGGGCAGAACTGCCAGGGCTCTGACTCTGCTCGGTACAACGCAGCCGTCTTTCAGAACTCGTTGCACCGGAAGGGCCGACCACCAAGAACTAGTGTTTGCCCTCTTAAGTCATATGGAGAGAAGATGGTAAAACTTACACAAATACAAGAAAATGCGCTCTGTGTCCATCGGTCCGATGGGTACAACACTAGGTGGGTAAAAAACCTTAAACCTACCTCTTGCGGGATTACAGGAGGTAGACATCCTTAACACAGACAACAGTAGCAGCCCAGACTTGTGTGAATGAAGAGGCAGCATTTTAAAATCTTGGAGCGCCCTCCCACCTCCCTTCCTCTTCCCAGCCCCGTTTAAAAAAAATAGGTTAGCATTTTATATTGTGTTTTGGTGTCTTTGATTTCCCTCTCACCCCACTTTCCAAAAAGCATCAATGAATAACAAGTACAAAAGATGCTGAACTGGTGTGCTTCCTAGCCCACCACAAACAGTAATTTTATAACATCACAAGCAGAGCAGACTTGGTATGTCTGAAGGCGTCCACTTTTTTAAAAAAGGCTAATTAGGGCAACAGTTACCACAGAACCAGTTGGAGGGGAAAAAAAAAGAAAAAAAATTGACTGCATTGCAAACACTAAACAGTTAACTCTTCAATTAACATTTTAAAACCACTAACTTTCACCTAGTATGGTCAAGTAATCATTAAAATGCAGCAATCTAAAAATCAAGATGACTATTACAAATAAAAATTTGCTTCTGTGAATAGCTACACAAACAGATGTATTTCTTTTAACAAATATAAACAAAACAGTCTAATTTAGACTCCAGTACAGCATTAACAGTTCAAACTTTAAGATGTTGAACACTCCTTTTCCACTTCAGTGCAGTGTAGGAAGAATAGCACACGTTAAAGTTTGTTACGAAAATAGAGTTTATTAAAAACACATCCCTATTGTTTTGAGGAGCTTTCACCGTTACCTTTTCTTAAATTAAAAAAAAAATAGAAAGCACTTCTACTTCTGATTTGTAAACTTTTTAAAGTCAAAACTTTAAAAAAGTTACAGCAAAAATGGGTAATATTTTAATCATATCTTCAGTATTTTGTGTTATGTTGTGGCTATTTTAAATAGAAGGGAAGCAATCAAATTGCTTACAATTCCCCACCAACTACCGAGGGGCTGTGATATAAGCAGAAGCAAATATAATACAGCAGACTGTACAACTCTAAAGCTCTACACTCCAACAAATGTCACTGTCATCTTTCGACAACTTCCAGTCTCTAGCGAGGAGCCTCCGCCACTGAGCCCATATCCTTTTCTGCTTGTTCCACAGATGAGGTAGCCTCGGATGTTAACTCTTCAACAGGTTTTACACCTGTAGGTTCAGACTCTCCCGCAGCAAGTTCTGAAACAATGTCTGCGTCTTCCATTTTGCCGCTATGAGATTCATGGTTTTTGTCGCCATCCGCCCTGTCTGTCATCTCCAGTTTTTCCTTTCCTCGATTTTCCTCCTTGTCTCTGCGAGACTCCCGATCTCTCGAATCTCTCTCTCTGTCTCGATGGCCGCTGGACCGCCTGTTTCTGTCCTCCAAGTCTCTGTGTCTATCGCGCTCAGGGCTTCTTCGTCCCCAGTCTCGCCTGTCACGGTTACCCAGTCGCTCGTGATCTCTGTCATCGTTGCGGTTACCATAGCGCTCACGATCRTTTTCTACCCGATTGCCAAAAGATCTCCTTCCAAACCTTTCCTGGTCTCTGTTAGGTGTGAACGTCTGCCTGTCATTCCTATACTGCCTCCCATCTCTGTTATCCTCGGGTCCGCCTGGCCCCCCGCTTCCTGGCATCCCCCCAGGTCTCACAAAGTGACCCGGCGGTGGGAAGGGGGTTTTCATTCCGTGTGGGGGAGGCATCCCAAAGCCCCCTGGCCCCGGCGGGGGCCCTCTGTGCATCATGTGGGGAGGCATGTGTCGGGGCGGCATCAAGGGAAACCGCTGCAGAGGAGGCGGTGGCATTCCCGGCGGTCGCTGGAGTGGTATCAAACCCGGCCGGGCACCTAAGAGGCCAGTGGATGGAGTCTGCAACCCAACAACAGGGGCTGGCGGGGGTGGCGCAACTCCTTGAGTGCCTGAAACAAACACACACACAAGCAAAGTAAAATCAGAGGCTGGCAGGAGGGAAAAAAAAAGGCATTTTCCTAATTTCAAAAACATTCTGACATTATCTCATGAAATGAGTAACACCAAAATTGCGGGGGGGGGGCGGAGAGAGCAGCCTGCAAAGCTTCCTGTGCTGGTTTACATACTGTAAAGAGAGCATCGTCTTTTAACAGAAGTTTGTGTCATGCTAGAAGTAATTAATATTGCAGTGGTAGTAACTAACCACTTATCCTAAAGGCTCCCTTTCGTGAAGAAGCCATTGCCATTTTGCAGCTCAGAGCTCTTCCTGATCTCCAGCTCAGTGTCAACTGAGTGCTGGCGAAACACCTTCCTAACAGGTTATGCTTCCCGGGCTTCTAATTAAAGACACCTCACCTCCTTTAGTTAGCTTTAAAACATTTCTCCTCCATTACAAACATCAGCAAAACCGTATCTTGTTAAAATGCTTGAGTTTTGAACTGGTCATCAACAAGGTTTTCAACATGCAGAAGAGGCGGCAGATACAGTAAGCGGTGAAGGGAGAGGTAAGGTCAGAACAGGGCTTGAGTAGGAGCAGGAGATCATAGAGAGTTCGATTTACCGTTCCGGGGAAAAGGGATACAACAAAGTTTAATTTTAGTAGAATAAACCTTGCAATGTAAACTAAAAGGAAATGCAACAGGTAATTTCTGTTGTTGGTGGGTTTTTTTAATACCATTTTCCATCCTTTATAGCACATATCCAACACCAACTATTTTCCATTTTTATTCCTGGACTCTTGTTTTTAGCATGGTCTTCGTAGGAGGAAAAAAAATTAACGCTCAAAACATACCATTTGAGAAAGCTCAGCCCAAAGCTTGTTGACATCAACACAAAGAGCCAAAATGAACGAGGATTAACGAGCTCCAGATGAGGACTTCATACCAGTAAGCGTGTGCCAGTTTATCTCACGTGCCTCCTTTTGAGCTAGTAACACTATCGCTTCATGTTCTCTGTCTGCTCTTTCTGCTCACTAGCAGTTATTTACCTGAAAGTAAGCTCCATATCTGAGAAAGCATGTGTTGTTTTTTAAAACCCCAAACTGCAATTTAAAGGAATCAACAGTTGCCAGCAGAACAAGCACAAATCTCTCCTAATCCATCTTGCATTCCTTTATGAATTTGTTGAGACTATAAATAATGTTTTATTTCCACATATATTAATAAAAATGAAGGTTAAGAATGCAGGTTATGTAAAGTTTTGTAACTCCTGCCCTGAGTAAAACTAGAATGTGAAATAGCTACGTAAATTAATACTAGAATTAAATACTTGGCAGTGCCATCAGTGAAAACTGCACTTTGATTTCAGCTTAATGAGCATGGAGCAGACATCCCAAATAACCTTCCATTCAGTTATCGTAGCTTCCCTCTTCCTCCATTTGATTAATTTGGCATTTCTATCCCAAATATACCTGAGCCTTCTGAAGAACATACATGTTGCCCTTTCACCACACCACTTATTATGCTTGAGAACATCTCTAACAGAAACCTTTTTATCTGAGTGCTCTTTATATTTCTATTAGAAGGAAATTACATTTTGCCGATCAGAACTCGGGTAACAAAGATGTGAATATTCTTCCAGTCCACAGTATGATCTTACCTTCCCCTCCAAGCAGTCACTTTTAAGACACAGTTTGATAGGTCACACTCTTTGAAAGAAATGTTCCAGCAGCAACAGCATATTTTTTGGTGTGTTTTTTTTTTTTTTTCCTTTTTAACTTTACAATGCATGGCCCTCCCCCTCCTCCTGTTCATAACCAGGGCTGTAAGTCACCAAGTTTAAACTCCTCCCGTGACCTAGTACTACAGATCTGACAAGACAGACATATGGCTAACAATG
The DNA here is from genome assembly GCA_030449065.1 of Oceanodroma leucorhoa. Classification (NCBI taxonomy): domain Eukaryota; kingdom Metazoa; phylum Chordata; class Aves; order Procellariiformes; genus Oceanodroma; species Oceanodroma leucorhoa. Next base: position 5,102,689 of record JASVER010000012.1, on the reverse strand, counting down.
TCTTCCAAGAATGCTATTTTGCTGAATTCTGAGGTTTGGGGCTATTTTTGTTGACAAGTCAATTCTTCCACAGAAGATTAAAAATAAGGCAGAAAATAGTAATCGGGATCTAATGAGCTGAAGAGGATAAGCACATGCTTCTGCTCTATAGCAGCAGAGTAGGTGTGGGTTACAACAGCATGAACATAAGGCAAGCGTGAAAAGCTTTTTTTAATTTAACAAGTGCAAGTAATTTAATTTCTCAACCTTATTTCCACACAAAATGCAGCACAGAAGCAGCATAATAGTATCTGAAACTCTTTCTCTTTCAATATGGACTGCATCAGTAGGGTAGCTGAACACTTTATTTTAAATCAGCCCACTCAAATATTGAGTACCCTGTAGAAAGACCTATTAGAGTTTCCTCACTGTGCTGACAAATCAGGCACCAATTACAAATTTACTCTCAAAGAGCCATCCAGAAACACATCCAAGTTTACTGAAAATGCTCAACAAAAGTAGCGGTACAGATTGCATGTGTAATGTCTAGGAAAACTTAAAGCCCTTTGTTGTCTTATATAGGGGAAGACAGTATGTAATTTTAAATAGTTTGTCAAACTTGAAAAGAAGTACCAGAGCTCCTAGAGAAACAATAAAGTGATTTAATGACCATCTCATACCTGTGCAGACAAGTGACGGAATTTATCTGCCCCAGCCTGTATTTTATTCATTTGTTCATAACTGTAAGCCTTTTTGTAGTAGTGAACCTTGTCTCCTTGCTTATGGGTACGAAATACAACCATCCCTTTCAGCAGCTGCTTATTCTGCGTAACTTGGCTAAGACATGGCTTTTATTACAGGAGATATAATCCTCAGACCTTACACCTAATATGTTATTCTGTTCAAATGTGTAAAAATATAGATTGCTTTCACAATTTATTTTTATGTATAACTTTTACCAGTGAAAGGTCCTCAGACCTTTGCGAAGAGTGTTTACTATGAAGAACGCAGATGCAAGTGTACTAGGAAAACCCATCGCCAACCACGAGTGTTGTTTCAGAGGTGCAAGAACAATCACACAGTGTCAAAAGTTTCATAATTTCACTTTACTCATAAGACATAGCCCAAAATGCTATAGCTGTCCTGAAGAAGTGTCTTCTATCCACAGAGGTCACAGGAGTCGTCCTTACTGTTTTGACAGATTAGGTAAAAAGCCAGATTTCTATGTCACTGTAATTCCATTTCTGATTATCTTCTCTTCTGGCTGGACAAATCCCATGTTCCCTTGTGATAATTATCAGTGTTACAAATGCTAACATAACTGAGAAGCATAGCATCTGATTTTTTTTTTTAACTGAACTCTGCTCAATGAGTGATTACAGCATCTCTTACAATCCGTTAAATTACTTCTCAGCTGTGCTGTTACCAGAAAGCAAGTGGAGGAATGGTGTCTTCTGTATCTGACACAGCAATCCTCCTTCACATACAACTCCTTTGTAAAACTGATGGAAATATATATGAGAACAAGAAGTCAAAAGGTTACGATTCCAGCAGAATAGGCTAGCAGTTTAGAGTTTGATGCTGATGTTCTGCAACATTTAGCATGGCACATTAATTCTGCTATCGTTCTCCAGTGGGGAAATGCTGCATCTTAAAACTAGAACATTAAATACTACCAGGAAATTCTTGAAAGAGGGACAATGCTGTAAGTCTTTTGTCTTTTTCTGGAGTTTTATACAGAATCCTTTAGACCAGACCAAGACTGTAAAGAAAGAAGCCTAAACGTAAGAGCCTAAATATCGATTCACCGCTTAAGTAACTTGCCATGAATACCAACATTTTTCAGGGTAGTCAATGTCCATCACTGAAGCCAGTAGGAGCTTGCTCCTATTCATATAAGATGCCTAAACAATGATGTAAGAGTCAAATTACGTTATGTGTACAGTGTTGGTTACTGATATTAAGACTTCTAAAATTCCTGCTTTATAAAACATAAACACTAAACTGATCCAAGTCAAGGGAATCGTCAAGGCAAAATTGAATTCCATGAATGGTGCTTGAGAGTTCATGTTCCCTTACCTCTGAATTCTTATTCRGTAGTATTACCAAAGCAACAGTCATATATATAATTAGCAAACATGAAGTGTTTGTTATGCGTTTAAAATGGGCTATCACAAGAAATCTGGAAATGTATTACGTTTATCACTGTTCATACCCTGTATTAATAAAAAGCTCATCCTTCCCGTGAAGGAAGTATCCACTTAATAATACAGTGATACTCTGATGAGCTCAGAGAATATTGTAGTCTGTCTTTTATAATTTAATGCAGGTCACAAAAAGACCATGTAGTTACTTAAGAACAAACCAGCAAGGGAGAAAAGAATAATAATTCAGCATGCATTAATTGGAAATGAACAGCAAGTTCGATGAGAACTGCAGTATAATTAATCTTTGATAACATGTAATTATCATTGTAGGAATTTTGGTAGAAAGAGCACTAGACCAGAACCTACAAACTGCAATATGGTGTATTTAATCAAGGTAATAGATCACAGAATCTGAATATTCGAAACATAGCATCTGCAACAGCAGTTTATTACTGGTCCAAATTACAGCATTTGCTCAACGCTAAGAACAAGTTGGCAAATCAAAAATGATTTAAAAGCCTGTCAATTTCTGCAATATGCACACGTAAAAGAAGTCTAAAAATATCTGCTTTGCAGATCATTTAAAAAATGACATATGAGTACACACTCACAAAACCAGTTACAGTCTGGATAATCTTGTTCAAATTAAGAACAAGAAGCTATAACAGCAGCAAATATGATCAAGGATACAACTAAATCAAAACAACCTGAGGATGGTTTTTAGAAATAAGCACAAAAAAATCAGACACAACATCCACGAGGGATCACTCCTCTGAAGCACAAGCATGTCTTTGTTGGAAGTGATGAAAGAATTACATTGGAGGAAYGAATGAAATTAGTGGAGATGAAACAGAACGTAACTTACATTACTAAGAAAGCATATGAAATCTTACAATAATAATTTTAGAATTACTTTGTAACATATCTTCCATATAAAAACTGAACAGAGAGATAGATAAGCTTCAATGTGAAGTTACAAAAATTAGAAAAGAGCTCCTGCGTTTGTACAGATTACATAAGGTGTTCTCAGGCAAGGTTAAGTTTAGATTTCTACGACAGTCTCTTCAGCGCAATCTTCATTCCTTGAATTCAGCCTGCTGAAGTTGTTCTATCCTGCCCAAATATCCGAAGAACATATCTTCATTCTTCATGTTACACTACTCAAGCCCCTTCATCCCTATTTCCCCAAGCAGAGTCCTCATGACATACTTCATGATGCTGTCAAACAAATCTTTCTTCCACCTTCTTATCTCAGCTTGGAGAGCCACATCACGGGTGTGTTTAACGAGCAGTTTGAGGACTTCATGAGAAACCAGTCACACGATCAGTCATCTATTCAAAATGCTAAACCATATACTTGTGAACATGAGGTCCTTTAGTCTGAATCATTTGATTTCCCTTGTCTGCACTTCCCCATGGCTAACTGAGGGCGATGCTGTACCTACTCGTTTACTTCGTCCAGTTCATTTGCCTCTGACCTGTACAAGACTGTAGGTCAGACATTAAGGCTACATTTAAATTGTCAAGCCTGCAAGTACCGCTGGGCTCCGGGACCGGGATGCATACGCAGATTGCATCTCATCTCCGCACACGTGGTGAAACCCTGGCACACTCCATTTCCCACGCTTTGATTTCCCTAGGAGTGAAACCTGACACAGAATGAAAAGGCAGGAACGACGATGCAGCCTGGCCAGCTCTTGAACTCAGAGGATGGGGAGGGTAAGACTTCAAGGGACACTTCTTTGCTATCTAGATCAGCATGAGTGGTAGAAAACATCACCTGTTTCATGTTTTTCTTCCAGCCTAAGGAGAGACCAGATCTGGACTCTCACACGCAGAGCTAAGCTCGATTGAAAGTGAATCAAAGCGGTTTTAAAAAGCCAGTTTCATTTGTGTTAACTTACTGAAAAGTTTTAGAAGCAAAGACAACTGATATTAATCTTTTATCTTTAATCATGTAAAATAYTATAATCTGCTTCTTCTAGTTTTCTTGTATCTTGTAACAGATTGCGAACAGTCCCCCTTAACTCCAAAATGTCAGGATGGAAGGATTTTACATAACTCCTTGATTATAAATAACTTCTTGAAATAAAATGCTATTACTTAAGCAAACGCACAGACCTCTAAGCTATTACTTCAGGACTACTCTGTAAGCTCACACATACAATCTTACAAAAAGAGAAAACTCTCCTATCCCCTTGTTGATGAGACTGAACGTTGAGAGAAGTCACTCTGACCACATGGACAATTTTATCTGCTTCAACAATTCAGTAAACAAATTAATAAAAACAAAGGCAAGTTCTTGATCTTCAGATTTATCAAATTCAGCTTCCTTGAATTTGTAAGAGCTAAAAAAGCTGCTGTCCAAGTAACTAATGTGGGTATACAATTTACTTCACTCTGATCTTAATTTTGTAAAACCTTTTTGCTATGTGTACAGCAATAACAGCRAACTGCAGAGTAACTTAATACATTCCAAAGGCTTGGAATAAAAGTTCAAGTTATGCCACACGAGAAAGTGTAACTTCATCATTAAGATGCGAATGTCTTAAATGTATAGTCCAATAATCCTTATCACTACAAAATTCTCTCAATTCATGGTGTCACCGCAGAATTTTTTTTAAGCTTTTCTCTGTTTGCCAGGTGTCCAAGATACTCTAAAACAATTAGCTGCTGGTTTTGCATATCTGCTTTGATAGATTTTAGAATGCAGACTGATTTTCAGAGAGAAACAGCTCTTCACTTTTTGAAAACTGCCTTTTAAAAGGGTCTTATTTCGAGTTTCCAACATGAAGGATCCAAATATCAGTAGTCACAGCTGGAAAATTTAGCTATCAAATCCAGCAGAGCAGTAAGCTCTCAGGGAGACAAATCTTTGGGGTTTTTTTCAGTGTACACTGTAAAGTTCTGGGCAGAAACACACTAAAACAAAACTATCTTTTTCGTTCACTTGTTAGGCTCTCATTTAGAGGTCTGAAATCCCATAAATGTAATAATCTCATTAAAATTTGTAGGAAACAAGTTTCTTGAGTATATTCTTGACACTGACCCATAAAAAGCCATCCTAAAATAAATATTTAGCAGACCTCTGTAACATTAAGCAGTATACACTCTCTTTAAAAATCTGACCAAGTTCATATCCTATCGTGAAAAGTAATTTATGTAAGATATCTAAAGTTAACTTGGTTTTTCTAGTCAAAATACCATTTTGTAATATTTAAATATAGCAACATTGTTAAAAATGTTTCAAAACCTGTAATACTGCTTTTGGTTTTTTTTTCATTTTATTAAAATAATTTACTCCATACATAAAAAGTATACCATATTTTCACAGATTTAAAAAATACACTTTAAAAAATAATCTTTCTCTAGAAGTTAATTTTATACATGTAATAGTTGAGTCTAAAACATGGTTCATATGTCATACAGATGTTTTGTTGTAAGTTAATTTTCTATATGGTATAAACCTCAATGTGTTAAAAGTAGACAGCATTTCGTTCTGTCCTGGATTTGTAACTTAAACGTTACAGCTTTTTTGTTTCTTCACAAAACAGATCTTCAAAAAAAACCCAAAAAAACCCTGCTCCTTCTGTGCAAAATCAAGCCTCTAAAAATGATTTAAAAGCCAACAGAAGTGCAGAAATTTCAACAAGTTTAGAAAAAAATCTGCTTTACTTTCCCACAAACTGTAAGTCAGTAGCAAAATCAAAATCTATTTTAAATTCAGGGAACAATAAACTGAAGAATATATACAAAAATGAACTTACCAAGAAGTGGAATAGCTTGGGTGACAGGAGCAGGTACGTTAGTAGGTGCTACAGGAGGTGGAACAGTCCCATATATTTTGGAACTATCGGTAGTTTCAGCATTCCCTCTGGATCCAGAAACCACTGTTGGGATGGGATTTCCTACAGATGAATCTTTTGTAGTGTCTTCATTCACACCAGTTGCTGTAGCTAAGAAACAATGCATTGGCATATTAAAAAAAAGTCAGCTTTTCTGCTTTCACGGTACCTTCCTTCTACCGCCGCTTGCCCAAGATTTAAACACTTACAATTTGGGATGTTTACTGCTGGAGTGTGAGGAACAGATACTGGAGGAGTTATAGGTGGTGGTGGTCCAGGAGGAAGAAAGCCTATAAAAAAGTATATATTAAACACTGAGTATCACTTTACCAAAACATACTTGTGCAGTTTATATGGCAGATGCTTTTATTTGCTATACGGTTAAAAAAAGGAYTTAATATTCCTAAAAATATATAAATATACCTGGGGGTAAATGCATTGGGTTGAAACCAGGTCGTAAAAATGGAGGCGGCGGTGGTGGTGGCACTCCAGGAGCAAATCCAGGAGGTGGGATTCCTAAAGGTGCTGTGAAAGCAGGTGGCTGGAGTGCACCAACCACAGGAGGACCTGATGGATGTGGTGGAACCTAAGAAAATAAGGAAGGGGAAAAACGTGTTAACCTCAAGACTGAATGGATTACTTGTTTTTCAGATGTGGACTGCTGTCTGCTGTGCTTTGTCCAACAAAACAAGAAAATTTAAGCTACCTTAAATTACTCAGCCACAAGGTGACTTACATAATTGATCTAATCAGAAGTCAAAGAACTCCTACAACTCAAAATATCAACATTGACCTTGTTTGCCTTTGTTCTTAAAGAAAAAATTACTCTCTGTGGTAAACTGATATTGATGCATGCTGGCAACTCATCTAAATATACCTTTTACACAGCAGCTGGAATTAATTTTACCATCCAGCATGATACACTATAAAGCACACAACTTTGGAGCAATTAAAAACCTTTTCTTTTTTCTTTTTCACTGCCTGAGTTTGTATACTATATTAGAGTGATTATTGTTTCCTTATTCATTTATTTTAATTCTGATTTATATCAAGCTCTGAATGAAAACTGATTTAAATTAAGTTGGTCCTTAGATTCATATTTATGAGCTTACCATAAAAACTACATTAAATGTGTGGGAGTCAAAAGGAAAAAAGTTTAATCAAAATATGCTCTGCATTTAAAATTGACTTATTAAAGCAAAGGAGAGCTGTGTACTCAAGTGATCGCAACCGACTCACTTCCATGACCATCAAAATTTCAGAACTACTACACCAACACCCTTCATAACTCATTTTTTATTTCTAGAGTAAAGAAGGAAAAGCCTTTACTGTTTTATTCTCAGAACTGAAAGAAGTGGCATTAAACCAAAGTAAGCAAAATATTCTCCTTAAACCTGGTAAAGATGCTAAAGCTGATACCTGATACCAAGCACCTGATACCACTTCAAACTTCTGTTCCAAGTTCTTTACCAATGGCTAGATCAGTGAGCTGAGCCACATTAAAAACTGTACTATTAGAATTTTAAAAATCAGTTAATTACAATAGGCTTTAATTCATTAGGCTTTTATTTTTAGTTTTAAATTGGTTATTTATTGGTTTATAATAACCTGCTGRTCAGGCCCTGGCCTGAAGTTAAGCCAACTGAGCAGGATGTGAGAAACTACTGGATGTGGCACGAGAAATTGCCAGACGTGGCAGATAACAATGTGAGCTGACAAAAATTACAGATGGCACCATGAAGGATGGCTGGATTCTCCAGGTGTTTAAGGGGATGTTATGTGAACAACAGCCAAACTTCAGAGAGACGTAGAAAGGAGCAATGAGGACCTCCTAGGGACTAGGGCCTTGCAAGGCTAACAGTGCACAGGTAAGCATACCTAGGAGTACCATACAAGGCCGAGACTACCTAGATGAACATTAACTTTGAGTAACCCTAAAGGTGTTTCCATTAACCACACTTAAAGCTTTAGAAGAAGTGCTCCAAAACCACAGTAACCTAATAGTCACGGTAGGTCTTTTTATTTGTTTTACAGGGCACTCCTCCAAAGAACAACCTACAAATTAGCTAGACATAGCGACAGATCTGTTGATCGCAGTAACGTTCTGTGAAGCAAGCGTTCACGTACAGAGTGTGTACGTAGCAGAAGGAATTGGGGAGGGGCATCAAGAAGGCAAAAAGGTTTAAAAAAGAGGGGAAATTTGTTAAGTACTGTCAGTCATTAAGTAGTTAAAAGCTGAGAAAACTGTGGATGAAACGTGTACGCAATGGCTTGAGAAGGTATAATGAATAGTATAATACTATGATGGAACCAGAATAGAAGTAACATCAACGGAAGATGATTTAGATACATATTAGAGGATATTCATACCTAATTATCCAAGCTTAACTGCCATACTTAATTTTTTCTAAAAAGTAAACCCTCTAACACATAATTGTAAGTAACACGTTAAAACCTCTCCTTTAAGCAGAAAGAAAAAAGGCAGTAAAAATCTGTGCATAAATGTCACAACATCTAATTTAAAATACAATTTGAAGTATAAAGTTTCTCTGTTAAAGAGATGGAACCAATGGCTAATAAACATTGATGGGTAACAAACACAGAGGACTGGTGAACAGTTTCAGAATAATAGCTAATGAATTGGATAAACCAAATTAACAAAAATGCTACTGGGGAGACCCTTTATTAACGAGGAGACAAATACTGGGAAAACCTGGTATTTTCCTAGCAACACTGGAAACTGGAATAACTAACCTCTCAATAACTGTAATGCAGACTGCCAGGTGCATCTCAATGAACATGTCTTGGGGTTTGGCCTGTGTCCAGGTACAACTATTTCTTACTGCACACCTCTCAGATTGAGACTTGAAGGAGAATCATTGGCCCTGTAAACTAAAGGAGAACAGTCTACCTACAGTGCTCCAAGATAAGTAAATATATATATTTAAGCTGGAGTCTCCAGCAGGAAGACTGCAAAGGAGGAGTCTGACAGTTTCAATAGGAARGGTACGGGATGGATATTGGACCAATGCACAACTCCCACATCTAGTTATAGGGAGAAGGAGCACGCGGGATTGAGAAATACCTCAGAAATTTGGGAGGTACACACTCAACTTGGACTCTGGTTTCTGGCTGAAAACTCATTAAATGAAGAAAAGGGACTTTGGGTTGGATTGGAAAACTTATGGAAAGGGTGGCCACAGCAAACCCCATGGACTTCAATATATAACCCTAGCAAAGCCTGAGCCATGGTTCACTGTAAAAGAATGGCAGTTTTGGTAGGGTAACACCAAGCTTTGTCAGGAGAATGGAACACCAATTGCCCAAAACCTCGTGAATGAATGTGCAACACAAGTGATATCACAAGTGTTATTAGCTGAAACTGACTCTTAATAACCAAGAAATAGACTTAAGTTGATCTTGGACACTGTAGTATGACTTAAAAATAAACACACACCTACCCTCAGAGCAGACCACTGAGGTGGATTACTCAGACCTGCAGGAGTGGGACCAGACTCAGCAACAGCTCAGAGATCTGAATCTATATGCAAGAAAAGGGCTCACTCCAGCACACAACACAACAGAAGTATTCCACCTATCTTGCCAACAACCCAGGACCCTGTAGCTGTGTGCACCCTTGAGGCCAAAGAACCAGACTTACCTATGCAGGCTATCACTCTTAGAAGGACGTTATCGATTTTAAGTGCCTTACTACATAGAGGTTGCATTCATGGGTCAAGGTGATACTGGCAGTAACAGGAGGTCAGTCCACTGTCAGTTACACCACTCACAGGTAACGTCCAGCAGAGCAGGGCTCCATCCCTATGTGTGTCCAGTCCATGCAGGGGGGTAGCACAGAAGGCCCATTTAGGCTCTGCCAGAGAAAGGAGTGATGCAGCTCCTTCCCATCCTACCTTCAAGCATGGGATTGTTAGGGCTGTGAGCAGATCACAAAGCTGCTGACTAGGCCCTGGCCTGAAGTTAAGCTTGATGAGGAAGGGCATTACGGACATGAGAAGCTACTGGACACAACATAAGAAACTGCCAGACGTGACAGGTAACGCGAGAAGCTGACAAGTTACAGATAGTGGCATAAGGGATGGCTGGATTTTGCAGGTGGTTAACAGGGTGCTTCGTGAACAACAGCCAAACTTCACAGATAACCAGAAAGGAGCACCGGGGATCTTATGGGGAAAAGGACCTTCCTTGTGAGGCCAACAGTGCATAAGTAACCATACCCAGGAATACCATACAAGGACAGTATTACTTAGGTAATCGTATCATAAATAGCAGATCTGGGTAGGGATGCAGCAAAACTGAGACCAATATAGAAAAAAATAATTGTTTACTTGGGAGGAGACTGGAGTGGAGAAAGGGAGGCGAAAGCACAACAAAAAGGAAGGTCAAGAAGTGAGAAAAGAGACAGTAAGTTATGGGAATCATGCAGTCAAAGCTGTTTGGGGTTATCTGTCAGGCAGCCCCATGCTTGATCACTGCAGCCTGAATCAGGACAATGCATAAAGCCTGTTCTGACATACCACACGCACCAAACCCGCATCTCCAGTCAGAGGGACCAGGGTGGGCAGGGTGCTTTCCATGGCTAACAGGGGAGCAGCCGGATGGACGGATCGAGCAATCTGGTATCACTGTGCTGACGCCCATTCCAGGCTGGACAGCATCAGCAGCTACTCAGCACTCAYAACAACATCCCCACCTCTTACAGTCCCCAACACTGAAGCCAATACAAGTGAAAGCAGTTCTGCTTGCATCAGACAACAAAAATACATCAGCTAATTAAAATGCAGTGGTACTCTACAAAGTTATTTAAGCAAAAGAAGTGGAATATAATGAGCTTTTTCCTTTAGGTGTTAGGTCACATTTACATATTATAAAACATGTTACTTTTACTACTAACACCACTAACATCATCACAGCTGAACTTCATTTGTAAGTTTTAAGAACTACTTACAAATTATTAAACTACTGTAATTTTATGGCCAGAGAAGACAACTGAATTGGTCAAGTATAAGACAGAATAAAAAAGTTCATAGCGAAACCAAAGATGAAGACTAAATACAGTTCTCTGATCCTGGCCTGAATTTGTGAAGACACAAATTTCTTTGTCATAGTAAAAAAATGAAGCTGATGAGGCTGAGACAAGCAATCAGCACACTCAATATATGCTGAAACTGGTTGTTTTTTTCTTTATGCTTTCTTTTTCAGCATGGATTTAAGGAAAATAAACAAAATCACTACTATTTAATACAGTTAATGGCTATTAAAACTCTGAAATTAGAAATTTGACTTATGTGTTTCATTTACTAATAATAGCTTACAGCATTTCAGGAATTCTGTGTCAAAACAACACAAAATTCAACATACTATGTTCTCAAATCACATAATTGGTTAAATTATATGTGTCTTCAAATAATTTGAGTTCTTGATCTTTTCTGAGTGTCTGCAATATTGTAGTTCATAAATCACATTTTCTCAAGATGTAAAATAGTTTTATTCATGCTTCCTTCCATTTGGAAGAAGGTATACTACTATTTTAACAGTGACAAGAAAGAAACTATGACTATAAAAGCAGTAATGCGTCTGTCAATAAGTAAAGGTAAGAGAAATACAGATTATAAAACACTGGAGGGAGTAATTATTATTACACGCTACTTAAACTAATGGTAAAATTTCAGAGTGTTCTTTTAGCGAATCAATATACAGCATCAGCTTTGACTAAAGAACCATTATAACAACAAAGGAATAGTATGAAAATTTTTATATTAAATTCCCAAAGGCTGTTSAAAGAGAGTATAGACAATATGAACAAACATGAAAGCAATGTGCATATTTTAGAAGGTCTATAGCTTATTTAAGCCAACAGTGAGGAAAATTAATTAAGAAAAGAAAAAAAAAGTGCAATCATAAAACTGWGACAATGCAATTCAGCCCATTAACACAAAGAATCTACTGCAATAATTTATCTAGGACTGAGAGAACAGATGTTAGAAATACGGTCCTCCAATACTTCAAATAAGGATYTGGCAGACACACACACGTTCTGTGTACATAATCATTAGAGCAGCAGTGAGGTTTTGGAGCAAATCCTCCATCATTCCCACTAACCATGTGCTGACTCGGTTCCCAGGGCTGTTCTGGTACATGCAAACTACATCCCTTTTCAGGGAAATCAAACCAGATGCGCTAATGGGTTTGTTTTTTTCAAAGTCTTCCATTGCCACTGTGACTTAGYAGAAAAGGAATGTTATTCTATGAGACTGTATTGCTCTTTTACGTGAAGAAGCTCAAATAATGGATTTCAGGTGCATGCTCGATTTATGGCATAGGAAAGTTATCCATAAATTGGCAGCATAGCCAGTCTGCTAACAAGAGCATTTTTAACTAGGGACAACAACATGACAAACACACACACACACACACAAAATCAACTAGTTACCATTCATCGCATTTCCTCCCTCTCCTTAACTTTCATATTGTATTGCCATACTGAAACTGAATTGTTATTTAAAGTATGTTTTTGTTTAGATATCCAGAGCAAATGAGAAGCAACTCTCACCTGTGGAGGAGGTACTGTTATTGGTGCAGGCATGGGAACGGGAATTGGAACAGGTAAAGCTTTAGGTATAGGTGACACTGGTTCATTATGTGTAGCTTCTGCACCTCCATTTTGAGCTACTTCATTTTCAGATTTCTTGGGAATCCCCTTCCACTCTATAAAAAAAGAAACGCCAAACATACATGTATCAGCTCAATAGAAGCGGACAAGTAGTCAAGTATTGCCATGTAAAGCTACCATGCTTTGTGATGTTTACAARAATGACATAATTGAAAATATTCAGATAATGAGAAGCATGGAGCTAAGAAGCATTTAAATGTATTTCTGACAATAAAAATTCCAAATTACTTTAAACACAGTACAGCAAATCATTGAAACATAGCAAGTAAATTTATTTCTTTCATTAGTCATTTAACAATTCTTTGCAGTGACAGCATTTATATATGCCCAGGATTCTGAAACACATTATCTGTAACAAAAGCAGTAAGGCTGTTTTGGGACAAGTTTTCAACAGATTCATTCCATTGCTCTCGAGCAAGAAGGCAGCAGCATTTTCACTAATTTGAGAAGTCATTTCTGAAAAAACAACATTTTCAAGTCTTGAACAAGGAAAAGGAGAATACAACAATAAAGAATCGCAGCAAAGTAAGAGAAACATCAAATATAGCTTTAAACTCATTTTACAGAAGAAATATGGCTCCTATTGTTTGTCACAACTTCCTGGGAAAAGACAGCTAAGCAGAAAAAAGTGATCAGCAAAGAGGCATTACGGGAAAGAGAAAAGCATTGAGAAGACTGGAATACATTGAGGTTATGTTTATCATTTGTCAGACCTCCATTTGAAATACAGACTCAACTTATTTTTGTGTATTTATCATGAAGAGATGCTACTATTTAGAACAACCACCACCTAATTAGGGCAAATTGGACAGAATGACAAAACCCTGAAATAATGTTTCAATAACTAGACAGCACACCACACAATGGTTAAAACCAACACAGTAGTCTAGAGTACCAATTCAAAGAACTTAAGGCAATTTCAATTTTTAAGTACTGCATTCATTTAATATTACTTTTAAAATCACAACAGCCAGCACACTAGCAACTATATTGATTTGAAGCCTGTAATTGATTTGAAGCTACTGATTATAACAGGTGTCATTTTCTTAGTACAACCATAGAAGCCTGATACTTTCACTGCTTACATACAAAATAACAAGAATTCTATTAGGTCGCTATAAATACAAGACTTGCTAAAGGAGCTGAAAATGTCACAAGTGTGAAAACTATAGGCACTTTTTTTAGAAATTATAAAGTTGCCGTCAGCTCTGTTGCTACAAAAGTACTCCACAGGCAGGCTCCTTGGCTAGGGGTGCCTCCAACAAACCGAGGGGGGGGGATGGACACCAAGMTGGCTCTGGGACTAACAAGTACAACACACTTGCATGGTGCATTACCGTCAAGGGCAAACGCCAGCACAGCTGACGGGTCACCTGGTATCCACGTGCATTTTTAGCCCAGCCTCTCACAACACAGCTGCGCAACTCCTGATGGGGGACTGTCCTTAACTGGTTACAAACTCTCTCCAATCTACAGGTTACACATGCTGCACTTCTTAGCCATTTCAAGGACTTCATATGCACCTCAGAGTCATGGAAGTCAGCCACACCAACTTCAGTACACCAGCACAAAGGATAGTATTTTAAAAGCATTTAAAGATGTAGCAATACTTTACCWGGACTAAGAGTTTCGTTGTCCAACATTCCTCCTTCACAGAAACTTTCAAGATCTTCAGGTTTCACTTTGTCCCATGGTATGTAAGTAACACCTAATTCTACATCCCAATACTGCTTATAATCTGGCTTTATTCCTTTATTCAAAGCCCATGCAATCTTGGGGGAAAAAAATACATGTAGTCAGTAAAACGTTTGCATTTTAATGGATTTAATATTTAATTCTCACAAAAGAGTATTAACATTTGAGGCTAAAAAGCAAAAAGAATACTCTAATTGAAACAGCAGGAAAAATAGGTTAGTTACAAAACTCTGAAATAAGAGGAGTTTTAAAGCAGATTTAGTTCTTATTTCTTGGCTTGGCTCTTGCACAMAATTTGTAAAAATATATAAAGGCAGTTTCTTCAAATGTTCCCCAGTCACTAAGATTAGTTCTACAAAAGGAAGAACTTCACTAACGAATGCGTTCTTCCGTATTTATTAGTACTCTTTATAGGATTATCATATATAATTAAACTCAGTTATAAGACAAATAACCAGCAACAAGAAAAACATAGTTACAGTCCACTGTAATGACTAAAAGGACACACTTTTTGTTGGTTAAATAGACAATTATTAGCAATCTTTCAAGGAAACTGATACAAGTTCCACTAGTCACATTACAGAACAGGAAGAATACTTATCAAGAAAAAAAGTGGTTCATTCACATAAATTTATAGAATACCATATCCAGAATACATAAAAGTCTAAACCACCTGAAAGTCTAGAATAGATGAAAAAGGATTACAGTAATTACAGTAACTTTAGAACAGCATGACATTTTCCAAGAAGTACCTTTATAGATTTCTGATTGACTTTGAAGTTTCCTCGGCTCAGTTTTTGTAGGGCACGGTAAGCATCTTGTCTGTGAACCATTACAATATAGGCACATCCTCTAGGCGGTATCATCTGTTTGTATTTTAAGAAAAAATAAATTGGTTTTGCTAGCACATTAACAAACTAATGAACAACATACAAGTGTTCAATTACAGTAAGCTGGAACATCAGCAGGTGTTTCAAATAGGACTATGGAAGTATGAAAGAGAATGTTAGTTTAAGAGGCTAAGATAGCCAGTATCTTCTGGAAATACAAATTTCTAGTAAATTAAAAGCAACTTCATATATAGAAAGTTTTAAACTCTATTCCATGTGAGAATATGGACGGCTGTTGTATATTTAATCCTTTAAAATTGTTAATCAGTAGAGTTCATGTAAATGCTGTGGTCTGGCAATTAGTTACTTTGTTGGAAGAAACAAGACACTCTAATACCCCACTTCATTCCATATACCACAAGCTGCCAGCTGCACCTCCACATTCAGTTTCATCTGCAGTTTTGTAACTTTTATTATTTGTAATGCATTTGAGAAAAAACTTCTATGTTGTTTTACAAAATTTACAGTCACTTCTTTTTGTTTGCTTGTTTAAATGAAATTTTATAGCTACCAACACAGCTATCATTTATATATAAAAATATCCCTAAATACAGCAAAGCATAACAATAGTTCTTCATGTTTATGACTAAAATGACAGATGAGAAACAATCAAAAGAAACAAGAACACCAGCTGAGAGTCCACATTTCTATAATCAAACAAAATGAAGCAGACAAGGAACCCAGTAGCACAGTATGTAATTCTGTACCCATCTCCTCAATACCCCTTTCTCATTCAATTCTCTCCAGACAAAGCATGATTTTTATGAAAATGGGATAATCTTCTGTATTACCCCCAAGAGCATTTTTAAATTGCAAGAAACTAAAGCAACTGCCTTCTTGTTTTTCTACAAAGCGGCCAAATGAATTGCGTTTACATGTTAGAAAACACAACCATATAGGAAATGAGAGCTCTTGACTCTTGAATGTATCAAGAATAAAGCTGTCTTAAAACAATCTGAAAAGACTTTTTGTAACCAAAGCATATTAAAGTAGCTTACACTGCACCATTTATACTTACATTTATTGATTCAATCGGGCCAAACTCCTCCAAAAGACTTCCAACATCCTGTTGAGTTGTCCTTTTGTCAAGTTGTCCTACCCAAAGCGTAGTACTACAAACTACAATCAAAGAATTAACACAGATTGTAAGAGCACTTGGAAATACACATTTCACAAACCAGAATGTCAAAATAGTAATTTTAAAATAGTCAGTTATTCAAATGAAAAAGCCAGCTTATATTAAAATATATATATATTAATCTTTAGGAGCGTTTGACAGAAACCTCTTTTTCTTGCCTGCCCGGAGCTATGTTAACAGTTAACCACAGCAACTACACCAGAATCACTGTTAGAATGCACTCACTAAGCAGCTCTCCAGTTAACTAATATTGAAGTGACCTGCAAGTTCTGATGATCGTGAGCTATGCAAATCATCATAAAAAGGAAAAATATGCTTTGCTGCTAACAATGCTCCATGAAATATCCCAACACATACAGTGGATATTTCACAACAAAGTAACTCACTCCGCTTAGCATGAAATCCAAGCTACGGGCCACCATCGCAAGTTATGGATGGTACTTACTGGCAAGATGATAATTAGATTGTTTATGGCGATACAGCCACTACTAGTAAGATTTTTCCTCCAGAATGTGGTGACAATTCAACTACAATGAGCAACCAAACTTTTAACCTCTTTAGTGACCTATTCAATGCCAGTTCTTTCTACGGTTAAGTGAAAAATCATTGACACAAGCTGCTTCTTTCAGGAAAGAGTAAGCAACGTGCTTATCTCACTTCATGCTTCAAGGTAATAAAACAGCAGATGAGCTCAAAGTATCACATTCACTGAAGACGACTATAGCAACATTTAATACTCATCTATGTTTTCCCCACTAAGTGATATAAAACTGCAAACTTAAAAAGCATTATGTGACAGAATCTGGGAGAGATGTTGGCAAAAGCGTATCTTACACCACTACCAGTAAGCTTTTAATGAAAAGCTACTAAGTCTTTGCAGTCCTTTTAAACTAATGTATTCACAAGGTTTTGGCTAGTTATAACTCTTCAGTTTTTGTCCCTCTTACGTATAAATGAATGTTCTTGTTTTACTTGATGACTCCAGAGAAGATTCCACACCCCCCAGGAATATTCAGAAGACAGCTACCACATTTTGTCTATAAACACAGGCAAAGCCAGGATTATTTCAGAAATCCAAACATTAGCCTGTGTGTTTTCCAGGTCAAAGCTCCCCTCCAGGTTTGAGAGACACGCAACACTGAATCCTTAGAAAAATCATAATAATGTGCTCAACTTCTTGTTGCTCAATCTGCTTTACCTTATGTGTCTCAAAGAGTTGAAGTTGAAATAGTGTTTCAACTTTTTCTTTCCTCATCTTACAGCCAAAATATTTCTGACTTGGAGATATTCCAAAAATGCCAAATTGTCTATCATGAGTAAAGGAAGTACAAGGATGTGTGGTGAATTTAATTTTTACCAGCTTTACAACAGTTCAGAAAATAAATCACAGTACAGTTTACTTTCATGCTGTTTGGATGAGTCTTGGAACCCACATCAAATAGCATTAAACCCAAGAAAAAGGAACAAAACAAATAAAAAAATTACACACATCAGATTAAGAGTTGTCTTCTGGGATATTCTGAGTGGTCTGGGCCAGTCTTGTTTAATATCTTTATCAAYGATCTGGATGAGGGGATCGAGTGCACCCCCAGTAAGTTTACAGATGACACCAAATTGGGTGGGAGTGTTGATCTGCCTGAGGGTAGGAAGGCTCTGCAGAGGGATCTGGACAGGCTGCATCGATGGGCCGAGGCCAATTATATGAGGTTCAACAAGACCAAGTGCCGGGTCCTGCACTTGGGTCACAACAACCCCAGGCAATGCTACAGGCTTGGGGAAGAGTGGCCGGAAAGCTGCCCGGCGGAAAAGGACCTGGGGGTGCTGGTCG